>OX465589.1:28001969-28665635 GCA_950022655.1 Alentia gelatinosa
TCACGTATAAATATATATATATGTAGATATATAAACACACACATATATATAGAGATATATATCGATCACTTTATAAAGTCATCACCCCGACCTTTTTGCCCCTGACATTTGGATTAATCCTGGCAATCTAAGAGTGCATGATAAAACATCGCTTCCGTCCATATACCGTCTATACAGGTAGACAGCACACACTCACCCTGTGTGCCGTGGGTATCACCATTTCCCTGCTCCCGTTATCCTCCTCTATAGCTCGCCTATTCCTTTCATACGGCTGCTGGCTCAACATGCAGTGTGCCCCTGACTGACGATGGCTAATGGTTTGTGGCGACTACGATTGTGTTCTATGGTCGATGTTTGAACAGAGTGCGTTTGCCTATATACTCTCTGTGTGTCACTCAAACAGGGACCGACTCTGCCACACCCTGCTGCCAACGACAACCACTGCGGCCGGCGCAAGCCTCCACCCGTCCTAAAGTCAACATACTCCATATGGCTACTATACATATCGAACGAGCTTCTTCTATTACTGATGCTGCCAGTGTTTCCCTTTCACCAGGCTAGATCAAGGCTGTTGGTCAGCAGTAAGTGATGCCTATGGCCAAACCTCTATGGGGACTGACCCAGTGGATCAGTAGAATTCTCCTGCTAGATCAGTCCCTATTCTCTGCAATGAATATCAAGTCCTCCGTGAGGATTTGGTTGCTGATCAAATAACTCCAAAAGGCATTCCCCTTAATTCTATAGGCGGGAATATGTTACCTAGCCCGGGTCTCAGTATGTCGCATATGTCGTATGTCGCATGATATTAGAATCTGGACGTGTCCTTAATTCACTAGAATTAGATAAAAAAAAATATAAAAAAAAATTTACATTGGTATTCCTGAATCAAATATTATAGCATTTATTTTTTGAAGACATGGCGTGATGCAATATACAGTTGAACCCCACCTAACGGAAACCCCGCGTAAGCGACCACCCCGTGTTAACGGCCATGGGTTTTCAATAGTTGATGAAGAATTCAGTGCTTCATATTGTTGCAATAACTATGATTTCATTCTTTCCATGTTTGTAAGATTATATGATATTTTTCAGGGTCTTTCTGTTGGAGTGCATCTACCCGTAGTGGGCATTTGTGGAGCGTATAGATCAGTGCATAATCGGCCAGATCCCAAGCAATGCAAGGATCAATTTGGGAGTTTGACAATAAAAAACAATATTTGACTGATTGTTGTTTGTCATTTGGGTTGAAGTGCAGCCCATTTATTTTCAATGAATTATCTGATTTTGTGATCAAACTAGTTAAAGGCTAGAGGTGTGAAAGACATTTTCTGTAATCTTGATGATTTTTTAGTGATAGGAGACGATAGACAGTATCAGAAAGCATTGGATGTTCTGCTTTACACTCTACAGTATTTGGGGTTCCAGGTGAACGAGGAGAAGATGCTAGGTCCTTCAACCAGAGTCCATTATTTGGGTGTTGATATTGATACAAAGCTAATGGAAATATCGTTACCTGATGATAAGTTGCACCAATTGAAGGTTCGTGTTGATGGGTTTCCAGTAAAGACGACAGGTACGAAAAAAGACCTGCAGTCTTTATTTGGTAATCTGTCTTCAGCAGTTCAGGTTGTACAGGGAGGCAGAAGAGTGATAAATTTGGTGAAATTCTTTCCCTTGCAAGCAAGATTGATCAACTTGCCAGACTGGTTCAGACGGTAAAGCAGGGTATAGAATGGAAACTGACTCGCCAATGACTGGTTTTGGGGCTGTGTGTTCATCTGATTGGCTGGAAGGTACCTGGGAGAATTCTTTTCTAGCTATGGGTCATCACCTCGTCCCTGATATAGTTGGAATGAACAGATTCTATTAATTTGTGTGAGCTTTGGCCCGTAGTGGCCTGGTTACGCAGATGGAGTGAGTAAGTCAAAGACAGTGTCTTGGAGGTCATAACTGATAACACTCAGGTACTAGGGCTTTGCAAAAGGGCCGTAGTAAGGCGGTAAAATGATGAATTGGTTGGGAGAGGTCTTCTGGATTTTGTTTGTATATAATATCAAGTTAAGAGTATTTTGTATTAAGTCGAGGGATAAAATTATCCCTGACATTTGAGCAACCGCTTACAGTTGTCTTACCAGTTCTATGAACGTCGTTGCAGTGAGCTTGTTGGAAGGACAACTTGCCCGCACTTGCAAGGGGCGTGGATGTCGGATAACGCCATGAGTGCCAGAAAGACTCAATGGAGATATTTCTTTCTGTTTTGCTGAGGAATTTGAAATTACAGATCCCCTTCCAATATCTTCAAATGTGGTCTTATTATACATTGCTCATTTAACGCAAAAGTTGTGTTATAATTTGATAATAAATTATTTGTCTGGCTCATGGGCCCTGCACAAATTAATGGGCTACAGTCACATAGACCCAAGTCAATTTGAAATCAGGGCTACCCTAAAAGGGGCAAGGAGGCTGTTTGGGGCAGCTGTAAAAGGGGCAGAGCCAATTACTGTTTTAATGATGATACAAATTAATGATAAGATTGATGTCACATCATCTGAAGATGTAGCGTTCTGGTTTGGAGCCTTGTTAGGTTTCTGCGTGTTACTACAGAAGAGTAATTTGGTGGAGAATGAAATGTCCGTCAGTGTTTCTGATGTTAAATTACAAGGTTGGGGAGTTGTAATTACTGTCTACAGGTCTAAAACTATAATATAAAAGGAACGGGAGTTGACAGTAGTGTTATCTGATACTAAGAATATAATATTTTCAGTGAAAAATTATTATTTCTTGCTAAATATTTTGATATTGTATCCTTCTCCACAATCTCTGCAAGTTGTTGGGTCTCACTTTGTTAACCACTCACTCGTCTAGAAGAGGTGGGGCCACGGCTTTAGCTGAGGCAGGGGTTGGTCTCACTGACATTAAAGAAATTGGAGACTGGCAAAGTTTGTCAGTATTGTTGTATTTGTCACGTTCATTAGAGTTTAGGATTGGTCTGGACAAACGTAATGTTGAACTGTTATTTCATGATGTTTTTCTCTTTTTTTCTTCTTTCTTTTATGGTTCGTGTCTTTGGTGGTTTTGGAGGCTTGGGCCTGTATATATAGTCAAGTAAAACTGATTAAAAACGATTCGCCAAACATATGAATTCACTATTATGTTCTCCCTCTGTTGCAAAGGGTTATGTATTTAATAAGAAGGAAGCCTCGCGGACCTCTTATTCAAATATAGGCCTCAGTCGGTAGGCGGGGGGGGGGGGTGCAGGCGGCGGTAGAGATTAACGAGTGGAGACATCTGTCGCACAGAGTAGTCAACGTCGGAAGAGAGCGTCTCGGCATCAACCTCACAATCACCTACCGCACCGCAGAGGCTAGACCTGCCAGAGGACAAGAGTTTTATTTTTTTGTTATTAATCGGAGGTTTGGGCCTGTATATACTCAAGTAACACTGATTGAAAACAATTTGGCAAATGTATTCACCATTTTGTTCTCTCTGTCGCAAAGGGTTATATACATATATATTCGTTCGAACATTATTTAATATAGAGGTAAACGATGATGTATGTGGTATTCATATTTCGTATTTGCTGCGTTTATCTCTCATAGTTGAATAGAGGGTAGCTTCATTCATGAAGTGACAGAGTTTTCCTATTCAGTTACAGAAGGAAGGTAACTACATTTGAACGGATTTTCTAAATAATCATGTTCAAATATTGGCAACAGTTATATTTATGAATGGCATCATCATCTGAATAAGAGCTCAAATAACGTCTGTTAATTGGATTTCAAAAGGATATCACCATTGCCGTTCTGCTTATCATTCTAAAATAACGGTTCTACAAAGTAATAAGATGCCTAATTTGGACCCGATTTGCGTAATTAATCAGATTAAACATGAATAACATATGAGCTTACACCACGGCGAAATCAGATGAAATTCAAATAAGATTTTACCCACTGGGCAAAAAGGCATGGTGACAAACATATATATGATGGGGACCTACATTTAAATTTGATTAGAGTCTAGTTGCCATGGCTTGCATCGATAGTGTCTAGTTCAGAGTCTAGTATGTCTGGCACGGCCGGCACAGCCCTTAGCTCAGTGCAAATGGGGTTTGGAGGGGGCAGGGTGTTTCCTGTGTTGACACTACACACTGAAGTCACCAGAGGTCGCTGCTGTGCATGCTTGCTGACTGCGTGCGCATTGCTCTCAGCATGAGGAGGTGACTGTAATGCAGAAAAACTTTAGTGCTCCCGGTGTTTCTGTACAAGGATGTTAACCGTTAGTTAACCCTTTAAGTACGGCCGCCTATGGCAGAACTACACACTTGGGGATTGCTACTAGTGGCTATGTACAATTGTAGGGGACGGGGGCATTGTCCTCTGAACTCAGAATTCGAAGGTTTATCACGTGATATGATTGGTACCCTTAATATGTTTATTTCTATTATTCAGAATTCGAAAATATGATGCTACACCTACATTCTGTGCAAATTGCAAGTTTATTGTTAAAATATTTCCTTTTGAAAAACGATTTCATACATATCCATCAAATGATGCCCTATGGCATCATCCGTCCCCTGCTGGTTGATGCCTTAATTAAGGCATCATCCGCCCTTAAAGAGTTAAGTGATGGGGTGGGGAAGCCCATCTCCTAAAGCAGGGCCCAGGACGGAATAAACTAATAGAGTTTACACATTTAGAATTGGGCCATCTGTAGAATGTTGATAAATTGTAATCATAGTGTGCTAATCAAATTGACCAGCTTTAGACGGTTTTTACAGACTGAGTACATTAAATATGAACGTGCTCCTCGTTATGGCACATCGGGTAGGAACAGAGACTTGTGAACAATGGAAACTATTTGTATAGCTATGGCTTTGGGATATATATGCAACATCAATATTCACTTTGCCACCTGTGACAAAATAGAAACTAACAATGTCCTGACATACTCAACGTCACTACCAGACCTGACGTATAGTTGATAGATTTGCCTTGCCGAAGTGACCTATTGTCGCGGGAAATATAAGAGACTGCAACAGAAATATACTCCCGGACACGCATGCCCTTCGTCAGAAATATTTACAATATATTCCCCTTTGGTAGCGGATGTTTTAAAAATGAATAGAAAACCATTTTTGTATTCAATAAAGAAAGAATTAACGACAGATGCCTTACAGATTGCAAGTCCAACCAAATTCGGTAACAATCTAAAGGGAGCAAGTTGGCAGATATTGGTCCTCTTCAAGAGCGTTTTAACGGTACCACAAATCCCGACTGCATGAAGCGGTTTAACACCTCCAGTCGCAAAGCCGTATATTATGACGCCAATATCACCCACTGCTTAACAAGTCACGCCGTATTTCTTTCCGCCACGAGCCCGGCTTTAGATAATACTAATCCAGGCCGATCCCCTTCGGCAAGAAACGATAATCCGAACACCTGCTCTGTGACCGCGCCACCCCATCCTCTCACAGCCTCCCGCCCCCCGCCCCCCATCTCCAGAGGATTATGGTGTTATGTAAGACGCCAACTGTAAGAGAGTCGGCGCGTGATCACTTTACCTCCTGATCAATTTGTTTCGGGTTCCAGGTGTTGACAGTGGTCGTCTTAGCTGCCCGGCTCCGGAACTAACGGTTGCAGCTCAGCTCAATCACAAGTAGTCACAACTGTGTCGAGTTGCCAAACTTATTTGACCCTTTCCAATAATATTTACCAGTAACGTAACGTCGCAGTACTTGTATTCCCAGGACAGATATATCGTTTGGAAATTTGCTTTGTACTTCCTCAGATAGCGTTTCGTCACTAGGTAGAAAATACCGCGGAAGAATATCCCTATGTTTTCTTTTAGAAAATAGTCTGACCATACTGGGCAGCAGTAAAGGATGGAACTGGTGGCCCATAATTTAGGCTTTTACTGGTAGCGGTCGTTGCTACCGCGTTGCCCGTGAAATCTATGCAGTTCATTGGAGGAACCTAAAAGAGGTTTACTGTTCAGGCGGGTTCTCAGCAAGAAGATAGTTGCTTATGAAGCTTGGAACCTACAATAAAATAAGGTTGCAATGTCAGGAATTCTCTGAGGTCAGTGATATATTAAACACATATCTAAAAGCAAAGGGCTAAAGACCATAAGTAAATCTTTCTGATCGGTCTTATGGGATTGCTTAGGATTTCTTTGATTTCGTTGAATGCTCCGAGATTCACAAATTTAAGCCTAGAGGAGCTAACAACTGTTCAGAGGAACGCATGGCTCTGTTCTAGAGCGGTGCAGGGTGTAGTATTAGGGTTAAGAGCTACGTGAACCTTGGAGCGCATTGAGCCGCTCACAATACTTGAGCTCATTGTACTGCAGCGCGCGCTGCCCGCTCACTTTCCGCTACCCTATCGACTGTATCCTCAGTTATCAATTGCTCGCATGTGTGGAATTACTCACTGGGACTGGACTTCATATGCGGATGCTTGAGCTTCATACAACAAGCCAGTTTCGCTTCATATGTGAGAAGCCATAGATGCCAATGTATTCCGTCACTCGATAAGTCACCTTAGCCAAGTTCTGCAATGAGGTTGTTTTGTCAGGCAAGTGTATCTCGGGGAGGAATAGAGAAATAACGCAATTCTCAATGAATAGGTTCTCTCCATAGTTATGTTATGGGAACCTGTGGATATTCACAGATGTTCTCATAGAAAAGGAGGTGTATTTCTATAATACGTAGGTGTATAATATATAACAAGTATGCCTGGGTAGATATTTCATGTACATAATTACTACCAGACCTTACCCGTATCGCGCCCCGTCCAGATGGTGCACCGTGCGGGTAGGAGCTCAACTAGTTCATGATGACTGTAATGGATTTTGTATCAATCTCAAACTTATCAAGTTTTCATCCACATCAGCATGACTATTTGCCTATTTCGGAACAGAAAGTCAACAATAGTTTATTATCCTACGCCTAATATAAAATCCCATAGGCTTAACATTGAGTTTCTGTATGCCACGCTGACTGGCATACGGAGTTTTATATGCCACTAGTGGCATTGTTATCATGTAATATTCCGAAATCGAGGAGACGGGGTAGGATAAAATCAAAACGTGATTCGTTTGAATCTTGGCCACCGCATGCCACTCCTGAGGTTTTGGCTCCGGACTTGACTCGGCTTTGCCTCATGAAATCACTCTGCCAAACTCCAGTCGTGGAATAAGGTGGCCAAGATTAAAACTCATCCCGTTTTACGATAGTAGAATTGGCACCCCTGTTGCATAGATATGACATTCTTGCTTGAATGAATAGGTTCAATGAGACAAGTAACTAGATAATATAGATGTATATTATTGCGTTTTAGTTTGATTGGAACACGGTAATCTATTCAAGCTATGCCATAGTGTAGATTGTGACTTACACCCAGTGGTTGTGCCACACGCCGTAACGATAGGGAGTTATATAAAATGTACAACAGTGTGATGGGCATGGTGAGCTGAATGCACTTCAGTGGTAACGTTGTTAGTATTTAACTGTGAAATATGGCCATGAAAAAAGTATCGTGTGCTGAATAAGGCACAAGAATGCTATTCTCGACACAGGGATATTTCAATCGTGTTATTTGAATCATCTGTCACTACTGCTAGAATGACGCATAATCTCCATATAAATGTAATCTTCTGCTTATTCTAGTTCAATTTACCGTCACAGCTGTTGCAGCCGACCATTGAGATTCCAATTCCAATTGAATAACATCAGATTAAAATAAAGTTACTATACTCATTTGTTTATGTCAATAACGCCAGGCATGTCTGAATTATTTCAGGAGCTAATGGCTGATGTATTAATATATGGAGACATAGTTAGTGTGGCTGAATGGAATCTGTTCAGAGATATTCTGGTCGGATATATTCACCGAGTTCGAAGAAGGAGGTGAATATAATGAATCAAAATATCGAGGAATAGATGGAATTCAGACACACTCATTATGTATTCTTATTATTATATACCTAGAAATCATTTTAAAAAAAGCCATTTTAAAAATTATTACTTACTTTTTTCAAGAATGAAAGTGGTCACGTGGTACAGAGGGACATATGAATATTCTTTCGTCACTCAGTGAGGAACGGAATCTGTACTACGGGTCAGTAACAGTGAGACATTCGCCTACAGGTATATAGTAATACATAGATCCCTTTAATTTACAAAAATATGCAGATGATTGCTATTCTTTACATGCAATGAAATCTGTGGTCGATTGCTTTCCGCATTGCTGTGACAGAATAGAATAACACTTGCATATTTGCACCTCTGTAATGGCATCGTTAAAGGATACCTTTATTACACCAGCATTGTATATCATCCACCATCTTTACTATAGCAGACATTGCTTCCCTGCAGCGCCAGATTTTATGTATTTCTGATATCCACCAAGCACAGTCTTTGACACGTTGCGTTGCCAGGCCTGCATCGTAATGTCCTCACCAATTATAAACAACCAAGCACAGCCTTAGCGGAAAAAGCTGCGTCCCTGTAGTAAATAGTTTGCTAGACAGCTGCAGGGAGCATCTCTGGACCTGTTCTTTGTATTTTTAACGTTTTATCCGGAAGGTCTCTTTTTCTCACTTCCAGGGACGTCATTTGTCAACATCTTTCTCCATAGTAATACGTCCCCAGTGTATCGTACCGTATGACGTTATATTCTTCTCTTTTCTGTTTTTCTTTTTTTTCCGGCCACCTGTTAAACCTCATCCGTAGGGGGAAATACGACAGCTTCTGCACTTCATCATAGCTGTGCGGATGGAACCTAAATGAGTTCTCTTACAACATACGAGTCTTCTTGTGTGTGTTTTTTGTGGAAGGGGGATATTAAGATCAAGGAGGCGGATAAAACTTCGTGCCTCGGGATTGACAAAAAGAGCATGGCGTGCTGAATTAGCTGCCACAGGGTATCATTTACGAGCGGCCCTTGTTGTTGTACAAATTCGCTGCCCGCTAAATGCTACTTACACTTAATCACTAAGAAAAAAGCCTGAGGAGACGGCTATTGTGAAAAGACTCTCACACATCTCACTCCTTTTGTTGTAGTAAGGCCAGGTATACGGACAATCGATGAGGAGGGATGTACATGAAATATAAAGACGATAGCTGTGTTGTTGATATGGGGTATTTTATAAATAACTTATCCGATGCTAATACAAGACCCATAGCAACAAGTGGGCTCATTTAATCGTACTCTCATCATCCGAAAAAAAGGTATCAATTACCAAATTCTCGTATGACCCTTTTTCAAAGAACGTCTGTCGATTACCTCTTCTGATTAACTGATACTTCCATACGGAACTGTATGAGGGGATATTCTATACAGACATAGCCTTTTGGATTTCGTAATGCCATACAAAGCCGTTTATTTATACAAATTATTATTGTAAGAGTGTGTATAGAAGTTATTAAGGCTGGCCAGTAGCAGCCATGGGTTAAGACATATCAACACCTCACTATCACAGCAGGTACCCTGGAGTTATCATATCGCATAGATCACCCTACACCGCGAACAGCTTCTGGAACCTTTGAGCGCCGGTCTGTAAAGAACCCTCTTATCTCGCCACACGTCAAGAAATCCAAATAAACACCCAAGCAGTGAATTCCTCACAGCTGAACGAAACCCAATATCAGCCACAACCCATTGAAATCCTCTGGTGGAACTCCCGCGGTGAAGCCCTTGAAGTTGCGGAGAGAAACGAAACGCCGGCTGTTTGCATGTTATCTGCTAAATCCAGGATTAGTGCGCTGCTTGTGGGGGACGTCCGCTCGGTGGCGCCTATCAATGCGCCCCGCTGGGATGTCCCGGGCGCCTTCACACACCGCGGGCGGCAACGACTCTCCCGAGACCCCGTCTATTGTGAGCGGTCACCGGAGCTGCTCGTCTGACGGCGGGCTGCGGCTCTGAGCAACTGTGAGCAGCTGCAAGCTGAGCTGGTGGCCAGGCGGGGAGAGGGTGAAAGCCTGCTGGTACAATGAGCAGCGCCGATTAGCAGTGAGAGGCTGCCAGAATGGCCTGAGCTGCTCAAATTGGGAATTTTCTCGCAGACATAGGCAAGAATGGGCAGATTCTCTCAGTGCCTGTGGGGAGCGCCAGGCGGCCCTAGGAACCGAAGATGTGGGACGAAACTAAGTAGTGTAATACAGGAAAGTAGTCATGTTGTCATTAGGGTATTTACGAACATATTCAAAGAGAAGACCTTAGTGATCTTATATCACGAGTGTGCTCGATTGTCAGATTCTGGTTTCGAGGTTCAGCCTTACTCCCCTGTTTGACCCTACTTTCTCCATTCAATAAATGAGATATCATTGTGCTAAGGATTTTTACTATTGCTACAGCACAGTCTCCCATGGCATTCCAGCCTAGCTGAACATCTGGACTATCAATGAGCAGGTTCTATCTATTAGTCTCAGTAAATCAAACACATCGTATATCTTTCAGATGGACTTCAAACATCATACATGGTGCTGTCCATAACCAGTAGCTTGCTGGCCTCAACTTCACTTCGCCGCTGGCCAGGCCTGTCATCATCTGAACACCCAGAAATCAAGGAAACGTTAAAGTAGCACTAGATTTTTAATAATTTCATGTGGTTATGAATCGCATCAGTTAGATCTAAGTATCAAGAAATTTTGAAATCATGAGGCAAAGGCCTTCTGGCAAGCAAGAAAGCTGAGTTCGAATTGAATATCAAAAAGTGCATTTGCAAAGGAATACTTTGATCTTTAGTCCGAGTGCAGACACGTCTGAAAGTTGATATCAAACACCGATGTACCACACCGGTCATGGGGCCTAGGGAGCATTAGCACACATATATATATACACATGGCATTCTCATTGAACCCCTCACAGAGTAACAATGAAGGAACTGGGTATTGTCATTCAGGTCTTATCAGCATGAGCCGGACCGAGCAGGTCTGAGCAGTACACACTTCACAGTGATGAATTGCTCCTGGCAGTGAGCAACTTACAGCGCAAGGGGGAAACCCTGTGTCAAGCAGCTCAATAAAAGCTTCTCAGAATGAGACAGCTCTAAAATATCTTTCAAATTGCAGATGGAGAACATTTGAAAGAAAATATTTTGTATCTAGCCAAGTCTCTAACCGCAGTACAGGTCCCTCAACTGTGTTGTAGGACCGACGGGCAGCTCAGGGTGGTTGTTAGACAGGAAGCCATGTCAGAGGTGTTGTCACTGGTTCTATGAGGAATCTCTGAGCCTGCTGACAGCGGATGACGTGATGTAGTGACTGGATTAGCGTATTACGTGTGGTGGTGGTTGGAGCGATTATGTGCGGCTGTCAGGAGTACAGCTTTCTAAAATGGGATCTGTATTGGAAGTGACTGGTCTATTGAGGCTGTAGGTTGAGTTATATGTGGTGCCTTTTTTCAGCCTGATTCCATCCTAAATTGATGATGGGTATTGTTGTCCTATCATTTTTCTGTACATGTCTGACACAATATTGTATACGCAAATCACTATATCTATCTCACCCTTGGTATTTTTTTCCATAGGCTTAACACAGATATCCCGTTTGCTGTATAGTGTCTCACCGGTTACTAATAAGGGATGTATAAAGAGATATTGAATGGAAATCTCGAAAAATAATAAATCGTTATATAACAACCTAATCATGAACGAACAACAAGGCAAAATAATCACATATCAGTTGCAGGCAACCTATATGTGCAGTAGAACTAGATAGTGTATAGACGGGGGCCGTGGTCCGGAAATGTGGTCGTCCCTGCGGTACCTGAGTACCAGCAGCAGACAGTAATTATATAGAACGTCCTGACTATGCTGTACAAGTCACAGAACGAGATGGTAATTTATGGTTTGTACGGAACTCGGCATTTATGCCGAGTTCCGTACAAACTGTAAATTATCATCGAGTTCTGTGAATTGTACAAGCATGGTTGGACGTTATATATTTACTATATACCCAAAATTTAACCGATATGTTAATAAACGTGTTTGGCAAGGTGGTATGTATTTTAGTGTACGGACCAGTGGTCCGTACAGTATTTTTACGTATATGTCAAAACGGTACATATTTACAGTAAATACAGCATGGGATATAGTAAATGACGGCACGGGCCGCCGCTTGACAACACGGACCCTGCTATAGATACGGAGGCGGCGACAGAGACGACCCAAACCCGGCCTGTGCCTATTCCCATGGGCGGGCAGAGCGTGAGGTGCGATACAAGAAAGCAGGTGGGTTCTTTGCCTGGACGCCTGGCCTATATACTTACATATCAGGCCAGGTTGGTACTGCCGTTTTGTCAGATGCACTGCCGGATAGCGCTATGGGTTCGATCATTACCAAATTCAAAAGAGAAGATGCCCCTGGTTAGGTCTAAAGTTATTTAGCTCTGCATCATTCTTTATTAGAGCATCCTTGCACGCGCTATATATACATCATCTAGAGTTTAGAGGATCCATGTAGACTTTCAGGGTACTGCATACAAACTATCCCTTCACTATCTATGTGCTATTCACTGTTATAATGAGAACAGAGCAGGGAACCAGTGTCACAGTCTCTTAGAGGCGTGCCCAGCTGACCATGACCAATCACTTAAGACCAAAATACCTCAAGACCCATTGGTGCTTGATGTGTTTGGATCCTAGATAGGCAATTACAGAAATGGCAAGTTGATTGGGTACAAGTGGGTTACAGAAAACTATCCATAGGCTAAATCCAACTCAAACCTTTGAATTGTTGTTCATTTATAATTGCACGCTCATTCATCTTTGATGAACATACTATTTGCTCCTAGTTGTGAATTACAATAGGTCTGGGCAGTTGTAGGTTTATTAGGATTTGACTACATAAGTTCTTTGTACCTTCCTTCGCACGTTTCTATGAGGATAGCTGCAAAAAGGATGTCTAAAAATATACAATCCCTACATAACCGGCTGCAGAATTCCCACGCATGCAACAAGCTGACCTGATTTTGCAGCTGTACAATCATGATAACTATACGATGCGTGTGACGCAGTTACGTGGTTAATCCTAACAGTTGCGCTCAACACCCTGCGGGCATGTGTATATTTAATGGGAGCTGTCACTTCAGATAACATTACCGGGGGTTATGTTGAGACCCACGTTCTAGGTGGATGCATCGCGCTTGAGCCTTTCAACATTATGGAATGAATATTTCTATGTTACCCAACAAGAAATGATGTCACCGAACAGAAACTAGTTTAATTTTCTCGAGAATTTTCCTGGACATAGTATGCTTCGTTTAAAGAGACAGACACTATAAAATAAATCAATGCTTCTCTGTGTTGCCTGTTAGCATGCAGATAATTCTTCATCTGAAATCATGTACAATGAGTCAAGCTGCCTCAGTGATGGAGGCTTCTCCAGAGGATGTTCCTTTTCTAAACTAAAGGTCTCTCTTTTTCCTTACTCATCAATACGTAAATAGATGCACTTCGACATTTTCCTCATTTTCCAACTCACTCACTCTCTACATGTGTCAAATTAAAGAGTCTGTATGTACCTGGTGTTAGGTTCTTTTTTACCATGACTAAGAGACGTTATGAGGTGATCATGAATTATCAGCTCTAGAATCTTCTCTGCGATACAGAGTCATTAGTAGTTCAATAAGGAATCATTCTGCAATCTCACGCTATTAATACGACCGTTTTATCATGTACGACTGGGGGAATGATGTCAAACATGTTCAGATTTCCGCCATACTTACATGTAAACGTTTATACTCTCACTTAAAACGAAAAATATAAACAGAAATTATCATAATTTATATCTTAATGAATATTCATCTGCCACATCTTCAGGGACACTCACATACAAATGCCTGCTCCAAATTGACGCAATTCACGCATGCAGGTATTATGCTTGGTTATATTCATATCGAAATATTATGAATTGATTGTTGTGAAGTCTTAATAAGTAAGCGAGAGGACACATTGTTAATTGTACCCTCCTGCTCGGATTGAGTCAATGTGAAACAGGATATGCAACAAACAGTTTTATTTTAAACTATCGATCTCAGCCTGTCGGAATTCTTTCCTTGAAGGCTGCTGTATTTACAATGACTCATTTGCGCCTGTTACCTGGGAAGAGCGCTGCGGGATACAATTACATCTTTGATCGAGTAGATGGTCGTTTTGATTACAGATTTACACCGGGGAGAATGAAAAGATGTTTTGCATACGTGTTTCCCCGCAGTTAGTAATATTCTTATTTGCGAAACAGGAAATAAATGTTACATCAGCATATATGAATCCTAGCAATAAGATGTAGCGACATTTACAACGTATGACGTTTTATAGTGAGATCCTATTAGATAACACTACTTGTAACAGATATCAAGCACTGTTAAAACTATTTGTCGTGCATTTAACTAAATAGGATTTCTAGAGGACAAGTCAAGAGTAATGAGATGTACAAAAGTTAGGAAAACTTTCATTGCCATGTCAACTTAACAAATAACATAAATCAACATACTATAGCACTCATGTACATGTATATGAATATGTACATTATAATAAACATTTAAAAGGCATTGTGGGCGGGAAAAGGTTAACTGTGGTGAAATGCATGTATGCATATGCACGCGATCTGTATGCAGTTATTTATGTTCATATGTCCAGGTTTGAGTTCTCAGAAGTAACATAAGCCTGCATTGCGGCTATACTCGTTGATCCTACCTAGCTCTGTCTCCCAAACCTTCTCCAGCTAGCAACATCTTTAGCTTACTTTAGCCAGCTTCTGAGGCAGCATTCAGAACCACACGGCAGTCCTGTTGGGAATTCTGATTGCTAGGGTGGACGTGTAGTTGCTATGGGAACTGTTGGTCAATGATATTGTCGTCATGGTGATGCTATCACGTGACGGGCTCCAGTCACCCTGAGGCGACGCCAAACAAGGTTGGGAAGGTGAGAGCGGCACGTGGCGCCCTCCGGTGGCCGTCTTACTGCCACTGTCTGGACACACAGACCATGTTGGACGGTAAGCGGATCTCAGCGCCAAATGCCACCACCACCTCAACCAAAAGATGGCGCCGCTAGGTAAAGTGTCTCATAGTTCTTGCGCTGGGATCAGGAATTGTCGTGTAAGATTATCGAGTCGATTTTCACAGATCCAAAACTAACTGAGATTTTATGTTAACTTTTGTTTTATTATGTAAGCCTACAGGGCAGCAGATGAAGGGATACTGAGGTAAAATATGTTCATAGTAGTCAAATTACATTTCAAAGTTTGCATGACATGTAAAACTTGGATATGACCACCACTGTTTACGGCTAATTCGCCGTATAGTTTAAATGTGTTCCCGAGTAAGAAAGAACAGGCAAGAGGTAACTAACTGTAAATAGAATTGAGTTGTATCTATTCTGAACATGTATTTTATGTATTCTCTTATTACATATGTATTGTGTAGATATATTAAAGAGCTTCCGTTTCTATTAGTGTCTGATTTCACCCTTGCCCAGTTCGTAAAGAACCGTGCTCACAACATCAACAATAACGCCAGGCGGAGGTGTCAGCTGTGATCAAACAGAACATGGACTCCCGTTTAAACTGGTTATATGGGAACGTGGGAAGCTATCATTAAACCAATGATCACATGTGGTTAAGGCCTTCATAGATCGGGCCTTTCTAACTACCCGAGTCTAAGCCCAGGAGTCTGGGGTGAGAAGCACTATCTGAGAGATGTATTTATATTGTATCGTCATTCAGACATTGTTTCTAATAAAGGGGATGCTTACTCGAACAGAGGCTGTTAAACCGCTATATAAATATCAAGAGACGTCACGAGTTTGAGTCTGAGTTTATTCATGTTATGCATTTTGTTGGCTCCATACTTTCACGAGTCGAAGACGAGTGACATTTCAGAACCAACAAAAAGAGTGACATGAATAAACTCAAACTCAATCGAGTGGCTTATAGATTTTATCCTACCCCGTTTCAACATATTTAGCATTAGAAAGTAGTGGCATAAACAACACTTTATGTCGCACCCGTGACATAAACAAATCCCATGTTAAGCCTATGGTGTTTTTATTAGGGGTAGGATAACTACTAAGAAAATATTCAATATCTCTTATGTCTTTTGCAATTTGATTATTCTTTTCTAGATGTAAGCCGTTCCTCAAGTTTGTTTTCATTCCCTTAACTAACGCAATCAATTTCCTCTTGTATCCATCGCGGCCATTAGACTGGTCCTGGCTCTGCCACAACATTGCAATTGACGGCATGTACCTTCCAGATACCTTAGTAGTCACTGAAATGTTATAAAAAGGAAATATGTGAGATCATTTCGAGGATTCATTCAGATCCCTAGTGGTTAATCATCAGGCCTTTACTAAGCACTTCATTGTGGTTTCTCTAGTAATTATGACCCTCGCGGGCCTTCTTGATAAAGGAGAGAGATCTAGTGCTGGATGTATGGCTTTGTTTTAAGGAAAACTTCATATCGAAGAGGCAAGCCCCATCAAGCTAGATTATACCGGGACATCTGGTGCCTTTCACTCCATGCACCACGGATTTTTAATGTGGGGGCGCTTCATAATTCAGACGAGACATTTTCACCAATTCTCACTAAAATGCGCCGTGCTATCTTGTGGCAAACAATCCTGTTTTAAATCCTCAGAACAGGAGTTCTTTTCATACTTGGCCCCATAACTTGGAAAGACCTTGCCATAGCCTTTCACTTTCACTGCCTTTGACACATTCCATGAATTTCTATATGTTATTTACCCTCTACTCTACCCATTATTTCTTGCAATTCCTTACAACCCTGCTTTCTATTACATAATTTGAATCAGAATTAGGATGACGTAGTTATCAGAAAATCATATATATATGGACCATGATTTATCGACATAAAGGTTTTGAATGTGATGCCTTTATATGTTCAGGGATGTCAGTTGGGGTTTAATAAAAGGTTGAGATATTATTCATCTGGAATTTGCGGCCTCAGAGGGAGCCAGAAAACAAGAAAAACATGTTGGTGCTCGCTTCAGCTTGGGGCTTAGGGATTTAAACCACTGTTTGATTTGTCTGGGTGATGCTCAATTAATACTATCTTTAATTGTACTAGTTAAAGGAAAAAGAATTATTCATTTAAAATAAAAAAGTGGATTTTCATGGATAATTTGAAAACTCAGTACCTCTGTAGGCTACCTTGAATCAAATATGCTTCTCAAGGTTTATCATGTTTGGGTGGGAGGTAGGTCTCCGCACGTGATTATATCGTAGGACAGTGTTATACAATCAGCGCAGATTTAATCCCAGTTACCCGGGATACGGCAATGTAAAGGTATTAAATCATTCAAGCTCCGCCACTCTGTCTGTGTTAACACAGCAGCAGCAGGTGCCCAATCTCCTCTCCCTTAATGAAGTAAACAACTATACAATCAGCCCGTTTACTGGCAGACTCTAGTCTCAGACTCTCCACATTCTATATCTGAATCCATGTAATATTCCGCCCCACACAATCCCTACTTGATCGACAATAAATGTCCTCATCTTGCCAATCGATATCTGCCCATTTGGATTATAATTGAAGTACGCCTGACAGGAGGGCTGGGAATGGAGGTTGGAATTAGCATGGAGATATAGTGAGTCGTCCACCGTGTACATAACGTATACACAGGGACTTTTCTACTGGAAAAAATGTCATGCATATTCATTAGAGTCATTCCTGACTGTAAATAAACCAGAGCAGGCTGTCGCGCAGGAAACTCAATCAGAGGCAATGGAGTATGTGCATAGAAAGCAAAGAGGCATCG
Organism: Alentia gelatinosa; assembly: GCA_950022655.1. Classification (NCBI taxonomy): domain Eukaryota; kingdom Metazoa; phylum Annelida; class Polychaeta; order Phyllodocida; family Polynoidae; genus Alentia; species Alentia gelatinosa. Next base: position 28,019,751 of record OX465589.1, read on the forward strand.
TTTGTATTTGTGTTTCTCGCGATTCTCATTTACAGTTGGTTTTCAGAATTAAGTGGATGTGCAGGGCGGAAGTATTCCTGGGGACCATGCTGTAAAGGGATTGGCGATACGCGGACATTTCTCACGTTTGAACAGCCACCATGGCTTATGCATATGCAAATGCGATAGATTTTCGCAAATGAAAAGTCTCTCTATCATTTTGAATGTACATGGTGTTATATTTCATTGCTTTAGTGAATGGCTTCCATTATGGGCATATTTTTGTAAACCGAAGACAGATGTTCATTAAATATCAATTCTATCGATTCTGAATACATATACCAATATTCTTTGTTAATATTAACATAATAATAGGGGAGCGTTGAGAACATGATATACCTTGTTTGGTATGTAGGTATGGCATACCACTTCTCCTCCCTTTCAGTCATTTACGTCCATACCAAGGGATGACCACGCATAGAAAACAATAGATACTTCCATGCCTTTTTATCAGTCATGTATACCCTTCAGATATTCAAATTATTCATAATATTTGTTGTGCTATAGACAGGAGCAGCAAGAAAAACATAGTTGTATTCATCCCATATCACCTTGCCAGTATATCCACTACATCTGCTATCGCCTAAAGGGGAATCCTATTCGACCTTCATTGGGAGAGAGTATATATGAAATTATAATCCTTCCGTTGCTTGGACTCGACGACACACTCCCAGAATTATCAATGGCCCAGGCTTGTTCCTCCTTTGCTTCCGCTTGCCCGACAACTCTTCGTTTCGATTCATTCATTTTGGTTCAATATTCCTTTAAAATGACAAAATGAGGGCTCGGCGATCTCTCAGCCTGGAATTATATCCATTCCCGACCGCCGCTCTTTATTGGACCACACGGCACCGATATGGACAGTTTCATTTTTTTTTTTTTTTTTTTTTACATTTTTATTGGGTTCGATTCGTTGGTACAAGACCCCGATCTGCCATCGCTACCCTGTGACAGTGTTTCTTCAATAACTCTAGATCAACATGTTACCGCTTTGTCACTTGTATGTATAATGAAAGTATAACTAGGCAACAGGTAAACAGATGACAATTAGATTAACTATAAGTGGTCAAAAATGACAACAATTATACAACATTTATGATGCGGGTAATCATCTGTGGTGCCAGCTCTGGTTCTGACTGAGACATCCGCCGGACACCAGCGATAGGAGGACTGGCTTCTCCTGCCGCGCCGCCTAGCGGGATAATCCCTCTCCGCCTCTCGCCTTGCTTGTAACGCCCCCATCCGCCGGCTGACGTCGAGCTGCAGCCCTTACACTCAATACTCCCAAATATACGGGATTCATAAGGTTGGCCTACTATATAGGTGCTTTTTAACCCGAACGTGTAGGCCTACCCACCGGACATACCCACCGGTCCAATACCCCAAGGTGTTTTAACCCCTAGGGCTTTTAACCTACTGGCTTTAGATGCACAATATTCGTAATATCATCGTGATACTTTAGACGGGTGAGAGACTGGTGAGTGGGATGTCAGTATGCATGTGGGGCACATCTGTGGTGGATGAATTGACGGTATAAAGAACCGCGAAGGTAAACGTTCAAGGGTCAAGAGATCACCGGCTTTAAGACATCAGAAGCAGACTGGTATGTGACCGTGGGTTAAGGCTGCGTCAATCTTTCTCGCTCGTATCTTACAGGGGCACCTGCCTAATCCAGTGTGGGCTTTATGGATGTAATGCTTCAAGGTCATTTCTATATGTCCCATGTAGGATCGCCCATTTCTATCTTCCGAGGATGAACCTCTCCATACCATGATAGCGGTAGTTTCTACGGTGAACATAGACAATAAATGATCTTTTGTTGTACCTTTTATGCTTTTTTCGAATGAATTAAACCTAGGAATAGCCATATCATAGGGTATAGTGGTTTACTGAGTCCCCATACATTTTCATTAGACATTTTTACAGGATCAACGTTTACGTTTGTTGATATTTACACAATTAGCGTAGATGCTCATATAGGCTGTATCTACTAATGTTTCCATATATATATATACATTTATATACATGTATATATATATATATATATATATATATATATATATATATATATATATTCCCGTACTGGCTTATTGGGTGTCTGGTGTAGACACTGCAACAGAATAATAGATACAAGATAAAAGGTAAACACTAACGGTGTTCCCGTGAAACCTGTAATCGATGGATGATGGACTATAATAAACGAGCTAACCAACCCTGTTCTTTACAGCCGACACCGCTCACCTTGCCTTCGTGACCCATCTTCCCTTTATCTCCCATCTGCCAGGTACCTGAAACTAACGTTCCCCTGTACAGCCCATGTCCCCTGCCTCACGCTTCCATGCCAACCTCTTCGATCAAACTTTCACCCAGCACCAGCCTACCTGTTCCCCAGCGCGCTACTTGACGCCTCATCCGTCAAGACCTTTTATCCTTTGGGTGTTAGAGTATGTCCTGTTTCCATCTTTTGTAGGCATCCATCCTTCAGGAGTTAACTTTTAATGACTTTTGAATAAAATCAGTCAGTGATACCTGGCAATGCAGGGATAAGGAAAATAGCACCAATTATTGTTTGGAAACAGTGTAGTAATAGTGAGAGCATTGAGACAGTATAAACATATCACAATGTGCTTATTAATAGTCTTTTATATATAATAGACTGTAGTGGTTTGGTAGTGCATTTTACGTTCACTGAAAGTGGAAATATCGAGGGAAAAAAACAAGATGATGAATTGTAGTGAAAGTTACGACGGCTGCGTAGAGGCATTCCATTTTCATGGGGAAGGTCGGTTGCGTTTCCGTTATTTCCCTCTTTGTCCTGCCCCTCATCCCCTCGTTTTACGCTCACATAGGGATTGCCTTTGAGTTCATATCCTTGCCGCTTGTTTTCCACCTTTGACTATGTATGACAGTGTCTAAGGTTTGACGTCCAGTCGTGCCACTGTGTTTCCTGCTTGTCGGCCGACCTATTTTCAAAGATACTCGTGATCTGGCCCTGATATGACCCTGGCTGCGGATACGGCCTAAAACACCATCGACTGACTATCCACTTCCCACACTTTCAAGGTTTGTATATTCTTATTATCCAGTTACATCTTTCTTGAAGCCCGGTGTACACCTGTCCTTGCCCTGTGGATTTCGAGAGGGGCGTGGGCAATCTCTTTTGGGGCCTAGACTTTGGCTTTATAATAAGGAAGCAATTTCCTCTCCAAAGCCTCTCCCTTTCAAGTACTACCTTTAGAAATGCTCGATCCTTCTTGTCCCTTTGGTTGAACATTTTCGTTCCGTCTTTCCTCCGTTGCCTCTCTTACACCTGCCGGCCATACAGACACCGTCAATATTTGTGGTATTTCATCCGCCTGGACTTGTCTCCCCTTGATATTTAACCTTGTTTATAACCCCTACCCCCTCATTAGCTTTCTGTCAACGTCTTATACCCGGCTAAACCATTTTTTCATTTGATCTTTGGTTCCATCAATAATAATTCTTTATACAAGATTTCTGTGTCAGTTTTTTTGTGATTTTCACTACCTCATTTTTTCATTTGCTTATTGTATATATATATATATATATATAATGCCTGGTCAAGTAATTGTCAAGTATCACTAACTTATATATATAAATTTAGGCTGGGGTGTCTGGCGGTGGTCCCCAGCCGCCGCCATGGTCGCCCTATGAAGTCACGCATTTGAAATCTGAAGAGCCTCCAACTCCTTCTCAAGTAGAGTTCTTGCTTCAGTCATTTAGCGGCTGCTATTTGTTTCAGTAGAAGAGCCTTTCTACCTGATTTGTCTTTGCGTGCCACTGAAGGGTCGTCACGGGCCTCTCGGTCTTTGTCTCCCGAGTCGTGGTACCCGAGACACCGGAGTATTGGGCAAGGTTGCAATCCTTTCCGAAGGGCAGAGCGTGGCGTGTACTGTACGTCCACCCTTCTTCCTCAGCGATCTCTGCATTAATACCACCAGTCACCATAGCAAGTTTAGCAAAGGCTTCAAATGCGAGAAAAAAAATGAGGAAGAAATATATGATCCAGAGAGGTGTGGGTTAGAACATGCTACCACTGTCACTGTTGAGGGGTGACTGCCTTGCAGTGCACCGGCGATACACTCACCCAATACCTGCAGCACTCCAGGGACCTGGGAGCTGTTTCAAAACGTGGGTTAAGTCTATGGTTTTGAAACAGCTCCCAGCTGTTTCACTAGTTTCGTGACACCATACAGACATTGGGGTTGTCTAGTTTCGTGACAACACAAGTAGCTGTCCTTAGGAAAAGACAGACCCCAAACATAAGAATTTGACAAATCTACACATCATGGACCTGTTTAACTAGTTTCATGACAGAAGTGTTAGACAGACATGAAAAGCGGCAACAACAGAGCAAGCAAGAACGGACAAAACGAAGTTTAATGTCTAGTTCTTATGAAACCGGACACACCATCTAGACGCCATCTAGACATGTCACGAAACTAGTAAAACAGGTCCCTGGTGTATGAGTATGGAGTATGAGAGGTGCTACAGTGACCTCTGTAATTTATAATCAAAACAACCTGAGTTATTTTACTCCATATATGTGTGTGTAGGACTAAAGGGAGAGAGAGAGAAAGAGGGAGGAGAAAGGAGGTAAAAACTCACCCTAGGGACTATCATGTATACCCGGTGGCTAAAGGAAACGTTGGGTAGAGGTCCAAACCGGAGGGTGTAATAGAGACGAGTAAGGGCTATGTCAACCGGAGCCTCATCAACCTCCTCCCAGTCTCTACTACTGCCTCATCGCCGTATCTTATCTACCATCCACCATCCCTACCAGCGTGCCCTACCCTCATTCCCATTCCTCACAGAGACACCGTGACAGTATAAGGGGGTGCATAAGGAGACATGGCTATTGACTATTAATGACTATTAATATTGTATAATAACAACAAATGTTTTGCTATTGAGATTATGCATAACCCCAGACAGTACCTGTATACATGCCAAATGGAAGACCACCAACCATGGTGAATTTTGTGATGAATAAAAAAAATAAATTTTAAAATGGCTAACATATCTCCGCATAGTAATTAAGGGGCGCCTCATAGGTTCACTGGTCAATACACCTTCCATATAAAGTCTAATAATATCAAATGTCAATCCTTCCTATGCCTCGGTAGAGCAATTCAGGTTTAAAAAAGACCCATCATCTCCTATTAAATAAGCAGAGTGGTTTATCACTTTGCATTTCTAATTCCCCAGACAATTTTCTATCCTCTGTCTTTAGGCTGGCTGGCAGGGAGCAGATGGGATGCTCTGGGGGTGTGGTCAGGGCTGCGAGGTTAATTTGATGGACGTGGCTGGCGTTGAACGGTTGTTTTATCTCCCTGAGCCTCTGAGGTGAGATTACCTCCCAGCCTACCCCGCCGTATGGACAGCCGCAAATTCTATTGACTGCCGAGGCAGCACGGTTAAACGGTGATTGTAGTGTAAAAACGACGCCGTCAGTGCGGCATCAACATTTTCACGGTGGACAGTGCTTTTTCAAGGATCCAGACAAGGAGTAATTTGTCCCCCATGGAATTTGAAGCACAACCCTTTATCCTACCCCTAATATAAAATCCCATAGGCTTAACATTGACTTTCCGTATGCGCCCGTATGTCGCATACAGATGAAAAATCGCTCCTAGGAGCGTACAAAAAATGGACCAATCGGAGATCAGCAGCTGAAAGTAGTTCCAAGCGCCATCAGAGCAGCAAGGAGAGCTATATGGAGGACTTCAGAAAGTTTTTATCGTGTTTTTGTTATCATCCTCACATAAAAACATCGTTCACAGGGGGGTAGGATAAAATCAAAACCTTATTCGCTTTAATCTGGGCTCCCGTATGCGACTCCTGGAGTTTTGGCTCCGGATATCACTCCACCAAACTCCAGTCGTCGCATACAGGAGCCCAGATTCATCCGGTTTTACGATAGTATTAGCTATATGCGGCTGACTAAATACAGATGACCCTCATGGCTCAGGGATTCGATGTCCGCCCCCTCACTATACATCTCCTTTCAATGGGAAACTCAGCTGCCGCAGCCCATTGAAAACAGCCACCAAACGAAACCAAACGATATTTAAACCAAATACCCAATTAATTCTCATAGAATTCAACGTATTGTTTGGCTTTCAAGCAAACAGTTAAGGAAACTCTGTTCACTCTGTAATTAATCAAATGTGTTGAATGTGTATGCAGGAAAAGTTGTTTATCTGGTGTTACTCTTACCTTTTGTATTCTGTGCGCTAGAAGTGGGGATATTCTTCATGGAGGATCATCTCGTAACATAAACGATCGTTTAATTTTTTATTTTATTTTTTTTTGCACAAAAAGGAGTACAGACAGTGGACTCTGCCAAGGCAGGTATTCTGGCCACTCTACAATACGGTAACAAATAGACCAGTAACACATCTCGTCACATAGTGTACAGGTATTTACAGTAGGTATGAAGTAATAATGAGTTGAGACAGGGGAGTTAATACCGGTTTAGGTAACTAGTTATATAAATAGTATAAATAAACAAATAACAGGTCCGTCCCGATTTGAGCTACTCTAGAGATTCAAGGCCGTAGGTGAATTTGGTTTTTAAGTGTTTTTTATATGTGTACAGAGAACTGTCCTGGATCTCTTTAGGGAGGTTGTTCCAGTCGTCTTTACCCCTGTAAAGGGGGCTTCGCTTAAAAAATGAGGTCCTAGGTCTCTTTAATCTTATTGTCCTTTTTCCTTGAGCTCTAGTTACCGGATTTTTTTTAATGTAAATAAGACTTGTCCATTTACACACTGTAAAAATATTTCCTTGATATTTACGATAACCATGGCAACTGGGGTGCCAGGGAAATACCGTTTATTGTACGGATGACCGTAATATATTTCTGAACGTAAATTGTAATTATCCTAAACTGTATTTAAATACCGTTATAAACCTGTAATATAGTTCCGATCATAAATGTTACATGTAATAAAGCGTATTCGGTTCAGACCTGTAAATATGAAGGTGCAAAGCCGTATGGAATATACTATATGAATAGCCCTTCAATATGTATATACCAGAAATCTTGTTATTCAAGTTCCTGGGAACTGTTATATGTAAGGGGTCATCCATAAAGTAGGTATCCACATCATGACATTTGGGGTTCTTATCCAGAAGGTGGTATGGATAGATATTATGCTTGGCGTTCGTGTGTGTCCTATCTGTGTTGTGCATCCATGCCCGTTATTATCCATCGATTAAAAGTCCCCATCGAAAATATATGGTTAACCACTACTCAAAGTTTCTATTTTGTACGAAACCAAGGTTCCATTGCTTTTGAATTTGAAACCCATTGATTATGACCTCAAAGCCGTTGGTTGCAGGAAAATAATCCTTTTGTGCTGAAGAGCAAATATATAGTACCTTGTGATGTATCCTATAGTATGGCAATCCCTGGATTTGAGAGGATGGAAAATCAAGATATTCAGCGTTTCTTAGTCCTGATCCGTTGTCTTCTAGACAAACAATGATGAAGATGGTTGCCATCACGTGGCCTACAGCTGCTTGTCCACAAAACCATCAATTATTGTCTAAGCAAACACTGAGACTCATCACATGGGTAGATGATATAGAAAACTTGGCGGGAAGGCTTTACGGGTGATTGATGCCGAAACAATGCCGAAAGTTGTAGAGCGATAATTCTTAACACTTGTACAGTTTCAAGAGTGTTTTTACTATCACTCTCTCAAATCTACTAACCGTTAAATTGCAAGCTGTATAAATTCATCTTGTAAGCGACTTCATCGGAGAGTAGGTTTTAAACTAATAGTCCTAGATAATAAATATCTCTGACTACAGTATTGACTCTCGTTCTATAAGGTGAGGTGTATTTATTCCTGTAACTGGTTTATTATATTCTCTTCGTTTTTAACTGGAAAATGATCCGTGCTGTAATTGCAATGGAAGCGCCTGCATTTCACTTAATTTCTTTCCCAGGCCACAAGGAGATTATGAATATTTCAGTGCTCAACAAATATTCCCTCTGATTTGCATATAAGATAGTCTTGTCTTTAGTTGAATTCAAGGGGACACTGATTGTATAATTAGTGACTACCCTATCGTGTTCTCATTGAATTTGTACCGGATTTAGAAACATGCGGCCAAGATGTTATTATACATGGGCGATGACTGCAAGTAAAATATTTCACCATCTTTGATAGTTGTGTGACAACTGTCTTTTGAATCATTTAAATGGTCGCAAAGTCTCTTAAGCAGAGCTCAGGCTGTCAACTTGATGAGAGGATATTGCAGTAGTATACGAAACTGGTGATTTGAACCCGGCGAGCCTTTAATACAACGTGAATATGTAGTAGTATGTAAAACAACTATTTTGAAACTGGCCTTTACGTATAGAGTATAATAGTATCAAATTAACGATTTGAAATGGGACAAGGAATTAATGACAAACAGCACAGTAATATATTAAGTACTAGATACATGCTGAAATTTGATATAGTAATATGTAAAACCATGGTTATGGTGACAATACGGGGTAGATTTATGAGTTGTTTCGGAGAAATTTGTTCTGAGCGAGCCTTTTACGGCGAGTTCAGAACGAATTTCTCCGAAACAACGAGTAAATCTAACCCGTATTGGCACCATCACTATGGTTTCATATTATTATATACTTTAATTCAGTCTTCCATAGCTATAACTGACTGTAATTCGACGTTGAAGTCACTTTTTTCAACTCGCAAAAACGATGTGTGCGCTAGTAGACATACCGGAAGTGGACAAGAATGTTGTTCCGGGCTTTAGAATTTAACACATTCTGATTGGCCAAGAGACCCAGGATTCCCCAGACCATAGGGAATCCCTGATAATGACGTCACACTATTTTGTCTCACTTCGCGAGTTTGTTAGAACCTACGAAGCGAGTTAGTATGTGCATTTATCAAACATCGAGGTAGATTACGAGTATGAATCACGTGAAACATGTTATATAGCTTAGATATGCGATATCAACCGATATGAACACTCAACACCAAGTCACGCCGACTTGACAGTGGTGCAGCCATTTGTTGACATCTACGATTCGCCCGCTCGGCAAGTGTCCGTGTTGGTATTGATCGATCTCGCATATCTAAGCTATCTAAAGTGTATCACGTGAATTGTACTCGTTTAGTACCTTGAAGTTTGATATATTTTCACACTAACTCGCTCCGTGGGTTCTCTACGACGCAACGGAACTCGCGAAGTGAAGGGATCCGCCATTTTTGAATCTTGCCCCTAGAATTCTGTTGTCGGCCTCTCGACCAATCAGATTGCGTTATTCCTTCAAAGCATGCATTCTGTCACCCAAAGCGTGCAGGTAAGGCTCAAAGGATGCAGTCTGTCACCCAAAGCGTGCAGTCTGTCACTATCCAAGGTAACCAGTTCAACGTTTCATGGCGTACAGTGCATTCTGTGTATAATAACTATACCCCCAGGAGCAGTATGTATTTACACTGGCTTTGTGCATAGGTATATAATAGTATGTACTGTTGCTATATACACATCATATTAATTACCTACTTCCAATGTTAGTCCCATTGCTTCACTTATCCTACCTTGAATACCCATACGGAGGGCTGTCTGGTGCGTATTCATCGTAACCAATCTGATCTTGTCAAACTGATGCTATAAATAGAACAATGAACCATGATATCCTTTCACCACCCAGCTAGGAAATCCAGGTCGTCAATGTCAGCCGTGCTCTCTTTGACCATCACGGACCTATGTCTTTACTCTGTGCCGTACAAACCAGACTATTGTAAGCTGCACTGTGATTGGTTCCGACGAATGCACTAGTCAGTAGTGGAGGGCTGCCAGAGTCACTGCATGAGTGACTTCAGCTCGATACGTCTGACTTACAAAAAGATATACTTATGAATGTTACACTATGATGCACGTTCTAAATGCCCTATGGCAAATTATGATCTAACTCGCTCTACACGCGGTAACGTATGACTGAAAAAACCCTCAAAATTCTTAATGCTACTTATTGCTTTCTCGAGGAAATAATATGCAACTTTTTCAAGTCGATATAACCATAAAGTTTTCGGGTGGTCTTAGTAAGGGAATGGGAAAGCTATTTGCCAACTATTTTATCATCCACCTAATACAAAGTGTCCATAGAAAACACATAGGGAGTGTGTATGGACATACCCGGTGCATACGGATATGTTGTATGCTCCGGGTGGCGCATACGGAAAAATAGTGCGTACGGTTGGTGATAAATACAATATAGACTGGTTTCAGATAAAAGCGGTTGTATGCTCCTCGGAGTTGCCTCTGCGCAATATCCTCGCATATGCTCGGATATTACTACGCGTCAACTCCTCGGAGAATACGGCCGCTTGTATCTAAAACCAGTCAATATTGTGTATTTATTTATGCCCAGGTTGGTGTGTGTTAAGGTTTAGGCCTGGTCGTATATCACACTAACTAATTGTGTGAGGTGCAGACGACCAGCCTCACACAGTACACAGGACCAGGTGAGAGCCTGGCCATGTGGAGGAGGCATCCTTAGTCCCACCACCTCCGGCCCGTCCTGCGTCCACCTGCTGGGTGCTGAATCATTAACGTCTGAATCTCCGGCTGGCGACTAAAGCCTACACATGTGTGCACAGTGTCTGACCCTCACAACCCCATCCAGCCCGACCCAGGTGTTGTCTACACACAGCAGGCTCGGACAGCGGCAGGGCAGATTGGTGTGCTGTACATGCTTAGGTAACAGTGATATAAGGGTACGTTACCATACACATCACTGCCCTGAGTGTGAACCCTAGACTCATTTATCACTCGGCTCCTAAAACAAACCACGCGTTTCTGTCAATTACTTCTACATAGATACATGGTTATTTCTGCTTTGACTAACGTACCAGTTTTATGAAATATCTCTAAATTAGAGATCATCATAGTCATATTCCTTTTAAACCGTCTGAGGTCCAAACATTTGGTCAGTAGGACCTTCTTGATGTCAGGGTTATCATAACAAGACTCTACAGACTCTAAATGAGGTGAGCCACCGCCTAATTGACAGTAACCGTAAGTCTCTGACGTATACCTCTGTTAGGTGAGGTCATGGTATCAGATGCCTGACACTTATCAAGCATTGCTAACTGCTCTTCTATGCTGCATACTGCTGTCAGGCGGGCTGGCTGTACTAGATGTTTAACATTTGTCAAGCATTGCTAAGTGATGTACCGTTCTGCATACTGCTGTCAGATGGGCTGGCTGTACTAGATGTCTAACATTTGTCAAACATTGCTAAGTGCTGTACCATTCTGCATACTGCCTTCAGGCAGGCTGGCTGTCCTAGATGTCTAACATTTGTCAAGCATTGCTAAGTGCTGTACCGTTCTGCATACTGCTGTCAGGTGGGCTTGCTGTACTAGATGTCTAACATTTGTCAAACATTGCTAAGTGCTGTACCGTTCTGCATACTGCTGTCAGGCAGGCTGGCTGTACTAGATGTCTAACATTTGTCAAGCATTGCTAAGTGCTGTACCGTTCTGCATACTGCTGTCAGGTGGGCTGGCTGTACTAGATGTCTAACATTTGTCAAGCATTGCTAAGTGCTGTACCATTCTGCATACTGCCTTCAGGCAGGCTGGCTGTACTAGATGTCTAACATTTGTCAAGCATTGCTAAGTGCTGTACCGTTCTGCATACTGCTGTCAGGTGGGCTGGCTGTACTAGATGTCTAACATTTGTCAAGCATTGCTAAGTGCTGTACCATTCTGCATACTGCTGTCAGCCGGGCTTGCTGTACTAGATGTCTGACATTTGTCAAACATTGCTAAGTGCTGTACCATTCTGCATACTGCCTTCAGGCAGGCTGGCTGTACTAGATGTCTAACATTTGTCAAGCATTGCTAAGTGCTGTACCGTTCTGCATACTGCTGTCAGGTGGGCTTGCTGTACTAGATGTCTAACATTTGTCAAGCATTGCTAAGTGATGTACCGTTCTGCATACTGCTGTCAGGTGGGCTGGCTGTACTGGATGTCTAACATTTGTCAAGCATTGCTAAGTGCTGTACCGTTCTGCATACTGCTGTCAGGTGGGCTGGCTGTACTAGATGTCTAACATTTGTCAAGCATTGCTAAGTGCTGTACCGTTCTGCATACTGCCGTCAGGTGGGCTGGTTGTACCTGAGGGCTGACACTTGTCTGGCATTGCTAACCGCTGGTCGGTACTGTATATCAATGCCTGGTGGGGTGCTGGTACCAGACAGCTGGACACTGGTCAGTGTCCAAGTCTTTGTCTTTTTTCACACTGACCGGCCCTCTCAGCTGCCACACATGGCCTCCACAACGACATTACACATCAAAGCCAGCCCGAGGGGGCAGACCACGGCCACCTATTTATACCACACCAGCCGGCAGTGGCGACCAATTGTAGGGGGTCGCTATGGAGAGGTAGCGGATAACTGTAGGGATACAGCTGGAAGGTGGAATGTCGCCTGCAAACATCGCAATGTTAGCGCAGCTTTCGCAGAACTCCACATTTAAACTAGGCTTCTGGTCACGTTCTCTTTTTTTGTGTTTTTATCATTGAAATGTAGAAACGGGAGCCTCTACAAAGCAGGTTTTGTAAGTTTTGTATCGCCAACTCATTCCGAAGTTGTTATTCATAGTTTAACATGATGCGAATATTATACAGACATCGAGATTGGGAAATTTGTGTTCGTTGGTCAGTAAGTTAGAGTTTATGGAATGAGGGAGATAGAAAGGCAACGCGTAACAATAACATGTTTCGAACCGCAACAAACATTAGATACAGTCCTGACAAAGCCTCTGAATTCACTTCATTCCCTGTCGTGAGTCTAATTTTAATCTCTCGGGCCACTATAATCCCTTCTGTTGCTTTCGCCCTCGGGTGGTCTATAATAGAGACCTTCTCCTTCTCACTCACCCAGGCTTACGTAGCGGGAGCAGTAAGGGCTGGCCTTTTGAGCTTACATATGGAGATGGAAATTGGCGTGGTGGTATTGTAGAACAGGTCGCGTGGTGAATTGTAGGGAAGGATCGCTGATGTGAGACCAGGGACCTGTTTCACTAGTTTCGTGACATGTCTGTGACACCATACAGACATTGGGGTTGTCTAGTTTCGTGACAACACAAGTAGCTGCCCTTAGGAAAAGACAAGAATTAGACAACTCTACACATCATGGACCTGTTTCACTAGAGCAATTGGAAACGTCCGAAGAAAAAAAACCCAGGATATCGTGATAAGTGGGACTGGAGATGTAAAGCCATCTTACACACAGCTGTCCCTGTATCCCCACAACACACTCACAGGGGGTTCCCCACCAGGCTATTTTTAGCCCCAGCGTATCGATTGAGCACTTTTCCAGGCATAAAGCGCCCGGAGGAACAAGCGGAAACGGACTACGCGCATGTCGGTGGTGAGCGCGGTGATATATGGGTAATAATTCTCCTCAGGTCGGCGGTAGAGTGCGTCCTACTCACTCGCGTGGATGACGTGGAGGGTGTGACGAGTAGCGCGATGGTGGTTGGTGGAGACGGCGGACAGAACGCTGGTGTCGAGTGGTGGGTGTGAGGGGGGGGGGATGGGAGAGGATGAGCGCAGTGAACGGTTTATCCGGCATGCTCTCCTGTCCTCCTGTGTGGCAGTGGAGGACGCCACCCTGAACGACATGTCAGCCCAATCAGACTACGCGCTGGTGGACAGCCAACGCCTTCCACGCGCCCCGCGGGCGGTAAATCACGACCTCGCACCCCACAGCGGGCCCCACACACCGCCGCCCACCCTCCCCGCACACTGATGGACTAGCGCTGTCCTCTACGCCCAACATCTCATCTAGCTAAGAGAAAAACCCAGTGTAGAATCGATCCCAGAATCTGGTGGTTTACGTTCATACTATACGCGTATGTCAACTGCACGTGGTTTGGTAATTACTAATTAGGCTCTAGTTGCTTTGTCTTACAGGAACCAGGCAGTCACCAAATTGTATGCATGTGGTGGTCTGCTCAGATCTATATTTGTCATAATTATTCAATTATCTTCGATTGATTAGTCACATGTTTTAACAGCTGCAGGACACAACCTATGTAACCTGTAATCTGGGATGATGTAAGCTTAGACTATTCATAAATCCAACTATGCATGTTAATTGTAGTGTCAGTAGAATTAATTTGTGGGTTTTAAATGAGTAATGCGTACTTGTTTTGTAGATGTAGATGATGCGTCAAAACTGTTGTCACACAAAAAGGGTGGATTATAGAGGCTAACCTGTAAAAACACCGGCTGCAGTCTTTGACCCATGCCAACTCTATAAGTTAATATTATTATTGTTCATCCTCTTGATAAATCATCTTGTTAATATGCAAATAAATTGTATTTCCCACAGCTGCCGTCTCTCGACAATCAGGGGTGAGGCGTAATGATAAAATCAGTAAAGTAATTGCAGCAGGGTACTTATAGGAAAATAGACATGTTCTGAACTTGCATTGACGCTATATGGCATATAGCCTATGATCCATGGGCACCGCCATGACGCCCCCCGAGTAGGTGTTCTTCAGTAAGGGAGGTGAAGAAGTAGGTGTTCTTCACAAATGGAGGTGCAAAAGAAGTGAGTGATAATTGGGAAATGTCACTTTTCTTGCCTTGCTCACATATGTAAATAAAGTGCTCCATGTAAAAAACATCATGTCCTGGGTTTTAGCATTATACCTTCCTGCTCTGGGATCGGTGTAGAGAGTAAAAGGAATCTTGGTAAAACATTGAAAGGCAGCTGAATTTCGTAAGAACAAAGAGCCAGAATACAGGTTTTGTCCCCCGACCACCTAGTGACTGCTTCATAAACTAACAATGGCTCTGTCCCCTATACAGTTGTTTGTCTGTACCATCAGTGTACAATGGCACAGGAACACCGGGACTGAGTACCCAATAATCCCCAGTGTCAACTGGAGACCACGTGACGTAAGAGGTGCTCTGTGCTGCTCCTCTAATCGCGGGATGGAGCCACACTCTGCTCCACAGCCGTCCACACCTCCACACCTCCACCCAAATCTCACTGAATAGGAAGCTGTCTGACCATGAATGGCTACTCTAGGCTTATGACCTATTGAGCTTATTGAAACGTGTTACAGACCCCCAAACATTTATCCTTGTATACAGCGAAATTTGGATGAAATGAAAATAATTTATATATAAAGAATCTATGTGTATATGTATATGAGTTGGTAAATGTTACGTTACAACCTCCTTATTCTTATAAAGCTCACATTAGTATCAGTACTATTACTGTTACTAGCCCTACTCGATATAAATAAGAATCAGTGATTCAAGAACTATCCACCGTTGTAGAACTCACGAGAATAGATTTACACAGAAACTAGGAGCAGCTCATGAGTGACTCAGACCAAGTGAGGGTGCTGTCGTCATGGTATTAGGAGCATTCCACACAACACAATGCCACGACCATGCCACACGCTACTCCGCAGCACCCTCCCCCTCCGCCCTCATCTATCACCCACCCTCCTAACATGGGGCTACATCATCAGTTTTACATGAATCTAGTTGGGAATGACGGACATCCTCATTTCACATGTCAATCCTTGCTGTGTCTCAAAAGAGTGAACCAAACATTGTATAACAAGCCCAACTTTTGTCTGAGAAAAAGGACGCGTTGTTAACTACTGTTGCAGGTACACTGAAAGCGAACTAGAAGTACCTCTGATAATATGCTGTCGTCGAACCCAATGCACGCTTGGCTATTGGTTGAATTTGATCTTTACTTTATGTATTTACTCCTACATCATTATCTCTAGTCGATGCCCTCTTTGTTGTATTCACTAACATTGAAAGTCGAGGTTTAAATGTTGTTTCCTGGTGGTCATCATTTTCCATCAGAAATAAGTAGAAAGGAAGGACAGTGGATACAGTCAGAGGAAGAAGACCGCACCATCACCCACGATGTTACGTCGTCTGTGATTGGCTCTCTCTTGGATAACATAAAGCGCTGACGTCTTCCGTTAACCCTTTAAGGACGGGTTCCTGTAGCCGAGCTACTCCCATATGGACGGGTACTGGTGGCAGTTTATCCTGCTAGAGGACGGGCACTTAATAGTTAAAACTCAAAGTTCAAGATTGTAATCATATAATAGGATATATGATCATTGATAATTTGTTTCTTTTGAATAGAAATACTAAATAGGATATCATATCTATATTCTGTGAAGATTTCATTAATATTGCTCTATTATTTTTAGTTGAAACATTTTTGTAAATATTGGAACAATGATGCCTCCAGGCATCATGCGTCTTTAGTGAGGTGATGCCTTCAGGCATCATGCGCCCTCAAGGGGTTAACATAATAATCCTGCCATTCTTCATCGAATGACAGCCGAGTAAAGCATTCCGCCGTCTAAATCCGTTCCAGGAATCTAATATGTCCTGCTACAACGGAAAATGTTATTAGCAGTTATATAAAGTTATTGTTACACCCTGGCTCCCAAGATTAAGGAAAGAAGCCAGGAAATTTTGCCCAACGCATGTAGCTATACTTGATTTAGAAAGAGCGCATAACTTGTAATAAGATGACATCCTTAATGAGAGCACTATTGAACCATCATACAGGGGTATTCACATTCGCCCATAAGGTACTGGCACAGCCATGAATGATAATGAGAAGAGAATAATCGATAAGTATCGTTATTAACTTCGGAAAAATGATAATGGACATCAGATATTTTTCATTGCCTTCCTTTTGGAAAACACCAGTGTCTCTGCTGTTTCAGAGAAGATAACGTTTTGATCTGTAAATATTAACATGAACAGAATGCTATTGGTTAAATACGAAGGCGATGCTTTCAGATTCCATTCACAACACTAATTTGTTCCAAAGACGGGTACACTGCAGGTAGGGTATTATAGCTGGCACCTCTTCCACTATTTGCCTGCTTCTATGGATGACAGTTTGTTCACAGGCCGCCTATGGCCCAGCGGTATTATGAAACACCATCGGGGTCTATCATCAGGGGCAAATGGCTATTTGTTCAGTGTGATCTGTGGGTATTTGTTCAATATATATAACTTATTAGGCACAAACTGTTACTTCTAACCTAATGCTCTCTCTGTCTCTCTCCCTCTCTTTCTCAATCTCTCTCCGTCTCTCTTTCTCTCTATCAATCTATCTCTTTTCTGTCTATCACGCTCTATCCTCCTTTGTTCTTATCTCGTGTTTCCTCTCTCTATCTATCTAGACCTCCCTCTTTTGCCATTACAATTATTCAGGTCCACCATGCAGGCCCTTCCAATTTGTAAAAGATTATTGCTTTTGTCCAGAAAGGCTTAGAGAATTTGACTATATTTCAGGTGTTGAAACGCCGCCATCCACTCGCCACATGTCAGGTTAATTTGATACAGTATATCGACACTAGATTAGGCCAACATGGGAGCAATCGATTTTCCTATTAGTAAACATGTGTATACATATATATGTTCCAGTGTACTCCTAGTCGACCCCCGTGAGCTGCGTCTAGGTGTAAAGTATTCGTTAAGCATCTCAGCAAATCCTGTGCTTATCTAATTTTGATTAGATTATATATGTACAGAATTAAGAGTTTTCGAGGAGAAGAATAGATTCCGCAGCGATGAAATACTCCCAACTCTATTAGTTGTCTATATTGACCTGATCGTTACAAGTACACGCGCTCTATTTCCATTTTAAGTGCGGGTGGCCGTGACGAAATCTCGCCCAATGTGTCCAGCTACAATGCTGGCAGCTCCCCCTCACATCCGATGATGTAACGATAATGAATATTTATATGTGTACAATCACACAAGCCTAAGGTGCCCTCGTACGTGTTGACGACCGAGTAGAACGGGATCATTATCATTAACAAAACCTGATTAAGATAAATCGATTCAGGGGAGAAACTGGATCTAGACGCATCAATTGGCTCTGTCACAAGACTACATAATAATACCTCGTGTTGATCCCGTTATAACCACTATAACCTTTTTAGTATGATTTGCCTTTATAGGTTGACTGTCATGGTGGCCTTCCGCATGTTGCGAACTTACCTCCATCTTACCCAATAACTAACGTTTTCACGCAGGTAATGATCATGAAGTGTACCAGACAAACTTCAACCAGACCACAACTAGATAGCGTAACATACATACACAATATTGACTGGTTTCAGTTACAAGCAGCCGTATGCTCCGAGGAGTTGACGCGTAGTAATATCCAGGCGTATATATGCGAGGATATTGCGCAGAGTCAACTCCGAGGAACATACAAACGCTTTTTTTCTGAAACCAGTCTATATTGTATTTATTATCCACCTTTTCTGGACGAGTGGCATGTCGATATCAGTTCGTTTTAGTTAAGCACTATTTTTCCGCACGCACTATTTTTCCGTATGCGCCACCCGGAGCATACAACATATCCGTATGCACCGGGTATATCCATACAAACTCCCTATGTCTTTTCTATGGACACTTTGTATTAGGTGGATAATAAAGGCCCTTACCAGGCAGAGTACCATGTAGGAAACAACCAGGCAGGGTACCATTCTAACCATAACCATACAGGGAACCAGAAGAACCACAACAAGGCAGGTTGTGTGGGGAGTTAGCGTACTGGAATTGCGACCCTAAGGTTGTAAGAATTTATGAGTTCAAGTCCCACTGCAGCCACTCCTCTCTGTCTCCCTCAGCAGTGGTAGATTTACTGGTATGTCAAAGGCCGATAGTCCCATACCATGTCTATGTGGTTTGAGAACTAAACGAATCTCACCTCAATAAATTGATGTGTAGGGTTGAGGTTTCTACCTAGATTCGATCACCATCAAACCATCAATATCATACCATAAAGGTAACTCTAACAGATCATATATTGGATGTTAAATTACCCAAGCAACCAACAATAACCAACTCATGCCTGGTATCAGGTGCAGATAGACAGACTATCATCAAGCCATTATTTCACCCCAGAAATTTTTTCTCCATAGACTTAACATTGGAAACTCGTATCTAACACCCACTAGATATTTAGGAAATATATCCAATGGGGGATAATGTCACAAATGTTAGCCCATTAGTCAATATTAAGGGTGAGATAAATTCAGAAACCCATTCAAGTTTAGGGTCAGAGCTCGATCCCATCTCATTTGAATCACATAGCAATTCACACAGCTTCGCCTTGTGAATTACTACGTGATTCAAACTCGATGGGATACGAGCTCAGACCCTAAACTTTCATGGGTTTCCTCTATAATATCAATAACGCCACAAGCAGGCAGAGTAACCGACAGACCAGCATAAGGCAAGGTATCTGACCAGGCTTGCTGTACAGTTCGCTGAGTAACCAATGAACAGCCACCACTCATGTTGCCCTCGGCAAGCACGGCAATTGCTTCTGAGTGACTCCTGGGCAACCCGGTTTACGTCCCAATATGGGCAGACAGGCAGTGGACTGTCTTCCCCGAAACAATCTAATTTTCGTTCTTGGCGGTGGAAACCAGCCTGAGCAAGTATGCTGCCAGCGCAGTGTAAGACAGTCAGGAGATACTGAGAGGGATGTGAGGAACAAGGGTTTTGTGAAAGGCGCTGCTTGTATATACATTTTTCTCACACATATTTAGGAAAAATATCCAATGGGGGATAATGTCACAAATATTAGCCCATTAGTCAATATTAAGGGTGAGATAAATTCAGAAACTCATTCAAGTTTAGGGTCAGAGCTCGATCCCATCTCATTTGAATCACATAGCAATTCACGCGGCTTCGCCTTGTGAATTACTACGTGATTCAAACTCGATGGGATACGAGCTCAGACCCTAAACTTTCATGGGTTTCCTCTATAGTATCTCACCCCTGGTATTTTTTTTCCATAGACCTATCATTGGGAACTCGTATCTAACGCCCATTAGATATTTAAGAAAAAAATCCAATGGGGGATTATGTCACAAATGATAGCCCATTAGTCAATGTGAAGGGTGAGATAGATTCAGAAACCCATTCAAGTTTAGTGTCAGAGCTCGATCCCATGTCGTTTGAATCACTATGTAATTCACGCGGCTTCGCCTTGTGAATTACTTCAAACTCGATGGGATACGAGCTTAGACCCTAAACTCACATAGGTTTCCTCTGTGATACACATTGTATCAATATAGTATATGTCTGTATCAAATATTGTACCTTTTGTATTCTTATCTTAACTTGGATAAGTGGATTCGACATCCGAACCAACATCCATTATCTTATAGAGGGACAGGTCGGAAGGGATGTCACAGCATTGGTAATATCGGACATTAAGTCAGATTCAGGGAAAACATTGTAATTTGAGGAGATCGGAGGATATCGAATGAAGATCATGCGTTTAAAAATCTCGCGCTGTAACGTCAACTTACAACACCACTCATCCACCCACCTGATCGAGGTCTTTTCTATAAGGCCTAGCTTTCTCTGATTCAAGTATTACTAATTGACCCAAATGCATAAATAAATTCCCGAGTTGAAATCAACTTTCATGTCTCCTTCTCATTTCCAAAGGCATTATGAATTAATCGATGGCTAATGTGAAGCCATCACCCAGATGCTCTCAGTCGAAATCTTATGCTTAGCGTTATGGCAAGTGCATTGTTTATGTGACAAATTTCATACGATGATATTTTCCGCGAATGTCCTTTCTGGGAAGTGAAGATGGGGAATGATAATGGGAGAACGCCCGCGTGACGAATTGTTTGATGAATTGAAAAGAAATGCAGGGAAGAAGGCGATCGCCTCGTACCGTTGTTTGTGATCACAGACCGGGTTCTCTCGGGTGTTCCTGGGTGATTGAGCGCGTACAGCCTGCAGAACAGGCCGCTCCTCAGTCTCCAATTCATGATAAACATGCTCTTATATCCGTCGCCTTTTTATAGCTTGCTCCCGTTCCGCTATTATGCTTTACGGGGCATTACCGTTGGTCTGAATTTCCCCCCGGCTTTCCCCATCGTCCTACAGATGTTGTGCCATCCATCACTCTGCAGGCCTATAGCCGTTTCTGATTCTGTTTGGCTGTAGCTCTGCAGGATCTCTAGAGATTCCACGATACGACTGGTTGTAGCAGAGTAAGAAGGTTGCCATATCGCGATCCTACTTTATATAGTAATTCATTATGACAAAATTACCTATGATCTATAAACATCAGATATGTTCTCAAGATCATAATAGGGCGGTAAAAGGGGAAAAACATTGATTATTTCCTGTCATACTTTTAATGTGACTTCGAATGCGGTAACCTGCACAGCAGAGGTGCTTTGCAGCTGACTTATCCTGATATTTGCAATTACCAATATACCATTCCAAACATTAAAGCGAACAGGCTTTGGAAAATGCATCTCCTCTCCCCATTACTTAGCTGACGACCGACCAACTGTATAAGTTATAAATGCCAGTATTACACGACTGTAAAGGTAACAAAGAACAAGAATATATAGAACTGGAGGATTTGAAAAGAGTAATACAAACCTGGATAGTATTCATAGTTGGATACGTTTTCTGTAATATAGTCGTGTGACTATGACTTTGTAAAACATCCTTGCAGGATGAAAGATATAGTCTAAAATAATTATTTTTACAAATTACCCAGTTACTTTTGCTCCTATCCAATACCATGGTGTTTTTAGAAATCGCATGTTTCACGGGCCAATCTCCTGTTTTTAGCAAATATTTAGGAGACTTTATTGTCAACCTTTAAGAAGTATTCTGTTAATTAGGGCTTCAAGAAAAAATAAATTGACTTTGGTTTTTTTCTAATTTCTTTAGTCTCCTCGGGGTACTGTGGTGTAGAAAGTGAAAACTAATTAAGAGACGTGGAATTCTCGTTTGGTCGCCACTGAAACGGGCAGACTAATTTCAGCTTTCCTTGATGACATCTGAGAATTATCTTAAGGTGTACATCAGACAAGTAGATTTCTCATCCCAAAAGTAAATGGAAATTTCGAACTTTCTACTACTATATACAGTCATTCCATACCTGATTATGGCAACGTGTGCCAGAAAGACGAATTTCCAATAGAGATGACACTGATGACATCTGATTTGGACTCCCACTGGATACTCAAGAGACAAAACCTCTTTGTCTGTGTCTTACACATTCGTGGGCCGCTAAAACGACCCCGTAGACATGAACTAAGTCCTAGTATTACTTAAAAACGTGCTGACGTCAGCATTCCGTCGAGTGGCCTCCACAGACCACCAACGCCACATATTTTATAGACTGCATTACGCCGGAGGACTCTGGAGGCATGACTAGCTTGGCTAAAGACCCACAGATCAATGTTTCGTGGCCAGTATTCACGACGTCTCGTGAATTATGGCTGGTAATGGGTCTACGTCTGCCAGGTAACAATGGGCAATACGTAAAGGTCACTTAATCCTGGGAAAGATTTACCGATATTTAGGCTTATAGTGGGGCTTATATCCGACGATACGCGGACACGCTCTATGGCGACTGATTTCCAGTAGTCTTTATATGTTGCTTCAAGTTTCCTTGAGATTTTAAACATGTCTTTAAAACTAGGTATGAGAGACAGGACCTCGACACAGGTGAAAAATGCCCAGCTGAATATTGTTGAGTCACAACGCAGGGGTCGCTGTTATTATATTTCAAGCATTTCTATTCAGGTTTACTCTATAGAGTGATCTAATCTTTTACAGGATTGTATATCCATGTTAATTATACTAAAGGTGTGAAAATTAAGCATCATATAGTTATTGAAAGGGACATTTGGCAACACAGTTTGTTGAGGGCCGAATCCGATGTATATTGACGCGTCTTAGGCCATTAATATTCTCATTACATTTAACAACTTGAGCTTATATCTCCCACCCTGAAATTAGTTGGTTCGTTAGATTAATTTGTACTCATTTTGGCATTCAAAATCAAATTCATTAACATTAGCAATAATCTGTAACTCAATTCAATGTATGGGACATCATGGCACATAGGATATGGAATTCACAATAGTGGATTTCAACTTCCAGAGATAGAGCAGCCAGGGAGGGACCTGAGGTTAAAAGTTGATGGATATACAGGATGAAAACTCAGGAACACAAGGGCCTGACACCACGGATAGTAGAGACGGGTGAAGGATCTACCAATGCCACGTCAAAAATAGTTTCCTGGATGAGAGAAACACCAGTAAACCCCTCTCGGGGATACAGGAGGTCACCACCCCCTTCCTGCCTAGGGAAAGAATTTTGCCATTCATTTCAATGCTTTTATTGGTAACATCTGACTAAATTACTCACAATATGTGAATTTGACTGTTCCATCCACCCCCCTCCCCCCCCCCCCCCCCCACACACACACCTCCTAGATAGAGACCATCCAGTAAGGTGTGAGCTGCTCGCCACTGGGCTCTTGACCCCCCTCACCTTGGGGGAGTCTTGAAAGCTTTCATATCACTTACCAAGTCCAACCTCTGGTGGGATTTTTCCAAAATACAGTGCTGCTATCTACTATGAAATAGAGTAATGGTAAAGAGTATTGAACAAGTCTCAGTCCGCTTGACCGTTTTTCTCTAGGTCGTATTCGAATATCACAAAAGTCTAATAATATTCGGCCTCATTGTTTGACTTGGTGAATCGGATATCAGACAACTATTATAACGAGAAGCAAACTGTGTCGACCACATTAACAACTATTTCATCAACATCGGCAGAGAGCTGAATGATAATCTAAATCAAGAATACTATTTTCAGGCGAACACTAGAGACAATAATCGTGGTATTATAATTAACAGTGAAGACATTTCCACCAGCTACATAGAAAAATTAGTAAAATCAATAAAAACCCATAAATCATTCAGTGTACGCAATCTTAAATGTGAATCTTTAAAAAATGTAGTCTTAGGAACGATAGAAATATTTACTAGCATAATAAAAAAAAGCGTATTGATGAAAGTACATGCCCATCTCGATGGAAAGAGGGAAGAATAGCCCCGCTACCCAAAAAGGGCAACTTGGAGCTAGCGAAAAACTGGCGACCAGTATGTGTATTACCAGTGCTTGGAAAGGTTTAGAGAAAGTAGTGTAAGATGTAGTTTACAGACAACTAGAAGAGAGTTTTTTTTAGTAAAACCCAATATGGTTTCAGAATACAAAGAGGGACGGGAGGGGCAGTGTTTACATTGACGAAATGATTATGTGAATCTGAAAATAGAGGGAATAATGCAAAAGTCGCCTACATTGACATCAAAAAGGCTTTTGATTGTATCGATCATAATATCTTACTTTTTAAACTCTCAGAGGCAGGTTTATCTCTCGGTTTGTGAAGCTGGTTCGAATGTTATCTTAAAAAAGGGAAGTTTATATAAATACGGTATTCAGAAAACAGACGTCGGAAACCAAATCAGCAGTGGCGCAGGGGGTAAAATTAGGCTGGATACTGGACCCCTGCTCATTTTACCAAGCCTTTATATTTGGCACATCGGTGGTAAATGGTTAAATTCTGTACGTGAAGTTGTATGTTTATACGGGACCATTCTATCCTCTGACGTATCTGAAGAATCTAAATTTCATGCAAAGGTTGTCAAAATATAACGGCAATGACTTTACATGTAAGGTAAAACAGTCACACTATGTCAGGAGTAGAATGCAGCGTCAAGTTATAAACAACGGCATAGTTAAGTAGTGGAAAGATAATCACTGTATATGATTAAAGGTACATTTGCGTTTGGTATCATATGAAAAGAAAACGCTATTTACTTTGAAAAAAGGACACATCTTGTTTCGCATACTGGCAGGTTGATCGATGTCTTTGACGTTCAAAGCGTGTATGTATATCTTTAGGCATGGGAGTGGAGCAGTTTGCCCTGTTTTTGCTATGAATAATATCTCACATTGTATGAGGTAAATGCATATATAGGGAGCCGTGTCAATCTATGCAGAAATAACACGTAAAACTCTCAGGCTACACTGAAATAACCATGCGCTCTGACGTCTGACAACGACAATGGGTAATTACATCATCTAATAGTTTCCTTTTCTAGTAGCAGATTACAGATTATGTGCTCCCACCATTGTACAAGAACCGAAGTTGAGAAATTGTGTGATTAAGTACATTTTTTCTACCAATAAGACCTTTCAAATGGAAACCCTCTTACCCTTGACTTGAAGTGGCTTGATTGATTCACATCACTCCCCTCCCTTCCAGTTCCGTTATTTAAGTATGTCATACTATGAATATATTAGGAGCTAATATCAAACCTCAGTTTCCATGGACTGGACAACTCATGTGTCCAGAGAGGTTGCCCACTGTCCTATAATACAAGACCTTTCCATGGCACCATATGTCCTCTTTGTAACAATTATCGACCTATAGCAGGAGTGCACAAGTAAATGGATAATTCAATAACAATATTGATATAACGATAACAAGAGCATGGGAGTGCTCCATATGTTGGCGTCAATTCAGCATTCGTGGGGTATTTTCCCATTTGATGCTGATGGCATTGATTAAGAAAACAAGACGCTAAACATAGGTTAAACTGGCAGACATACAGAGCAGACACGTTATGTCAAACCAGCGCCCCTTCATGGTGTGAAATGGGACCTGGTCGTTGCATGTGCAATCGCAAATCCTCATGTTAGCTAATGGCTTATATCAGCTCGCTAAAATAATTGGGATACGATATTTCTGTTGGTTATGGTTCTTCAGATTTGTGCAATGTATGTGATGTGCTAGTCCTTCTATAAACCGCGGCCATGCATTGATGAAGAGTAGAAGTTAGTCTTTTTGATAAACTGTAATGGAAATCTAAATATGCTTATAGCCAACTTACAATCTGGCTGCCAGAGCGAAAGCCCTCTAGCTGCGGGACGGGTTTGAGACTACGAACCGGGTGTTAGGGAAAGACCTTATGCTGCAAAGGAGTGTTCTTTCTTAATGATGTCCATAATCAAAGACTTTCAGTATAACCATTCCCCATTATGGTCGCTCAATAGCTACACATGATGTGGTGTATTTCCATTGTGCTTCTGGTCTGCGATTTAATGCTACTGAAATGGGATACATCATAATAGCATGGAATAAGAAACCACGGAACATATCCGTAAATTTGTCAGGATTTACCCATGACATAATCTACACACTATCCTACACGGTTAGATGAAAACTAACCTGTGCTAACATGTTATATAACAACGTAGAAATTCGACTTGTATCAAATTAAAGGGGCCCACACGCTTGTTGTGAGGTCGGTGGTGTTGTGTGGTAAGCTTATTGATCCCCACCTAACAGGCCTACACTAGTGACCATGCGCTTATTGTCAGACTAAGGCCACTAAAAAAACTTGTTTCTCATCACCAAGCCATGAAAAATATGACGAGGGCGCTTTTTTCCCTTTTTTTTTTGGCTATATCAAAGATGGCAGACATACAGTAAAACCCCGCATAAGCGGACACCCTCCGATCCGGGCCAACGTGGCTGCTTACGCGGGGTGTCTGCTTACGCAGGGTTTCCAGATTTTTACTGGCTATACATTCAATGCATCCCTGACATCAGGAGCTTGAATTTGATACTAAATACACATACCTTTCATAATTTCTATCAAGGTTCATCTATTTAAAAAAAAAATCTTCTAAAATCGTTTTTTTGTGATGCGCGCGGTGATGAGAAACAAGTTGGTTTTTTTTAGTGGCCTAACACTGGTTTTATGTGACGTCCTCATCACTGTCAGTGCGTGTGGAACTCTAACAATCACACCACAGGGCCATCTTACCTTCAGGGAAGAGTACGTAATGTCGACACGACCATTATCCTGACACACACGGTGGTCCCAGACACCAAACAGAGGGGGTTCAATAAGGGACAGCCTGCCATTCAGGAAAGATGATCAATTAAGGGGTCATTTAAATGTCATGTTTGCGCGTAAATATCACGTCAAACATGACCATATTGATAGGAATAGGGCGTACACACTGTGGTGAGATCAACTCCCGTGGTAAGAGTGATCACGTCCCCTATTGACAGTTAGGCAGAAACACGGCACTCCGGAAGTGACTTTTCACCACGGAACTCTATTCAGAGATCCCGATAAGAGTTTTAACGGTTTTATCCCAGAGGGCAATACCGGAAACCTACCGGAAGCTAAAGGCAGCTTTAAGCATTACAAATTCCCCCTACACCTTCAATGCAGAGATCAACTACTTTTGGTCTAATTGCGATGTCAAAAAGACCCGGGTTTTTAACACTAGGGGGACAGTCAGTATTTCTGCTGTAGAATGTGTCTGGAGAGTGATCTCCCAAGATGATAAGAAGAAACTGTATCTAGATCGATACCTGCTGAAAATATGCCATTAGGTTTTGTAGTAATCTCGGGAGGCAAAGCAGAGTGAGATTAGGTATGGTTCGGATTTTATCTCATCCTTCCACTGAATAATTGGCTAAGGTTGTGACAGTATCACCCATGAAGAATTTTTCTTAATGAATCCTATGGCGCTCAGTTTTGAAGCATAACAAATTAGCGATTTAGAATAAAAAATAAAGCCTATAAATAGTCGGGAATGATCAGCGCAAGTCTGTACGTTCAGCTTGTTGGGTACGTGTACAGGGGAGAGGTATGTATACTAAATCTGCTGTGTGTCAATTCATGTCAGTGCGGGTCATGTGGGTAATTCCACTATGAGTTTGCTCGTTTCACATCGACCTTACAAATGGGTGTATCAAACAACATCGCTCGTCGAGCAGGTATCTGATTTTGAGACCTTTGGAGTTATCCAAAGGGTAGGAAATATTGCCTTATTCGCTTATCGGAATTCATTCTGTGACGAATTCCTGAAGCTATGTACGATATAAAGGGATAGAATAATACAGAGATAAGTTAAAATTCCGTATAGTAATGTAGTATAAAGCATCATTAAGATAACGAGGCATAAACGTATTCAGAAAAGGGAGTGGTGAGTCAAAAATGTCTTTAGAAATCTATACTTGCAAGAAAATTCCCCTTGTCCCGAGGCTGAGTACCGTATTTAATGTTTATTACCTCCGTATCTATTCCTTATGTGTATCTATCAATGCATGTGTTTTGACGATTCATCCTGAGTAATAAACCATTATCTTGAGCATTTAGAATACCACGATTAGTTTCTCGTATTATAATCATGATATCCACACATCCGCAATATTTCTCTTGGATACCTGTAATAGAGAGCAAATACTCAATACATGCGCCTAATATCTTTAAGACTAAGTGTACGGACGCAGATACGTGAATGATACCTGTTCCCCTCGAGCATGCACTGATAACCAATACATTCCCTCCAGACTGTGATCGGCTTTACATGCAGTATTGACCTTCAATAGACAGGTAGACGAGACTGACTTTTTGAGCATTTGGGGAATCGCCATAATGAAAGACGCATTATACGGAAACTAGCTTACTGTCTTCGTACGTCAAAAATACGCGGTAAAATAATTTTACCAAGTATTTTGACATACTAAGACAGTCATCCCGTTTTCGTATTATTATATACTTATAAATGGCGAAATTTTAGCTAGTCAAGTGATCACATACCCCGTACGTCACAGTGTGACGTATGGCTATACATACGTCATGGGTGGCAGTGGGCAGTATGTCTGGGTCATACGGCCATAGGTATATAATAATATGCTTTACCGATAGGGCTCATTTAAAGTCATATACTCCTATATCAATTTGGCCGAACACTCCTTTCAGACCTAGAGTGGTTGTCTTGGGAATCCGTATGGTTGTTTCTTTATCGAGGGTATCAAGTGATGAAATCTAAACCAATAAGATACTCGGAGTTGCCTCTACGCAATATCCTCGCATGCGTTCGGATATTACTACGCGTCAACTCCTCGGAGCATACGACCGCTTGTATATGAAACCAGATATTGTGTATATATCAACATATCAATCTAAAAGACCGTTCCCTATGATGTTAGTCTCCTGTACCATGAAACGGGCACATCTAATGATAGTCTAACCATATTTGAATAAGATGTGATGGTCATTCTCAAAAAAGGTCAATTGCTCTCAAGGTAATGCCTTTTGGAAATATATATACGCCTGATAAGACCCATTCAGGTAGAGTCTCATAAAGGTCCTAGCTTCCCTATGCCTGACACAGCTAGTGCACTACCCATTAATAGGCTCGTTCCACAGGGGGCTACCCCGTAAACCTTTACCCCGTTATGGCCGTATACAATGATAGCCGCACACCTACTCCCGGAGAAAGCTATTGCTCTCTGGCTAAGAGTGTTTGCACGATGGATGGCATGGAGGATGATTCTCTCAGATTTCCCGCGATTGGCCGGCGTTTATTGGCGGGGTTTACGGTTCGGGTGACGTCAATGGGTCGCCGCCAGCAGTAGATGAGCTGAGCCCACTGCGAGCCGCCCTGCCCTCGTCACACTTTGGTCTATGTGAGAAGGCTCCCTTAGAGGTATCAGCCACCAATGGCAATTCCCGCGACGAGTAGCTCAGACCTGCTTTTATGTGCAACAGCTTCCATATATGTGAGTTCTACCTACAGCAGATTCTGTACATAGCAAGTTCCATTTGCTGTAAGTTTTAAGTCCAGCAAGTTCTGTTTGCCTGATGTCATGAATACAGTACGTGCTCTACATACATTTTCTTGTTCATTAAAAGAAACGTCATACTATGGAAATTTATATGAGGGGTATGATAAAATCTTCGTCCACGGGGGAGCTCTTCCATAACATAGTCAAAGCAAACATACAAATGATGACACGGTAAGCATATTCAAGCAGTTTTTGTGTACTACAGCTTCTGTGTACCTCGTGTTCTCTGTATAGCTTATTTTCTATACTGCACTTCTGTACTGCAGGTATGGTAAAAGGCTGTATATGGGTTGCTCTTTATACAGCTGGGTTCTGTGAAGAACAACTTTTGCATACACAGCTTTTGTATGAAGCACCTCACGTTTACAAACGGTTCTACTGGGAAGAAATCTTGCATGCAGTTGGTTTTTCTGTACACACAGCAGTTTTTGTGTATTGGAGGTTCTGTGTTCTGCGGTGGAGGTTTTTCATGCCGCATATCTTATAAGCAGTATTTTGTAAATACTGCATGGTATGCATACTACGATCTCCTTACCTGGACTTCCCTGTGTGGAATCCCCTCTCTGTGTAACATTCATTATGTGTATCATCGTCTGTGTACAGTGAATGCAGTGTGTAAAATCTCATTCTCTCGTTTTTTTGCACTAAGGATTCTGAGGAAGTAGACAAAGGGAATTAATCACCTTCTGCTTGTGTTGTTCTAACAAGGTGATATGTAAACAATCCCAAACAGGACATCATCCCGGGCAGTGGAATATATATGCTTCCTTTCCGTCTTAACGAGGCAATATCTGAAATGGCATTGTTGTTCTCGTTTTAAAAAGGAACATCCATACCTTCATTATTTATGACAGAAATTGTAATTGAAAATTTGTTTTTTCTGAAGTATTCTTATCTCAAATAGGGTTTGATGATATTGTTAAGGAAGAGTTCTTTCTGGTCCTACAGAATTATAGGGCGAGTTATTGCTGTGCACGGGAGAGTTGGTCCCATAACATGTCCGACATTGATGTGAACCTTGGAGCTTTGTACTGTCTGGGATATGTATGAAGGTCAGCTACATCTAGGCGCGGTCTGCAGGAGTTAAGGCTGGTGTAGACATGTCCTGAATTGCTCCATGGAAAGCTTATTCATCTTTTCTACCGAGAAAATTGATAGGCCATTTCCTATTTTTACCTACGTCTAATTCAATTTCTGATAAGCAAACTATAAAGATGATATAGGATATATATGAGGAACTTGATTAGAGAGTCCTATACATAATATGTATAGGACTGAATAATATGAATATTGTAGGGGTAAGGGTAGTCGAGCAGCGTTGTTTCACTTCACGCTAGGTGGCGCGAGTGCCAATCCCTGCCATGCGGTAAGGCCGGTGGACCCGTGGTATGTAAATGCTACGGGGTCACCCGCATTACGTTACTCAGTCACTATATAAGACTGAGTCCACAGTAGGTTGACAGGACGTCTCGCGGTGCCTCTCTACAGAGGGAACTCCTGGAGCCTCACATGTTGGTAAGGTTGCATTGGACACCTTTCAACGTTGAAGAGACCCGTATCTCTTCCCGCACTAGTTGGTGCCCTGAAGCACCAACCGATTGTAATAGAAGTACCTGAATAAAACTTGGTACACTGAAACAGTCCGGAGTTTGGTTTTGTTTTCGTAGTTAAGCAGTAGGTAGTAGATTCTGCATCTCCCTGCCCTTTCCAGCGGGTAAAGCCGAACCAATCTGTACTGGCATGGTAAGTACAGGGTAGCGACTGAATCTCGGAACCCCTGGTCGGCTGTAGATCACGGAAAGTGGTAAGACACTTTCAGCGACTAGGGGATACGCTACAATATCATTCAGAAGTGAAACATCGTATAAACACTACAGTTAAGGGCTTGTATCGTTTTACCCGATGGGTCTAGCCACCCTCGAAAACACTACAATTATCAACATACAAATAGTTTCAGCTTCTGCCTTATGATCTATTAAGCGCGTCCATCATTTATTGTACTACACCAATAGCTTTCAGATCAACATGAAAAATATTGCGTGGACTCTTTTTCACCCCACAAGTGACTAGCTATATTCCATCTGCCTCGACATACCTCGACAAAGCTGCCATTAATCTTGTAAGCGCAGATCTATCAAATCAAATCTGCTCCGCACAATATTAGTTTTATGCTCTAAGCTGGACTGTGGGGACCACTCTGGTAGATTTAGTGCCTGGCGAATCTCAGCCGTTTTTCCTGGATATAAATGTATCCTCTGGCTAAATCCATGCTATTCCAGTACGCCACGTTTATATACATCTATGGAGTCTTTTTCCCTTTTTTTGTTGTAAAACCATAGACAAATATATCTCCCCTGCCCCCTCGAGAATCCCGCGACGTTTGCAAAAATAATGTGTAGCATACATTACGCAATATTGCGTTAACGTTGATGATTATTTAATTTCGATATATCCCATCATTGCGGGCATGAATCCTTTCTTCTAAATTTCCTGTTGTTCTGGGCCGTAATACTGCTAGAACAATGAGTGCATATAGGGAGTACTTTGCATTTTTGTGTGTGCATGATTCACATTTATTTATAGTCCTGGTTTGTAGAAAATGAAAGGTTGTTGACATCATAAACTGGATAAAGAATTTTAGAAGGCCATTGAAGTGCTAGCATGGCCCTTCTAAAGCTGGGGCCCCCACCTACCACGATGGTCTACGACATACTTCCGGATGGCTACGATTTAAAATGCCCAAATCGTGGCCTATCGGGAGGTCCCCGATAGCTCCAAATCGTAGACATGGTTTGAAATCGTAGAGCTGTGAATCATACTCGCTGACCACGATATTTTCCCTATAGGCTACGATACCCCACAACAGGCTACGAAATTTCCAACATGTTGGAAGTTATCGGGACCTCTACGATTGGTGTTTTCAATCACAGGCTATCGTGAAACCTGTTCCACCTACCACGATTTCGGCTGACCCCACGATAGAATCGGAATGGTGTCGGGAAGGCCGTCGTAAGGCCAATCGGGACCGGAATCGTGGTAGGTGGGGACCCGGCTCTAAGGGGGGCGTCCACCAAACACGACATGGCTACGACAAGTGCCGACATGAAAGTTCCAATCGCAGCCTTGTCGCAGCCTTGTCGAGAGAAGAGCAGTGTCAGTACAGGGGTGTCGGGCGTGTCGTAGACTTTGCTGGTTGCCGTAAAAAAGGCGCCCATGGTTCCGACACACTACGACAGTGATATTGAGGAAACCACAATACTCCACCAAAAAGGTCCAGTCGTAGTAAAAATGTTTGATATTGTCGTAGCCTTGTCGGAAGGCCCTCGACAGGGCCCCAACAAGCTTCACGTCGCAGCCTGTCATGGCCTTGTCGTAGCCTCTTGTCGGGAACTGGGGTCCACCAACCACGACAAGGCTTCCAATCGTAGAGCTGTCATGGACCTTGTCAGAAAGCCATTGTCGTAGCCTTGTCGTGGTAGGTGGACGCCCCCCTTAAGGCTGTGGTACGCTCAGACATGCTCAGGGTTTGCTGACACTCAGTTTGCTGCGTTGCTCAGCAATGCAGGTTGCTATGGTGCAGTGACGTGAGGACTACGTCATAATGACACATCCTGTGTTAATAGCAGTGTTTTCTCTGCTATATTTCAAGGCACAGAGAGCTCAAGGATGCCAAGCCATGCAGTACACTACAATCACCGCACACGTATACAACACGCAATTTATAATATATGTCCCAGAAAGGGAAGTAACTTGTAGAAGTATGTGCATGGATGTATAATGAATAGACAAACAATACATAATAATTAATACACTCCTTATTTACCTACATGAGTTGTCCCCTGACGGAATAAGTACATATAACATTCTTTACAACCCGCTGGCTGTGAGTGTGAACGTCAAGTGTGTTTCTCAGTTGCTCAGTGAGCTGTTTTGTATGTGAATTGTTTAGTGAGCTGTATTATATGTGAATTATTCAGGGAAATTTATTAAAGGTGAATTGATCAATGATCTGATTTGTATATGAATTGCCTAGTGGGCTGTAATGTATGTGAACTGTACAGTGAGCTGTATTGTATGTGAGTTTCTCAATGAGCTTTTTTGTATGTGCATTGCTCATTGGGCTGTTTTACATGTGAATTGTTCGGTAAGCCGTTTTGTAAGTGCATTACTCAGTGGGCTTTGTTGTATGTGAACTGTCCAGTGAGCCATTTTGCATGTGTATTATCCAGTGAGCTGTTTTGCATGTGCATTGCTCAGTGAGCTGTTTTGCATGTGCATTGCTCAGTGAGCTGTTTTGCATGTGCATTGCTCATTGGGCTGTTTTGCATGTGCATTGCTCAGTGAGCTGTTTTGCATGTGCATTGCTCATTGGGCTGTTTTGCATGTGCATTGCTCAGTGAGCTGTTTTGCATGTGCATTGCTCATTGGGCTGTTTTGCATGTGCATTGCTCATTGGGCTGTTTTGCATGAGTATTGCTCATTGGGCTGTTTTCGTGTGCATTGCTCATTGGGCTGTTTTGCATGTGTATTGCTCAGTGAGCTGTTTTGCATGTGTATTATTCAGTGAGCTGTTTGGCATGTGCATTGCTCAGTGAGCTGTTTTGCATGTGCATTGCTCATTGGGCTGTTTTGCATGTGCATTGCTCAGTGAGCTGTTTTGCATGTGTATTATTCAGTGAGCTGTTTGGCATGTGCATTGCTCATTGAGCTGTTTTGCATGTGCATTGCTCATTGGGCTGTTTTGCATGTGCATTGCTCAGTGAGCTGTTTTGCATGTGTATTATTCAGTGAGCTGTTTGGCATGTGCATTGCTCATTGAGCTGTTTTGCATGTGCATTGCTCATTGGGCTGTTTTGCATGTGCATTGCTCAGTGAGCTGTTTTGCATGTGTATTATTCAGTGAGCTGTTTGGCATGTGCATTGCTCATTGGGCTGTTTTCCATATTGATTACCAGAGACACTTAGGAGCTACTCACCAAAGAGCGGGTTCACGCAGAGCATCACGAAGATGGCCAGACACAGATGACTGTTGGGCCCGGTGTCTGATGTACTGGAGATAGTGGTGGCCCCGGAGGGCTGGAACACTACCACAGGCATGCCTGCGTCTTACTGGAGAGGGGGTCCTCTCCTCGCCGACAATGACACGCCTCCTCCTGTTGGAACTCCTCCTCTCCGTCTCACATGTAATAAGAGCGTGCTTCCCGCACGGTGTACGAGTATTAGTATTACTCCACGCGTTGAGAAGTCCCGGACCCTAGACACAGCCGGCACTACAGCGGGTCTGCACGACAGGTGATGTGGAGAGTTGGCGACCGGGGTAGGAGTAGTAGTATAGTAAACTGAGGGTCTCCGTCCTGCAGGAAGGTCGTCTGGTGGCTAGCTACAAGCACGCGGGTCCCTGCTCCATGGCGTGCCCGGCGTGGTCTGCGGCTGACGCGCGGTGCTGCCCGGCTCGCCGCGCCTTGTCGCCCTCATCCCCGCCTGCTCCGCGCCCCGCGCTCTAGTGTTGACAGTCCCGCCTGCCCAGTGCTGCTCGCCGCCCGTCTCCCTCCGCCCGCCGTCGCCACCGCCGGACGTGCCCGCCGCCGCCGCTCCCGACGCTCCCGACTTGTTGCACAGGCTTTATTCCCACCTCGCGTACACGTATTAAAATACACGTTACCGATGTTCACTCCTCTGATGTGCACCTTAACCCCTTACCTATCTGTTTTCCAGGGGGTTTGAAAGTCCTATCAGGAGTTGGAAAAGGCAGTGGTACGGTATAGGTTCTTCCACCCCTGGCGTGTCACCGGCAGCTTATAGCGGCATTGAATCCCGTGCCAGCACTCAGGCTGTGGCTGGAGGAGGGCGGATGGGTGGGGACCCGCCCGGCGCATGTGCACGCATGTCCGGGCCACGAGTTGCTCGATTGGCTCCGTTCCACTCGGGGAGACTCAGCTCGCCAGACAATGCACGCATTGGAGTGATGTGTACCTGTGGCATGAGCGGCTGCAAGAAGGAGGAGACGAAGCGTAAGGGATGTTCTTTCCAGCTTCAGATGATCGCCCAGCGATTCCTAAATCCAGATCATCCATGCAGACAGACAACCCACACATCCTCAACGTGCGTCTTTTTAAGCCACTACAGGGTGTATGTTTTCAGCACGACGCATTGATTGCTAGAGAGTGCTACATAAGACCGGATTTATAATAGAAGAACACTCCGCCATAATAGTCGTAGCATCAAATTGCAGGGCCCTTCCCAACAGACCAATACAATGTCTGTAGCGGTTTTTTGGACCGCGGAGTTGATTCCATTTCCTTCAGTGGGGACCTGGAACAGCTCCCTGGGGGAACACTGGACCCCTTGCACAAGTTCTGCACTCCTCGTGCCAGGAACCCTGTCCTGCTCAGTGGCTCCCTCTCCTGGCCTACCCCTCGATACGCCCCCTGGTGACGCTAGCGGCGCCCTCGTGTGGCGGCGAGGAGAGTTAAGGGCCTGGGAGGTAATAGTTCTCCAGTGCCCCTCCCACCTCCCTCCCTCATGTCTCGGCAGCCTCGTGTGTCCCGCACGATGGTGATGCTGCTGTGGTGCCAGTTGTGTTGCTCAGACTGGTTGTTGAGGGAAGGCAACAGTTCCTGTCCTTTTATTGATGCCGCCAGACTGCTTGTTAGTAGCACGTCAGGGCTGTGTTGGAACGTCTAGTGTCTTATCAACCTGCCCCTTCTTCTGTCTCGTTTCCTGTCCTCACAATGGCATCTCCTATCTTCATTCTGCCACTTTTTGTCCTTTTATTTACATCCCCTGTCAATCTGCTTCTGCTCCTGTATAATTTCCAGTCCTCACACTGACACTTCCTGTCGCCCCTCATGTCTTTACATTAACCTCTTCTGACAATCCACCTGCATGCTCCTGTCCAATTTCCAGTCCTCACACTGACACTTCCTGTCGCCCCTCATGTCTTTACATTAACCTCTTCTGACAATCCACCTGCATGCTCCTGTATAATTCCCAGTCCTCACACTGACCCTTCCTGTCGCCCCTCATGTCTTTACATTAACCTCTTCTGACAATCCACCTGCATGCTCCTGTCCAATTTCCAGTCCTCACACTGACACTTCCTGTCGCCCCTCATGTCTTTAAATTAACCTCTTCTGACAATCCACCTGCATGCTCCTGTCCAATTTCCAGTCCTCACACTGACACTTCCTGTCGCCCCTCATGTCTTTACATTAACCTCTTCTGACAATCCACCTGCATGCTCCTGTCCAATTTCCAGTCTTCACACTGACACTTCCTGTCGCCCCTCATGTCTTTACATTAACCTCTTCTGACAATCCACCTGCATGCTCCTGTCCAATTTCCAGTCCTCACACTGACACTTCCTGTCGCCCCTCATGTCTTTACATTAACCTCTTCTGACAATCCACCTGCATGCTCCTGTCCAATTTCCAGTCCTCACACTGACACTTCCTGTCGCCCCTCATGTCTTTACATTAACCTCTTCTGACAATCCACCTGCATGCTCCTGTCCAATTTCCAGTCCTCACACTGACACTTCCTGTCGCCCCTTATGTCTTTACATTAACCTCTTCTGACAATCCACCTGCATGCTCCTGTCCAATTTCCAGTCCTCACACTGACACTTCCTGTCGCCCCTCTGCTTCTGTACCATCTCCTTTCCTATCTCTTGACTTTGACTTTTCCTGTCAATATAGCTATGCTTCTACGTTCTTCACATTGACATCTACCGTCTTCACATTGACATCTACCGTCCTCACTTTGACATCTACCGTCCTCACTTTGACATCTACTGTCTTCACATTGACATCTACTGTTCTCAAATTGACATCTATCGTCTTCACATTGACATCTACTGTCCTCACATTGACATCTACCGTCCTCACTTTGACATCTACCGTCCTCACATTGACATCTACCGTCTTCACATTGACATCTACCGTCCTCACATTGACATCTACCGTCTTCACATTGACATCTACCGTCTTCACATTGACATCTACCGTCCTCACATTGACATCTACCGTCTTCACATTGACATCTACTGTCCTCACATTGACATCTACCATCCTCACATTGACATCTACCGTCTTTACATTGACATCTACCGTCTTCACATTGACATCTACCGTCCTCACATTGACATCTACCGTCTTCACATTGACATCTACCGTCTTCACATTGACATCTACCGTCCTCACATTGACATCTACCGTCTTCACATTGACATCTACCGTGCTCACATTGACATCTACCGTGCTCACATTGACATCTACCGTCTTCACATTGACATCTACCGTCTTCACATTGACATCTACCGTCTTCACATTGATATCTACCGTCCTCAAATTGACATCTACCGTCCTCATATTTACATCTACCGTCCTCACATTGATATCTAACGCCCTCAAATTGACATCTACCACCCTTACTATAACATCTAAAGTCCTCACATTGACATCTGCCGTGCTCACATTGACCTATGAGGTCCTCACATTGACATCTACCATCTTCACATTGACATCTACCATCTTCACATTGACATCTACCGTCCTCACATTGACATCTAACATCTTCACATTGACATCTACCGTCCTCACATTGACATCTACCGTCCTCACATTGACATCTACCGTCTTCACATTGACATCTACCGTCTTCACATTGACATCTAACGTCTTCACATTGACATCTACTGTCCTCACATTGACATCTACCGTCCTCATTTTTACATCTACCGTCCTCACATTGATATCTAACGCCCTCAAATTGACATCTACCGTACTCACATTGACATCTACCGTCTTCACATTGACATCTACCGTACTCACATTGACATCTACCGTCCTCACATTGACATCTAACGTCTTCACATTGATATCTAACGCCCTCAAATTGACATCTACCGTCCTCACATTTACATCTACCGTCCTCACATTGATATCTAACGCCCTCAAATTGACATCTACCGTCCTCACATTGACATCTACCGTCCTCACATTGATATCTAACGCCCTCAAATGGACATCTACCACCCTTACTATAACATCTAAAGTCCTCACATTGACATCTGCCGTCCTCACATTGATATCCAAAGACCTTTTTTCGCTCTGGCATGTGTTATCCTCAAAACGACACCTCCTGTTCCCTCACAGCCCCCACCCACATTTCACCACGCACGCTAAGATATACTCTAAATTATGAAATCAGCCAATGTTTTTCTCCATCGTTTTTGCAGGATTTTTAGCAGGGTATTTGTGTATGGATTGGTTCTTCACTGGTTTCAGTGCCATTTTTGATGTTCTCGCTGGAGGTAAGGGGCATTCCAATGGAATGTATACATTTGCCAGCACACACGGCAGTAGATAATGCATCAACGCACCATCGGTATAGCAGCAATATTTTATTTACATGTTACTTATGGATTAGTTACAGGAAATAATCATCATTATACACACTTTTACATTCATATGACCACCTTCCGTTGCGTTGATAACATGAGAGGACACTCGAATGACACCCCTCTTTTTGATAAGATATGCAGCTGGTTTCCGCCCACGAAGATGCTAACATTCCCTTCCACATAGGTGAAAGCATTTTTTTTCAAATTTTGTTCTTGTCTTCCATACTTCATATTACAGTCATCAATATTCATGGTTATGATTTACAGGCTTTTTGCATCTTTTGGGAAACAATAAAGAGGGTGTGGTCTCAACTGTTAAAGTCGATTTTCTTGACCTAGCCCTACACCAAACGAGTTATTATACCACAATGTCTGGTTGAGTATAGGAAAACAACAAATAATAACATATTTCAAAAATTATTCCCTTCATTCTCAGTTGATTCTAGCACCCCTATAAGATAGATGTTTCATATTATGTGAGTAAAATGTGAGTAACAATGTAGAACATGTATATTTGTGTCGCTGCGTAAATGAAAACGTATTCACGATAGCGTTGTGAACTCCCCATCAACTGCAGAGTGTTATGCCAATGGCATATGGACACCCATCCAAGTAGCCAGAAGTTCCCATTTATTGCCTATAAAAGACATAATATAGAGGTGGCAGCACAGGTGGGGAGCAGTAGAGTTGCACCACAGAAGTACCCGTGTCCATTTCCAGGTAATGGTCTGGTGATGGTGATGGCACCTAGCCTGCCATGACCCAGATAACGGAAATAGCATGTATCGCCCGGGTGATGAGGTGGCAGGTCAGCCGGATGAGACTTCCCCAGGGCAGTCGACGACTTCGTGTCCCCATGCGAGAAATCTGTGAGATGGTTTCCGAACCAGCACTGAAGCAAATCATATTCGTGTGACCTACAAAGCGTGGACATAGTAAACAGTGTTAAGCGGCCGCAGAACGTGCATAAAAACAAATTCTGCCAAACAATATTTATAAGAAACTATATATTCACCCTTTTTGGATAATATTGACCTTCAATAGTGTCACCTGTTCAATGTCTCTCCATTAGGAACTAAGTGATTGCATTAACAAATGAACTTATCTAAACAGCTATAATTTGAGCAAGAGAATATGTCTGAAGGAGTCTATATATTTCCTAAAAAGAAACAATGCGCAAAGATATTATTCATCATTGTGGAGAATTTGATGATATGTAATGGTATTAGGAGTCATCTCAAGCGTGGGAATAGTCATCGCACCCTCGGGTGGTCAATTCACGTTACCCGGTCATATCACATTGTAAAGCTCTACAGTCATTTGAATTACTCTAGGTACTTTTAAGAGTTGGGAAATCAGCATTTATATCAATAATAATTATATTGGAGAATTCTAAAGACACGACCCCTAACCAAGATGGCCGCCATTGGCCCGTATCTACCCCTCCCTTCAGTTTAGGACGTTGCATCATGCAGGGCTTTGGACCCGGTAGTTTATTACGTAACAACTTCCTCCTGGAGAGCGGGATGGGGGCTGGGAGGCGGATCAGAGGCATGTACATGTATCATAAGAGAAATCCTGACGTGGCCTCTGTACCTCCCACCACATCGTCCCTTCTCCAGGCGCCACGTCTTGGTTAATTAATTAATATTTTAATTATGATGACGAAATGATTGTTCCTATACAATCCTGTGAGATCAATAAAAGATGTCAGATCCTGCCCGGTTCTCGTCTCTACAACACTTATGCGTTGATTCAACCTTACTTACGTATAATAACTGCTGGGGACTTGATAACTATGGAGATTCAACATAGTTCCTAGTAGCTAAAATTTTACAACATGACCCATGCTTCGAGTTGGTTTTTTTCCACCCACCCACCCTACATGGGTTCAGTGGTTCCGTTTACAAAAAAGAATAGAAAAATGTAAGGCATTATCACCCCATGGGTCCTCATGTCTTTCCTATTGCTATGAATTTATAATTGACTTGATATACTGTATCTTACACAATGTATATTACATTCTAATATTTCATTCAGATTGTCTAAACCAATTACAATCTATTACAGTAACTACTCTCTGTTATCGATTTAACAATTTCAAGTATAAATCTGTCCAATTTATATTTGTCATTAATTGATACCTGTTTCGATATTAATAAATATTAAATCTCCACACTTACGACTCCGTGTAAGTCATTACATTAGATTGTGTATTTCTATGGCAGTATAGTTCATATCTTTAAAAGATAGTTCACACCAGGTAGCGTTAAGATTTTATTTTATTGTCGTCACATTTCTCTGATATACCTGTACTTCCATAGCAACAATATCTAAGGTCATCTACGTTAATCAAAGAAATCATAACTAGTTCTTTTTATCTCTAAACAACCTCCCCTCAGAAATAAGATTCAGTCTCAACAATAACCAACGCCTGCTGTTCCCCCTCAGCTCCTGGACTCGTCCAGTCTTCACATCCATCACCTCGTGGCATTTGGCCCAGCCACACACATCATCAGCAACGACGCTTTCTTACATTCATTAGTTCCTCTTTTCATCAGCATTGAATCCCGTATGGGTGATTCATTGAATCAAAATCAGCCCCTTGTACATTTCCCTAAAATTGGATACGTGGAGAACTGTTTAAAAAGAATGAGGGGGGTCAGGGTAAAATGGATAGCTGAACTCCTCGCTCACTCTCCCAGAATTTACAAAACTCTCGATCTAACATTTCTCAAGAATGTCCATAAGTATGAAGCCGCCTTTAAAGTCTGAAAACGTCGGGCGTACCGTAAAAACTATAACAATCATACAGAATAAAATCCAAAGAAATATTTCCGGTGCCGATAACCACTATGATCTGTCAATAATACCTCCCGTCATCCATACCTGTTACCAATCATACATAACTCAGTCACTCATACCGCCTGTCAATTACGCCTCCTATTAATCATCAATTATACCTCTTATCAATTATACCATTGTCTATCATACCTCCTATCAATCATGCCGCCATTAATTATCAATAAACCCTCTTGTTTTCAATCTCACAGATCCTGTTCTGACTTCTAACATCTACTCTATCCACACACTTAACATATGTTTATACTTTCTCATATTCAGCTTCTTTTCCATACTTCATCAATATCCTGTCGATGCAAAATTTACCTATCACTCCATCTTTATTCATGCAATATCGTGTCATTAGTTCCCTAATCTCCTTAATTAGCCCTGTATGTCTTCATAATTCCCAATTGTAATAGGTTCATACATTATTATCACTATACCATCAATAGAACAGGCCTATGTCAAGTCAGACTGTGGTGAATTCCTATCTCCTGTTTAACCCTTTCCCTGCAGCACCCAGTTCCCCTGTTCAGCATTTCACGGCAGGCATTATCTGCCCAAACGACCCTGCTACAGCAGGCACTCTTTTTTTGGAAATTGCTATGTCATGTGATGTGTCATGTGATTTAAGTGATTTACCTTGATGACTGATCATATTTTGTTATACCAAATCAAAGGTCAATATGGCTGTTATATATTGTCAAAATTTCTTTTAAATCAAACAATTATCTTTTCATCTATCGAATTTTTTATATAAGTATCAATGATGCCTCTAAGATGCCTGGAGGCATCTTCCTACCATAGCCAGGGGAATGCATGGAGGCATCTTCCT
Source organism: Alentia gelatinosa (assembly GCA_950022655.1). NCBI lineage: Eukaryota > Metazoa > Annelida > Polychaeta > Phyllodocida > Polynoidae > Alentia > Alentia gelatinosa. The sequence goes on from OX465589.1 coordinate 28,062,470, forward strand.
GCTGTAGCAAGGGAAATACCTGGAGGCAACTTCCTGCTGTTAAAGGATTAATGTCAGACTCAGCAAGTGGAGAATCTCAGCAAGTAGTGCACAACTTTCAACCATTACTACTGTGCCATTACCCTATCCCTAGAATATATAGAGAGAAAGCGCAACTTGGAATTATACAACATGTTTTTTTTTTCAAAGAAGAACTACGTCTGTAAGGCAAAAATATGCAATTGTCTCAATAACTAATGAGAAAATGTACCACGAGGAAAAGGAGTTGATTGCTCAGAGGAAATATTTTGTGGTGGGTTGTTGGGTAAGATATTGTGAGTGGATATGTGGGGAGAGGAAAATAGGATGAGAGTATGGTATGTAGAAATGTATGTGTGGATTTTAAACGGCAATTAATGGGCTCCAGTGGCCATTGGTCACACGCACCTGTTTAAAATCTATCGCGCACTGGAGAAATGCCCCGCGTCCAAGCCTTAGTGTGACTGATAACAGTTTTAAACCTATTTATTATTCTCTTTTCATATTGACCCGTCTTCACACCAAAACGTTATACGTCTGTCTCTCTACTATATCTTGTTTCTGGAGCGTAATGAATATCGCTCACATTTCAGTATTCGGATTCATATATTCAGCGGAGAGGTGGGAGTAATGTTTTAGGTTTATTGAAAATATTGCAGAAATAAGTTACAATTGAGGGAAGCTGATGGAGCAGTCTATTGCTCATGGATTACTGAGTAATTAGCCTAACGATTTTTTTTTATTTTGGGGGTATTTTTTAATAGGGAATATTGTGTGTACAATCACCGAATTCGGCTATTGAGCCGTTCTTCCATTCAGGCCCTTGCCCCTACTTCTCATTCCAATGGCGGGTGTTAAACCGAACGGGCAGTAGGTAACGTTTTTCTGTAAGTCTTTGGTTTGAACCCACCCACCGAGAGTCTGTTGGACGAGACTGGAGAGTGATGGTCGGGTGGCATCTGGAATCTGGGCCCTGTTTTATATTTTTCCCGAGGAGGCTTGAAATACTGCAGGGGGTCGTTTTATTTTCAACTCCTTGGCGAGGAGAATCCCTACGAGGGATAGGTCCACGGGGGACATATTGGAGGAGATCTCCTCAATCTCGATTTACCCTGTCCTCGGTAGGGATAGAAATCCTCGGCCGTAGTCTCCTTTGAGAGAGCCCCAGGACAAAATAAACCTGTAGGACACTTTGGAGGAGAATTGAAAGACAGGCTGTGTATACTGCATAGTGGTATTTTTGGGAACTAATTTCATCATTTATGAATGTATGTTAATCTAAGTAAATAGCACAGTAAGGCTCCATCTGAGACCTCCAGTTTTATTGAAATCATAATAAATATATTTCCGATAGTTCAAATGAATTAAATAGCTTTTATTTGTTATTTTGAATCACCCACGATACCCCTAGACGTGTCGCCCACCAGGAGAGCTGCAGGACACTTTTCAGAAGCTCTCCCGGCCCGAGGATAAAAAATAAAACGGAAATTGAGCAGAGCTCCTAGATCGTCGGCTACAACTCCTCTTCCCCACAATAAATTGAATTATCAAACCCAAACTCTCCTAGGACCTCACCCCGGGCATTTCAAGCCTCCTCGGGCGAAAAATAAAACAGGGCCCTATCGGAAATATATTTATTATGATTTTAATAAAAACTGGAGGTCTCAGATGGATAATTACTGTGCTATTTAGTTAGATTCACAAACATTCATAAATAATGAAATTAGTTCCCAAAATTTCCACTATGTGTCTCCACAGGGCTCACTAAAGATAAGAGTCATTAGCAACCAATAGGAGACAAGTTAACACGTGAATCTGGCCAATAGAAAGAGAGTGATTCCGAGACCTCGTTCAAGTCTCCTCCAAACTCTCATACAGGCCTATTTCGTCCTGGAATTCTCTCCAATGACGAGGATTTCTCTCCCTCCCGAGGACAGGGTAAATCGAACGAGATTGAGGATATCTCCTCAAATATATCCTCCGTGGAGCTCTCCCTCATGGGGATTCTCCTCGCCAAGGAGAGTTGAAAGTAAAAGTCCGGTGGGGTCTGGAATGGTGGCTGGAGAGGGTGCCCCACTCCTCACACATTTTAGCCAATAAGTTTGCCACAATGGCATTTCAAGTCTCTCTGGCATCCTCAGTTATTGATTCATACAGGTCCGTGATGAAATCTGACTGTGGGATTGAGTGGCAGTTGTAACTGGAAATCCTATCACCACAACACAGCTACTTCTGTATTTGTATTTGCCTTAATACTATCTGTTATATTTCGAAACATTAATCCTTACTCCGATTTTCCTTCATCGTTTCAAATGGAGCTACCTTAACCATTTTCGCTCCTCGGTCTATTATCCCCGCCAGTGTTCTCTCAGAAATCCCGATTCCCAGATTCAGTCTACAGTGTTCATCAAATCACCCCTTTCTCGCTAATGTTAGCCTACAGGTACCAGCTGATTTGGAACAGTGGTAGGAATACAATGAGATTGTGCCCTGCTAGATGTACCCTACAGGGCTATGCGCTCTCAATCCCCATGTTAGATTCAGCGCTAGTGGGACTCGGTCGTCTGTGAGTAGCACGGCTGCTCCAACCTAAGGAGGGCTGCCTCAAGGCCGCCTCTGCCACCAGTAATTGTCCTTCTCGGCTCTGCAGCTGGAGACACCAGTCGCCCTAGACTGGTTTCCTACCCTAATGAAATAAGGGGCAGGTAACGGGTTCCTACGTCCTTCAACTTGACTGTAGTACGTCCCGTTGTCGCTAGGGCCGCATATATATCTCCGCATATATACCTCCGCTGAACCCCCTAGCCGATACCCCAGGAACCAGCGTATCCGGTGGTCTGCCAAGGTGGTGCAATCCCACAATGCAACAGAAAAATGGAGGCGTTACCAATAATGCACCACGAAACTGGAACCCGTTATCTGGCCTATAGTCTAACTAGGCCAGGCTTCCAGGCTAGGTCGCCCCCACGTCCAGTGGCGCCGTCTAGTGAGAGACGCCAGAACTACCGTTGCACAGCGGCCTCGGCACATGTGCTCAGTGCCGTTAGAGGCACGTGCACAATAGGGTCCTCTAGACATGGACCGACTGGTCATACGGGCCACTCTCTATATAGGAGGAAGTGCCGGGTCATGTTGTGAAAAGAAAGTTAAGTGTCCTCCTCGATCACTTCTATTGGGTTGATGATGGTTGCGTTTGGAGAACGAGTTCAAAGCGTCAAACACGGTGTGAGAAATTAAACTTCATGAATAGGCCTGGCAGGTGCCTCCTTTCTTTCTAATACCTTATGGTTTATAATCATATAAGAATGAATGTTGTGATAAAACTCCTATAGTGCAGCATCGCGACATACCTAATTTATACTATGCTATGTTAAGAATCTGCCAATATAACAGATGAGAAGTATTGAGAAGTATCAGGGAATCCTTGAAAATATCCAAATGGAATATTTAGAAGGAAACCCACGAGATGAAAATAACTTGGTCTGTACTCCACCAAGATTATTATCCTACCCCTAATAAAAAACGCCATAGGCTTAACATGGGATTTGTTCATTTCACGGGTGTGACATAAAGTGTTGTTTATGCCACTACCTTCTGGTACTGACAAAATATTGAAACGGGGTAGGATAAAATCTAGACGCCACACGTTTGAGTTTGAGCTTATTTATGCCACTCATCCGTAATATCACTCGTCTTCGACTCGTGGAATTATGGAGCCAACAAAATGCGTGGCATAAATAAACTCAGCCTCAAACTGGTGACGTCTCTTGATAGTATCAGACTCAGGTTGATGTTGCGTTTATAACAAGACGAAACTTGGAATGGCTCCACAACTGGCATCGTCAACAACATAGATAAGGAGCTGTGATACAAATGGCGACACTTGCTGTCGTCACTGTCTCGTTGAGGTGTGCGTAAAACCGCGAGAGTCACGTGGTAAGGGGAGACGAGACAGCCCCATCTGGTCCCAGGGTAGGAGGCAGGAGGACGCTGACAGGGCGCTGTGGTCCTCGGAGATTCCCACTGGAGGTGCTTGTTAGCGTGGTTCACCAGGCCTGACACGGAGACTATGGGCCCTGCCGACATTCTCATTAAGGTAACACTAAGAGATAAAAGCTCCACTGACACCTAACATGAGACTCTCCGAGCACACCACCAATGAACTGTCACGCGATATTTGTCATGATGTCACACTCCAAACAGACGATGTTATCTGCTGCTCTGTCTCTGCCATAGAATGGAGTTAGGGTTATGGGTACAAATCTATGTTTTAACCAATTGTATTATTATAGTCAACACTCATGAATGGGTCGGCATCGGTCCCTTGTAGTCCTAGGCCGTCTCACTACCCCAACTTAGCGAAAACCACATGTACTATCTCACCCAACAACACCACACCACCAGCGCGGCATATACACGGCGCTGCACGTGTCATTTCCGTCTTCACCAATTCATCCGCCATTCTTCAACAAACCAACACATAACACACAGAGGAGGTGTGAAGCGTAGCGCCCCCTATCTTTTTGAGCGGTAATAGAGAACCAAAACAAAGCACCGCGAATGCTCTGACAGGCTGCTATACAACTCACACAGAATCCCATCTACAGATGTTTTAGAGCGTATCCAGGGATAGATGCAATACCAAAAGGTCAATTATACTTTGTTTTGTTGCTCCATTGCTTATTTTAGATGTGACATATTTTAAAATTATGCAAATCGACCTGCACTCACTTGACAGGTGATGTAGACTCCTATACGAAAATATTGTAAAAATGGGCTAATTAAAAACAGCTATTACATACTAACTGTTAGAGCTTTATCAAAAATCTTTTCAGATATTGATAGAGTGACATTTAATGTATTCCAAACCACAATAGAGCTCAATAGAGCTCCACGTTTTATTGTTGTTTGGTGTTGTGGAATACAGCCTTATTTCTCACAAGTATTGCTAGGCTTGGGCTAGACTAGTCCTAGAGGCTCTGACTGTGAAGCACTGTCCCTAGGCAGTAAAGGTTTCTCCGACTAATGCTAGACTGGCCTCAGTCCCTGTGTCCTACCCACCACTCCTACTGCTGCCTACCACCACGCTGTGCTTACCCCTCCACCTACTGCCCCTTGGTCATGCTGTCTGATAGTGGCACCCTGAGGCTGTCGCGATCGTATATATGGTGCAGGTCGGTATAGGGGGCGCTACGCTTCACACCTCCTCTGCATAACACATTAAAACTATTTTATCATAATTCTCGCACAACAATAGATCATAATATGTAGAGGTATTTTTATCATTTTACATACCTTTCATCAATCTTATCATATTTTATTAGAGCGTGTTGGCACGCGCTAAATACATCATCTAGAGGATAGAGGGGTCTATAGACTTTCAGGGTACTGCATACAAACCATCCCTTCACTATCTCTGTGCTATTCACTGTGATATTGAGAACAGAGCAGAGAGACAGTGCCATAGTCTCTTAGAGGCGTGCCCAGCTGACCATGACCAATCTCTGAAGACCAAAATACCTCAAGACCCACTGGTGCTTGATGTGTTTGGATCCTAGACTCAGTTGCAGAAATGGCAAGTTGACTGGGTGCACCTGGGTTGCAGAAAACAATCCATAGGCTAGATCTAGCTCAAACCTTTTAATAGTTATTCATTTATAATTGCACGCTCAATCATCTATGATGAACATACGTTTTGCTCCTAGTTACATCTATACTCTTATCAATCAATGTATATATGTAATACTACAACCTACATAAATATCTTTAAAAAAATACATTTTATCAACCCACTCGGCCGATATCTCATTTATTTCACTTAGCCAGGTGATAAGGGTAGTTTGGAAGGTATAATCCCAATAGAAGTATAAAGGCTCATTCACTACAGATATCCATGCAGACAATATTAAACCCCATTTGCTGTTGCAGAAAGACCATCCAGGAATAGGGAATGAATTTTCATATAAAAACGAATACAAAATCCACATGAAGATTCCATTTGTATATATATCAGAGATTTACCTTTTTTGAAGTTCCGAAAATAATATCGTAAAACTGGATGAGTTTTAATCTTGGCCACCGTATGCCACCACTGGAGTTTGGCATAGTGATTTCATGAGGTGAAGCCGAGTGATGTCCAGAGACAAAACTCCAGGAGTGGCATGCGATGTCCACGACTAAAACGAATCAGGTTTTGATTTTATCCTACCCTGTCTCCTCGATTTTGGAATATTACGTGATAACAATTCTGTATGCCACTAGTGGCATATAAAACTCCATATGCCAGTCAGCGTGGCATACATGAACTCAATGTTAAGCCTATGATTTTATATCAGGGGTAGGGTAATAGTAACCGCATAGCGGACTGCACCCATGGTTAGCACTGGGATTAAGGACTTAGGCGCAGTTGCAATCACCTTCAAATACAAAAGAAATTAGCAGAAAATAACATCGCATGCATCTCACCCAATGTCCCAGGCGTGCATGGAGAGAGGCCGATGGAGATTACTTAGGTGGCCAGCAATGGGTGGTTGATGGCGACAATTGGATTTGGCAGTCGGGATGTTAATTCTGTGGCCAACTTTACGTATACGGCATATAGCCTATGATCCATGGGGGCAGCCATGACGCCCCCCGAGTAGGTGTTCTTCAACAATGGAGGTGAAAAAGTAGGTGTTCTTCACTCACGGAGGTGTAAAAGAAGTGAGTGATAATTGGGAAATGTAAAAACTCTAGACTTGTTGACTAATGTATGTAAAGTGTTTCATGTGAAAAACATCATGTCCTGGGTTTAATCATTATGTCTTCCTGCTCTAGGATGGGTGTAGAGAGTGAACAGAAACATTGTAAAGCATTGAAAGGCAGTTGAATTTCATAAGAATAAAGAGTCAGAATAGAGGTTCTGTCCCCTGAACACCTAGTGACTGCTTCATGAACTAACAATGGCTATGTCCCCTATATAATGGTTAACAGGCGGTGCATGACTAAAACTGCAAGTGAGTGGTAGGTAGTGGATGATAAGTTGTCGGTAGCTAATAGCTGAACACAGGTGGTGGGTTGTTCAAAGAGCAGAACCAGTAGAATTATTGATTTAGTATTACAGATAATTGAGGGTCAAAATCAATTTGATATCATTTATTTCCATTGCTGGAATGTTGTTTCTTTCCCCGACAACTTCAGGGAGGGGGGGGGGGGAATCACAGTAGTACAGAAGAATTTATACTACCAACAGCGGTTTGAAAAAGGGCCTATTTTGGGAATCTGGATTTTGGAAGTTTAGAGTACACGTGTATATATCTGTATGATTTGCAGCGGGTGGCAGACATGAGGTGGTACTATATAAGTGGAGATACTGGGAGGTAGGGGATGAACGTTGAATGATTGCGACTGACATTGGACAGTGGTGGAAGGTGCTCAGAAGGTGGGTGGCTGAAGCTTAGAGGACCACGCTGGACGACAAGCAATTAGAAGCTTGCTTGGACTTGTATGTGTCTCGTCCTGGCCGTTTATCCAGCTGCGCATACCGCAAACTAACACAATTACCCAAGAATGGGGAGGACGAAACTCTGCACTATTGGATTATCTGCCCGCTGTAACAGTTTGTTCACAAAGCCCACTAATCGATAGACTGGAGGAGCCCTGAGGTGAGCTTCAGGAGACGGACTAGTGTGGATATATGTGAGGAGAAGGGAAGGCTAATGAATGCTGCACATACTAATCATCAAATTGGCTCTCTGCGAGATATTATATCGTAAAACTGGATGAGGTTTAATCTTGGCCACCATATTCCACGACTGGAGTTTGGCAAAGTGACTTCATGAGGCGAAGCCGAGTGAAGTCCGGAGCCAAAACTTCAGGAGTGGAATGCGATGGCCAAGATTAAAACGAATCAGGTTTTGATTTTATCCTACCCTATCTCCTCTATTTTGGAATATTACCTGATAACAATGCTGTATGCCACTAGTGGCATATAAAACTCTGTATGCCAGTCAGCGTGGCATACGGAAACCCAATGTTAAGCCTATGGGATTTTATATTAGGGGTAGGATAATACAGGAAACCCATGAAAGTTTAGGGTCTGAGCCCGTATCCCATCGAGTTTGAATCACATAGTAATTCACAAGGCGAAGCCGCGTGAATTACTATGTGATTCAAATGAGATGGGATCGAGCTCTGACCAAAAACTTGAATGGGTTTCTGAATTTATCTCACCCTTAACATTGACTAATGAGCTAACATTTGTGACATTATCCCCCATTGGATATTTTTCCTAAATATCTAATGGGCGTTAGATACGAGTTCCCAATGTTAAGTCTATGGAGAAAAAATATCTGGGGTGAGATAATGCTGAATATCTCGCACAAAATGTATCTAGACAACTGTATTGTTGCCAATGGATATCTGTGCGTTTCAACAGAGGTTCCGCATCTCATTTACGTTCGTTTGAGAAATACATGTGTTTTTATGTATTTAGAAAACCTCAAGGTGCCTGTTATACATAATGATAGATGGTGCATGCCCTTGGCGGGTATTAAACTATCATTTAAAATCCGCACGTGAATATGAATCTGTTACAGCAACATATATACTGCTTTTAACAACGATATGTCCCAGCTTGTGTATAAAAGAATGTCAATATGAAATTGCTAACATGACTACATCCAGAAATAATACTTTGTATACTTTCACGACTTTGTTCTCAGGTACATTATCAATTAAGTCTTGCAATTGTATGGTATAATACACCAAAAAATAGGAAGTTACTGCTTTGCATATAATACCCGCATTTACTGAAATTGCAACTCTTTGGTAGACTTAGAACATCAATCTTATAATTGTAACAGAGGCATAGAAAAAAATGTTCATTACATTTTTAATAACATGAAATATATTTTTTCAGTGTCCTGACAAACGAGAAAATGCTCATTACAATTTCATAATTAACAAAAACCGGGCTGCAAGTAAAATATATTTATTGCACATGGAATTGATAAAACATTGCATGGTAAAAGCAGATAAACACATTTCAGATAAAACGATAAAAGGATAAGAGTGATAGACGATTAGACATTATGAGCCCTATGGCAATAGAAACAGAAGATATAAGGTGTGGGTGGGTGGGTAATGAAAAAAATTCCCGTGCATCAGCAGTGAATGCAATAGCAGGAATGACGCTAGTAGAGGCGTCACATGATCACGTGATCAGTTGGTCAAGTTAGCAGAAAAGTTCGATTAACCACCACAGTGTTACTTGTTAAGAAACATACCGGCAGTAAATTATAGGTAATTTACAATTACTGCACAATTAACAAAAACCAGGCTGCAAGTAAAATGTATTTATTGCACATGGAATTGATAAAACATTGCATGGTAAAAGCAGATAAACACATTTCAGATAAAACGATAAAAGGATAAGAGTGATAGACGATTAGACATTATGAGCCAAAGAGGAAGCTAGGGCGGTTGAAGTATGAGGGGGAACCGGTTTGGGGACATAAGCTCGGAAGCCCCCAACCGAGGTCCAGGCCCCGTGGGCCATGATTTTGTCCTCAGGTATGCCAGAGGAGGCTGCCTGTTGGGCTTCCATCCTCCTGAGGGCATGGAGAGTAAAAGAATGCCATTGTGGATAGCCAGCTGCCTGGAGTGCTGAGCGCACGACCGGAAGTATGGCGTCCGGTCGTAGGGGGCCGCCATTCTTGGTGATAAACGCCGCGGCGGAAGGAAGCGCAGGGGTGGAGTTGCGGTATTTCTCCCAGGCCTCAGCCGGGTAAAACGGGCCGTAAGTCCGTGAGATGGGAATGGAGAAATAGTTTGCTGGTCCAGCCGAGGTTTTTGTTGAACGTACAGTGATAGTTAGACCCTTGTCCGAGACGATAATGTCTTTCCGGCGAAGGGTGTGGAGAGAGGCGCCAACGGGGCCTTTGGTCAGGAGATTTGACTGACGTAGTAGAGTCGTATAGCCAAGGAGGAGGAGCGACCGGGCCGCGAGCTGGACCGGGCCAGGGGTATCCAAGGCCAGTAGCACGATTTTGAAAATATCCAGTGGGACCGGGGCGGCCAGAGACGTCTGGTGAGATGATAAACGCTGCGCGCCCCTAATAGCACGAGTCACTAGAATGGAAACACAGGCTCCGGTCGCGGCGCCGCTTGCCCATAGGAAAGTGCGCGCCCCTGAGAAATAATTCAGGACGGAAGCCAGACTTTTGAAACTGTTCGCCAAAAACTGAATGAAGAGGGCGAGTTGTGTCGGGGACGGGTCGAGGTGGTCGAATTTGTGAACCATCATGAACGATACGTAGGCTTGCATCTGGCGATGTAGGTTCTCCGCAGTGCCGATGGATGCCGCAGCCGTCCACAAACTCCGGAGGGAGGAAATGAGGCGGGGATTCACATCATCTGGAATTACACAAAGAAAAACTACGTTGGAGACAAGACATACGATAAGGGTGCTGGATCACGGCAAGACAAATTTCAATCCTTAACTAATTTGAGAGCGAGTTTAGCCTTGTTCTGGTCAAAACTCGCGCGGGATAGAGCGTCCGCGAGAACGAGTTGGTTGCCTGGCTTATGAACGATGCAAACGATAACATCATGTAATGCTTCGATCAGCGCGATTTCTCGCGCGCAAGCAACTAGAACGGGGTCTCGTGTTTTTCCGTAGTTAAGGGCGTACATGGCCGCTGAGTTGTCCGTAGTAATGCGGATGATGTGACCTCGCGTTCCGGGTGGTCTTAGCGACTTGACGGAGAGCAGGCAATTAATTGCCTCGATCTGGCTGATGTGATACGCTTCCCGATATGCCTCCGGGAGGGGGATACTGTAGTAGGTCTTGGCTGTTTCACAGAAAGCACCGAGGCCCCTCGGGCATGCGTCGCATTCAATCTCGACCGAGGGCCGGTCTTTAACCCTTTAGGCACAGCATGATGCCTAAAGGCATTCCCGTGCGAACCGCAGCATGATGCCTCCAGGCATTCCCGTGCGAACCGCAGCATGATGCCTCCAGGCATTCCCGTGCGAACCGCAGCATGATGCCTTTAGGCATCATAGAGTTGTTATCTTTATAAAGTCTCTTTTTCAGTCGATTTAAGCACGAAAGGGTTAAGAAAAGTTCCATCTACAAATAAAACAGTTTAAAATCAATATATTTGTGTGTTTTTAGACTATTTAGCGACGTGGAGGTGGTTATTTGCGAGTAGAACACGGAGAAAAATAAAGCAATGCACAGATTGAGTCGCGCCTATGGACGAGTGTAGTGCTTGTCAGAGCATTTCCAGATACAGCGAAACGACGAACGGGTTTATATATATTTAAAAGCGTACAATTGGGTTGTCTTGCTCACACAAGTTGAAAATAGTCATGTACTATCTAATTTGCGAGTTTTTAGGCAGCCTTACCCTTTCGTTTTCACTAATTTACGAATTCTCCGCTGATGTTTACATTTTCTTCGACAAACGCAGCAGTGGAGAGTTACACTTCCGGTCGCCCTAGTTTCACGTTCCCGCCTGTACCACAACTAAGCTGATACGAAGGAAAGCACCAAAGCTCGTATAATATTGTAAATCGAGACCAATAAATCATTGAAAATTGTAGAATATTAAAAATATCACAATATATTGTGAATCTGGTGATCAGAATAACAAAATAAAACATAAGTGTATCTTGTTGTATCAGTCACCACACTTACAGCAGAAGTGTATGGACATATATATTTTTTTTCTTTTTTCCACCCGACAATCCGCACACTGTCATATCTTACGCGATTTAACTCGGAAAGTGTTAGGATACCTCCAATATGTAAATAAAACATTATAATTTCGATAAATATGTGTTTTTGGGGTTCATATATTGCCATGGCGACGTTGACATGTGACTATAAAAGTCGCAAAAACTTTCTATGATGCGTAGAGCGCAGCGCACTGTCATAGAGTGAGCCTCTACAGAACAGCGACTTAGCGAAAGCTACCCAAACACGCTACAATGGCTTCCAATGATCCGTTTAGAGACGTTTATGACGATGAGTGGGCACTTCTACTGGAATCCTCTTCTGATGACGAATACGAGAGTACAGACGAAGAAACGAAGAATTCGCTCCAGGAGGAAACGACAACTCTGACAACTCCGATAGCGACAACTGCGAGAGGGCGACACTGGGTTACTTACCCTGAGCATGTCGGGAGATGGGAAACATTGACACCATTCGAGACAACTCCAGGAGTTACTGCAGCCGTTAACCCCCAAGAAACGAAGACCTCGCTAGATTTTTTGCGAGTTTTTTTAATGCTGGAATTCCTCACGAGTTTGGTTCAGAAGACGAACAGCTATGCCAAACAGAACAAGGGTGGGCGTGGTCTTCTAAAGAAGACCGTTGTTGAATACCCCACCCCCGGACTCAAAGCCCTGATGTCCAGAACTCGCTTCCTATTGATTCTACGGTACGTTTATTTCGCTAATGTTGACAGTATCATTGTTTATATTTCAGACCAGATTCAGAGCTGCGCAAGCACAGTGTAAAGAGTTCTTGATGCTATCCACATATCGTATTGGCGAATCTATTTAAATGTATTTATAACGCTAATATGTGCCTGTCTTTCTCAGATTAGTTCAGAATATCAATGTATTATGTATTATCCTACCCCTAATATAAAATCCCATAGGCTTAACATTGAGATTCTGTATGCCACACTGACTGGCATACAGAGTTTTATATGCCACATATGTGGCATACAGAATTATCATCACGTAATATTCCCAAATCGAGGAGACAGGGTAGGATAAAATCAAAACCTGATTCGTTTTAATCTTGGCCAGCGCATTCCACTCCTAGAGTTTTGGCTCCGGACTTCACTCGGCTTCGCCTTGTGAAGTCACTATGCCAAACTCCAGTCATGGCATACGGTGGCCAAGATTAAAACTCATCCAGTTTTACGACATTCCTAGAGTCTTAGACCAGTCTTCCCATTGTATCTTTAAGATTTCTCCATTTCTCCAACCTTGACGTTGACACCACCAACAGGGACGCTGGTCCACAGAGCGGTGCATCCGGTCCCGCGACTCCATCCGGTCCCTCGACTTACCGCCCCAGATCTCCACACATGATCACTTATTTTTTATTTCAGCATTTCAATTCTGTTTGTAATTACGTTTATTTACCACTTCGTGAGGTTGCGATTGACAAAACAATCGTGAAGCACAAAGGCCGTACCCGGCATCGCCAGTACATGCCTAACAAGCCGTGCAAATGGGGTCTCAAGTGCTGGGTGCTGGCGGAGTCGGCTACAGGCTTTGTGCTTCAAGTTATCCCTTTCTTTGGCTGTGACGACCGTAGGGGAAGTAACTCGACAGAAAATATTATTATGAGGTTGTTGAGGGGGGCAAATCTTTTTAACAAGGGGTATCATGTTTTTTTTGACAACTTTTACACTGGTGTGCAGGTTCTCCAAAAACTCCACTCCCTTCAGACCTATGCTTGTGGTACTCTCCGTATGAATCGAATGGAGGTCCCAAAATCGTACATGGCCAGGAAACATCCCGAGTTGAAGAAGCGGGGCGATTCGATTTTCACAAAGTGTGGTTGTCTGCTATTGACCTGTTGGCTAGATCGTAAAATAATTCGTATTCTCTCCACCATTCACGGCTCCACTATGTCCACATGTATTCGAACACTACGGGGTACTGACGGCAAATTCGCTAAGAAAGAAATCCCTTGTCCAGACACAGTAAAATCATACAGTCAGTACATGGGCGGGGTCGACTTATCTGATCAAATGGCTTCGTATTATTCTTTTGGTAGGAAAAGCAGGAAATGGACCAAGAAATTCTATTTTTTCGTGATGGAGATCATGAAATTAAATGCTCAGATAATGTACAACTCGCTTTCGGACAAGAAAATCAGTTTAGTCGACTTCTCTCTCTGTCTGGTCCAGCAGATCATGAGTGCAACTAACGAGGAAGTCGCTAGACCCCTTTCGGATTCTGCAAATCGATTAACGAATAGATGTTTTCCTGACGATTTAGAGCGTAAAAGTTTTTGCCGGCTTTGCTATTATCGTTACAAGAACGGATTTGGCCCTAGAAAGCAAACTCGCTAAGGTTACAAAACCTGTGGCACCCATCTCTGTCTCCCGCATTGTTTTCGGATATATCATACAAAAGCAAATTTCGAAATTTCTGACAGTGCCACAGAGGAATAGGAAGTCAAAATGATCAGCCATCTCACCCCCCCCCCCACCCTTTTAGGCTCCAAATTAAACTAAAAATGTCAAAAGCACACTTCCCACGATATCCAAATTTCTCATATTATCGGTGAATTATACCTTGTTAAATATTAATCTGCCTGTGGCTTTCGCTACTTGTAATTTTCTATCGCAAAAAAATCCCTTGTCAACTCAATTTTCGAACCTGAAATTCTAAATTATATGTATACCCCATGTATCTTTTCGATCGGATGTCTATTCGACAACCTGTACACCAGTGATTTGTTTTTATTGGTTTATTTTTGTCTCTAATCTACGTAATCAATCTGAAACAAAGTAATCCGGGGTGATCTATGAACCATCACGGTTCTCTACATGTATATTTTGTGAAAATATATCGATCAGAAGTGGTTAGATTGATTATTATATCGGCGATAAAGCCCCCAGGTCCGACCACGTCGAGTGCCAGACAGACACTGAATCAATGTATATCACCCTGAACCATTCCTGCCTATGTGATCTAGCATGTAATGCTATTCTATGATTCAACTGAGAAGTGTATGGACACAAACTATAATTGTTTTTTGTATCTAATATACGTTATCAACCTGAAACAAAGTAATCCTGGACGATCTATAGACCTTTGTCATGTAGCAATCTGAAACAAAGACATCCTGGGTGATCTATGATCCATGAAGGTTCTCTACATGTGTATATTGTGAAAATATATCGATCAGAAGTGGTTAGATTGATTATTATATCGGTGATAAAGCCCCCACCTCCGACCATGTCAAGTGCCAGCTAGACACCGATAAATTTAAATATCAACCTGAAACATTCATGCCTATGTGATCTAGCACGTAATGCTATTCTATGATTCACCTGAGAAGTGTATGGACATGAACTATAATTGTTTTTTGTATCTAATATACATTATCAACCTGAAACAAAGTAATCCTGGACGATCTATAGACCTTCAAGGTTCTCCACATGTACATTTTGTGAAAATATATCGACCAGAAGTGGTTAAATTGATTATTATATCGGAGAAAAAGCCTGTAAGTCCGACCACGTCGAGTGCCAGACAGACACTGAATATATTTATATCTTGTTGAATCTGAAATAAAAAATGCCTATCTGTGTATAACCAACACTAAGCTATGTATATCAGCCTGAACCATTTATGCCTATGTGATCTAGCACGTAATGCTATTCTATGATTCACCTGAGAAGTGTACGACCACAAAATATATTTTGATTTTGTATCTAATCTACTGTATCAACCTGAAACAAAGTAATCCTGGGTGATCTATGAACCATCACGGTTCTCTACATGTATATTTTGTGAAAATATATCGATCAGAAGTGGTTAGATTGCTTATTATATCGGAGACAAAGCCCCCAGGTCCGACCACGTCGAGTGCCAGACAGACACTGATCATATTACTTTGATGGATCTGAAATAAAATATCACTGCCTGTGTAAAGCTAACCTATGTACATATTGTGAATACAATGTCAACTATTTCAATCTGAAACAAAAATCATTCCTGCCTGTGTAATATATATATCTATATATATAGCGTTGATTCAGCCTCAGATCAACCAAAGAACTGTAAAAATGGATCATATACCTTGTTGAATCTGAAATGAAACATGCCTATCTGTGTATAGCCAAAACTAATCTATGAACATATTGTGAATACGATGACAACTGCTGCACCTGGAAATGTGTCAACCTGTGTATGTATATATATATATTGAACAATATTGCTTGATAATTGATCTGAAAAAAAATACAACACATTATTAGAATATATTTTAATCTTACTTCACCAACCTTGTCTTCTTTTCTGCCTTTCAGAAGTATTCGTCTGTAGAAATAGTCAATCATTGTCCAGCAATGGATTTTAAAGTTAACTCCTCCTGGAGATGTCGATGCTGAATAGGCACAAGTCGAATTTTCCGAATTCAATATTATATATTAGCCTGGACATTAAATATATATGTAGATCATCCTTAGAGTGTGGGAAATAACCACATGTAGACTTGTAATGATGAAACTCCATTAGAATCCTTAGGCGAATCAATTTGGAGACCACTGTAATTCTGTGGTTTATTATTCATAGTATAATGAATGGCGAAATAAGCCAATATAGTCACTGCTCGAATGTGATTTTCACAAATCGATATCTAAGTCCCACCATGTCCGAATTGCACATTATATATATCGAAAGAAAGCCCAGAATCTATAATTTACGAATATTAATGTCTCCAGTCATATATTTGAAGTTAAATCCTAATAATAAATGATTTTCTAAATCGTGTCTTGCCCAGCGCCTAACTCCCCTACAGCTCCCATAGTAAAGGCTCAGCTTAGATGACTATTTCTTTTAATTCAATTCTAATTTCTCCGCTGGTTCAAAATGAATCATATTTCGTATAAACGAACCTTAGACAGTGTAGTTTGCCCTAATATAAGTCCCCGTCCATAGATTCAATGTTAAAAGCCTAGAAAAATACATTTTGAAGAAACTATAACTTCGGATGGCTACAATAACCCAGGAATTGGGGGGGATTAAACCTGTGCTTATCTAGAACTCCGCCGTAGCTGCCATGTCCGAACCGGAAGTCCATCGCGCATTATATATTCTTGCATGTTTACCTGTATTTATCTATATTCATCACATGTACTATATATATTCAATGTGTTGTCAAAGTTTGTAGCATTTGTTAAAAGATTTTGTCGTTATATATAAGTCAAAATCTTTTAAGGGGCGTGACACTGTAACACAGTACGCCATTACAATGTGTAATATGTGTGGAGAGTGTGACTACGACTGGAGATTGTGGAATGTGCCTCCTATAAAGAGAACAGCATCCCTTATCCAGTGGAGGAGACGAATACCAGCCGGCCACAGGAGAGGAGCAGGCAGGGCACTGACAGCTGCCCTGTGCTGCCTCTCACAGAACACACTACAATGTAACACAACGAAGAAGTACCTCTATTAACCCTTTCACGACCGCTGCTGCATATATGCAGCACCACGCTAGTACCGCTGCTGCATTTATGCAGCACCATAAGAAAACCGCTGCTGCATAAATGCAGCACCATGGCAGTACCGCTGCTGCATAAATGCAGCATTTTGATACAAGAACATGTGAGACATTACATTTCCGAAAATAATGTATCGATTTGAAAAAGATTTTCACTTGATAAAGAAAAAAACATATTATATATCGTATTTAACAGAATTTCTGAAGAATAGTTGCCATGGTGATGTTTATAGCCTGCTATAAATAGCTGCGAGTTGAGAAAATAAAGCCTTACGTCTACTATAACACTGAGCGCTGTGGGCGCCACCTATCAGGCACATCGCATTTTCATGATTTTTTCATAATATATTAATTCTACATAAAAAAAGAACTTCAAAGATGTGTTCTCCACAACTTTTTATTATTATTTACTTAAAAAAAACATGATGTCATCGCGATGGAAAAAAAGATACACCCCTTTGTATGTGCAGTGCTATATTGGGCCTATGGGCAGGCTTGTGTCAATGGAGAAAAAAAAGTCTAAAATTCTTCCTGCAATTGGAAATATTAATATAATTATTAAATATCGATCTATTTCATAATGATTGGTATGAAAATAAAGCCTGAAGTCTCTTTTTTTTTTTGTATCATTCAAATTATCTAATTATTTTTCTAAGTTATTTAAATTTGCCAATTAGTGACGCACCCCTCTGCAGTTTGCGCCACTTTCTGACACCTGCAGAATAGGCCGGTATTTAGACGCCTGTATGACGTGCGACGTGCGGTAGTGGTGGGAACGTTCGCTGCAGAGTGCACGGTCGTTAACGCACTACGCACTACGCTAGGTGCGGTAGGGAAAGGGTTAAACATCTATAATGAACCTGGAACTTGTGTATGTACTTTGTTACATACAGTCTTACTATGCCATTTGTTCATTAGCATCTTCTACTTCTCCAGTTTGGACAACTAGGAACCGAGGACAAGGAACAGGACAGTTGGACCTAGGGATGAGACATGGGACATGACAAGTAGATAAATAAATGAAACGATGGAAGAGTGAGGGAGGGGTTGAAGGGAACATTTTAGAGCCAGTATCATAATTCATAGGTAAGGGACATTCATCAATATCTCCTAGCCTTGAATCAGTCTTATGTCATTGCGTTATAGTTTAATGTGTGTAAAATAGGCTTATAAGAAAAAGATTCTTTCATATCAGACTTCCAACTATCAAGTTCCCGCACACGCCGAAGGCTGGTTACTGTAGGTTCACAGGAAAGGGTATGGAATATAAAGCAGTATTTTCTGTATTTTGTGCTTTTATAAGAAGCTGAGGTCAGTCATTGGATATTATTATATATTTGTAGCCATTTGTTGAACTTCTCTGGCTTTCCTTCCCTATAACAATTATATTTCTCAATCTGTAGTAATCTTCTAAACTCTGTACTCCATGTATAAAGGCACAAATCATTATCATGAAACAAACGTTGTCTGTATATATAGAACTTCACTGAGAGGTAAATATAATTGTGAACTTTTGTGTACTGGTTCATTCCATCCATGCCAAAAAGTAAAGCTGTTTTAGAAATATTTAAAGTGACATTATGTACCTGCAGGAACCACCTTGAAATCGTCTCCCAAAGGTGCCTCACTTTCGGGCAATCAACAAAGAAGTGCTGTAAACTGTCTTCTTGATTACAATATGAGCAGTTTGGGCTATCAATGATCTTTCTTTTTGCTAAGTAGAGGTTAGTCGGGACGATCCTATGCAAATGTTTAAATTGGAGTGATTGAAATTTAGTACATCTAGTCGTTTTAAAAGCTCTAGTGTATAACTCGCTCCAAGCCAACATGTCTGGGAGAGGTGGGTTCAGGTCACTCAACCATCTATTTTGTGCAGTTGGTGTACGGTACTTTTGAGAGAGGAGTATCGTGTAAATGGATTTGTTGGAAGATGCTAGAATGTTACAAGTTTTGTCAGATCTATTATTAATATAGAGTGCCATGTCATTCATAGTGTCCATCTCTCCTATATGGAGGGCTTTCAGCCAGGGTATAGCGTTTTTAATCATATGAACATCGATGAAAGTACCCTGAACCTTGTATTTGAGTTTTAGTTGTTGAATGTTCATGAATTTCTTGTTTAGAAAGAGGTCCCTTATGTGTATTATACCGGCATTGAACCATTGCTTACAATGTACATGGGTCTTATTTACACGAATAAAGTCATTATTCCAAATACATTCATTAAGTATTTCTTTCGTTGCAATCGGCTCAGTTACATGGATTTTATGCCAGATGCCTAACATATCAGCATAGAAGGGGGACGCTTGAGACATGGTAATTTTCTTCTTTTGCAGGAATCTATCGAAATTGGACATTGTTAGATCAGTGATTTCTCTTAGAAAGTATGTCCACGAGTGATGGTCTGACAGAATAAGGCGTTTTATCCACTTAAGTCTGCTTGTAGAATACATTGTTCTAATATCTAGCAGTTTCAGCCCGCCATATTTGATGTCCTGACACATTACATTATGAGCAACTCTGTTGCACTTTGATTGCCACAGGAAAGAGTTAGTTATTTCATATAATTCTTTGAACACTTTCTCTGGGGTCACACTTAGGTTGTACAAGATAGTTGGGATAACCAACGAGTTAATTACTACAATTTTCCCCTTCAGGGAGAGAGACCTATTGCTCCAAGAGCCACAAATCCTTCTACATGTTGTAATTTTGTTTTCAAAATTGAGAGCATAGGATTCGTTTTCATTCATGTGATTTTTCAGCGTGATACCAAGAATGTTCACCTTGTTGCATATTTGAATGGGCAGATTTTTAAGGCCGGGCAGCGGTCGGGGACCTAATGGAAGGATTAACGACTTGTGCACATTTTTAAGCCAGAGTACCGTCTGAATCTGTCAAGTATGTCCAGTAATATGTTAAGGGATTGGGGTTCTTTCAGGAAGAGTGTTACGTCATCTGCATATAGTGAGATTTTAATCTCTTTCTTCCCTATAAATATTCCTTTAAGCTTGTTTTCGTTTCGTACTGTTATGGCTAGGAGTTCTATGACCATGATAAATAAGTAAGGGGATATACAACATCCCTGCCTAGTACCCCGAAAGGGGAAGAACCAGTTGGAGTGCCACCCGTTGTTTGTTGTGCAAGATTCAATCTTGTTGTAGATAACATCAATCCAGTCACTAAAATAATTACCAAATCCAAAGAGAGAGAGGGCAGTTTTTAAAGAGCTCCATTCTATGGAGTCAAACACTTTTTCAAAGTCAATAGACAATAGGATACCTTGGAGCTTATTGTTGTTGATGTACTGAATAATATCTTCAGCGACTCTGATATTTGTACCTATATATCGTTTTTTTCATAAAGCCTGTTTGGTCAGGGAAAATAATGGCATCAAGGGCTGACTGCATGCGTAGAGCAAGAGTCTTGGTTAGCAATTTGTAATCGGTGTTCAACATTGTAATGGGTCTCCAGTTGGAGATGTCTGTCTTATTACCATTTTTGGGGGGGATCAGAGTAATAAATCCTCGTCTTTGTTTAGTACCCAAAAGGCCTGTTTCGAACGAGTGGCAAAAGGATTCGTTAATAGGGTCAGCTAATATGTTCCAAAAATATTTTAGAAATTCAGTTGTAAGACCATCAGAGCTGGGACACTTATTTGTGTTCATTTTTTAAGACTAAAAAGTAATTCATCTTTGGATAATGGCTTATCAAGGTACTCTTTGTCATTTTGTGAAATTTGTGGTATGTTTTCTGTAGTGGCGAACTCTTCAAGACCTTGTATGAGATCAGAAGGAAGATTCCTCCAAGGCTGGAACTCTGTGAGCGACATCCAGCACCTCCGGATGGCAATATCACGGGCCGAGGGCGGCAGGCTCGGCAAGGAGGATTTACTGACCCAAGCGGGAAAGGCTAAGAGCAAGGCGCGCCCAGCGGGCGGGAGCCACGCCCCTTGCCTAGCTTACAACATGGAGAAGGGCTGCACTCTCCAAGCGCCGCACGTCGCAGCGGCAGGAACGGTGGATCATGTTTGCGAGTACTGCTATGATATCTTGAGCTTACATCACCCTCACGCGGCCAAGGATTGCCGCATCAAAGTGAAGCACGAGTCTGCGGCAGCGGTCAGGAGCAATAGTCGGCCCTTTGGGGGTAGGGCAGGTCCGCCTGCCGCCCGCAACTAAGTTGGAGACGTCCGCGCGCTCCCAGCCGGCACACACGGACTGTGACTCGGAGAGCGCTTGCGGCGACATGGGCGGGGAGGTGGACAACTCCTCGTTCAATCACGCGAGGCGACTTGACTGGACTCATTGAGCCATTAGGCAGACACTCATACATTTGGAAGGCTGATCTCAGTAGGGCCTACAGACAGTTGAGGATCGACCCGGGCGACGCCCCTTTTCTGTGTTTTCACGTGCAAGGCGCCTACTACGTGGAGAGATGCCCCCCTTTCGGGTGTAGGTTGTCTTCAGTCGCGTGTCAGAGGACGTCTAACGCGGTCGTTTATATCATGGCCCAAGCTGGCTTTCGAGTATTCGCTTATTTGGACGACTTCGCCGGGGCGGCGGCACGGGAAGACGAGGCCTACCGAGCCTACCAGACCTTCATTGACCTAGCTGACGTGTTAGGCCTACAGTTAGCGGAAGAAAAATGCGAACCCCCTACCCAAGTTATCACGTGGTTGGAGTTCACGTTGAATACACGTGACATGGTCGTCACCATTCCACGGGACAAACTCGAAGCTGTGCTGGGAGAGTGTACGAGATGCCTCGATCGCAAATGGATTTCTCTTCACCACATGCAGTCTCTGCTGGGGCGGTTAATTCACATGGCCAGCTGTGTCCGGCACGCGAGAAAGTTTATGGCTCGTCTTTTCGTGGCACTCCGGGCGGCTCGTGCGGCTCCCGTTGTGACTCTTGGTGACGGGGCTCGAGCGGATTTACGTTGGTTCAGGTTCTACGCGGCTTCATCGAACGGGCGCCACCTTGTCCAGACAACGTCGCTTTTCGTGACGCTTCACGTCGGAGTGTCCATCGATCGAGGTCAGGTCAAGATATGGGACGTGGGCGTGGCGTGTCCCAGCTGTTGACCCCAGCACAGGAGTTTACAAACTGGCGGCCTTTGCCTTGGTCGTGGCGTGTACACACGGTCTTGGGAACGTCCCCGCAGGCGCCACGGTGCGGGTAACGGCATTCCACGCTGCCGTGTTTGCCCCTCTCCACCACGGGTTAATACGAGACCCGTTTATCGCCGCCTGTGCTCGTCGGGTTTGGTTGGGAGCCGCTTTGGGCGATTATGAAATCGTTCCAGACGTTGTTCTGACCGTTGAAAGTGCTGAAAATTCTGTAGAAATCGTCTGCCCTCGTGTTCAAGAAATCTTACACGATTTTCGTTGATTCCAGATGCCGACCCGGGCTACACGCTCGGATGTTATCTTCATTCGAAGCGGCTTCAGCTGTCTCCACGTGCCGGAACAGGTCAACGCAAGCCGTCAAATACCTACGTTTCGCAGTCAGGAACAAGACGTCTGTTCTACACCCGTCGATCCTCCAGGCATGTCTTTACGTGCAACATTTGGCCGCCTCGCCCACAGCCATTACCTGTACTAGGAATTGCATCTCTGGCGCTAAGTACTCGATTACTCACCGTGGAGGGGACGTTTCTGCGTTTTCTTCCACGCAAGTGGCATCTGTTCTCCGGGGTGTCTTAGTAACGTCCGGTCACATTGCTCGACAGGCCCCGCCGATATCCTGGAGTATGCTGGAGGATATTTGCTGTTTATCTGGGCATCTGTCGTGCGGTCTTGTTGTCAAGGCTGCGGCCTTGTTGGCCTTTCACTCGCTTTTGAGGGCTTCGAACCTCTTCACGGATACCTCTAAGATGCATCGGTCCCCTCATTATTTATCACGGGGGGACGTCCAAGTCGTTGATGGTTGTCTTCTTCTCACCGTTCGTTCTTCCAAAACTATTTCATCGGGGTCACCACCTGTCGTATTACGTGTGGAGTCGTCACGTTTTCCGGACATGTGTCCTGTTAAGACTTGGGAGTCTTATATAGGCGCGGCACCTGGCCAGAGTCTAGACCCCTTGTTTTTACTTAGACCAGGGGTGGCCCACGTCTCCTCATTTCACCTCAATTGTCAGACTTCTTCTGTCACGTGCCGGTCATCACGAGGCCTACCTCGTCATGCCTCACTCGTTCCGCAGGGGTGGGGCCCAACACCTCGTCCAGTCAGGTAGGCCTCTCCACGACGTCCAGAAGCTTGGCACTTGGGCTTCGCAGGCTTCTTTGGCCGTCTACTTACAGTAAATTCCGTCTTCGACGTATGCCCTTTTATAAATTATACTGTTTGACAAATTTCCGTATACCTTCGTATACCGTATACCATGTATACTATATATTTGTCTTTTTCAACGTGAAAAATACAATTTTTCGTCCACAGCTTGGCCTCGTTCAGTCATTGGTACGAACGTGTGAGATATAATGGCTGGAGGCAGCTGTCGGATTAAGCGCAGCAACGCCGCAAGAGACATCTATCGGACGTTTTATGAACTCACACTGTCGTGACGTGTATATCACGTGACAGTCTTCTCAACTTTTTCAAAGACTCAACACGTTTTCATTACCTCCCACCCACCCCACATGTTTTTGGGTGTTACCTTTTATGAATTATACTGTTTGACAAATTTCTGTATACCTTCGTATACCGTATACCATGTATACTACATATTTGTCTTTTTCAACGTGAAATATTAAATTTTTCGTCCACAGCTTGGCCTCGTTCAGTCATTATAGTACAGTGGTTGTTCAAAGTTATTGATTGTAAACAGGGATCGCTTCCCTCAGGCAGTCCTTAGATATTTTCTTGAACGCATTAAAACTGCCAATGTTACGACTGGCTGGGGCCAGGTTATTCCACAGTAGAGCACCTGCATATAAAATCGAGTTAGCAAAGGCTTCACAATTTGGTTTGTGTGCAAAGACTACTGGAGCATCATGTATGCGGGTCCTCGTTTCGCCGTTTGACAAATATTCAGCACAATGTGCCCGTTTGTACATAAAATTGCGGAGATGACATACACGTCTATCACTCAACATAGGTACTCTTGCCTTGGCATGTAGCATTACTATCGGGGTTCGCTTTTTCATTTTCAGGCAAATTCGTAGGCATCTGTTCTGGAGCACCTGAAGTTTATCAAGGAATTTATCTGCTGCATTTATGAAAAGAACATCACCATAGTCCATATAAGGAGTAGTACACGATTTATAGATTCTCAAAGATGCCTCTGTGTTTATATATTTTCTCATCTTTGACAGTTGGTAAATAAGGTGTGATACAGTACTGAAAAGTCTAGAAAAATGTGTTTTATAATTCAGTTGTGGGTTAAGAGTTATACCAAGATAGTTATACGAATGTACGTTCTGGATCACCATATCATTAATTAACGACAGGCCTAGCTCGTTTGTTTTCTTTGGTCTAGAGCAGAAGAGCATGTATTTTGTTTTCTTAGCATTCACAGTAAGCTTATTTTGGTTAGACCACATAGTTAAATTATCTAGGTCTTTCTGTAAAGCTACATACATATCTCGCACTCCCTTTTTACTCACATACAGTACCGTGTCATTAGCATACAGGCATAGTTTGGAATTTTTTATGACAAATTCCACATCCAACTGTTTGCACTTGTGAAACCAGAACCATTTACCTTGGTTACTTGGTTACAATTACTAAGATAATTTACAAACCAATCATAGTTACATCCAGATATACCATACCTTTGCAACTTGCTCAATAAAATGGAATGATTGACAGTATCAAAAGCCTTTGACAAGTCAATGTATATTGCCAGTGTGTCCTTGCCTATGTTTCTATTTGATAATACATCATCCGTCAATTTTGCCACCACTTCTATGGTTGACTTGCCCTTACAAAATCCCCACTGATTATTACTCAGTAAATCATTGTCATTAAGATGAGAAGTGGTCTTTAGATGTACAATCTTTTTAATGAATTTGCCTATAACAGGTAGAAGGGAGATTGGACGGAGATTTGTAATGGCATAAGGGTCGCCTCCTTTAGGGATGGGAACAACGACTGAGTACTTCCATTCATCAGGTATACATGCAGTTTTAAACCAGAGGTTGAATAAGTCTACAAAAACGTGAGGGACAGCCTGCACTGTGTCCCTAAAGGTCCTAGTATCTATGATTGTTTAGCTATTTTAATATCTCTTGACAGTTTCAAGACCTCATCCACAGTAGTAATGAAAGATTTAGCATTAAAGTCAGTGCCCTGTTCCGTGATCTCACCGTACGGTTTCCAAGGGATGGTATAAGATGAGGACAGATTTGGTCCCACATGTATAAAGAAGTCATTTATGTAATCGGGTATATTCTGAGGGGGAATCATTTTCTTGTCAGAGTCTTTCAGTTCAATAGTGGAAGTTGTGTTTGTGGTCGCAGAGGGCAGTATGTTGTTAATAGTCTGCCAGATTTTTTTATGATCAGACTTATTTTCTTCCAAGTTACCGGTAATATACATTTGTCTGGCACGCTTGGTCATACGATTTGCTTTATTTCGCGCTTGGCACGCTTTCACTTTATCAATTAGAAGGCCAGATTTCCTAGCTTTTTTAAGGAGCTTATTTTTGTCACGAACACATTCAATGATTTCCTGGTTAATCCAGGGTTGCTGCCGCTCTTTCACTGTGAACTCACAAATTTTGCATTTGATATCAAGAAACCTGGTCATAATTTGTTTTGATATACACCCATTTATCATGAACATCGGTGAGTTTCAGATAATTTTCCCAATCATGCTGGATCATATAATTCTTTAACTCTTCTGCGTCATATTTTACATAGGATCTACCTCGAATTTTTTTCTTCTTTGATTTCTGAAAGTGTAATTTATTAACCAGAAAAATAGACTGATGATCACTAAAAGATTGTTTTAATACACCCGCTAGAGAAGTGCATGTCGTTGAGGTGAAAAGCAGATCTATTATCTCCTTGATTAATTCAGTCGCACGACTAATATTAATCATATAAGGCTGTACCAAAACAAAGTTGTTTTCAATTTATCAATTGTTCTAGTAACCCTTGATTATTATTTCCTTGTTTTCTAATTTCCTCTGCTACTTTTGGTCCTATTTCTATAAAATATTCATTCATTGTATCTGCTATTATTTCACCTGATACCAAATTATCATTCTTGTCACAAATTTTGTCTACATCAGGTTTACTATTGACAGCGGGGGCCCAGATACTTTTAATTTCTTTCCAGAAATGTTTCGGATGGTTCTTGTTGGCTTCCAATTTTCCTTTAATAAATTCAGGGTGATTCTTATCTAGATACTTATTTATGTGGTTAGTAAATCCATTATATTCTTCTATAGCATCGTCCGTTTGCGTTAACTCATACCCCGTACAATATTTCTGAAAATTTATTAAATCAAAGTTTTTATAACTTCGACCCTTCTTCTTTTCTTTCGTAATTTTCTCTTGTTTGAATTTCCTCAAACAGAAGATAGGTACGTGATCCGCGTACAATTCATTCAGATTTCCCTCAACAAGAATACAACCACAGTTCGTATACACATGATCTATTGTAGATTTCCCATAATAGTGGTAATAGGTTGGACCCGTTTTAAAAACCCTCAGGGAATTTTCTTGGTAAATTCTTTCAATATTCTATACTTATAGGAATTTCGTGATTGCAGATTGATATTCAGGTCTCCAAGGACCCAGACCTCGTAGTTACGATACTCATCATCTCGTAGTACTTCATCTAATTTATTATAACAGGCTGCAACATTACCAGTCGGGGTCCTATAGACACCAATGATAAGCATCTTTTTTCTTCTCTCCCTATTGAATGTAAATGTTATTATATCATAGTCATCCGTGGCTATAGACCAATTGTCAATTTTTTTCGTATACGGCGCTAGTTTTGCATGGGCATGAATGGCAACCCCACCACCTTTTGTGAGTCTAACAGACTCCCTATCTTGTCTATAAATCTGCATATCATTTGTTGCGGCCATATCATCTGGGTACCTATCATCTAGCCAAGTTTCAGTGGTCACTAGGAAATCTATACCCTCTAATCGATTATTTAGTTGGTCTAATTTATGTAGTAGGCTCTGCACATTGACTGTAATTAATTTCATACCCTTTTTTTCCAGTAAATCTTCTGGTTTGAGATATTTTACCGATTGTCTCGCCATAGTAATAATATAAGATATCGTACCGTGTCACATTGACAACAAACTTCACACCACAGACAAAGTTTAAAACAATAAATAAACAAACATACAACAATACATGTTAAACATAGGTGCATTACGAATTTCCCTAGCGCAAAAAAATGGGCCAGGGTAAGAGCAGTTTACCAATGAGGTTTTGCCCATTTGTGAACATATATGAACAACAAAAAGCAGAGATTGGCTATTTCATTAATTATCAAATAGCAAAATATTAAATTAAATTAAATTAAGTGTCAGTTACTTACCTACGGAGCAGGTGGTGTATTCTTATTTTCAACGATTTGCTAATCACTCTATAATAATATTTTAACCCAACATTATCAAAGTACAAGGTCGCACGACCTGTCCATTTTTTTTACTGTTACTATATCTCAATTTTGTTTAATACATTTAGGTCGCACGACCTAAGCTACTAATGTCTTAACATTGTTTGTGATTGCCAAGTTTAGGAGTCTTGCTAATTTAATCTGTGTGCTAGACTTTGGGTGTATTCCATCCCTTAACTTGTAGTACTGGTGGCTGATAGGTTTGCCCAAACCTTTGTATCGGTGAATCTCGCGACTTAGGTAGGGGGTTTCCATCCCTTCTTCCATGTTAATAGATGAGATACATCTATTTAGGAGGCTTATCTCTTCTTGTAGGATTCCCTGCTGGGGATGTGGGGGGTTTTGTCCCATTTTCTTTAGCTGTTGCCAATTAATGTACGTCAGGTCCACTCCATATATACAGCAGAAAACCATTTTCTGTGTTGGGAATTCATCGCAGTAGTAGGAGACCCCTTAACATATAATCTATAAAGTCATCCTCATCCTCATGTCTGAGGGATATCTCCAGGGGGTTAAAGGTTTTTTTCGTCACATAATTAATGCCCACCGCAATGTAGACCGCATCCCACTGTTTCCTCCGAAGGTGGTTCATCAGACGACCCCCGATAGTCTGCAAGGTGGCCCCACCATAGAACCGTATATCGCATTCTCCTGGTCTGAGAGTATTTAAAAGGGACTGCATCCCTACCATGCGCGAGTCACCCACCACAAGGTACTTGTAGTTCAGATCCATTCTCTTGCAGTTGATAGCTGGAAGTATTACCTTACTAGTGCAGGTTACAGAAAGTTTTTTCTCTCTCTATGGTTCTATCTCAACTGAATTGGTCTGTTACTAGTGTATTCACATAAGAGTCCAATTTTAGAGTGGCGTTCCACACCAAATATGGGATGTCATGTGTATTTTAGTTATCGTTTTATTTCACTACAGTTTCTCCTTCTGATCGCCTGCATTCGTCTCTTATTTTCATAAGTAGACCTCCGAGTTCGTTTCTACCTTGCACATGGCCATTTTCGTAGGTGAATAATTGAATATCGTCCCCTCCACCCCAGAATGCATCTCCTGTTGCCTCTATCAATCTTTGGGGGGGTGTCTGAAGTAGTTGCTTTCTAAGCGGGGGTTCTGGCTGAACTTCTCCTCCACAGCTGTTTGCATAACCGATAATTTCTTTTCATCCCAGTTATCCATCACTTTGCACGAGTCTTCAAAACTCTTTGCTCGTAAGGGATCTTTTGCTGTAAGCACTTCTTGTGCTTTTTCCTGCTGCTTATTTGCCTGACATTTCATGTACTGGTACAATTGCTCAGAACTTTTAAACCCATTGTTTTCGAAGTTGATTGATGCAGTATGAAAGTTGCTCAAAATTGATTTGGCACCTAAAGAGTAGCCCAGCTCTAGTTTTTTTCTCTGGGATTAGTCCAAACTTTTTTGTCTTCCCTCCTTTATCAGGTTGGTTCCATATCAAGTATCTCTCTCTCTCCTTACCCTGCTTTTTACCTGCATTTCCTGTAGACGCTTGGTCATTGTTATTTGGTTTCGGTGGTAGTAATTCCGGTGGGAATTTTTCCATTTCATAAGCATTGTACCAATCATTTCCAATTTGGGAATCAGCACCTTTTAGTGTTACCGTTTTTCCTTGTTTTTTCTGATAAGCGCAGATTAATCTAGCCGTCCTCTTAGCCTTCCTCGTCTGCACATTTTCATCTGCGTTGATAAATACATCGTTGTAGGCTGTTTCATCTTTCAAGTTTCTTTTCCCTCTCAGCATTCCATCTCTCGCTCTTATGTTCGTAAAACAACAGAGTATTGTTCATGGTCTGTCTGAACAATCTCGCTTTTTTAGTCTTTGTACAAGGGAGAAGTCTGATAATCTCAGTTCGGGGTACGCACGTACACCCATCGTGAGCATAAAGTCATACAATTCTTCCCCTTCACAGACCTCATTTACTCCCTCTACATAGACATTTAATCTTCTTGGCGAGCTGAATTTATCGATGTCTCTTGCTGGGCCTGCCATCGGGTTTTTCTTCATTTCTTCTAATTATTTTTTTAAGAATTTCGAACTTCATGTTGTTTTCCTTCAATTGGCACCGCATTCTTTCAAGCTCCTCTGAGTGTTCACCTATCCTACTTGACAACTGAGCCCCCTCATCTAGGACATGTATTTTCAGCTCAGACGTATCTTCAACTACCTTGTCTAGACGTTGTTGATTACTCTCAATGTTCTGTTGATTCCTCTGCACCAATTCATTGGTTAAGGTCGCTTTATTCAGTAAACTGTCAAACTTTTCGACCAAGTTAGATTCAACTGTTCAATTGAAAAAGACAAGTATAATCACGAAGAGGCGCTCTTCCCCGTTTATGTCAACTGAAGGAAATATGTGACAAATTGATGAATGAGCAGGGAATTAAAAAGAAATTCAACAGTCAAGAGGTTGGGTAGGTCATAACTGTAACCCACTTGGCACCAAGCCAACCAGCTAGTCCTGTAGGCCGCACAACCATATTGGGGACTAAAACTACATGTAGATATTTTGACTTGATACACAAAAATTCTCATAACTTAGGCTGTCAAAAGATACATATTTGCAAAAGGTAGCATATTAAACCAGAGATTATTCACATGGGCTTTATTGTCACATATATTTTGAATTCATTGTGATCTTTTATCTCTTTTCCTTTTTGACGTATTTTCTCAGAAATTATTATAAAGTTAGGCAATATTTTTGACTTCTAGAATATGAGTGAACACCAGAGATTTATTTTACAATCATCTTGATACTTTAAGTTTTGTTGTACTGATAGTATAAGTTAAAATGGACTGTTTTCCTTTCGAAATTGAAATGTAGTAAAAGTCCCTTTTCGTAATACCTGTCATATGTCAATGCACTGTCATGGAAGGCAGAAAACTAAGAAAAAGTGATTGGTTGGTGATGATCAATTTTTTTTATGTTGCAATTTCAGAGTGTTTTTTCTTTGGTTATCATTTACAAATAAATGCTAACTTAAACTAATTAAATATGCAGCACAAGTTCCTCTATAACATTGTTTAGGCAAACAATATTTGAATCTAGATCCCACTATAGTCCCCAATATGCCTTCCTGCCCTATGTAGGGTCTAAATATATCAAGCACCAATAATATTATTGCTCAATGAGGTACTTCGGTCCAGGGACAGGGGTGGACCGGGGACCTTCCGAGCATGCCCCGCGCACGGATCATATTATCAAACCCGACGGCTGCGGTGCTATTTACAAACGTGAAGCCTTCCAGTCAAGATCCAGTCCAGACTGCCTGTGTCAGCCTAGCCTGGAAGCCTGGCCTAGTTAGACTATAGGCCAGGTAACGGGTTCCATTTTTGTGTTGCATTATTGGTAACGCCTCCTGGTTCCCTGGTCATCCGCTAGAGGGCTCGGCGGAATTAGGTGTATGACAAGCGGATACCAGCCAAACCACTAGGCTAGTTCCCGGGGTATCCGCTAGTCACAGGCAGGCACCAGCCAAAGTTGAAGGCCATGCCTGTGGAACCCGTTACCTGCCCCTTATTCATATGGGCAGGGAACCAGTCTAGTGTCAGCCAGGCAGAGTGGAGTGTAGTG
Organism: Alentia gelatinosa; assembly: GCA_950022655.1. Classification (NCBI taxonomy): domain Eukaryota; kingdom Metazoa; phylum Annelida; class Polychaeta; order Phyllodocida; family Polynoidae; genus Alentia; species Alentia gelatinosa. Next base: position 28,093,922 of record OX465589.1, read on the forward strand.
GGAGGGGTAAGGACAGCGTGCAGTGGTGGTAGGCAGGCAGGTACACTTGCTCAGGTCTATGATTATGGAAATTACTGATTAAACAAAATTAAGATGAAGTATGTTTAAGTGTGACTGGTCCAGGAATCAAACTGTATCGAGGAGAGGAGGGGTGGGGTAGGAATAGGAGTACAGGGACAGGGGCCAGTCTAGCAGGCTGGGAGAAGTGGGGAGCACACAAGGACTGAATCCGGTTTACATCCAGCCTAGCAACGTTATACTGCTATCTACGCTATTCAAAAGAGGATTTCAGGAATGTTCCATTTGAGTTCTAAACGATTTTCCAACTCAAAATGGCCTAATTTTCAATTTATGACAGGCAGTTGCATTGTGGGAAGGTTACTTCTCCTTATATTAACATTCATGATATAAACATTGGTCCAATGTTTTTTGTTTTGACATCTCAAGTTTAACCCTCCGATAGGACTATAAAAATGTGATTATTTAAATATTTTGTGCCAGTGGTTAGTCCAATTCAATATTGGAAAACAAGATTCTCACACTTATTCTCACCTATAATCAACCAATAAGCCATATTTTACTTCATCAAATAATGTGGATCTTGACCTGGTTTTGCGGGTACACGTGGTACATTCGACATGGAAACGGCCACGGTGCATGCTGGGCAGGTCCCCGCCCCCTTCCCAACTCCCCCGGTCCAGGGACTTCAGTCTGAAGTGATTGGTCATTGTAAGCTGAACACTGCTCTAAAACACTGATGCGACACTGGCACTCTGCACCTTACCAATGTTACGGAGATGGGTTTTGCAGAAAGCCTCCCCAAATTCTCACTTCTAGGCAACGTATCTGAGCGTGTTTCCCACGCCCAATAACGAAGTATGAGAATACCCCTTCTTGTTTTGAATCATATTGAATGTTTCGAGATATTTCTGTTACAAGAAACATGAGAGGAAATGGTTAAAAAGGATGTTAGCACGGAATAAGTGGCCCCGCATGGCGACAATGACACCAGGGGCCCGTTTCATAATCCAGGATCGTACATGTAGACCCTTTTCTGTACGCCATAGAGACCCAGGGACAATGCGGGTCAATTTCATTCAACACTTATGGACGGCCAAGACTGTCTTACCGAACAGACTTAAATACTATTAGACGATATCCCTTGTACGAGGTACAGAAAAGGTTCTTCATGTACGATTCTGTATTATGAAACTTCCCCCAGATAGGATGATCAAACCAGATTAAATTGGCGAATTAATAGGCAGATGAGGAAATGAAAAACAAACCAATAGATATGAAAATGGTTGCTAAAGATTTGAGACAAGTTAAAGTTGATGAATGGAAAAAGTATTTACCGATAGTATTTATTTTTGCCATCACAATACTTAATTCCTTCATTTTTGACCTCTCATCTTCCTTGGTTATCTATATGCAACCCTTTTGAGGCTGGGCTGGAGTTGGCTGAACTCTATGAAGTCAACATTTGTAAACGACGAGTTTCGTGCTGTGCAAGATATGGTCTTAAATATGCTTTCTACCCTTGGATATGCATATTACCCTGACATATGCATCAGTATTTACACTTCGACATGCAGCCTTCCCAGCATACTTTCTTCTTCTTTCTTTTAATATGTTTTTATTGAGTTTCGATTTAACAATCGTTCTTCCAAATCAATCTAATTTGACTGAGATGGTTATACCTGAGGATTATATTATATAATAGCTGAATGTTAATGACAATTTATATATACACAAAGGGAACATAGGCATGGGTGGAGTATCAATATCAATCTGATATTCCTTAAAGACAAATGCTGGTAGTTGGGTGGTTTCTAAATTCTATTGAGTTTTGCAAATAACTCAGGATAATATAAGTTCCATATATGAGCAAATAGAAAATGCAAAAAATGGCATTTCACCATGCTGACTTTTATGGGAGGGCCAACTATTGGTGTCTATGGGAAAATGCAATATTTTGACTTTGTTGCTAGATGACACTGATGTTTTATTGCTATCTTCAAATAATTCTGGATTATGATAGTTGGGAACAAGTACAAATGAGAAATGCTAAAGAAATACTATGCCACCATCTAATTTCTATGGGAAGGCCATTTCAAGAAGGTAAGTGCTTATCTATTGGTGTCTATGGGAAACTGCTACATTTTCATGAAACCAGATCCCTGCACCAGTGTTAATTGTGTAGAAACAGGGGGCGCTTCGATACCTACACGCATTTGTCTTTAAATGTATTGCGTTCACGTGAAATATTTCTGTGAAATGGTGTCACCAGCAAACAAACCCAGATACCCGCTCATGTAAGTGTGTAGAGGAGTGAGGGTTTCAGGACGAGGGTATATTTACTCACACTGTAGATACATGGGAAGGTAGCTCAAGACGATATCACAGGGAATATCTGAAATATATATGTAATATCTTTTCTAATGAGATATGTTGATAACATAGTGTTGGTTTCTAGAGGGTGGCTACAATATACAAATCATTTATACATATAGGTCAATCATAATTATCTCAATAGCAGGTCCTATTCACTGTTTGTTATTGGGAAACGTTGATACTAATACTGTGTGAAATGCCATCACCCAACCATTCAAGGGACCAAGAGGGTCATGGCTTGAAAGGGTTTACACCTGGTCTGTTTTTGTCCTCCGATTATATTTGAAGAATGTACTTTTCTTCTATATGGAGAATTTACAAGTGCAGGCCTGTGTGCGATGATATCAACAACAACATGTATTATACTATTAATTGTATAGTCTATGTATATATGATACTACAATCCTATATATACATGTACCAATTGAATGTACAGAGACCCATTGGCAATACGAATTGCCTACGGGATTAGAACGTAGGTATAAGCTAGCAGGTGTTACGTCCAGTATGCGTGCACTGGTAGGTGTCATTTTCCCAATTTGGGTTATCTGAGATCTTAAATTAATATCATTTTAAGAACGTCGTGATCTTGTGTTCATCTGCAGGTAAGGTGTGATGTTATGGCGCGCCCCCTGACGGGTCTCTCAGGTACCAGGCCGCGTTACCGGACCGCCATCTTTGTTCCCAGCAAACATCACTCTGTCACAACTGACATGCAGTCCGCCTCAGAAAACATTGCCTGGATTTCAGTACATCCCCGCTCACCCCCATCAAACACACACATACAATAGACGTAACCTTCCAGGGTCTCTCCTCCATCAGAAATACTTGGATGAACCCTGCATCACTTGATCTGGCTTTACTGAACGACTATAGAGCAGGTGTTGCTCCACTATTGGGGTTCATACCATAAACTACGGTCTCTCTGCATCTGTACCAACATCTGTAGACGATATACCCCTGGAAACTGGGGCAGATGAAAGTATAAGCAGATTCTGACAATCCGATGTTGACAATTCCAAGATGTTATATGAATTTCCGATTTTTTTAGTTAGAGTGCTTGCTTGATTAGTTGCAGTTAGTGACGGTACGTTGACAAAGTTTATATGTACGTAGCCTTGTGACGGAAATCATTAGAGCGAACTTGTGAACAGTAATGAATACAGAGGGCGCTTTCATAGACACATGCGCACCCTATCGGACGTTTATAAGACCACGCTCGGTCACGTGACCTCCAGTCTTCACTTCGAACTTTATCTCAAGAAGACGTTTAAATTTTGCTCCGGTGTTTCACGGTGGAATTACACTTTAGATCTGTCAGGAAAACGCATCAACCATGCCGCCGAAGAAGTCAGCGACTGCAGGAAAAACGAGAGTCCAGAAAAGCGCGGTTCCTACAACTACGAGGCAGACTAAAGCCGATAAAAGGATCGACGCGTTACAAGGACAAGTCGAAGAAATGAAAAACGCCATCATGGGTTTCATTAATACCCAGAGTGCAAAAGCCGCCAAAAACGTTTCTGAGACCCCCCAAGTGCAGGAGCAAATTACCATCAACGCACAAGCGCAACCGCCACAGGGAAACACAGTAAGTGAAACGATTCCCATACAGAAGACAGTTACAGCTCAAAGTTTTCAAAATGGCGCCGTTCCCGGGACCCAGATCCAGGTCCCACTAAGCGCGGGAACTCAACAGGACTTCGTGACGTCATACCTCGCGCGGCAGCCGAGTGCCTGGGAGACTAAGAGTGCTGCAACCCCGCGTTACCTGGACACAACCCTCAACGACGAGATCCAATGCATTCTCCAACACCCCAGCCACGTTTTGCGTCCTATTAACGGTAAGCGCTATCAGCCGTTTCAGTACGTATTCAAAGGTTTAAAGAAGGAAAAAACGTCTTTGGGATCTCTGAACATCCAGGAATATGTTTGGGGGATACTCCGGATGATAGACGACACCGACACAGATACGGCCATTAAGCCGCATCTACTTCAGCATCTCCGTGAGGTAGTCGAAGATTCCCTCGACTACGATTTCTCCTCAGTGAGGCGCTGGAGTGAGGAGACGTTTGCGAGGATACAAGAGGGACGTTTCCCTGACGGCTGGGCCAGCGATAACCAAATACAGCACCTCAGGACCGCTATATCACGGTCTGAGAATGCCCGTCTACAAAAGCAGGATGTTGAGTCCACCAAACGTCAGAAATCGAAGCAAGTCCTCACCAACCCCCCTTGCCCGGATTATAACTCGGCTAAGGGGTGCACCTCGACACCCCCCCATACCAATGCTGATGGGGGGCTTGTCAGCCATATTTGCGAATATTGCCACTCCATTCTAGGACTTCACCATCCCCACGTGATCCAGGAGTGTCGCATTAAGCAGCGACACCAATCCACCACAGCTCAGCCTACACCTGCCAAGGCCACGCCCTTTAGGCCTGTGGCAGGCCGAGGGTCTGCCGCAACCCCCTTCAACTCAGCCTGAGTACCCCCCTGAGGGGGGCTATCCACACTGTCTGAGTGACCACGGGACAGACAACCCGATTATTGGTCACTTGTGTCGCCCTAAGCGGGTCCAACCAACGTCGGGTCGCCGGTTGGGAGGCCCCCCCCCTCTTTTGAATGCCAGGTTAAATTCCCGGTTTTTGCCCACCTCTACTCACGCATTGTGGAGGAGGGGACATATAATTTTTGTGGTGCTAAGTGTGATGTTGTTTCCGCGTTTAACGTTCGAGAGTGGGAAAAACGTCTCCAAGGTTATCACGACTACGAAGTCTGCGCTTTTCTCAGGTACGGGTGGCCAGTTAGCTACGACGCCGACACCTGGCCTCTGCCCACCTACACCAACCACCACAGCGCCCGCGCTTTCAAAGACGCCCTCGCATTTTCACAGACACGGAATTATCGCACGCATCTATTCTGGGGCCTTTGTCAGACCCTCCCTTTGGGGACCACACCCAAGTTTCTCCTCTTATGACGAGAGAAAAGAAGAACTCCAACGATAGAAGGGTGATAATCGACCTCTCTTTCCCCCCGGGACACTCCGTCAACGACGGGATTGCGGAAGGGATGTATCTCGGCGGTTCTGCAAAATACACCCTCCCCAGCATCCGGGACCTGCTGAATCATATCGAAATCATAGGAAAGGGGGCGTGGCTCTGGGCCGCGGATCTGAGCCGAGCCTACCCCCAGCTAAGGCTCGATCCCGCCGATACCTCCCTCATGTGTTTCAAGGTGGGCGATCATTTTTACATTGACCTTTGCCCAGCCTTTGGCTGCAGAACTTCTTCTGTGGCGTGTCAACGCGTGGCCAACGCGGTCATATACATCCTACGAGGCCAAGACATCATGGCCTTAGCCTACCTAGACGACTACGCCAGGGTCGAGCCTAATAAAGAAAAGGCCGACCGGGCCTACGCGACCTTTCTGGCCTTGGCTCGCGACTTGGGCCTCCAACTCGCTCGTGAAAAGTGTTCCCCGCCTACTACAAGCCTCACGTGGCTAGGCTTCCACGTGGATTCGGTCGCCATGATCGTCTCAATTCCCCCGGAGAAATTACACAAGGTAATTGAGATCTGCCGCGCTTGGCGGGACAAGACTCATGCTACTCTCCACCAGCTCCAGTCGTTGGCGGGACGGGTCGTACATATCGCCGCCTGCGTTAGGCACGCGAGGCACTTTACAACACGCATCTTCGCAGCTTTACGGGCAGCTCGTTTCTGTGACATCATACAAATAAGCCCCGCCCTGATGGGAGATGTCAACTGGTTCACCCACTACGCGGAGCGGGCCAATGGCAAACATCTGATTCCGCGGCCGCAAGCGCACGTTTTTATGACGCTACTTGTAGCAAAGGATTCCGCCCATGCACGAGTCGGCGCCAAGGCAGTCACGTGGTCTTGGTCTGACCTAGAGGTCAACGTGGCGCCTTCCAGTCTGTGGACGGGCGCCCTAGCTATTATCATAGCGGCCACGTAACTTTGGGACAGTCCGGTGAAGCGCTCGGTTATACTTATAACCACCGACAGCCCGGGAGCTCGGGCGGTTATTTTCCCTCACAGGATCAAGGATGTTTTTGTGGGCGCTTGGGCCCGCAAATTGTGGTTGCTTGCGGCTTTACTGGACTCCTAGGTGGTCCTGGCCGAGGGCCCGGCACCGCGAGACGTTTTTCCCACTCTCCGCGTCGACCGCCCCCCCCTGATCGCCATGTTAAGTGATTTCACCTGATTCCAGGTACAGACCCGCTTCTACACGCCCAGATGGCTTCATCTTTCATCGCAGCAGCGGCAAAGTCGACGATAAAGAACAAGTCGTCGCAAGCGACGTTTTTTCTCCAGTTGGCCGGCCGACATGGAGTCGATCCTCGCCGACCCTCGATACTCCAGGCTTCCTTGTACATAAAAGCCCTCGCCAACAAGCTGTCTTCCCCGGGTGCGGTGAAGAACTACGTTTCGGGGGCGAAGTCTTGGATATCGGACCATGGGGGCGATATTTCTCCGTTTGTATCGCCGCAGGCTTCTGCAGTTCTCCGGGGGTCTGCTATACTCTCAGGACATGTTACCAACAGAGCCCCCCCCATCACGTTGGATATTCTTCATAGGATCTGTGACCTGGCCGACGGGCTTACCGTAGGCCTACTCTTCAAAACGGCAGCAGTCTTCGCGTTTTATTCCCTCCTTAGGGCTTCAAACTTGTTCGCTTCTCCCTCCTCCAGGGCTTCTCACGTTATCACCAGGGGTGACGTTATCGCCCAACAAGGCACACTACACGTAAGGATTATATCGTCAAAAACGATAGCCCCTTCTTCCCCTCAGGTTATCGTGGTACCCGCGGCTTCGGACCCTCGTTATTCACCTGCGGAATTATGGGAGTCTTATAGAGCGGCAGCCCCTGCAGCCCCGCTGGACACAATTTTTCTGGTCAGACCAGGAGTACCTCTCACTTCAGATGCATTCACACGTATCCTGCGTATCCTCCTCCACCGAGCCCGTATCCCGCACCCAGCAGCCTACACTCCACACTCCTTCAGGAGGGGCGGCGCCCAACATGCATCCGCATCGGGTATGACGGCATCTGACATCTGCAAACTCGGAACGTGGTCTTCAGAGCAGACCTTGGCCACATACTTACAGAACTGACTTTATCAACGTTCCGGTTGGTACTTGTTTTTTGATAAACTCAACAATTATCCAATGTCATTTTGATACATTGTATCAATTTTCTTACACTACGTGTGTATCTGTATAACAATTGTCAAATCTGCAATTTTCAAATTTCATGTTACCAATTTAATACTCTCGTAATACCTCGTCAATTGTATTACACATCGGTATTACTATACTCAATTGTTATACTACGTATAAATTGTCCAAAGTATAATATATACCATATACTATAATGCGCTCTCTAGTTAATCATTAGAGCGAACTTGTGAACAGTAATGAATACAGAGGGCGCTTTCATAGACACATGTGCACCCTATCGGACGTTTATAAGACCACGCTCGGTCACGTGACCTCCAGTCTTCACTTCGAACTTTATCTCAAGAAGACGTTTAAATTTTCCACCCACCCACCCTACATAAACTGTTTTATGGGTGAAAAAGGGTTTTTCACTTGTACTTGTTTTTTGATAAACTCAACAATTATCCAATGTCATTTTGATACATTGTATCAATTTTCTTACACTACGTGTGTATCTGTATAACAATTGTCAAATCTGCAATTTTCAAATTTCATGTTACCAATTTAATACTCTCGTAATACCTCGTCAATTGTATTACACATCGGTATTACTATACTCAATTGTTATACTACGTATAAATTGTCCAAAGTATAATAAATACCATATACTATAATGCGCTCTCTAGTTAATCATTATATCTCTAGAAATGTGTGCATTCTAGTGTGAAAATGGGAGATGTATTTTTTAACATCATTATTTCTAAAATAAAAAGGTTTTTCGTTTTTTGTCACTCCTGTTACTGTTCTTAGGGACGGACAATCCATCTTTACTTAGAGCAGCTTTGAGTGTGGGTATGTGATAGTCAAATACAGTGTTACCATTGTACAAACACAAGCTAGAAACAAGAAAATATATGTTAAGCCACCAATCATAGAAAGAGAAATGCAAAATGAATGTCTGTGGGGACATAGATATATTACTATTAATAGTATGAGCCCCGACTTGAAGACTTGGAGAGAAGCTGGTATTGTAAAGGTCGGAGACCTCATAGATGATAATAGTTTTATGTCTATAGAACAGATTAAGGGTAAATATAGAGTAAAAGGTACTTTTTAGACATGATAATGATTCTCCGGAATATTCCTTGGAGTGCCGATATTAACCTAAAGAATCTTCACCTGAATGACAATGCTATACTAATACCCGACAAATCCAAGAGTGTCATTGATATTCTCAATGCCAAGAGCAAACCTCTGTATACATTTCTATTATCAGATCAATTTAAAAAACCAACTTGCCAAAATAAATGGGAAAGTAGCATACAGATTATTGTAGCAGTAACAGGGCTACAACTGAATTGGCTTGGGAAAGAATTTATAGATCTGTTTTTTGGGGCAACTAGGATAACTAAGTATCAATCATTGTAATACAGACTTTTGAATCCAATCATTCCAACAAATTCGTACATTTTTAGAAGAAATATCTCTGACAGCACATCATGTACCTTGTGTGATGAAGAAGATACCATCATTCACTTTTTCATCAAATGTCCCCCAGTTCAAACATTCTGGATACATTTGCGAAACTGGTTTTAGTGCAAACTCCAATATTGGATTAGATATTTCAGAATTTTACATCCTCTTGTGAGACCCTATTAGTGGTAAAAGAAAAACAATACTGCATGATACTATTTATCTTGCAGCCAAATTTTTCATATACAAGCAGAGACTTTTTCCACAAGTGTCAGTTGGACCTATATAGTTGGCTACTTGAATTTGGCTGTCTATTGAGAATGAAAAAAGAGATATGGAAAATGGAAAATAAACCAGAAAAATTTGAGAAATGGTCGCAGATATTAGAAAAGTTGCAGTATCCTTAACTTACAAGACAACCTCTTACTATGGGACTGGATGTTGAGGACTGACATTATTTTTTATTTGGGTGGTGTCCAGTATCACACTGTAATTTTAATCAAAGGAGACAATTGATGAACATCCCCACAACGAATTGTCATAAAACAATGGTATAGGTATACCAAAAATTTGGGATGTGTTCCCTTAGGGGAAGTAAATACCCATACTGTCAGCCACTATTTCTTTCTGTATGACTCGCTATCGTAAGTATTATTACATTGCTTTAAAATGTAACGTCGTTTACCTTTCCTTAATTCAGGTTTTGTTGTTGTCCCTGAAATTAAGCTTATTACTTTCAAATTAATTCAGGTATTGTATATCGTCCCAGTGTTCCATTGTATGTCTTTTTATGTTGCCACACAAAAACGAAAATGAAGAAACACACAAAAAAGAGCAAGACTTTGATTGACAATAGTCATTATTTTTGCTGACTAGTTTATATATTCTATAACGCATATAAAATGACAACAATATGATATCAGACCGATATAACAAAATAGACATAATATTATTATGTCTAAAACCGTTTGTTTGTTCAATGTTGGATAGTTCACATGTCGCCCAAGAACTTTACTTGTGCTCAGAGCTAACAAAAATTGTAATATAAGCCTCAGGCTTAACGTGTATTCTGAATAAAGAAGAGCAATGCTCGTGTTAAACAAACAAAACAATGTCATCGATCCCTGTCTGTCTTGGTGCATCTTTATCTATTGGAGTATTGTTCCGCCTATATGTTCGCATGTCCACTGAGCTCCTTGTCACCCAGCGTCACAATTTCACCATATGAATAGATCTAGATCACAGAAATGTAATCGTATTGCTGTCTATCTGAATTAAATTGTTTCCCACGTGTATCTTCGGCTTCAGCATGCCTTTATACTGTCAGCTGAGCATCTAGACCGAGATTAAGAGGAAAGGATCTTTATGTCTGGTTAGAGGTGCTAGTCCCAAGTATTCACTGTCTTATTCAGATCGGTATTTTAGATTCCCGGATGTCTCGGCCCCTTTGGCAACTCGGACCCCTTGGCATCTCGGACCCCTTACGGCACATCGGACCCATTGGCACCTCGGCCCCCCGCTTTTACAGCTTTAACGCCTTCATGCGCGAAAACGGAAAATGTTTTCCAATGTGATTACTTACCCAAAATACGGATTCCCAGCTTTGCTGTATTATATTATTTGTCTATTATTATCCACAATAAAGAATCTTACAAAACAAAAGCATATCTTACAAAACATGTGTGATAACCCTATCCCAAACCTTAACCCTAACCCTATCCCTAACCCTATCCCAAACCTTAACCCTATCCCTATCCCTAACCCTAACCCTATCCCTATTCCTAAACCTATCCCAAATCTTAACGCTAACCCTAACCCTATCCCTAACCCTAACACTAACCCTATCGTATTTTAGGTGGGACACAAGTGTGTCTTCGCCGTGACTTAGTCAGCACTTGTTGTGTGTATCTGGGGGACTATTTGATAAGTGCTGCTGATGAATCGTGTTGTTAGAGAAACTCCGAGATGTCGTGATATAGTGGGGCGTTGTCAAAGTCAAAAGTCTTTTTATCCCACTCGTCTTGCTGCTGCAACCATTCTTTCTATCTTTATTCCCTTATACACACCTCTTTACATATGTCAACAACCAAACCCAAATTGAGCTTCGCCGATAAAGTGTAAATATCATTCCTTTTTATCCTTTTTCTCTCACCCTTTTTCTGAATTTCTCCTTGAATTTTATTTGTTCTGTCATTACTCCTACCGGTATCCTGTGTATAGTATCTTATCATTCTCTCTGGTTCTATTTTCTAACCCGTTCCTCATTCTGACCTTTTGAAACTTACCTACCTTGTTGTCATGTTTGCTTACATGTTTTTTTTTTCTGTGAGATCAGGAACTTCAGTTTGTGGACCATGATAGCTTCTATTCGAATGACAAGAGGAGATTTTGTGAAAGGTTTCCAAAGGGTTAGGGAGGATGGGGTTTACAAGCAAAATAAGTGGGGGAAAGGGTTGGTTGATCAATTTAATGTTCTACCAGTACATTCTATTGATCATGCATATGATCTGTGGTGATGGTCTTTACATATCGTCTGCCTTGCTCTTACCAAAGGGTTAAACAACCACCAAAACTAATCCAACGTCCCCACCCAAGGTTTTACCCTCACCCCCCCCCCCCCCCTCAACCCCCCCTCTCAGCCCCCCCCCCTCTCAGCCCCGCCCCCCCCCCCCCCTTCTCAGCCCCCCTTGTGTAGTTACCCGATGAGGACAACTCACACAGCAAACAATCACGGACCAACGTAACCACCTTTACATGTCAACGGGCACGTTCAAAAACCTGTTTAACTTACAGTTTTGGCCATCCCATTTGGACCTGGGGAATCGATTAACATGAAAGGTGTGTATGTTCATAATGCGCATGTGAAGAGTGTGACGAAGCGGGGTTGTTTATTGGTAATAGGGGACAAAGACATGATGAAGATACTATTCACTTGACCGAAATGGACAGTACTACCCAGACGGAAGGACATGTACTTAAGCATATATTATAATGAATCATTTACAACTCTGATCTATGTTATAGAAACACTCATTCATTTCTTCTTCCATCAGAAAAGTCGAAACAATCGTAACAAGCGGTTCACTAAAATTCCGTTTTAAAGGTGACACCCGGACCGGGGATTCGGTATGCATCGGTGTTTATTCTCACGAGATAGATGGGTGAATATGGACTCGAATTTGCGAACGCGTCCAGGGATGGGCTCTGGTTTTGAGGGCACCCGAGGCGTGTCTGTGTATATAAGGCCCCTCCATCTGGCGACACGGCCGGGCATCTTCAGACCTCCTGCTGTAACCCCGGGCGTCCTACCTGGGGATATCAAAGGTAAGTTACTTAACTGGAACATCATTTATTATTATCTATGATAATCCTCTCTACATACCATGCAGGCTTTAACCTCGTGGTGGCCTAGTTAGAGCGTGCTCACGTTGCCTTTAAAAGGTTAGAGTGGTCATATACACTATCAGTGTGCTGAGAAAAATCTATCCCTTCACTATCTGCGTGCTATTTACTGTGATAGTGGATAGGGAGTAGTGTGCCATTGTCTGAGGGTCTTAGAGGCATGCCCTGCCCAGCTGACCATTACCAATCACTCAAGACCGAAATACCTCATTGGCCTACTGGTGTTTGATATGTATGGATCCTATAGATAGACGCAGGCAGTTACAGAAATGGCAAGTTTACTGGGTGCAAGTGGTTACGGAAAACGATCCATAGACAGAATGTAGCCCAAACCATTTAGTTATTATTCATTTAAAATTGCACTCTCATTCATCACTGATGAACATTGGATTAGCTCCTAGTATATTGTATAGACCTGTGTAAAGGTATTTCTATGGGTCCCTTTTTAAACATCTATGGTTTACTATCATGGCTAGGAATAAGAGGAAACCAACTCCAGTGGCTTCCAATTACTAAATAGCTTCATCCAGTTTCACTCTACCCTTCAATCAAAAGGGCAATACATGTCCCCTCATTCCCGTTGTGAGGCCACGCCCCTTTCGTCTGGAAACCGGTCCCTCTCCTGCCTTTGTTCAGGTTGCAACTATTAACCCTTTAAGGACGGGTGCCTGCGGCCGAGGTACCCCTTAAGGACGGGTGCTGATGGCACCTTATACCGCTAGGGGACGAGCACTTACTCGCCAAAACCCATAATTTGAGTGTTTAATCATGTGATATAATATATAATCTTTTCATATATTTTTTTCAGAATATAAATACTTTCTGTGGTGTTAGACCTGTATTCTGTGAAAATTTCATCAATACTGCTTCATTATTTCCTTGTTAAAAACGAATTTGTATATTTTTGAAAAATGATGCCTCAAGGCATCATTCGCCCTGGGCTGGATGATGCCTCAAGGCATCATACGCCCTGGGCCGGATGATGCCTCAAGGCATCATTCGCCCTTAAAGGGTTAAGGGAGAGAATCCATACGTAGATTCAATCTTTTATATCTGATTAATCTTAAATAACTTCACATCTATCTAAAATGTTCTATATTGATCAATACCTCAGTATGACAAATATAAAGCTAGAATGCATTATAAATCAACTTTTAACTATATCTGATTAACAAAATTGACCCTGTTCTGTTTATCAGCAGTCGACGGAATAGTAAACCACTGTAGCTGAGGAACGTTCGTTAAAAAGGGGCAAGTCTTGGGTGTCATTCCTGTTGTAACCTGGATGTTAAATACTAAACAAGCTTTTTGTCCTACTAATCTTTTTAACAGTAGAAATGGGAGGCGGGGATGCCGACCACACTCTAGCAGACAGTAAGGAAGCTAAGACAAGAAGGAGGAGCTCGTCAAGGGCATCCAAGGTCGGACGTTCATCTTCTCAGAAATCCAGTAAACTATCAAAGTCTTTCCCTAAATCTCACGAGCAGTCGTCAACAAGTACAAGTACCCCATCCAAGTCAGCGAGGCATTCAAGATCTTCACATGCTGAACGATCAGAGTCGAGCAGAAAATCACGAACAGCAGAGGCAGAAGAGAAGAGCCGAGAGGAAGAATACGATGAACATCGAATGGTCGCCTCAGAAGACAGAAGAGAAACAAGGACTAAGAGCAGTAGCGCTGAACAAGAGAATCTAACAACTGAGGATAAGAGTGAGAAGAAGAGGAAGGAGAAAAAGAGCGATAGGAAAGGGAAAAAGAGCAAGAAAGATACAAAAGAAGAAACAATAGAGAAAAGAAAGATAAGAAAGGAAGCCAGGAAGCACAATAAAGAGACCAATGTTGTAGAAGAGGACTTGGATGCTGTACAGGACACCATAGTGAATAAAGAGGAGGTTGAAGAAGAAGAGATAGAGAAAAAATCGAAGAGTGGGAAGAAGAAAAAGAAGAGCAGTAAGAAGCATAAGTCGGCAGAGAGGGAAATAGCAAAGGAATCTAGAGTGGAAGAGGATATTAAACAATCTGAATCCGAGGATGAGGAAGAGGAGAGTTCTTCTGATGAAAACGTCAAGCGCACAAAGAGAGTAGAGGAACAGGAGAAGGTGGTGGAAAAGGACGGTAAGCGTGTATCAAGAAAGAAGAAAACGACAACAGAGATTGAGGAAAGGTTAGTGCACAGTGTATGAGTCACAGGATATGACATATTGAAGTATGTTTTAAGATATATTGTCGTTGTTCCAAGGGTAAGAGCCAACTAGCAATCTATAGGGGTTAGAGTGTCGTTGGCCGGTTCTTACAAGGAAATGGATTAGATCAAATCAATTATGGTATGATTGGAAATGCTCACCTATGCAGGCGCTTTTTCTTACCTCGTCAATGTTGATTTTTTTTTTAAATTATGATTTTTTTTGTTATTGTTGTTTATATTCTTTTTAAAATTTAGATTATCAACCTCGTTTCGCAAGTTTCCAAGTGGAAACTAATGACATATGTGGTCGAGCTCCCAGCTATGTTAATATGACGCAATTTCTACATATAATGACCACTCAGCATTCATTAAGCCTAACTCTTAACCCTATAGCGCCGGGTGTCCACGGCACAGGCATGGAGCCGGGTACTAGTGCCGGTGTATACCACTAGAGGCCAGGTAAATAGGCCCAATTGTGAACATTTTATCTTTGCATCACGTGACCTGACACGTGATCCTCATTACTATTTTTCAATTTGCATAAGAATATTGAATGTGATGTTATACCTACATCCTGTGAAAACTTCATGTTTGTTGAGCAAATATTTGCAATTTTATTCACAAAAATGAATATTTTGTAAATGATGCCTCAAGGCATCACCCGGCCATCCCAGGATGCTGCATTGAGGCATCACCCGGCCAGCACTGGTTGATGCCTCATGAACCCGGCATGAATGGGTTAACATGGACAATATTTACTTAGTCAAGAGCTGAGATATATAATCAAAACTAGTATCTACATAAAAGGAAAGGGTAATTGCATAGTGCTCGTACATTTCATTAACATTTGTGCGCGGGAGCTCTAGACATTGTAACAACTATGGCTGTAGAATGGTTCGATGCTGACTGTGTTTCATTCATCAGGTGGGACGATGGGTCGCAGGACTCAGAGGCATCTGGCGGAACGTCAGACTCTGACGATGATGACGTCGATGACGACAGTGATGACGTACTTCTCTTCCCCTCGAGATTTGTCGATGACAGCGCTGGCTTCTCTCTACATATAGGTAGGTGCCTTCTGAGAACATCACAGACTCGATGTTAGCCTTTCTTTTTACCACACCACTACTATAGAGTGCCTTCAGCCCCACCCTACAGCTGTTACCCACTTGAGATGACGTAACCACTTGAGGGGGGTACTTGAGGGGTACTCGAGTAGGTACTTGAGGGGGTGTTTGACAATAGATCAAATGAAGTTCATTCAGGAGGGTACTCCAGTAGTGTATTGTTAGTAAACATTGGACAATGGGGGAGTGTGTTTGAAGGGTACTTGATGATCTGAAATTAATAAAGATCATTCATCATGGTACTGGAGTGGTGTATTGTTAGTAAACAGTGGACAATATGGGATTGTATTTTGAATGGGTACTTGATGATCTGAATGACAACAATTCAATTCATTCAACATAGTACTTGAGTGGTACATTATTAGTAAACAGTGGACGATATTTGAATGGGATACATGATGATATGAATGGCAACAAATTTAATCAATTTCATTCAATATCATACTGGAGGGGTTCATTGTTAGTAAATAATGGACCATATGGCGGCATAATGGTACTTGATAAGATGACAACAGATTTAATTAAATTTTCACTGTGAGTATAAAGCTGTACATGGAGGGAAAGCTGTCAGTCCTACACAACCATGGCAACAAGCAGGATCGCATCAGCAGAGCAGGTCTCCAGAATGGACAAGATGAGACTAAGTGTCAAAGTTGATATGACTATCTCTGATAGTTCAGTTCAATTGATCAGAAGGAGAAGGGACAAACATTCATGGTAACTGTTTTCCCAAGATCTATTGTAGAGCTGAGTATACAACACAGCTCTGCATTTTCCAGGCTGACTGGAACAGAAGGAGAGGAAGTTCTTCTTTCTCGCAAGGATGATTGGCTCCTGTCTTTGACCACCATAAAGGGGAAACCATGCTTCTGCTACAACAAGGTGGAGGCTCACCAAAACGATATCCAGTAAGTATTATTTTCATATAATTATTTTATGTCATGTATAGCTTAAGGATATCAGCAATTTATCATATTGTAGAAATGTGAGAGGATGGGGGGACAATTCAGAAAAGGTTGTATATTTATGTGTAATTCTAATAGTTTTTCCTTCATTTATTCCAGATGGATTGAGACGTTTGTTGAAAAAGATATTTATCTTGAAATGGTCAATCAGTTTGTTGGGTTTAATCCCAGTGACTGGGCCGAGGAGGAGGATGACAGTATGATGATGATGGATGTTAGCATACACTTAATGAGTATATATTATGGTGTTTTGGAAGATGTCTCGACAGGAAAGCAGAGAGTGTTCTCCTAGAAGTACTTGGACAGTGGAGTTTGTGAATTGAACACTTTCACTAATCAAGACAAGGACAGAATCCAAAGGGTGAAAATCACATCACTCTCAATTCCAATCCCAAAGACGTCAGACATACTAGCAGACATTTACTATCACTTGTTGCATGCAAGTTATGATACTATGGTGAAGGCTAACTGCTTTGGTTGTGTGAATGACAAGGACAGTCAAAGGGATCACATGGAGTTTGGCTGTTTAGATGAAAAAGATGTGTTGATAGAAATGTATGGAAACAGCTGCCATAAGGCATTGAGAGTTGCGCAGTTTAAGCATGCACTTCACATCATGTGTTAAGAGTTTAATGTTGCCAATGATCAATCAGCAGAGTCCATTGCTGACTTTTTGAAGGAAGTTAGTTATGTAGATGTGCTGTACATGGACAAACCATTGGTATATGAATATAACAAGATAAATGGATTATGATATATAATAAATTACACAAAATGTACATTTGAACAAACATTTATTGCTAATAAAACATGGAACATGATAAACTCTTGTCTTTTGAATTATCAATCATCATGAAAAATGGATACAATTACTGTGTAGCAAATCTTATGTCTCACATTAACATAAATATAGCCAAAAGTGTAAATGCCCCTTTAGTCTGGTTCCAGGCCAGTTTCACACCATTTTATCATGAAGAGCACGTCTTCATTAGAGCGAACTTGTGAACAGTAATGAATACAGAGGGCGCTTTCATAGACTCATGCGCACCCTATCGGACGTTTATAAGACCACGCTTGGTCACGTGACCTACAGTCTTCACTTCGAACTTTATCTCAAGAAGACGTTTAAAATTTGCTCCGGTGTTTCACGGTGGAATTACACTTTAGATCTGTCAGGAAAACGCATCAACCATGCCGCCGAAGAAGTCAGCGACTGCGGGAAAAACGAGAGTCCAGAAAAGCGCGGTTCCTCCAACTACGAGGCAGACTAAAGCCGATAAAAGAATCGACGCGTTACAAGGACAAGTCGAAGAAATGAAAAACGCCATCATGGGTTTCATTAATACCCAGAGTGCAAAAGCCGCCAAAAACGTTTCCGAGACCCCCCAAGTGCAGGAGCACATTACCATCAACGCACAAGCGCAACCGCCACAGGGAAACACAGTAAGTGAAACGATTCCCATACAGAAGACAGTTACAGCTCAAAGTTTTCAAAATGGCGCCGTTCCCGGGACCCAGATCCAGGTCCCACTAAGCGCGGGAACTCAACAGGACTTCGTGACGTCATACCTCGCGCGGCAGCCGAGTGCCTGGGAGACTTAGAGTGCTGCAACCCCGCGTTATCTGGACACAACCCTCAACGACGAGATCCAACGCATTCTCCAACACCCCAGCCACGTTTTGCGTCCTATTAACGGTAGGCGCTATCAGCCGTTTCAGTATGTATTCAAAGGTTTAAAGATGGAAAAAACGTCTTTGGGATCTCTGAACATCCAGGAATATGTTTGGGGGATACTGCGGATGATAGACGACACCGACACAGATACGGCCATTAAGCCGCATCTACTTCAGCATCTCCGTGAGGTAGTCGAAGATTCCCTCGACTACGATTTCTCCTCAGTGAGGCGCTGGAGTGAGGAGACGTTTGCGAGGATACAAGAGGGACGTTTCCCTGACGGCTGGGCCAGCGATAACCAAATACAGCATCTCAGGACCGCTATATCACGGTCTGAGAATTCCCGTCTACAAAAGCAGGATGTTGAGTCCACCAAACGTCCGAAATCGAAGCAAGTCCTCACCAACCCCCCTTGCGCGGATTATAACTCGGCTAAGGGGTGCACCTCGACACCCCCCCATACCAATGCTGATGGGGGGCTCGTCAGCCATATTTGCAAATATTGCCACTCCATCCTAGGACTTCACCATCCCCACGTGATACAGGAGTGTCGCATTAAGCAGCGACACCAATCCACCACAGCTCAGCCTACACCTGCCAAGGCCACGCCCTTTAGGCCTGTGGCAGGCCGAGGGTCTGCCGCAACCCCCTTCAACTCAGCCTGAGTACCCCCCTGAGGGGGGCGATCCACACTGTCTGAGTGACCACGGGACGGACAACCCGATTATTGGTCACGTGTATCGCCCTAAGCGGGTCCAACCAACGTCGGAGTCGCCAGTTGGGAGGCCCCCCCCCTCTTTTGAATGCCAGGTTAAATTCCCGGTTTTTGCCCACCTCTACTCACGCATTGTGGAGGAGGGGACATATAATTTTTGTGGTGCTAAGTGTGATGTTGTTTCCGCGTTAAACGTTCGAGAGTGGGAAAAACGTCTCCGAGGTTATCACGACTACGAAGTCTGCACTTTTCTCAGGTACGGGTGGCCAGTTAGCTACGACGCCGACACCTGGCCTCTGCCCACCTACACCAACCACCACAGCGCCCGCGCTTTCAAAGACGCCCTCGACGTTTTCACAGACATGGAATTATCGCACGCAGCAATTCTGGGGCCTTTGTCAGACCCTCCCTTCGGGGACCACATCCAGGTTTCACCTCTTATGACGAGAGAAAAGAAGAACTCCAACGATAGACGGGTGATAATCGACCTCTCTTTTCCCCCGGGACACTCCGTCAACGACGGGATTGCGGAAGGGATGTATCTCGGCGGTTCTGCAAAATACACCCTCCCCAGCATCCGGGACCTGCTGAATCATATCGAAATCATAGGAAAGGGGGCGTGGCTCTGGGCCGCGGATCTGAGCCGAGCCTACCGCCAGCTGAGGCTCGATCCGGCCGATACCTCCCTCATGTGTTTCAAGGTGGGCGATAATTTTTACATCGACCTTTGCCCAGCCTTTGGCTGCAGAACTTCGTCTGTGGCATGTCAACGCGTGGCCAACGCGGTCATATACATCCTACGAGGCCAAGACATCATGGCCTTGGCCTACCTAGACAACTACGCCGGGGTGGAGCCTAATAAAGAAAAGGCCGACCGGGCCTACGCGACCTTTCTAGCCTTGGCTCGCGACTTGGGCCTCCAACTCGCTCGTGAAAAGTGTTCCCCGCCTACGACAAGCCTCACGTGGCTAGGCTTCCACGTGGATTCGGTCGCCATGATCATCTCAATTCCCCCGGAGAAACTCCACGAGGTAATTGAGATCTGCCGCGCTTGGCGGGACAAGACTCATGCTACTCTCCGCCAGCTCCAGTCGTTGGCGGGACGGGTCGTACATATCGCCGCCTGCGTTAGGCACACGAGGCGCTTTACAACACGCATCTTCGCAGCTTTACGGGCAGCTCGTTTCTGTGACGTCATACAAATAAGCCCCGCCCTGATGGGAGATGTCAACTGGTTCACCCACTACGCGGAGCGGGCCAATGGCAAACATCTGATTCAGCGGCCGCAAGCGCACGTTTTCATGACGCTACTTGTAGCAAAGGATTCCGCCCACGCACGAGTCGGCGCCAAGGCAGTCACGTGTTCTTGGTCTGACCTAGAGGTCAACGTGGCGCCTTCCAGTCTGCGGATGGGCGCCCTAGCTATTATCATAGCGGCCACGTTACTTTGGGACAGTCCGGTGAAGCGCTCGGTTATACTTATAACCACCGACACCCCGGGAGCTCGGGCGGTTATTTCCCCTCACAGGATCAAGGATGTTTTTGTGGGCGCTTGCGCCCGCAAGTTGTGGTTGCTTGCGGCTTTACTGGACTCCGAGGTGGTCCTGGCCGAGGGCCCGGCGCCGCGAGACGTTTTTCCCACTCTCCGCGTCGACCGCCCCCCCCCTGATCGCCATGTTAAGTGATTTCACCTGATTACAGGTACAGACCCGCTTCTACACGCCCAGATGGCTTCATCTTTCATCGCAGCAGCGGCACATTCGACGATAAAGAACAAGTCGTCACAAGCGACGTTTTTTCTCCAGTGGGCCGGCCGACATGGAGTCGATCCTCGACAACCCTCGATACTCCAGGCTTCCTTGTACATACAAGCCCTCGCCAACAAGCTGTTTTCCCCGGGTGCGGTGAAGAACTACGTATCGGGGGCGAAGTCTTGGATATCGGACCATGGGGGCGATATTTCTCCGTTTGTATCGCCCCAGGCTTCTGCAGTTCTCCGGGGGTCTGCTATACTCTCAGGACATGTTACCAACAGAGCCCCCCCATTAAGTTGGATATTCTTCATAGGATCTGTGACCTGGCCGACGGGCTTACCGTAGGCTTACTCTTCAAAACGGCAGCAGTCTTCGCGTTTTATTCCCTCCTTAGGGCTTCAAACTTGTTCGCTTCTCCCTCCTCCAGGGCTTCTCACGTTATCACCAGGGGTGACGTTATCGCCCAACAAGGCACACTACACGTACGGATTATATCGTCAAAAATGATAGCCCCTTCTTCACCTCAGGTTATCGTGGTACCTGCGGCTTCGGACCCTCGTTATTCACCTGCGGAATTATGGACCCCATTTTTCTGGTCAGACCAGGAGTACCTCTCACTTCAGATGCATTCACACGTATCCTGCGTATCCTCCTCCACCGAGCCCGTATCCCACACTCAGCAGCCTACACTCCACACTCCTTCAGGAGGGGCGGCGCCCAACATGCATCCGCATCGGGTATGACGGCATCTGACATCTGCAAACTCGGAACGTGGTCTTCAGAGCAGACCTTGGCCACATACTTACAGAACTGACTTTATCAACGTTCCGGTTGGTACTTGTTTTTTGATAAACTCAACAATTATCCAATGTCATTTTGATACATTGTATCAATTTCTTACACTACGTGTGTATCTGTATAACAATTGTCAAATCTCCAATTTTCAAATTTCATGTTACCAATTTAATACTCTCGTAATACCTCGTCAATTGTATTACACATCGGTATTACTATACTCAATTGTTATACTACGTATAAATTGTCCAAAGTATAATAAATACCATATACTATAATGCGCTCTCTAGTTAATCATTAGAGCGAACTTGTGAACAGTAATGAATACAGAGGGCGCTTTCATAGACTCATGCGCACCCTATCGGACGTTTATAAGACCACGCTCGGTCACGTGACCTACAGTCTTCACTTCGAACTTTATCTCAAGAAGACGTTTAAAATTTCCACCCACCCACCCTACATAAACTGTTTTATGGGTGAAAAAGGGTTTTTCACTTGTTCTCGTTTTTGATAAACTCAACAATTATCCAATGTCATTTTGATACATTGTATCAATTTCTTACACTACGTGTGTATCTGTATAACAATTGTCAAATCTCCAATTTTCAAATTTCATGTTACCAATTAAATATTCTCGTAAATACGGTACTTGTTTTTTGATAAACTCAACAATTATCCAATGTCATTTTGATACATTGTATCAATTTCTTACACTAGGTGTGTATCTGTATAACAATTGTCAAATCTCCAATTTTCAAATTTCATGTTACCAATTTAATACTCTCGTAATACCTCGTCAATTGTATTACACATCGGTATTACTATACTCAATTGTTATACTACGTATAAATTGTCCAAAGTATAATAAATACCATATACTATAATGCGCTCTCTAGTTAATCATTAGTATATGTCTAAAGTCTGGTGCAGATTGGACCATTATTAACCAAGATATAGCCAAAAGTGTAAATACCCCTTTAGTCTGGTTCCTAGCCGGTTTCGCACCAGTTTATCATGCCGAGCACGTCTTCATTAGTATATCTATGTCTAAAATCTGGTGCAGATCGGACCATTATTAACCGAGATATAGCCAAAAGTGTAAATACCCCTATACCCCACAGTGTAAATACCCTTTTGTCTGGTTCCAGGCCGGTTCACACCAGTTTATCATGACGAGCACGTCTCCATTAGTATACGTTTCAAATCTGGTGCAGATCGGACCATTATTAACCGAGATATAGCCAAAAGTGTAAAAATGTCTATACCCCACAGTGAGGATACCGCATCGTCAGTATCGCAACGATACCGCGGCGTCGGTAGCGCGACGATACCGCGGCGTCGGTAGCGCACTTATTTCACACTGTTAAGGACGTCCTAGTCAAGTATTAATAGAAACATATAGACATAGCATTGACAATGATAAAGAGATTTATTAGTTCCAACTTCTGCCAAAAGAGGACACCACAGTCTGATTAAAAATAACTTTGATGAAAGGTGAGACAAATCTGTGAAAAACATCAATTAAAAACATTTGAAAAATTATAAAACCCTGATAGATCATTGTAAAAAGTTCATGTAGTTATATCTTATTTGTCTGGAATATAAGAGAGTATTATTTTTGAAAATAGTGTGTAAACACCACTTTGTAGTGTATTATGTATTTGATAAAGTTTCAATTTTTGTTTAACCAATGCCAGTTCCTGCTCACGTGAGGGATGATGCTCGTACGTTGCACCTAGATTACCTCTAGATTATTACTAGAACCATCTAGAGACATGACATCAGAATCACAGAGTTACTGCATCAGTCTTAAACCAAGCCGCCCCTTGGTACACAGATTGTGATGGTTAAATAGAGCATGGTTCTTTAACCACTCACCCGGGCGGCAATCCTACGGCAGCGCTACCAGCGACGTTTACCTATACTAAGGCAGTAGCAGGTTCCAATATAGACGTTTCAGCAGCCGGCCTCTTTTGCCGCGTCTCTTGTTTTGAGGGTGGTAGCGGTAGAATTTCGCCATTTTCTCCACAAATTGATAATTTATGAATAAAAGATGACCATTACGGTAGACAGAAGACCTGTAGCTTTTGACAGAAGACATGTAGCTTTTGTCGCTATATATATTTTGTGAATAAAAACAACTGTTGGGTATTATTAAATCTGAAGTGAAATCAGCCTTGAATAGGCGCCTATGTAAATATTATGGCGGAAAACCAAACGACAGTGCTATTAATACGGTGATAACTTCGGATTCAGCCTGGGAGTATAGGTGTCAAGTCCAGTGATAGCGACATGTCTGCTAAGCTGTCTGCTACAAGTCGATTCGATCACCCACAAAATTGCCATTTATATCTTCCTATGGTGTCAACAGTGTAAAATGAGACCAGCATCATATTCGTCCGATCAGCAGCTATACGAGGATGTCAGACTTCACACGGTGGAATTAACCTAACGTTTTTTTAAATAAGATCGGCAAAGCCTCTATAGAGTGCTATCTAGATTATAAGGTTGAGTGTATGGGAAGCCGTGTCACTGGTCGAAACGTAGGGTTGTCAAGTTATAATACGAAATCAGCTCGCATCGGGTTTAAACTTTAGATTAATAATTAATCATATATATATTCATATTCTACATACTCTAAGCTACCTTTCTATGTATATAATGTCCAGGTTCCGCCAGTTCAGATTTAATGATTCATATTTAACCTTGGAAATCACGCAGTCGGCTTGCTGGTTCAGTCGAATTTTAGAGCAGCTTTTCTAAATCATATCGGACAGGGTTTAAACTTTAGAATTAACCACAGGGAAGTGTATTTTCACATTCTATAGACTCCAAGGTTTGTTCCCGTATGTAAGAGACCAAGATATTAAAATATTAAGATGCGAGTTACGCACATTGAATTCTGGCCTAGCTCGATCCACGATTGCTCATATACTGTGTAGTTAGGGTGGTCGAGCTGTCATTAGAAATCAGCTCGCACCGGATTTAAACTTTAGATCAATGATTAATCATATATATATTCATATTCTACACACACTAAGCTTCATTTCTATGTAAATATTTTCCAGGTTAGATTAGGTTAGAATTAATAATCGAAAAAAGGAAGTCGGCATTACGCATTTCTGGGTTTCGGCTAGCTAAATCTTCTCTTTCGGGGTTTTAATTTTAGATAATTGAATTTTCATATATTCTATGGTAAAAAACACACTCTCAACTTCATAATGCTTTAATATTGTCCATTTTGGTTGATTTGAGACCAAGTAATCGAAATATTAAGATGCGCCATACGCACCCTCTATACTTTAGGCCTACTATAGGTTGGGTAGGGGAGTGCGGATCTGGGCCAGACAAGATTCAGAAATTCATTTATTACGAAGATTTAACGTAGAATATACGTCTGGAGACATAAATATTTATAAACTACAGGCTCTTAGCTTTCGTTTGATATATATTTTGTGTATTTCGGATGAGTTGTGATTTAGTTATCTAATTTAATGTATTAAAAGCTTTACTATAGGTTTGGTAGGGGAGTGGTGCGCTGGTGGAGATATGATTTAGAAAATCATTTATTATGAGGATCTAACTTGAAATATATGACTGGAGACATTAATATTCGTAAACTATGGATCCTTAGCTTTCTATGTACATACTGTCCAGGTTTGATGAGTTTAGATTTAATAATTCAAATTTAACCATGGGTATTATGCAGTCGGCTTGCTGGTTCAGTCGAATTTCATACGATGATCACAAAATCAGCTCAGATAGGGTTTAAACATTATAATTAACTACAGGAAAGTATATATTAACATTTTATAGACTCTGAGGTTTGTTCCAGTATGTGCTTTTGGGTTATCTGACCACTGGATAATTAGAAATTGGTTATATTGTTTGGTCAATGCGCAGACTATATCAGAACGGCTGTCCATAACTTACTGTGTGGAAGTGATTGCGGATCTGGGCCAGGCACGATTCAGAAAATCCTTTATTATGAGGATTTAACTTTAAATATATGACTGGAGACATTAATATTCGTGAAATACAGATTCTCAGCTTTCTCCTGATATATATTTTGTGTATTTCGGACGAGTTGGGATTTAGCTATCGAATTTAGCAGATTAAAAGCTTTACTATAGACTTTGTATGGGAGTGGTGCGCTGGTCAAGATACGATTTAGAAAATCATTTATTATGAGGGTCTATCTTGAAATATATCACTGGAGCCATTAAAATTCATAAACTACGGGTTCTCAACTTTCTTCTGAAATATAATTTGTGTATTTCGGACAAGGTGGGAATTAGTTATCGAATTTAGAAAATTAAAAGTACTCGGTGAAGAAAATGGCTTATCGTGCCATAGCTAGGTTCTAAGACATCTGTTTCAAAATGATTTATTTTAGGCTTTCAGCATTGAATCTATGGACGGGGACTTGGATTAGGGTAAATTACACTGTCTGAGTTTGTTTGTACGAAATATCATTCATTTTGAACCAGCGGAGAATTTAGAATTGGAGACATTAATATTCGTAAATTAGAGATTCTCAGCTTTCTTCTGATATATATAATGTGCAATTCGGACGAGGTGGGACTTAGATATTGATTTTTGAAAATCAGATTCGAGCAGTGCCTATATTGGCTTATTTCGCCATAGCTGGGTTATAAGACATCTTTTTCAAAATGATTTATTTGAGGCTTTTCACCTTGAATCTATGAACGGGGAGTTAGATTAGGGCAATCTGCACTGTCTAAGGTTTCTTTATACGATATATCATGAACTTTGAAGCAGCGGAGAATTTAGAATATAATTAACAAGTATGGACATCTAAGCTGAGCCTTTACTATGGGTGCGTTAGGCTAGTGGGGCGTTGGTCAGGACACGATTTAGAAAATCATTTATTATGAGGATTTAAACTCAAATATTTGATTGGAGACATTAATATTCGTAAATTAGAGATTCTCAGGTATCATTTGATATATATTTCGACCATTTCGGACAAGTTGGTCCTTAGATATTGATTTTTGAATATTAGATTCGAGCAGTGACTATATTGGCACAAATAACCACAAAATTACAGTGGTCTTTTCAAATTGATTCGCCTAAGGATTCTAATGGAGTTTGATCATTATAAGGCTATATGTGGTTATCTCCCACACTATAAGGATCATCTACGTATATTTAATGTCCAGGCTGATATATTGAATTCGGAAAATTCGACTTGTGCCTATTCAGCATTGACATCTCCAGGAGGCAACTTTTCAATTGATTCCTGGACAATGATTGGTTATATCTACATACGAATACTTCTGGAAGTTAGAAAAGATAACAAGGTAGGTGAAGTAAGATTTAAAATATATTTTAATAATGTGTTGTATTTTTTTTCAGATCGATTATTCAGCAATATTGTTCAATATATTCACAGGTTAGCTTTCCACAGGCAGTTATATTTTATTTCAGATTCATCAAGGTAATATGATCAGTGTCTGTCTGGCACTCGACGTGGTCGGACCTGGGGGCTTTGTCTCCGATCTGATAATCAATCTAGCCACTTCTGGTCAATATATTTTCACAAAATATACATGTAGAGAAACTTGATGGTTCATAGATCACCCAGGATTACTTTGATCGTGCAGGATGTCTTTGTTTCAGATTGATAATGTGGATTAGATACAAAACCAAAATATTGTTTGTGGTCGTACACTTCTCAGTTGAATCATAGAATAGCATTACCTGCTAGATCACATAGGCAGGAAGGTTTCAGGGTGATATAAATTCATCAGTGTCTAGCTGGCACTTGACATGGTCGGAGGTGGGGGCTTTATCGCCGATATAATAATCAATCTAACCACTTCTGATCAATATATTTTCACAAAATATATACGTAGAGAATCTTGATGATACATAGATCGTCGAGGTTTACTTTGTTTCAGATTGATAACGTGGATTAGATACAAAACCAAAATATTGTTTGTGGTCGTACACTTCTCAGTTGAATCATAGAATAGCATTACGTGCTAGATCACATAGGCAGGAGGTTTCAGGCTGACAGTGATATACATAGATTCAGTGTCTGAAAAGAAGATCTGAAAAAAGAATTGAACACTGGCAAACGATGAGACGAGTGAGGCTGCTGGGGCGCTTTGCTTTGTTTTCATATGATTGCATTGACATCGTGATACGATTTTATCAAGTTTAAAATAGTCGACAAGGGTATATATTAATTCAGTGTCTGTCTGGCACTCGACTTGGTCAAACGTGGAGGCTACGCCCCGATATAATAATCAATTTAACATCTTCTTGTCGATATATTTTCACAAAATATACATGTAGAGAAGCTTGATGGTACATAGATCACCCAGGATTACTTTGTTTCAGATTGATAACGTAGATTAGCTACAAAAAGCAATTATATTTCGTGGTCGTACGCTTCTCAGTTGAATCATAGAATAGCATTAGGCCTATGTGCTAGATCACATAGGCAGGAATGGTTCAGGCTGATATACATTGATGCAGTCTTAGCTTTACACAGGGAGGCGTGTTTTATTTCAGATTCAACAAGGTATATGATCAATTTCTACAGTTCTGGGGTTGATTCGAGACTGATTCAACGCTATATATTAAATCACACAGGCAGGAATGATTTTTGTTTCAGATTGAAATACTCGACAAGGTATACATTAATTCAGTGTCTGTCTGGCACTCGACGTGGTCGGGCGTGGAGGCTTTGTCTCCGATCTAATAATCAATTTACCCACTTCTGGTCGATATATTTTCACAAAATGTACATGTGGAGAATCTTGATGGTCTATAGATCGTCCAGGATTACTTTGTTTCAGATTCATACAGTAGATTAGATACAAAAACAATGGTGATGCTTCGGGCGGGAAAGGAAAACTTGGGCGACCGGAAGTGTAACTCTCCGATATCGTGTTGCTGAGACTAAGCGCACGGTATCTATAGCTCTATATCAACGTAATTAAGGAGACATTCAACCAAAATATTATAAAATTCTCATATTTATTCAAGTTTCTACCACCACTGAAAAAATTACGAAAATCCATCAAGGATTTCTTGATTAAATATATACTTTAGTAACAAATGACGAAAAAATGCCTCAAGGCATTCTCCGGCCGTAGCCGCGGGAATACCTCAAGGCATTCTCCGGCAGTAGCCGCGGGAATGCCTCAAGGCATTCTCTGGCCGTAGCCGCGGGAATGCCTTGAGGCATTCTCGGCTGGGAAAGGGCTAAGGGCGAAATACAGTAAGTACAATTTTCTACAACTCTATGTTCTACAACTCTATGTTCTACAACACACTAGAAAGTCTACAATACACTATATATTTCTATCAAACAATATATGTAGTATATCTATATGTCTATCCAACTCTATGTACTGTGTATACATCTCACAATGTATGAACTCTCTGTAGTTTACAACTCTATGTAGTTTACATCTCACGGCTATGCTAGTGAGTATACAGCTCTAAGTACAACAGGAACATGACGCCAAAAATGTTTAAACTCATGAGACTGGTTATAACTCACCTACACGTGGCTCTGTAGACACTGTCACTCTCACACTGGCACTGCGTTACTAACCCGGAAGTCAGATTCACTCTCCTAGCATACTTCCTTAGTACAGAGACTATGATTTGGAGAGTGACGCATATACGACATCATCACTGGGATTTCCCAGCATAGGGAAACCCTGATAATGACGTCACATACAAGTAGATGTACAAGTAAATTGTACAAGGTGCATGTCCCTAGGCTGGGTGGAGTTTGTGCGAGTTTATATATGTATATAGGTATATAACAATAAACCAACGCTATGTAGCAGGAGGGCATAACTATGAATCTGGTTCCTATTCTAGTGAGTATACATCTTAACTCAACTCTAGATAAAATTCACATGATAGGGCTAAACACAGAATCTCTACATGTACTGACCGGTACAAAGTTATTAATTACTTCTCTTCTTCTTTGCTTTAACAGTCTTTGTCTTCATCTTCCTCTTCCTTTCCGGATGACCATGGGTAGCTGTAGAGGGGCGCAACCTTTTAGGGAGCTCATAAGGACTCCTCTTGTGAAGTCTCTTAAGCCCCCCTACTCAGTAGCCATGGTCGCGGTTGTCTCTTGTTGACACCTGTGGTGATGGCGGCGGTGGTGGTGGTGTCAGCGGTCGCTGAGAACATGTGGCGGTGGGCGTAATCGCGTCATCACTACAGCCGGCAGGTGGAGCTTAGACACTTGGTGGCGGCAGGGGGTGGCAGGAGATGTCATAAACGGCGGCACGGATTATAGAGGGACCATCTGTGAAGTAATCCCTTTGACCACTGTCAATGTCCATAGCTACAGTGATTATGGGTGTAGAATCTACTGATGGCGCTGATGGTGGATAAAGTATAGGTAATACAGATTCCTTTCCACGTTTCCTGTTTGCACTACCAGGGTTTGTTACTCCAGTAGTATTAAAGCCTATGTCATCATCTAAAGCACAAGAGTCCTGTATGAAAACCCTCTTAATATGGGCGGTTATGTTTGTACAGCTTAAGGGATTAGCACGGAGATCAATGTAGGCAAACTGTCTAAGCTGTTCCACACCAGGGTACTGTGTAATCCGATTATAGGACATCCAGCCTTGTGAACACAGGATCTTTAGGGAAGTGGGGAAACGTCCGTAAATTTCTATAGGCACAAGTAATAAGGTGCCTCTCCCTGATACACTCACAGTTTTCTCCACACTTGTATCCATCACAGGTCAGGAACACACAGGGTAAAAGGATGAAGAGACAAAACCACATGATGCTTCAGTGGAGGCCGTGTCTTTAGTGACAGCTCCCCTCCACTCACCTACCCCCCACCCCTTTGCACGCCGTACCAATGTCCACCTACCCCTCCACCCCCATGCATGGTGAACACATGTGCTATGTCGGCGCACACACACACCCACCCACCCACTTCCACCAGTTTTGATTAAAAGTAGTGGGTATGTAAATGGGGCTATGTATCTCTAAATGTTGACCTTTATAATAATGATTATGAGCAAGATACTGATATGTGGAACAATCAAGTATAAACAGTATTGGTAATACAGATTCCTTTACATGCTAAACAGGGGAGTAGTATTGGGGGATTATTATTATTATTTCATAGTGTTAAAATTTATTGTACTCACGTTAGAGGTTCTTGCTTGTCATGAAGTGCTCCCAGGGTTCCTGATGTTCATTTTCTCTTGCAAACCATTCCATTACCAGGTATAACGGTCTTGGTAGTGGTAATAAGTACTCATATGAAGGACATTTTAGGTATTCCTTCATTAAATGTGGGATCTCCAGCTGGTTCACATTTAACCTGGCTTGGGAGGTCATGATGAAACAATCTGAACTTTCCTGAACCTTCTTGCGTGCGACATTTTCTAGTTGTGTGCATATCACTTTCTTGCACATCCTAGATAGATCCAGATGGAAGGCACGCATGTGATGTTTTTTTATGATCTTTCTTGCAGCTTTCTGCTCCCAGTTTTTAGCAGAATAACCAATGTTATAATCTCTTTCTAAAGTGTCATAGTACCTTAACATGCTCTTCATGGATTTACAGTAAATATTAAGCTGCTCGATATGCATATCCACTTCATCGAACCAAAAGCCAAATATATTGATATCTGGTGCATATTTCAGGAAGAATCTGATTTTAAGACGCAAAACTTCCCACTTATTGTGCTCATGTTCCTCAGTGAACATCCCAAGTTCAGTTATCCATTGACAGAAAGGGCGAACCCATTCTTCAAGTGCGAATGTGGTGGAAGGGGCATTAAAATCGTCATAAAATATAAGTGCCATGTTGATAGTGGAGATGAAGTTTCTGGTGCTGGTGTTGGAAATGAAGTTTCTGGTGCTGGAGATGGAAATGAAGCAGGGAAAGATAGAGGCGCCTCTTAAGGCATATATAGGGGGTAGGGGATTAGTGTCAGTGTCACTTTTTTTAATACCAAACATTAATCCCTCATATTGAAATCCATCATGATTCAGAATAGTTAGAATACAGTAAAACCCCTCTTAAGGGGGCACCCTCCGTTCCGGGCAAAGTGTCCCCTTAAGCGGGGTGTCCCCTTAAGCGGGGTTTTCAGTCTGTCAATGGTTATACAATAGAGAATACCTACATAAATGAAAGAAACGATGGTTATTAGGTTAAAATGTTTACCAATAACACATAATTAAGTAAATGAATATAAATCATATAATATAAATGAATATAAATAAAAAAATAAAAAAAAATAGATAATAGAGGTTGAAGGTGGATATACCTTCCTTGTGAAATTCACTTATTTTTATACCCTAGGTCAATGTCCCCACCCCACCCCCACCCCGACCCCCACCCCAGTAACTTCTGAGAGAAATCAGCAGCCCTAAAAGGACTCATCGTGAGCTGCCCAGAGCCGCGACGGCTCACTGAATACCGCACCTTCAAAGCCCCCAGCCCTCCCTGTGTCGCCCACAGCTAACCTGTAAGCGGGCCTCTTACCTGGCACCTTCAGCAGGCACGAAAATCACTGGTATTAAGCGGGGTGTCCCGGAAGAGGGGCTTTACTGTACACAGAAATAAAAAAAAAGTAAGAGGGAAATAATATCAGTGTTCTAAATTCTGTTTAAATCAGTCAAACAAAATGAACATATTGTTTACCAACTGTTACATAAGCTTCAATTTAATCCCCCCTCACTCCCTGTGTATGGGATGAGTGTAGACAGACAGTATGGCGTTTCTGTACTCTAGTACTCTATGAGATAATAGTAGCAGGGTTTATCTGATATTAATTTTTTTTTAAACGGAATTTCAGACAGACAATATGGCATTTCTGTACCCAAGTACTCTGTGAAATGATAGTGGATTCTGTAGGTTGTCTAATGTTAATTAAAAAACGGATTTGCTACACACTGACAAGTGAACTGTGTTGTCATAATCAATACTGTAGGGGAAGATGAAAGGACACAGATGTCACAACATGATTGGTTTGGGAGGGTACAAAAAGGGGTACAGGTCAGAGGACAGTCATCAGTTCAGGCCAGGATTGGATACAGAACACACACTGCTGGCAGACTGGACTGAATACTCACCTTTCCCTGTGAAAGTGTGTGTGTGTGTGGATAGATTGAGGATATTGAGGCTGTGAATAAGGTGAGTCATTTTTCTATGTATCTCTTTTCTGACCTATAAAATGTCATTGCTGTTATTCCCATACATGTATGCTCAGTCAGCCTCTATTTATTTATATCCTTGTCATTTTCTAGATGGCCTATATGGATGATGACGCCTTGAGACAGTTGTTGCAGGACATTGAAAATGATGAAGTAAGTAAGGTTTATAAAGACATATTAATGTTAAACTATCCAGAGAAAGGTTGGAGAATTTTAAAAACATAAGTTCAAAAACATTAGTTCAAAAACATGGACATTTTGTAAGGTTTATAAATAGACCTATTTGTAGGTGGTGATGACATTAAGTTAACACAGTGCTTTCATGTATTTAGAGAGAGTTGCCTATGGTGAGTCCTGACGAGGTGCAAAGAAAACTGTAGGAATGTGTCATCTGTGAGTCTACAAGTTATTGTATGTAGGGATGTTTAATATGTATATTTGAATTTGTACATACTGTGTTATAAGGTCATGAATCACAGAAAGTGTGCATATCGGGCTCTGGTGTGAAATGGGGGATCTGTGAATAAACCTTGGAGTATCTCAAAGGTCTTTCTTGTGGGTAATGTATAGGTATTGGGTCACCTGCTCATGAAGAGTTATAAGTTAAATATGAAAACCGTTGCTATGGCAACTCAGTGAACATATACACCCTAAAAAAAGATGTCCGGGCGAGTGACATTTGGGTGTTTTCCTTTTGAGGGGCAGCAATAAAATTTGTGATATGATTTTACTGCCCATTTCTAATATTTCTTGTTGAAGTGTGTCTAAGGGTTAGGTTTTGGGTGTTCTGGTGAGTGTTAATGAGTATCTTCCTTTGCACTTAGTTGCTTCATACAGGGATATGACAAGTATTTTACATTAATTCTAGGTCCCTAAATATACATTACATGTTGTTTAGGTTAACAGGAGTACAGAGTTAGGTAGGCACTATCAATTATATGGAGGAAAATCCCCAGGGGACACACTTTGAGGCAGTATATAGCTTTAGTGGGGCAAAATTCTGTGAAAACCTGAGAAATCCCATTGAAATGACCTTGTAATTATGTAAAATGTCACTCGGATGGACATTTTCCCGTTTATATACCATTTAGCCCCATAGGGGTTAAGGGAGTGGTTCAAAATAAGTTTACTGTTATGTGGCTTGTTATATTTGACAGTATAAAATCCCCAGGGTACACACTTTAAGGCAGTATATAGCTTTAGTGGGGCAAAAATCTGTATAAAACCTGAGAAATCCCATTGAAATGACCTTATAATTATGTAAAATGTCACTCGGACGGACATTTTTCGGTTTATATATGCCATTTAGCCCCATAGGGGTAAGGGGAGTGGTTCAAAATAAGTCTACTGTTATGTGGCTTGTTATATTTGACTAAGAAATGCTTTATCTACTCTCTCTTGGTGAATAGGGGGCTCTTGGAGTCCATACATGGTCACTCGACCAGACATTTTGGGCACTATGCTTAGGGGCAGTTTCTAACAAGTTTCCCCCAGTACAAACTCTAGCAGCAATATGGCCCCTCTACTATACTGCCCCTTCATCATACTGCCCCTCCACCATACTGCCCTTTCACCATACTGCCCTCTACTATACTATTCCTCCACCATACTGCCCCTCCACCATACTGCCCTTTCACCATACTGCCCCTCTACAATACTGTCCCTCCACCATACTGCCCTTTTACCATACTGCTCCTCCACCATGATACTGCCCCTCACCAATGCTGTCCCTTTAACATGCTGCCCCTCTACAATACTGTCCCTCCACCGTACTATCCCTCTACAATACTGCCCCTCCACCATACTTCCCCTCTACTATAATGTCCCTCTGTCATACTGCCCCTCCATCAAACTGCCCCCCTAACATGCTGCCCCTGTACCATACTGACCCTCCACTATACTGCCCCCTTACAATACTGTCCCTCCACCATACTGCCCATCTACAATACTGCCCCTCCACCATACTACCCCTTTACCATATTGTCGCTCTAGCATATAGCCCCTCACCAATACTGCCCCTCACCCATTCTTCCCCTCAACTGTACCATACTGACCCTCCACTATACTGCCCCCTTACAATACTGCCCCTTTACCATACTGCCCCTCACCCATACTGCCCCTCAATTACCATACTGTCTCTCAGCAATACTCCCTCTAAACTGTACTGCCCTTACACCAAATTGCTCCTCTACCATACTGCCTCTCAACCATATACCCTTAATCCATACTGCCCTCAAATCATACTGCCCCTCAACCTCACTGCCCTGAACCATACTGACTCAAACCATACTGTACCTTATAGGGACAGCATTGTAAAGGGGCAGTGTGATAAAGGGACAGCATTGTAGAGGGGCAGCATGTTAAAGGGGCAGCATTGGTAAGGGACAGTATCATGTTGGAGGGGCAGTATGGTGGAGGAGCAGTATGGTTAAAGGGCAGTACGGTGGAGGGACAGTATAGTAGAGGGACAGTATGGTGAAAAGGCAGTATGATGGAGAGGCAGTATAGTGGGGGACAGTATAGTAGAAGGGCAGTATGGTGAAAGGGCAGTATGGTGGAGGGGCAGTATGGTAGAGGGGCAGTATGGTGGAGGGGCAGTATAGTAGAGGGGAAGTTATGTTGAGGGCCAGTATGGTGGAGGAGCAGTATGGTAAAGGGGCAGCATTGGTGAGGGGCAGTATCATGGTGGAAGGGCAGTATGGTGGAGGAGCAGTATGGTGGAGGGGCAGTATGGTAGAGGGACAGTATTTTAGAGGGGCAGTGTGGTGAAGGGTCAGCATTGTAAAGGGGCAGCATGTTAAAGGGGCAGCATTGGTGAGGGACAGTATCATGTTGGAGGGGCAGTAGGGTAGAGGGGCAGTATGGTGGAGGAGCAGTATGGTGGAGGGGCAGTATGGTAGAGGGACAGTATTTTAGAGGGGCAGTGTGGTGAAGGGACAGCATTGTAAAGGGGCAGCATGTTAAAGGGGCAGCATTGGTGAGGGACAGTATCATGTTGGAGGGGCAGTAGGGTGGAGGAGCAGTATGGTGGAGGGGAAGTATGGTGGAAGGGCAGTATGGTGGAGGGTCAATGTAGTAATTTCTCCTACAGGTCCTATTGGTGGCCCAAACGGTCAATATTTTTCTATCACAACTTATAAAAACGTCGCTATCTGAAAAACATTACTCAGATGACAATCGCCCGGACATTGACTCGCCTGGACATAAAGGTTATTCCCACCTGCTGTTCTGCAGTATGACCGAGAAGTAAATGAACTATATGTTTGGCAGTTTGGTACATGTGGGGGTGGATGACCTAACACAGTTAGGATAGTTAAATACAACAATAGCAGACACAATGGGCATTAATCTGAATTGGGTGTCCGGACGAGAAATTTGGACATTTTTTATGTAAACTACTTATAACAACCTCAGGAAAAAGATTACAGAGAAATTCCTTTTTTCTTTGCTCTACACATATAGTACCTCCTATGTCTAACTCTTAGTGGCAAATTTGAAGCGAAATGCATTATGGGGGATAAGGGATTGCTGCTGAATTATCGCCCGGACATACCAGTTTACAAAATTTGAATTTCCTCAAAAATGTAAAAAAAAAAAATTCCACTGAGACAATATTTGGCCAAATTGACCGTGAGACCTCAAACTATAGGTGGTAAATAGGAAAACACATTCATCTAGTGCCATTTCTATCGAATTCTATTAATTATGTCACTTTTATTCATTTTTTGTCATTTCTAGGTCATATTTAGCTTATATTAGGCCCCTTGAACATTTAATATGGATATTTGACCATCAAAACCTATATGTATCATCAAGAACTCATCGATCTCGATGATATGAGAAAGAAAAAATCATTAAAAAAATGGATATCCTAAGAATGCTGGCCGGCGGAAGTCCAAAATGCCAAAAGCTCACTTTCTGTGATATATGACAATAAGTTGACAATTACAGCACAACCTTTCTCTTTACAGTCTATGAAAAGAAGCAGTTCCCTGGACGAAGTTGCTGTTAAGCAACAAAAGATGTACCATCCTATACAATGGCAAGCTGATGTGAGTATTTTGGTTTTTATTATAATAATGTCTCATTTTTATAACAGTCTCATCATTTTTATAACTATGTCTCATCATTTTTATAACAAAACCAAGTCTCATCATTTTTATAATTAATGCTTAATTGTCTAATCATTGTAGGATGCGGAGGACGTGGTGGACTATTTTCTCAATGGTGCTGATGAAGAGCCAGCACAGGCCGGTCCAGCCCAAGCCGGTCATCAGCAGCCGGGTCCAGCCATGGGGGATCAGGCACGACTGGGTCTAGGAGAGAGGGATCAGACACAGCCGGGTCCAGCGCAACAACAACAACAACAACAAGGTGAGAACCCCTATAGATTTCATATACGGAGTGTGAGAGAGTTTAGAACCAGGGAGGTTGACACCACTTACGAGGTGAATTTCAACGAACAATGGCAAGGGAGAAGGGTTGGTGATTTGTATAGGGCATTTTATGAAATGTTTGAAGATCTTTTGGAAAATATGACAGCTGGAATGCAGCCCGATGATCTGGGACGTGTTGTTATACACCATCGTAGCCTTCATCATCCAATCATAATATCTCTTGTCAAATTACGAGACTTGTCACCCCAAAGAATTATGGAGAAAATAGAAACTACATTAAATAGCAATGAAAATTTAGGGATAGATGACACTTTTAGAATAGACATATGTGTAATTCAGGTTCCTCGTGGGGGGAGTAAGGCCTACTTGAACGTCCTCTTTGGGGACAACAATAGCCTTCAGACAAAGAGATCAATCATCCAAATTGTAAACGACGATGTTTTGTGTTTAGCCAGAGCAATATCTATGGGATGGGCAAAAGTAAATGTGGTATAAACAGATAGATACAATAGATTAGAAGAATCTCTACCCCACATACCCAGAGAGCGTGAAGACAGATTATTGGCTGTAGGAAAGGTGTCAGAATCATATTATAACAAGATGCGAGATCGTTCTAGGAACCACCAAAAGTCATTGGCAGTTGCCATTTGCAAGTTAGCGGGTGTCCCCACATATCGCCCAGGCAGTTTGTTGGATATTCCAGCTTTCGAAGAGGTCTTGAAAGTAAACATATCAGTTATCGGTTCCAGACATCAGAATAGATTCATAAGGGTAGGTAAAAACAAAAATTGGCCTCACTTGTATCTGTATCTGATAGAATCAGAACATATGGAAAACATTGGACACTTTCACACTATAGGAAGTATAACTGGTTTTCTTTCCGTCACTTACTTTTGTCACACTTGTAAAAAGGCATACAGTTCTAAAAGCAAACATATGTGTGCCTATTACTGCAACATTTGCAAAACAGACGGATGCCTGATGGGTAGAGAAAAGTTTTGTACTAATTGCCACATGACATGTAGAAACGAGCAGTGTTTCCAGCGACATTTGGTACAGACCCCTAGGAAAAACTTCGAAAAGAGAGCCAGAGAAACATCGTTGTGGTGAGTGGTATTGCAATACCTGTAGGACATATGTCCTTGACCAGAACCACCTTTGTTATCAAAGATCAAAGCCTCACACAAATACTGGTAGGTTTTCCTATGTGTTCTTTGATTACGAGACAACACAATGTGAAACTTACACTTGTGATCAAGGTTATACACCACATAACGAAAGGTGTAGAAAGTGTTTGGGTATGGACGATCCGTGTATCACGTGTCGCAAGTGTATTAACTGCAATAGAAATTTTTGTGGTTCCAAGGAACACAGGGCTAACTTTGCAGTAGCTCAAACCGCTTGTGATCAATGCCATGAGTTACCTATTGCCGAAGACTGTGAGGGGTGTGGCACTCGTTGTTCTGACTGTGGTAAGAAGGACAAGAAATCTGGCCGCTACATCCAGAAGCCCTGTCATGGTTGTGGTAAACGGCAGAAAGTATTTGAAGGCATAAACACCAACAACGACTTTTGTCAGTGGTTGTTTAGTGTATATCACAAGAATGTGACCGTCTTTGCACATAATATGAGATCGTTCGATGGGTATTTCCTCATGGCCTACTTGATTAAACAGGGTGTGACTCATAAACAACGGAGCAAAGATCATGTCTATGAGAGTGGCCAAAGGTCTGAACATCACTGTATTGGATTCTTTAAACTTTCTGCCCATGGCATTGGCGGCACTATCAAAAGCTTTTGGTCTCAGAGAGCTGAAGAAGGGTTATTTTCCTCATTTCTTTAATTCAGAGGAGAATCAAAATTATGTGGGACCACTACCGGACATGCGATATTACGGGGTAGATTCCATGTCCATCAAAGGGAGGGTAGAGTTTTTGAAATGGTACGAGGAGCAAATTACTTTAGGGGTTCAATTTGATTTTCGTAGGGAAATGGGAGATTACTGTAAGTCAGACGTTACCATTTTGAGAGAGGCATGTTTATCCTTTAGAAAGAGTGCACTAGAGGTCACAATGAAACCTGAAAACGAGATTGTAGATTCAGTTGAGGAAGAGCAGGAGGAAGTAGAAGAAGAAGAAGAAGAAGAAGAAGACAGGGAACAGGGAGTGAAAACAAAGCTTAATGGTGTTGACCCCTTTAAATGCTGCACTATCGCCTCCATGTGTATGCAAATCTATAAGACCAAATACTTGGAGGAACAGCATACTGCACACATAGTGCACTCTTCTGGCTTAACCAAGACAATTGCTGCTACTCGGGTAGATGGGACTACATCTTTCGATTTAGATGGGGAATGGGTTTCTGAAGGGGAATTAAACAACAAATCCTGGGAAATGCAGTCTCTGAAATTTGTTTCCTCTCCCATAGGCAAAGTTCCAACCACGGGTTATGCGTCTGGGAGGAACTATTCAAAAATAGCTATTCAGTGGTTGAAATGGCTCATCCACAACAGGGGTCAACCCATTCAACACATGTTAAATACTGAGACAGGGGAATTTAGAATTGGTAGGTACAGTGCTGATGGATACTGTCACACATCGAAAACAGTCTTTGAAATGTTGGGGTGCATCCATCACAGATGTCAGTTATGTTTCAACTCACATCATCCCGAAGTCAGTAAATGTAAGCCAGTGGTCCACCCATACACCAAACAGACAATGGGAGAGCTCCACAAGCTCACCTTAAAGAGAGAGCAAGAGATTAGACGTAGGGGTTTTAATTACCAGTCGAATTGGGAATGTAAATTCAGAGCGGAATTGAAGGCCAACCTAAACGGTGTGAAGGATTTCGTCCAGGGCTTAGAGATTCCTGAGAGACTGAATCCTCGGGACTCTTTCTTTGGAGGGAGAACCAATGCAGCCAAGCTGTATAGTAAAACAGCTGAAGGGGAGAAAATCTCCTATGTGGATTTCACCTTACTTTACCCCTACGTGAACAAGTATGGCAAGTACCCAGTAGGTCATCCCGAAATAATACTGGGTGACTTTAAAGACTTGAATCAGTACTTTGGCTTGGCTTTGGTTTGTATCACCCTATACTCCCTTATAGGTCCAATGGGAAGTTGAAATTTCCACTCTGTCGTGAGTGTGCGGATAGGGAGCAAACCACTCCTTGCATCTGTACCGATGATAAGAGAGCTCTCGAGGGGACGTGGTGCACACCCGAGGTAACAAAAGCTCTAGAGAAGGGATACCAGCTTCTAAAGATATACGAAGTTTACCATTGGGACACAGTGAGCGAGTATAACAATGAGGAGGATGGGAAATCAGGCCTGTTTTCCAATTACATTAATGCGTTTCTGAAACTAAAACAGCAGGCTAGTGGGTGGCCCAGTTGGTGTGAGACGGAGCAGGACCGTCAGAAATATATTAGTGATTATTTTGAAAGGGAGGGGATTCTTTTGGATTACGACAAGATAGAAAGGAACCCTGGCTTGCGTTCCTTGAGTAAGCTTGCCCTAAACAGTTTTTGGGGTAAGTGGGCTCAACGTCTTGATTATCGTCAGAGTACATTCGTCAATGCGTCGGAACCGAAACGATTCTTTGATATCATTACCGACGTTTCAAAGAAAGTCATTGATTTCAACATTCTCGCCAAAGACATAATGCATCTCACTTGGCGGTACAAGTGGGAGTTTACTCAGGCTGATAACAAGACAAACATATTTCTGGCAACCTTCACGATCTGTTGGGCTCGATTAAAACTATATGACCTGTTGGATACTTTGCAACAAAGAGTCTTGTATCATGGTACAGACTCTGTCATATACACTACGAAGCCCAACGAGTCTGAAGTGGTTCTGGGTGACTTTTTAGGGGATCTGACAGACAAGTTGGGTGGGGAGCACATAGTCGAGTTTGTATCGGGGGGCCCCAAAAACTATGCCTACCGTACGAGTTTGGGTAAAGAAACATGTAAGGTAAGGGGATTCACACTAAATTATACAAATTCTAGGGTTATCAATTTCTAATCTGTAAAAGAGATTATTCAAAACTTTAACCACGATAATCATTTAGAAATTAGAAACCAGAAAATTTGAAGAGACAAAACACAACACAGGTTGTACAATGCCCTAGAATCCAAAAAGTACAAGATGGTATATACAAAGCGAGTAATCCAACCAAACTTTGATACCTTGCCATACGGTTTCTAGGCTCTCTCTCTCTCTCTCTAGGGGTTCTCACATGTGATAATGTTGTGCTTATTGTAAATGCTTAATTGTAAATATTGTGCATATTGTATACTGATTGTAAATATTGTGCCTATTGTAAATAAAATGCTTCATTGTATATTTGATTGTAAATAAAAGTTACATCTGATTGTAAATATTGCCTTGTAAATGTTTGTAGATAGTCAATTGTAAATAGGACTGACGATACTAAAAACAAGAAGCCTTCATATGCTGACGCAGCTCGAAGACCCATCAAGAATAGACGACCGATGCCGACCAGAAGAACAGAGAAGCCCAACGACCAGCGAGACAACAACCGATGCTAATACCTACTTGAACTACGACTCGGCACACCCTCCTGCAACAAAAAGAAGCCTCCCATACTCGCAGTTTCTCAGAATAGGACGGATATGCAAATCCAACGAAGACTACGAGAAACACTGTGAAAAGAAAAAACAAGATTTCAGGAACAAGGGCTACCCTGAAAACATCATCGAAACCTGCAAGAAAAAAGTGGATGCACAAAACAGATGCGACCTCCTGAAAAAGAAGAAAAACCCTGCGGAAAACCAGGAAAATAGTGTGGTACTGGTCACCACCTATGATCCCAACAACAAGGCAATCGACAACATAGTGAAAGAAAACTGGAACCTTCTAGCTAGATCTGCGACGACGAAAAACATCCACAAGATGAAACTCGTAAAAGGGTACAAAAGACCCAAAAACATCAGAGACCACTTAGTAAGAGCAAGGACCGACTACAAGCCTAAAACAACAGGGAACGAAAGCACAATCAAAACGGTGATAGAAGAAGAGAAGGCCGAAAAAAACAAAGGAAAGGACAGAAAGTGCAACAAAAGTGACTGCAAATACTGCAATCTCCTGGTTATGGATGGCCAAATCACCTCCGCCACCACGAACAAGAACCATCAAACCAAATGGAATGTGACGTGCAACAGCTCCAACGTGATCTATTGCATAGAATGCAAGACGTGCAACATGTAATATGTGGGACAAACTAAACGCAAGATAAAAGAAAGAATAAGAGAACACCTGAACTGCATCAAGAAACACGAAACCAAGAACGAAGTACCAAACCACTTCAATCAAGACACCCACCGCGGTACAGATGATGTCAAGGTACACATACTAGACTAAAAAACACTCTCCTCATGGACTCAACACACTGGATAATAGGTATGGTTAACTGGCTGCCCAAAAAGTCCCTCCCCGATCAAATGCCACGTCAAAATAATTTTTCATACTAAGAAGTCTGTCAAAAGACTCCAACGGAACGAAAAAATTTAACAAACACATGATACACCTGAGGGGAGGCACAGGGCACCAGGTGGACTACATAGAGTAGAGAGCAAATACACATATTGTTTCGGCCGACGAAAAATACGAGGGGCTACATATCCACTCCCGAAATAAGAATTTCTGGGGAAAGACCACAGAAGAACACCTAACGCACATTTGCCTGACAAGATTGAATAACAATCGAAACCACGAGATCAAGAATACGAGGGGAAATTCGCCCTCGATCAACTACCAGAAATCCAGCACACACTGTCAACCCTTGACAGTGACAGCACCGGGTCGACAAAAAACACCTACCGACTCGAATCGAACTTCGTACGGGGCTTACTTCCCTGTCCAAATGTAACAGGGAGGT
The DNA here is from genome assembly GCA_950022655.1 of Alentia gelatinosa. Taxonomy (NCBI): domain Eukaryota; kingdom Metazoa; phylum Annelida; class Polychaeta; order Phyllodocida; family Polynoidae; genus Alentia; species Alentia gelatinosa. Next base: position 28,137,083 of record OX465589.1, read on the forward strand.
GGGAACAAGGTTTCCCACCTATAGGAGGTCACAAGATTGAACTCTGCAAGTGATGTGTGCGCGAAGCGACGCACATAGCGCCCCATAAACGCACCAGTGACAGCTATCCAAGAAACTGCTGCGTGACACGAAGCTTCGACACTCGTCGAGGCGGCGGCCCACGAAACTGCCGCGGCCAACGACTTACAGCCACTGAAAACACCCTGAACGGGTCACGTGGCCCGTTTGTCCAATCAACAGCGAAAGAACTGGCTATGCAGATGAGAGCACGGCAACTTCCCGCAGTCCGCTCCCCCTGTCTCTCTATCCGTGGTCGCAAAGCGTTTGGTGTCGGAAGTGCTCAGCTAAGCCTCGTGATTTTGCAATATATATTGTAAATATGATCTTGTTTATATTTAATTGTAAATAGTCCATTGTAAATATGATCTTGTTTATATTCAATTGTAAATAGTCAATTGTAAATAGGATCTTGTGTATATTTAATTGTAAATAGTCAATTGTAAATAGTCAATTGTAAATAGTCAATTGTAAATAGTGTCTTGTTAAATTGTAAATAAAAGTTATATCTAATTGTAAATAGTGTCTTGTTTAATTGTAAATAGTGTCTTGTATAATTGTAAATAAAAGTTATATCTGATTGTAAATAGTGTCTTGTAAATATTGTATGGAATATATTTGATTGTAAATAAAAGTTGTATCTGTATATAGTGTCTTTTTTAATATATTCAAATGTTTTATTTATTATATATCGAGTCATAAATAACGAGAACAAGCTATATATCCTTTCATTCATTTTATTCAAACACAAATTACATTAACAAATCTGAATGTTACGGTTTTCATCAATTTCTATGACTCCTGGAAATAATGCATAGACTACAACTGTAGCCGGTTCTGCCAATGCCTCGGAAAGTTTAATCTCTAAACGTGTGTGGCCTTTTTGCACTTGCCCACCATACTTTTCACAACGGTTCTGGTTAATGTCAAACACATATAGGCAATATCCATTGAGATATTCACAACGAGTAATGGTATTACCAGCCTTGTAATCATTAGGAAACAGAGTCATGTATGATGACATGTAGTTAGCATTGGTGTAGTTTTGTGTGAGCGGTGCAGCAGGGACCGATTTGCCATCGATGTAAAATCCTACAAAGTTGCATTTGTGGTTGGTAAAGTTGAAACAGTTCTTTTTATAGTCTCCGTTATACCCAGCAGATTCCGCTTTTCCTATGACGAGTCTAGAAGGGACATCTCCTTGGTACATGTCCTCGATGGTGGTGCCGAATTGGCCCTTGGCAATGGCATAGGCCTTGACATCTGTCCTGTTATAGTAGTACAAAGCAGGTCCCCTCTTGATGGTATTGGCATGGGCGGCTTTCACTTCAGGGCTCACTTCGACCATACACACTTTGAAAACAGCCTCCTTGATTTCGACTTAATAGTCAGCCGACGGATTAGAACTCATGAGTCTGAATTCGTTGCTGCTAGGCCAGAGTTTGACACTGAGGGCTACATTGTCCAGTAAATAACGATCCTGTTGACACATGTCGTTAAACAAAGGGCCCTCGATGTCCATGGTTTTACTCTTTTCGGTAAGCACGGATCGCGGTAAGTCCAGAGTTTGTACCTCCTATCGGATCTGCATTACTGGGGTCACCTTGGTCTTTGTAGTACAGTTGTGAGGCCAGCTGGGATTCTTTTGGATCATCACCGGTTCCAAGCACCGTTTCAATGTAGGCTTTGTAAGGGTAACAAGTGGCAACCTCTGGAGAGACAATCTGTTGTTGCAAACTAACGTTGACTTGTCTCCATAAAGATTGGAGAAAAAGCTTAACCAGACCTACTTTCGAGGCAGCTGGTACACCCTTGTCCTCAATGGGACTTGAACTTGGAACATCCTTTCCATCGCCTTGTAAGATTTTTGCCTTGATCTTGAGCTTGGTGTTTTTGAGGTTAATGTACCTAGAAGAGTTACCCGGCACATGGAACTCAATGGCTCCCTCCGAGTTGAGTTGTCCTGAGGGTCTGTATTCTATCCATTCCACTTGGCGTTTACATTGATCCATAACAGGTTTATAAAACAGGGCCAAATTTCCATTGTGTCCCACCACTAGAATGCTGTTTTTCTTTTGATGGGTCTTTTCCTGGAGGTCTTGCTCTTTTGAGGTTTTCCAACTGTCTGCTTAGGTTTCTGTTTGACGGACGTTTTTATACGCTTCCTCTTTGGACTTGTATGTTTCGTAGGGGCCACCTTCCGCTTTTTAGTAACTCTACCATTACAGTTTGTCTTCTTTGCTGCCATGGGTGTTGGTAACCCTCTGCATTCTAGTCTCCACGTACCATTGTATTGCGGGTGTGTTAACCCGTCTTGCATACGTTTAAAATGTGCTGTCGACCTCTCGGTACTCATATTTTTTTTTCAAATTGTAGTGTACAGGTCGTACGTTCTCCGGCTAATGGTGCCTTCTTCATTTGAAAGTATTTTATATACAAGTGTATGACAGTAATGTCTTGCCTTGCAAGCCTGGGACACATGGATCCGTCAAAGTGGCGCACAATCTTGCCCTGTTCCCCTGGTACATACTGTAACAAGGGTAATTTCTTGTTGTTGACGTAGGAATCCTCAAGGATATCGGCATAGACGTATAGATCTGTATCCGATGTCGTGACACATTTCATGTCTCTCAGCGAACAGGTCCACATGCCTTTTAATCGTAGTGGTTCTGGTAAGAGTACTTTGAAATTGGACGGACAATTGCCCGTATAATATTCAGAAGAATCCGTACTGGATAGAAACAGATAAAACTGGTTCATCTTTCTAGGGTATCAGCATCTATCCACGAATTAAAGTCTTTTCCCCAATGTAACCACTTTACTAAAATTTGGTTCCTGCCGTTCTGCCTTCTTCGTTTTAGTATTTTCTCAATTTTGAACAAACTGTTTTCGTCCACATTCACTTTTTGAAGTTGTTGCTGATAAAACGTTCCATCTACGGGTCATCCGTTCCAGTCCTTTACAGTGTATACGGGGATGCCTTCTCTTTTACGACGGGTTTCTACTACAAAGACCTCTCCAGACCACCTTTGACCATACTCTCTATCAAACTTTTCCTTGATCAATGACAGACGCACGTTGTCACCGCGTTTAAATTTGAATTTCTGCAGTTTGACCTCACGCTTGGGACGTCGTAGGTACTGATCATAGCGGACTTCTGCCTCGTTCCCTTTATATAAGGTAGAGGGTGGTCTACCCAAACTCGAATGTATCGTGTTGTTGTAACTCGCGACCACGTCTTGCACGACATTGATGTACCGAAGGGTATTGTTAGCAACCATGTATCGATACAGTTTACTCTTGATTGTACGAATCAAGCGTTCGCTGTAGTTGGCCTTTGTCTCATTAAATGTTCGGAAATGATGAATTCCTGCGCTCACTAGGTACGCCTTGACTATATTGTTCAGGTACTCTCTCCGTTTTCAGGACGGCTGGTTTGCGACCCTCTTTGAAGATTGACGCCATAGCTTTGACGACTTCTTTGCCTGTTTTTGTTTTGAGAGGGCGAACCCAGGCGTACCGACTGAATATGTCTATCATCACTAATAGATACTTGTAGCCATCGTTCTTCGTGCTCAAGAGAGCAAGGTCCGCTAGGTCGCTGTCCCATTGTGAATCTATGCCTTCTACCACAACTCTGTTTCTCGGAAACTTGCGTACTACCGCTCTGTTGAGAGTGTAAGACTCTTGACCTCCTAATATATCTTCTACTTTTTTTTTCGTAGTCACAATACCGTCACGTTTTGCACTCTTATATACCTTGTCGGGTCCTTGAAAACTTCCGGGAACTGACGGGGTTTGGTACCTCCTCTCTATTAGGGCTTCCATGTACGAATGAGGGTGGATGGAAAAAGTATAGTAATTTATATGTGAATCCAAGGATGAACCTGATCTTTTTTTTTCTTTGCCCTCTTCTTTGGCTCTGACTTTCCTCTCATGACCAAATCATGATTTTCTCTATTGTCAATTAGTAAGAGAGGGACATTTGCCTCGGCAAGACCTTCGTAAAATTCAGACTTTCCTACAGGGTCAAAATTCTTGTACTCTCTCATTGCACCTTTTATCAAATCTGCAATATGACTGTTTCGTATGGTCCTCCCTCTAAAAACAAGTTCTCCTTTATAATTCCATGATAACACATTTCCCTTTTCGATACAATTCAAAAGTGCGAGACCTTTAGATTTGTACATTTTAGGTATCGCCTGTAGTATAATCGCTTTATCCAATGTGGAGGAGGGTTCAGAGGAATCCTTGACTTCTTCTTCCACCGTTATTTGTACTCCTGGGGTTTTTTGAGAGGGTGCTTGACCAGACTTTATGCGTTCATATTTCTCTGCAGGAACTAGTACCATTCTTTGAACGTTCATTGTAATAAGGCTTTAAGCACTGGCTTTGCAGCATGTAAAAGACGGGTTATCAAACTATGTTCTTTGGTAATTAGTTTCTTTCTATGATTAATGCTCTTTTTAGCATTACCTATGTATTCTATCTTTGATTTGTATCTTTTGAGTAATTTTTTATACTTGTTGGATATCCGTACGTTTCCGTACAAGATGTTGGCTGCCAATTCACTAATGGTATCTAATTGATCTTTAGACAAAGTCCTTAGTATAGATTTTAACTGGACTAGCGTAATGTTATCTAACAACAGGTTAATGAGGCTAAAGTTGTTCTTTAGACGTTTACTCATCGTAGACAATTTCAGTAATGACTCTGTGTCAGCTTGCAACATTGGTTTTATACTCTGGGCACATAGACTAACAAATCTTCGTTGGGAAATATCCTAGTGCGTAATCTGTATTTGGGATCACAATGAGGAGAATTGTCAATGACCAAGTAGCCATAGGGTCTTGCAGTTGCATGTTGGTATGCCTCTTGCAGAATGCCCGAACGTCCGGGAAACATTTGCCGACCTAAAGTACTGACTTGTGATGCATCCCTAAGGTTCCTAAACAAGACGTTATACCATGTATTTAGTAGAATGGTTCTACTTTGTGGGCCTTTCTGATACAAGTTTTGTAGAAGGTATATGACGGAAAACTTTTTGTGATGACACCCCTGTGTAAACAACAATTCGATCCCTGCACTTCTCACTAATTCGAAACCAAGGTCATCTAAAACTATTAGATTGTGTTTCCCAATCGCAGCAACATCGTTCATTAAGGCAGCATCTGGTAGACCATCGTGAAACGTAATGTTTGGTATATTTTCTTCCATGTCATCAAAAAGATCTTGCCAAGTCCCATAACAGTATAATTTAGTCTTGGGTGGATCCTGTGCAAACATGCCTTTTACATTTTTCAACAGCTTATACACCCACTGCGTTTTACCACACCCCGTAGTACCACTTACACATATGCTACTACATGGCTTAAACGGTAATAAACTGTTATTCTCCCACCAGGGTATACCGTTGAGGTTACTTTTGCTCCATTCCATAGAAGATTGCACAGGTTGTATTTGCAATGACATCTCGTCCATTAATGAGTGTGAACTGTATTGTATTCATGATGATATACCCAGGTGGCAGCACAAAAGACAGGTGGCAGCACAAAAGACACAAGAAGGAAATAGTTTGTTGTTTTTCTTTATTCATATATAGACAGGTTTACTCCAGTTGGAATATATATATATATTAGTCCTCTGGTCTCAATAATCTATACAGTCCTCCGATATTGGCAAATCTACAGTGTCCACATCTTCTCCAGGTTCGTAAGCAGTCAAAGACTTTCTCATCTGATTAAATTCAGCTTCTTCCAGATTAAGTGACTTGCACCTGCAAAAAAAAATATATATATATATATATATATATATAAATAGCTTGCTAAAAATGAAAATGAATTTGACTATAGCTTACTAAATGAATACACTGAAAATGAAATTGCAATAAATAAAAGTGAAATAGCTTACCTCACTGTAATTCCAAAGTGATTCAATTTTGTGAAGCACATGTATCCCCTTCCTTTGAAGCAGGACACGGACACTATCCAGTTATTACATGTGCATAGCACAATTTCGTCTGGCTTGTTCTTATTCAAATCTCCCAATAGATTTGAGTGAATGAAACTAGAGTTGACAACATGCCTTGGAATGTATACTGTCCGCTTATAAATTCCATTTGTCCGAATCAATTTCAACACCTTTGGACTCGTCTCCATGTGTAGCCTGTTACTCAGTTATACTTGGTGTGTTGATTCTGCCATGGCTGCCTTGTACTGAATAGACTGAAAATCACTCCCTCTTTATATGACTAGCACTCCCCCCCCCCCCCCCATCAATGGAAACTTGATATAAGGGGGCAGTTCTCAAGTGAGAGATCACAATAGTGAGTATTGATCACAAGAGGGGTGGTGGTTTACTCAACACAATAGGTCGTGAAAGTGAACACAAAGGGGGTGGAGATACAGCCTCACTGCTTGATTAAATCTGCTGTCATTCAGATCATCAAGTACCCCCTCAAAATACAATCCCATATTGTACACTGTTTACTAACAATGAACTACTCCAATACCATGATGAATGATCTTTATTAATTTCAGATCATCAAGTACCCTTCAAACACCCCCATTGTCCACTGTTTACTAACAATGAACCACTCATGTACTCTCCTGAATGAACTTCATTAGATCTATTGTCAAGCATCCTCTCAAGTACCTACTTGAGTACCCCCTCAAGTACCCCTCAAGTGGTTACGTCATCTCAAGTGGGTAACAGCTGTAGGGTGGGGCTGAAGGCACTCTACAGTAGGCACACCCTCTCCTCACATGATACTTCACCACCCTTCTAGATCCGCGTTTCTGTATTTTTTCCTTGCGAGTAGGTATATTTGAATATATATATATATACATGTGCATTTATATGTGTTTAAGTAAGTATGTCGTGTATACAGCTGTGTGTATTCATGTGTGTATTTGTGCGTGAATGCACATAAATGTATTTAGGTATCAAGAGTAGCACCCCTCTAGTCCAAAGTAGCTTTGATTTTAGGAAGTCTGCATATTGTGTAATATATCACAATATGCTCACTTGACGGCTTCTTTATATAAAAAACGCCTTTCGTTTATATCACAAGTAAACTTATTTCCTGGGTCACTTTTCAAACATACAACTACCCTTCACTTCTACTATAATCTGAAGGGGGTCAATAAAGCAATCCTCGTATAAGGAATGTTGGAAAAATGCCCCCTCCCCCACTTTTGATCTTCCTGTGCACATTTCACCCGATACCCATCTGTCCTTACACTTTCATTATATCTGTACATATCTACTAGGTGGCTCTGTAACTAAGGTCGTCTACCGTTCAAAGGCCGACTATCATGAAGGCGAAGCACTTTTCGACGTAAGTACTTTTTAAGTAATTTTTATCACATTTTGTTGTGCCATATGTTTTGTATAGTCATGTGATGGACCGAACGATAAGTACAAATCCCGAGGGTTGGTGCTTCATGGTCTGGTCTTGTGAAAACTCCAACAACTGTGTTGACTCGGGGATGAGGGGCGTGTTTAGTCGGTAATTATAAGGAACTGCATCGAGATCCATAGCCACTGACAATATGCCATGAGATTTGGTTGCGGAGTAGTCTCATGAGGCAAAGCCGAGTGAGATTATGTAGCAAACCAAAATGAATGGCATATTATCAGTGGCTATGGATCGAGTGCGGTTCAGATTTTATCTCACCCCATATCACTGATTATTTGGCTTAAATGTGTGACATCATTCCCTAGTGAGTATTTCTCAACAATACTCCACGGCCGTTGAGTACAAGTTTCCAATGTTAAGTCTATGGGGAAAAAATACCAGGGGTGAGATAAATGTTGCGAGGCGGGCGGTTGCGGCGCGGCGCCATGTTGGTTTAGACCCGCCCTGATGACCTCGTCAACACAGCAGGCCCGCAGCCAAGGCTACGACAGGTCCGCACATGCGGGTTTACCAGAACCTGATTGGCTGCTTTATAGGTCGAAAATCCATCCCGCACACGTCCCGGTCATTTCATCTGTAAAGTATGTTATGAGAGGCCTAAAAACGATGTGGATTCTTAATGATAGTATGATAGTGTATCCCTGAGAACAGAAAAGATTAATTAATTATGCTTATCCCTTTCTTTTTCAGGTTATTTTGAGAAACCTTTTCTTGACCTTTCAAATGCAGAACTTTCGCTGACGTTGATATAACAGGGGCGTCAGAATATTTTGAAAGTGGGGGGGGGCGAACTGAAAAATTCCAGTTGTTTTCTTAGTATGAAGTCAGACTTTGACATTGACGTGTTTCACTGGATCTACCGTGAATCTGCAATAAGTCTGTGAAAAGTCAGGTCTTAGCGTCATCACCACACGCTAAAAAGTCAGACTGTGACATTTTACCGCTGTGAAAAGTCAGGGCTTAGCCATCGCTGCATGCTAAAAAGTCAGACTGTGACATTTTTCCACGGTGAAGTCACACGGTGAAGTCTGCCATCACTGCATGGTAAAAAGTCAGACTTTGACATTTTTCCACGGTGAAAGGTCAGGGCTTAACCATCACTGCATGGTAAAAAGTCAGACTATGACATTTTTCCACGGTGAAAGGTCAGGGCTTAGCCATCACTGCATGGTAAAAAGTCAGACTATGACATTTTTACATGGTGAAAGGTCAGGGCTTAACCATCACTGCATGGTAAAAAGTCAGACTATGACATTTTTCCATGGTGAAAAGTGAGGGCTTAACCATCACTGCATGGTAAAAAGTCAGACTATGACATTTTTCCATGGTGAAAAGTGAGGGCTTAACCATCATTGCACACTAAAATATCAGACTTTGACATTTTTCCACAATGAAAAGTCAAGGCTTAGCTATTTTTCCATAATGGAAAGTCAATGCCGAGCCATTGATACATGTTAAAAAGTCAGACTTTGACATTTTTGCACAGTGAAAAGTCAAGGCTTAGTCAAGACAGTTTTTACACTTGATTGAGTCAAATTTAAAAGCTGCTGACTTTTTTTAGGCTGGCAAAAAAGTGTGCGTGCGGGGGGGGGGGGGGGTCGCTCCCCCTGCTCCCCCCCCCCCCCCCATTCTGACGCCATTGTATAATGTGTTAGACTGTTGTTAGGGCCACGAGTTATAAAGGCATATCGGACAATTCACACAGGCGCCACCTGATGCTTATTAAATATTGTCAATTATCAGCCAAAACTGGTTTCTTGGAATTTATACTAAATCTAAATGAGCAAATTTTATATGTTGTCAAATTTTGATCAGTATCATAGGCTAATTTACATTTGCTTGATTTATATAGGAAAGGTATTGGAAAATATGGTTTTCTTCAATCCTTTCAAAAACAAGGACAGTGACTTCTGTTTCTTAAAACTTAAATGTGTAGTAATTTGTATACATCTTCTATATTCTTTGAATGTTTGAGGAAAATGGTAAGGGTTTAACTATATGTATTATATTATAAAATTGTTATAATATTGAGCTTTAAATAAAAAACTAGCACAGTAACCCCCAATTTTTTTAGTTTGATTTGTGTACTAGAACACTTAGGGATCATTATATTGAAATTCCAGGAAAATGACATGGGTTTTAATGTTCGAGCCAAATTGTCAGATATTCCTTTAAAATGCATGGTTGGTCGGAGGCCTATATCTCTCAAAGAGCAACATAAAAAGGGTGATTCCAGTGAATGATCACGGGTGTGAAATGCTATTATCAAAATAGAGGGCAACGTATTAAGTTTTACAAGCATTGCAAAAGCGCAGTCTGGATGCCATCTTCTGTAACTTCGGATGCCACCGCGAAATTGGAAATTTTCAGTGATAAAATTTGTACAGCTCAACACTAAGTCTGGCTGCGTGCGGGCAATGGTGGCGGGGTAACACTGGGCGCCACCTAGAGTTGGAATCGTGCGACATACAGTATTGCCCTCTGGTGTGTAATTGTGGAATATATAATCTTAATGACAACATTAAGCTATACACTAAGATGATTAAGAGGATGTGAGTGTTAACCATTCCCGGGTAGCCTAGAACCGGCCTGTACAGAGATATTGACAAACAGGTTTAACATCTATTCTTGAAACGCTTTTCTGTCCCTTCAAATCCAAATATAATGTATGTTGATTAGACAACAGATAATGTGCAAACATATTTTATACAGTGTCGTGCCCTATCCTTTCCTCCTTTTTGAGCGTATAGGACACACTAAACAGAGGTTCCTTTGGCTATGTGCTGCACATGGTTATAGACCCTATTGAGGTATCCCGTAATTCAGTCTGTTGACAAGTTCCGGGTTTCGCTGGTTACCGACGTAGTATAGTGATAGACCCCTTACTCGTAACCCAAAATTAATGCATTTTAACGGTTTTCAGACATCCTCAAATTGAAATTCTGATGTCAGAAATGGAAATTTCAGCAATTTCTACATGGGAATCCGAAATTATATTCAGTTTCTCCAATTATAAATCAGAAAACTGTGGTTCATTTTGTCGTAGTGTGCCAAGTCTATCGGGAGCGGAACTTTGCTTTACCCGGGGCGATAATCGGGAGTTTAGTAACCTCTGGAGGCTCTTGTGGTCCTAGGCCGTCTCACTACTCCCACCTAGCGTTATATTTCTAAAACATATTTCACTTAGTTCAACAAATCACCAACACAAAATGGCTTGTCTATGAGCTATTATTTCATATTTCACCAGAATATTGCGTCAGAGATGCTAAATTATTGGTGGGAGATATTACCATGAAATAATATCGCACATACACGCAAATTTTTGGCGATACAGGAGATCGTTGCCGCAGGTGTGAACGTGGCATCGCAGTGCGGCCGAGGCGCGACTGCGGCTGGGCTCTAACGTCCCAACTTACGGGTGGTGGGCCCTAACGTCCTGCAATCGGTCACCGGAATGTTTTTTTGTTTTTTTTATTCGTTTATTCAATTTCTCCCACAAGGGGAGTTCTTCCAATTGATTTACATCCAAGAAAATATGTGAACAATAGATTTTGAGTACAAGTGCAAGTGGATGAGGTAAGGATGAGTTGATTGTTATATATAATAATGCCAATATATTTAACATCCAACATGTTCTAGTAATTTGTCAGGACTACCTCACGGCCAGTTTATGACAAACACTTTAAAGTTACTGTTTACATATTTCAGCAACTATTTTCCATTACGGAGTATCCTTAGCTTCTGCTGAAAGTCTTCAATTTCTTTTTTTTTTCTTTTTTTTTGCTGTTTTAGGAGGAGTCCGGCCTGGGCCGCGTGCGTGTGGCGGTACTGGAGAGGAGCCGCGAGGCGGACACGATCGTCGCCTTCATTAAGACACACGCCGACTACGGCAGTGAGAAGACGGTCTACGTCACGGGCGTGTGCAGCCTCCAGCTCCGTGAGCAGCTCGAGGAGCAGCTCGACGTCAGGTGACCTCCCCCAGACACTCTGTGTGCCCGTCTTCAGGTCATTCTAGGTTTCAAAGGGTGTTTTGTCAACTCAAAAACTTCTTATGTCCTAATAAATGCAGTAAGGTCGCGGTGAAAGACTATCGCGTTAAGCGAACTACCACGAAAACCGGGCTAATTTGCTAGGAACAGAATCCCATTTTATTGTTTATTTTACCCCGTTCAATGAACCAACCCGAAACGATGATCACTTGGGTGTATTTCTTATAATACAAAAGGAGGTTTAGTTGCCGAGTTGGGTTCTATGTACCATACATGTTTACCTTTTATGTGAAGAAATCTGATAATTCAGACCCTACTCGTCCTGATATAGAAGATCATCCCCAGCTTTCGTTGCCGATAGATTTCCCCTCAGTTGATACTTCAGGGTTCTCTAGGTGCTGAGTATTAGCCAGAACCAGGTAAACCCTCCACTGAACATGTCATGGGTCATTCAGAGCAGCCTGAGAGGACCGGAGCTCTGGCGCTGGGACACAAGCTTGTTTCACGTTACTCTCCATACAACCTCTCAGACTTCTGTAGGGAGAGTGACTCCCCATGTGATGAGACTATCGAGGCAACAGTTGTAGACTCTTTCCTGGTATTAGTTAACTCAAATCATTACTGTTTAAATACATATGTTTGTCCTAGAAATACAACAAGATATATATTCTACGATATATTTCAAATCATAGACGGTCACTTGCTATACCGACAATCATAACTTATTCCCAGCATGTCTTCTGCCCATTAGAACGGAGACTCTGATGGAGTTTGAGTGTTTCGCCCATGGGATGGCGTTCCTCGCGCGTTTCCTACCTTCCAAGGAGCTCTACTATCCTAAATCCGTGGAGGGCATCGAACATGCCAACAGCATCATGACCGAATATAACAAGAGGTAGGTGATGTCCTCGGTGTTTTATCACATGGTCTAAGGCTCGGCGTCCACCTGCTACGATATGGCTTCGTTATGGTCCACGATGCATCTCTCGATAACAATATCGAGATCGCGTCGGACGGTACCTAATATCGGGGCAGTTGACCACGTTTCTGCGATTAGATACCTATAAAGAACCACATACAATGCATGGTGGATTTGCATGTCTAGACATATGTCTACGATTTTCCACCCTCCCGATTTGTCTTCGATATTGACTTTTTGTATCGGAGCCATATCGGTAGGTCTAAATTTCTATCGAAGTAGGCGGACGCCATGCCTTAGTTTCAGCTTTTTGGGTATCTCTGTCATAAAAAGGATTAGTTGATTGAGAGGTATCATTTAGGATTGCTTTAGATTTACTTTTTGATTATGCATTTGGATTAAAAAGATTTAGTCTTCTCTGTATCAAGCATGAGCAATTCTCCTAGTGTATTGAGGCTCCTTGTGAAATTAGCAGTAATTGCGGGGCGGGCAATGCTAGTGCCGCCACCTGCCGCCTACCGAACGAACTACGATTGCGCCACGTGCGCTTACCAGAGGGCGCCACCAGCAGCCTGCATAATGCTTGCTCAGAATGGTACCCGCCCGACCCTTATCATTCTTAAAGACTTTCACTCCTTAGGGCTTTATGCTCTATGTCCAGTGACATTATTGCTACACTTCGTTATATACATTATCACTTAAAAATTCAATAAAAGTTTTAAGCCAATCTCACGCCTACTTGTAATTAAGATTTTCCTGCTTTTTGTCTGTTATTTTTTGGTTCTGAATAAACACATGATTAACTGATTCCTCTGTTAGCGCATGATTCAATAAATGTGGGGATTCTTGAACTATTGGACATCCTGTGATATGAAAGCAAGCAAATGGCTGTTGTAGTAAATGTTGTAATTACAGGGTTGGTTTATTTTTCTCATTTATTGACTCAAACATTTCTACGTTACGGTAGATCTTCCAATGTCGGGTTATTAAAGCGATAGAACAAGTCGGTAAAACGGGTAATTGTTGATACTGTTGAGACGACCTTCCATGAACTGCTCTTAACCTACGTGGTTCGTTACAGACGGAGTAGAGAAGGCCGTGACTCAGAGAGTGAGAACAGCCAGCTCAAGGAGTGTGCACACTTCCCCGCTCTACTCGTCATTTGTGGCTCAGATATCATCATGATGAAGGTGTGTTCTTTTTGTCGTACATTTTGTACAAATGTCTTTATATTTTAAATAGTTTATTGACACATGGGTCACATATTATATGATGTATGATTTTCAACCAAGTTGTCCAAAAAGACACTACACACATAGGTCTACAAGCAGCTTAAAACAGTACTATACAGTGAATAAAGCCCTGTTTTTGTGGCCACTCGAGCGGGCGGGGTCAAAGACCTCCAACCCTATGGCCTCTTACTTTTTAAGTTTCCGGATGAGCTATCGTCACCCCAGAGTAGTCGTATTTAGAGAAATATAGTCCAGTTCCTGGGGACCGTACGAGAGCGGGGTAAAAAAAAACCTCCAACCATTCGGCCACTACGTAATTCACATGGCGAAGCCCCGTGAATTACGTAGTGATTAAAACGAGATTGGATCGAGTTCTGACCCTAAACTTGAATGGGTTTCTGAATTTATCCCACCCTTCACATTGATTAATGGGCTAACATTTGTGATATAATCCACCCGTTGGATTTTTTTTCCTAAATATCTCATGGGCGTTAGATACGAGTTCCCAATGTTAAGTCTATGAAGAAAAAATACCAGGGGTAAGAAAAAGATTGATACAGATAAGTTAAATTCACTTTTATTATAATAACATAGCAACAATACATATATACTTAAACAAATACAGATTCAAATACATTTACGAGACAAAATCGCTTAATTTAATATCATATCAGTATCAGTTTGGGAAGAGCCTACCAGGCTAACAGACGAGTCAGTGCAGTAGTTTTATTGTCTCTCCTCATAAAATATCAAATCGAAAATGTCTATTAGACTAAGAAGCATGGCTGCCTGGGTCAAAACAGTCACTCTTCTAAAAGGTCTCCAAGGACTCGTACTAGATCTGTTTTCTGTATGGTCTCTTTGGATGTTGGTCTGTGCCTAACCTGTTGAACCTCAGCAGGTAAGCAGTCCCAAATTTTACTACATTTGTAAAGGGGAGATTTCTTGAAATAAAATCAGTTTTTAGTCTACGTAATGCATTTTTTTTTTTTTTTTTACTATTTTTGATTCCCTGGTAGCAGGTCCCCAAACATCAACACGAGGCTGAATAGTATTATCAGGCTGATGTGGCAACAGGTGTTTTATCTTACCCCTGGAATAAATGTCCATAGGCTTAATATTGGGAACTCGTTCTCCGTGTCCTAGGAATATTGCAGTCCGTTCTCCATGGTCTATATATCCTCTGTGTTGTCCATTCTTTTAGTGTGTACAAGGGTGAGATAAATACAGAAAGCAACTCGTTTTGGTCAGAGAAGTCGTTCTCCAACTCGTTTGAATGCTATGTGATGTTCACTCGGCTATCGCCTCAATCATATCATATAGCATTAATCTCATAGAGAACGACAACTTTGACCAAAACTTGTTGGTCTCTTCTTTAGTATTCTACGCAGGGCTAGGCTATCCAGGTTTGCTCTCTCAAGGAGGATTCTGATTGGAACCTGACCTGTTTGCCTCACTCTGAAACAGCATCTGAGGGCATTATTCAGACAAACCTGCAATTTCAGTCTTTGCGATTTCATTAGCTGGTCCACTGTATCTCGCCAGGGCACAAACTTTTAACCTCACCTATAATGTGACATAATGCATGAAGGATTATCATTCAGATGAAATCTTGTAGTTAGAAATTGACTTGAAGTTTATTATAGTAAAAAAACATTGAAGGCATAACACAGTGTAAAGTCTCACAGCCTACTTGCGTAAGGAGTAGACCTTAAGAAGAGAGAGAAAAACTCAAACACAGAGGTACTATGTAATACTATGAGTCAAGAACTTAACTTAGTCTGTTTATTGACAAGAAGGGATCCTTGTTTTATACCCTTAGCAGGGGGT
Source organism: Alentia gelatinosa (assembly GCA_950022655.1). Lineage (NCBI taxonomy): Eukaryota > Metazoa > Annelida > Polychaeta > Phyllodocida > Polynoidae > Alentia > Alentia gelatinosa. Next base: position 28,152,530 of record OX465589.1, read on the forward strand.
TGACATGACAGGCTTGGCATCTGTGAGCTCTGCGCTCTCATTGGCTGTTGTACCAACAGCCAATAGGGGAAGACCAATCCGTTCCGGTTGAGCGCCCGTTCCGGTCTGTCGCACATGTCAGGAGGCCGCTCATGACACTGAACAACTCCAAGTGTCATTGGTAGAGTGACCTGCCCTCATGTGGGCAGACTGGGAACTAGAGCTGAGCTACAATAGGGGTATTATATGCCATTCAAAGCATGGCAGCCGTACTGTAAACATCAGGGAGGAGGTTACTAACCAAAATGGTGACTGTTCCAATTCAGTCAATTTGTTCCTCAATAATTAGGGGTAATTTAGATGATTACTTTCTTCTCATAGAAACCAATATTATATGGCCACGATAGGGATGTATAGACCAGAACTTTACAACAGGTTCTAGGCTGCGTTGGTCGTTACCTGGTGTTGGACACATGAACTATAGCATTAGGCCTACGCTGGGAACAAGGGTAGCGACGCTCTGTTTCTCGTAACCAGCTGTGTATCAAGTCCGATGAACCTTTCCCACCATATCCATCTGATATTAATGTGGCCAAACGCTTTGTACCGGGCACCTATCGCAAGGATTGATTGAATGTTGATATAAATAAATATAAATTTATCAAATAAGGAATATCTTTGTACCTATGCCACGGTCATTAAATCCGCTAAAAATACTTCACTTGCGATTACTGATTTCCAATAAACCATTTCCTCCAGAGGACTCTTGTGTGTACCCTACGGAGTGACTGTTGTTATCTAATCTCCAGAGGATGTAGATCATGTCTTATCACCTCATCTTTTGACTTTGGCACCAGGTGGAAGAGGACGGGTCCTACGAGATGATCGACTACTCACTCTTGGCTGGCAGATTTTTTATCGGTCTGAGTGCCATCCTAACAGGGACCAAGGTCAGTTACCATCTTCACACTGACTGAGCATAATATCTTCAGAATTTGTTGGTACAGAACGTGATTTAACTCCCTGATCAGGTTTCCATGATACATAACGAGATGAATAATTGATTACCTACCATATATAAAAAGGCATGATTTCGACAGAATCTGCTTGGAGTTGCTCCCCCACATAGATACAGACAGAACCAGACCTGTCCATGGAGATTGAAGTGCCACAAGAATGAGATTCTCGTGTGCCGAAAAACCTAAACCTGATGTTCTTTTTTGTAGGTCTTCACTCAGATATGCATTTTCTCTCATAACTTAGTTCTAGCAATGTTGAAAACCAAATTCAATAGTGTAGTTTACTAATCTCCTTACCCTGAGACAAGCTGTGTGACAGCCTCCGCCATTACAAGATGGCGCATGTTTTGCTGGTCCCTAAATCATGCTGAAATCGAACATGGAAGCATCTACTAGAACTTGGGCCCCACCACCTATTTGAATATTCATGTTCTGCCATAGTTAGTCTGTAGTACATGCCGTTCTCGCCAGGGTCAGAGGTTGACACTATGTGCTATGTGAGTCCTAGTGCCGAAGGCGCTAGTTTTATTAAAACAATAACATCGATTCCCGACGAATCTTCTAGGACGCATGCGCACAGTGGGTTCTTTTATATTCATCATAGACCCGAATTGAATAATATCTGAACATAAATCGGAATAGAAAACATGCGCATTGTCAAAACTACAACGTTTTCTGTATAACAGTGTACTGCACAGGGTGCCGAAACGAGTATATATACGATAAAGGGCGCATTAGTACATGATTATTGAATGTTCCGCACGGGTAGGTGTAGCACGGTGCCCTTGTGGTCTCGGGCTTGCTCACTACCGCCACCTTGCGCTTTATCACAACACTAATATCATGTCCCAACACACAACCTTTTCACACACAGCCCTCTCTCTATCCCTCACGCTTCCGTCCGCTTCATTCCATTTCGCCATCTTAAATCAACCACTCTCACATCAATTTGAGTAGAACATGTATCTGTATGTCGCTCTAGGACGATGTTTCCCAGAACCATAATAGTGTAGAAGACAGTAAAACCATGAGGCAGTCAAATTGTTTCGTAGGCAAATTGTTTCATATTACTAAGGGTAACCAGCTGAACGGGCAGATATAGGCCTATTGGCTTGAGAGTAATTTACCTGAAAGTGCCATCGCATGGAGGCAGTTGGCTGGAATGCATTCGGCTGGGTATAGTTGACTGGCTACCAGTTGGGACAATTGTACCGTCCCATGGTGTATTTTTCAAGTATTCAAACAAGTGTATTATATCACATCAAAATAGGTCATATAAAAAAAGTTACCGTTAATGGTTCTACCCTCCGCACGTATACTTCATATTTAAGATTACTCAGACTAGAGGATAGGTCAGATACCGAATAGCTCAATTGCAGCAGTGCTTGAGGATTACCTTCTTAATGTCCTATAAAGGATTACCCATAACCTACATATCGATTCCTACTTTAGATCCATCTATCCTTTCTTTTCCAGCCAGCAGTAATAATGCGATATATAAGAGGATCTTACTAAATTTTGATTTGTTACAAACCTCGGACCTCTCGTGTTTTTGGTACAGGACTTTTGTGAGCTGATACATATGGCGGAGAACTCGACTGGGGAGACCGTGGATGTGTGTGGACGGGATCTCAAAGACCCAGATACTGACTGCAAGTACAACATGTTTGCTGACCGTGACCTCATCTTTCCCATGGGCAAAGGAATCGTAAATAATCGAGGTACGTAGCCTATTAACTGTAACACTGTTAAGTGAAATATTTAGGGGTTTAAAGCGATCCCATTGAAACGGCAGATACCAGGCCATAAAATATGACGGTTTGGGAGTTTGGAGACGAATTTCCTATAGCTAATAGCACGGACTTATATCTATGGATAGGAAACGCGGGTCATTCCCGTGTTTGTTCAACGATCTGTTGGACTCGGCTACGCTTGAGTGCGTTTCGCGGGTATAGCGCTAATTTCCGTATGATCCGCTAGGAAAAATTTGGTGATAGTTCCATTTTAAGCCACCAGGGTTGAAAGTGGCGCTGCTGATGTTTTGTTTTTTTTGTTTTTTTTTATAATTGAGCAAGCTCTTTCTTTATTTCACTTGTAATACATACATTCATTCTTTCCTAAGTGTATAATCATGACTTGCGTTCCTAAGGTGTTTATTTGCAATCCTTTTTTCTATGGTCTTGGAATAGTTGGGGCCGGTAGACAAATTTCCCTGATTTTCAGGCAGTCAGTCTTGGGAAAAAATTATTTTCAATTCATTCCCATGCCCCTAGGCTTTAATAAAGTATTTGTCAGTCGATTCCAGGTATGTACCTACATGGGACAGTTGGAATTAGGGAACTAAGTTCACTAGATTTTTTTAAAGTTACGGCACATTTTGTGTCAGTTTGGGTTGGGTCGGCAGTCAAAATTCCACGATTTTCAAGTGAGAAATTCAGAAAATCCAGATTCTTAAATTGTTCCCATGCCCCTAGTCCTCAATAAAGTATTTGTCAGTCGATTCCAGATATATACCTACATGGGACAGTTGGAATTAGGGTCCAAAGTGCAATAGATTTTTTTAAAGTTACGGCACATTTTGTCTTAGAATAGTTGGGGCCGGCGGACAAATTTCCCTGATTTCCAGGCAGTCACTCTTGGGAAAAAATTATTTTCAATTCATTCCCATGCCCCTAGGCCTTAATAAAGTATTTGTCAGTCGATTCCAGGTATGTACCTACATGGGACAGTTGGAATAAGGGTTCTAAGTTCAATAGATTTTTTAAAAGTTACGGCAGATGTAGGAATGTAGGATGTAGGTATGTGGGGATATAGGATGTGGAAATGTAGGATGAAGGGATGTAGAGATGTATGGATGTATGGCTGTGGGGATGTAGGGATGTGGGGATGTTACTGTCACAGCCTGCCTGAAAATCAGGGAATTTTTCCTGCCGATCCAACCCAAAATGACACAAAATGTGCCGTAACTTTAAAAAAAATCTAGTGAACTTAGAACCCTAATTGTGGGGATGTAGAGATATGGAAATGTGGGGATATAGGATGTGGGGATGTAGGGATGCAGGATGTGGGGATGTAGGATGTGGCACGTGGATGTGGGGATGTAGGGATGTAGGGATGTAGAGATGTAGAGATGTAGGATGTATAGATGTGGAGATGTAGGATGTAGAATGTAGGGATGTAGGATGTAGGTATGTGGGGATATAGGATGTGGAAATGTAGGATGTAGGGATGTAGAGATGTATGGCTGTGGGGATGTAGGGATGTGGGGATGTATGGATGTGAAGATGTGGGGATGTAGGATGTGGGGATGTATGGATGTGAAGATGTGGGGATGTAGGATGTGGAGATGTAGGAATGTAGGATGTAGGTATGTGGGGATATAGGATGTGGAAATGTAGGATGTAGGGATGTAGAGATGTATGGATGTATGGCTGTGGGGATGTAGGGATGTTGGTATGTATGGATGTGAAGATGTGGGGATGTAGGATGTGGGGATGTAGGAATGTAGGATGTGGGGATATAGGATGTGGGGATATAGGGATGTAGGATGTGGGGATGTAGGATGTGGGGATGTAGTATGTGGCACGTGGATGTGGGGATGTAGGGATGTAGGATGTATAGATGTGGAGATGTAGGATGTAGGGATGTAGGATGTAGGTATGTGGGGAATGTAGAATGTAAGGATGTGGGGATGAAGAATGTGGGGAAATAGGATGTGGGGATGTAGGGATGTGGGGATGTAGGATGTAGGGATATGGGGATGTAGGATGTAGGGATGTAGGGATGTGGGGATATAGGATGTGGGGTGTGGGGATGTAGGATGTGGGGATATAGGATATAGGGATGTAGGATGTAGGTATGTGGGAATGTAGAATGTAAGGATGTGGGGATGAAGGATGTGGGGATGTAGGATGTAGGTATATGGGGATATAGGATGTGGGGATGTAGGATGAAGAGATGTAGGGATGTGGGGATATAGGATGTATGGATGCATAGATGTAGGGATATGGGGATGTAGGATGTGGGAATGTAGGATGTATAGATATAGGGATGTAGGATGTATGGATGTATAGATGTGGAGATATAGGATGTAGGGATGTAGGTATGTGGGGATATAGGATGTAGGTATGTGGGGATGTAAGATGTAAGGATGTGGGGATAAAGGATGAAGGATGTAGGGATGTACAGATGTAGGGATGTAGGGATGTAGGGGTGTGGGGATGTATAGATTTGGAGATGTAAGATGTTCAAAGTTTCAAAAATGTTCCCCCTCAACCAGGCCTTGCAAAGGTTTTTGTCACTTTGGATTTACATCAAACTTTTAAAAATATTACCCATCTAGCAGGCCTTAATTAACTATTTGTTGGTCGATTCCAGCTATGTTCCTACACAGAACAGTTGTATTTATGGCTCTATGTGTGCTGGGGGTTTCCAAACAATTGGCACAAATTGGGTGACTTTAGCTCTGAGCGCCCCTGAGAGCGCCCCAATCATCTACAGACCAGGCACGGCCCATTGCCAATCCAGGTCTTCCAAGTCCGTGCTACACAGAACAGTTGTTTTTATGGCCCTATGTGTGCTGAGGGTTTCCAAACAATTGGCACAAATTGGGTGACTTAAGTCCTGAGTGCCCATGAGAAATCAATCATTTTCACATGGTCAGCCACAGAAAGTCAAACTTTTAAAACTATTACTTATCTAGCAGGCCTAAATTAACTATTTGTTGGTCGATTCCAGCTATGTTCCTACACAGAACAGTTGTATTTATGGCCCTATGCGTGCTGGGAGTTTCCAAACAATTGGCACAAATTGGGTGACTTCAGTCCTGAGCGCCCCTGAGAAAACAGTAATTTCACATGGTCAGCCACAGAAAGTCAAACTTTTAAAAATATTACCCATCTAGCAGGCCTTGATTAACTATTTGTTGGTCGATTCCAGCTATGTTCCTACACAGAACAGTTGTATTTATGGCCCTATGTGTGCTGGGGGTTTCCAGACAATTGGCACATTTTGGGTCACTTTGGGTTGGGTTGGGACTCAGATTTCCCTCCTTTTCAGGGTGTTGACATGGGAAATCAATATTTTGAAATTATTCCCCCCTCAACAGGCTTTAATTAATATTTCATCAAAAGGTCTAAGTATATACCTATACAGAACAGTCAGAGTTATGGTGCTAAGTGTAGTGAACGTTTGTAGACAAATGTAAACAGTTCATCTGAATGTCATGATTATGCTGAGCCTACCAGCCGCGACAGTAGCGATCCTGGTGACGAAATGTTGAACTAACGCCAAATGATGTTAGCGCCGTCTAGCGGCCGTTATCGGAACCCTAACAATGCCGAGGCACTCATGGATATGCCAGTGGCGGGTTGTTTCTAATCCAGGTCTTTCAAGTCTGTGCTAATAGTTGACACTATCAATGAGTCATACTATAATTATAAGGAGGCGTGTGATTGGCTTAAAAATATATTTATCAAATTTTTCAAATAATGTATAAATGAGGAATAGTATGATAAATGCCAACAGGCATAAGGCATAAAGCCCTGACAGTCAATGTCTATATGGTCGGTGAGGGACGGGAGGGTACAAATCTTAGCGAGCGGAGTGCAGATCGCTGGTGGCGCCCTCTGGTAAGCAGACGTTTCGGTACCGGCTTCGTCTGGTAGGCGGCAGATGGCGGCACTGGCATCACCCGCCCCACAATACAGGTGTTGCCGTTCAGCGCCGCCTAACGGCCCACTGCCTAGTTATGCAGCCGCTCGGACAAACCTGGTCGAGTCTGGCTATATGTATATAGAGAACACAGCAATCACACCTAAAGTGTGAACGGTGGGTGTCATTACAGGAGCATTGTTTTTGGACAGATTGGACTACTAGAACAATTAAAGGCATTGTATCAACCTGTCTGGACAATCAAAACTTTATAGTTGATAATTGTTTTGGCTTTAATTTGGAGAAAGATAAGCACATAATAGCTAGGCCCGCCAATGTATTACTGTATATTCAATTTCGGTGATCCTGTGTTATCTAAGCTATATCTAAAGTATCATTGAGGTGATATACATGTATGATACATCGAATTGGAGCTAGATTACCATACAACACGATGAAATCACTGTTATTTCTCTGCAAATGTTATACACGGGTATCATGAACGTATTACGCAAATATACTGAGTGATTCCCTGCTAAAGAATACGTTGCCAGGGGCTTGATTGGCTGCAGGCATTGGGTAACCAACCAGATAAGGTGAGACACCGGCCTATGGAAAAAGGCCTATTAATGCCAATTTACAATTAGCTCCAATTACTCACTGGGAGCAAATGGAGTATAATATTTATTGATGTCTACCTATAGGCGAAAGTCTTACCTTTACTGAGCGGCATGACTGCGCAACTTTTGTACAATAATTGATACTAAATGAAAAAATACAAAAACAAGAAGAGTCTTTGAACGAGCTCACGGGACTTTCTCTGAATTTGTCTCAAGTTATTAAATCAATATCTGTAACATATGCGGACGTATGTTATATCAAGATGTATTTCAGAAAACCTTGGATGAATAAACAATAGGTAAAATTCCTTATGATTATCAATCCAAATTTGCATACCCCTGAAATCCTTCGAGATTTGGTCACACAGATATATACATATAGATCGTCTGCTGTGGTTAGTAAGAACAAATAAAGTATGTTCAGTCGAGTTCAGCAAAAAAATACTGTAACATCTCTTCTTTCAATGAAGGATCACACGATGTGTGATTAATTCCTATATATCAGATTTGGCGGATGGAAATATATAGTCTTTGATTGAGGCATTCACATGGAAAAAAGAGAATAAAACACCATTCCATATGGTAAAATATTTGTTATTTACAAAAAAAGAAGGATTTCCTGAAGGATTCATCTGATTATCTGCTGTGGATTTTCACCTAATTGAACCCCCTGGAGATCAAAATGTGGTTGAGCACCAGGCCCTTGTGGTCCTAGGCTGGCTCACTACTGGCACCTAGCGTTTCCCCACACATTCACCGACACAGTTAAAACTCTCACCACTCACCCCACACTTTCACCACGCGACTTTTCCCCACTTCTGTCTTCATTCCAACCACCACCGCCTTTACCGCAACACACATGTATTATATTTTCCCCATCCACCATCACCCTCCTTTTTTATCCTAATTCATCTATATTATATATTCAATTCGTATGGGTATTATCTTTAATTTTATACAAAATTTTAATCCCTAGTTTCTACCACATATATCTTCATACCTTATAGATATACATCAATTCAACACAATGTATATCTATCAACATAAAATCATATTGTAATGAATTTTATTTACCCAACTCCCTCTTACCTTTCTCATTTTGCGGATGCGCAGTAGTAGGAGAAAACGACCTTACTGTGGCCGAACTATGTCTTAGTTCGAGGTCATCTATCGCCGATGTTTGCCAGGACGCCGCAGGCGGAGGGGCGAACGTCGGCGATAGGTGACCGAGAACTAAGACATAGTTCTGGCCACAGTCAGGACGTTTTCTTATTATCACATACCTTAATTCTATCAGAAACACGCCATTTATTGAGTCCTCGAGTCACAACCACTAATTGTTGACACTGTCTGCTATGAACCGGAAGTTGCGCAGGATCTGTGCATTGCGCATGCGCAATAATACCGTCACTCGCCGAACGGATGTTTGGTTGTTATTGGTAGGCGTGCACTTAACAGAGAATGCGATTGGAGAGCAGTAGGAGTATCACCCGGGAATCAGCGTAAGCGTGTCTGTGCGTCCCCCGTTGCAGACCAAGTCGAATGGCGTGTTGTTATTATCGATGATTTCAACATATTTACAAAGGTTAAACTGTTCTATCTTGTTGTCACCTGTCGTATGCCTCAATATTTTACAAAGATGCACTTCTAGTCGTTACGGGGGGCCTCTATAGCGAGTTTCAAGTCACGATTTGACATACTCCAACATGTTGACAGTGGTCGAGATGACGTAGAATACGCACGCCAAGCGCGTTGCGGTGAGTTAGTTACATATACGTTAGAATATTGCACCACGACGAAGCGCACCATAGTGGGCCGTAGTCGCGATATACTACACCCCCCGCAGCAGGTAGTATTTCACTGACGTTTGGCTATAGGTATGTAATAATGAGGTATTTAACTTATAAAACATATACCGCGCGTTGAGCATTCGATGAGTTCCATCATTAATTCAGAAAAAAACATATATATATACACTGGGAAGATGCTGGAATCCAGGGAACGGCTAAAACTGCTTTTGCATTGGTTTCGTGAGAATGAACCAGCCGAATAGACATAGGCTTAAACACTGAAATAACCATGATAATGAGGTCTTCATACAGAGGAACATCTTTCTCAAACTGTAGTATCATCCATGCTCACGACGCGGCGCCACTTTTCAGTTCAGTACGGACTCCTTGAGAGGCGGCAGGGTGCTCGTAGTCTGAAATAGGAGCAAATAGTATGTTCATCATTGATGAATGAGCGTGCAATTATAAATGATCAATGCATATCAAGCAACAGTGGGTCAATGAGGTATTTTGGTCTTGAGTGATGGGTCATGGTCAGCTGGGCATACCTCTAAGAGACTGTGACACTGGCTCCCTGCTCTGTTCTCACTATCATAGTGAATAGTACACAGATAGTGAAGAGATAGTTTGTATTCAGTACCCTGAAAGTCTATATGGACCCCTCTAAACTCTAGATGATGTATATATATATATAGACAATAATCGATGATTTTGTGGACAGGCGGCCGTAAACCACGAGAGGTTGATGCGTAGTAATACCACGGGTGTATTACGACGTCAACCACGTGTGGTTTACAGAGCTGCCTGTCCACAAAATCATCGTTTGTTGCATTTATTATGAGATTAAAAATATGTGTTACAGGTAAGTGAAACGAAAGCGGAATGACCGTTTGGGGGAACCTGGTAACCATGGTACCCCGAGTCACCGCATCCAGTAACCGGTAACCACCTGAAAAACAACTATGACGCTGATAGTAGTGGACCTGGAAAAAGCGAGGTGAATTAAATAGATGAATCCCATTGGCTTAAATTTATATTTATATAAACGAGGTTATATAATTATATATATAGACAATAATCGATGGTTTTGTGGACAGGCGGCCGTAAACCACGAGAGGTTGATGCGTGGTAATACCACGAGTGTATACCGACGTCAACCACGTGTGGTTTACAGAGCTGCCTGTCCACAAAATCATCGTTTGTTGCATTTATTATCCATCTTTTCGAATAAATTAAACCCAGTAATTGCCATATTAAAGGGTATAACATTAGGAACTATTTCTTTGCTCTATAGCAAAAGGGACTATTTTGGCCGTATACCATGGTTTTGAGGTCGTATACCACAGGTTAGAATCCGTATACCACAGTTATGGTATCTGACAGGTTTTATACATTGGGCCATGGTTTACTGAGTCCCCATACATTTTCAATGGGGGCTTTGTATACGATGGATAATAAAGCACGTGCATGCACGCTCTAATAAACCCGGGCTGTTACTGCTGTCTAGTGTTTGATTTTGTTTGGATTGTGGATGTAAAGTTGAACAATACTTTCTTCTTTTTGCAGATGAGATAGAGGACGGCGATCTGGTCCACTCCCTGCTGCATGTACTCTGCACCAACCTCTCACAACTTGTCCACCAGACAGCGCGCACACTTGACCTTAACCACATCTTCTTCAGCGGACCTTCTATCAATCCCAAGGTCGTTCGAAAGTGGGTCACAGCAGAGATGACCTTGAGAAACGCAGGGCTTAGACGTGGGGTATGTCTGCAACAAATGTTCATTGTTACGAATACCTGCTTCTAGCAGCCGTTTTCTTATTTCTTTCCTGTGTATTATTTCAAAATATAATGAACACAAATCTTGGTGCCTTTATCTATTTGATAGCTATAAATATTTCATATTAAGTATCTCTGCTTTTAGAGCATACATAGAACAAGAGTATTTGGTTTGAGGCGAAGACAGAGGGATACCGTATCTGATTTAACCCGACCACCCCCTATATCGTAGAAGGGGTTGTTAGCCAAACTAAGTCTGAGAGTGCTCTCTCCAGCCCCTCCTAGTCCATCCCCGGCGCTAGTTGACGCTTGTGGCGCATTGCGGCGCCACCTCCCGGTCCCCAGGTGGCGACATCTAGCGTGGATAGCACGAACTTCACTTGGCGGCCTCTTTATATATATATATATATATATATATATATATATATATATATATATATATATATATATATATATATCCACACTACATATCTTATCCTTTAATCTCACACAAGCAATACAAATCAATTGATTCTGTCTGTCTAGACGTAACAGATGGGCTTCCTAGGTCTGAAATCCATGAAATGTATATCTTTGTGCTAAGTTCCCTTCGAGATACTTTCCACATGTTTTATATTCTTGATGTTGTTCACTAATCTTTATGATGATGTTTCTATCCTGCAGATCAAAAGAGTGAATTTTGACTTTGTCCGCGTTGGGATCTTCCTGGGCGCCACAGGTGCCTTCATCCATGGCCTAAAACATCGTCATGGTGACAATGATGCAGACACTCAGAGCGGAGACTCTGTGGAGAGCAACTCCAATTTCAGCTCAGAAGCTGAGGATGAAAAGATACTTGAAGCGGACTACTATGCTGAGATTGAAAAGATTTCTAAAGAAAGGTTAGTGGATATAAAATCGGGAGTGGGGAGGTGTGTAATGTTAAAGGGGCGAGAACCCCAAGGCCAAATTGCCCAGGTGTTCGTCGCTGCAACTTCACAGCACTCACCTGAAGTACTTTTGAAATTAATGGTTATATATGGAACAATTTGGCTTGAAAATGTATAATTACTGCATAACGAAGAATCTAGTCAAATTCCAACTGGTAACACTTTTTTCTATAAATTTTATTTTCGACGATCACTTTTACAGGTGTTTTACAAAAAGATAGTCGTACGACTATAATATAAAATCTTTCAACAATTTTCACTGTTTCTTCTACCGCTTCGTCTACAGGAAACTAATGACCAATATCCGACAATAGTCAATTTCCTAAAATAATAGAATATTACAATAGTACAGCTTAACATTCACTGCACGAAAACCACTATTTTACATATATATATATATATATATATATATACGCCATCGCGATAATGCATGTATCGGCTGCAAAGTGGCTTGTTTACATTTGTATACACCTCTTATCTGCGTCTGCGTTTCGGGCGTCTATGAAACAGTTTCCATATGTAGACGCGCGCAACTTGGCTGTATTTCACGCCTGGCGTATCCAAGATAAAACATGCTCTGCGCGATATATATAATCCAGGCGTATGTGTATGTGTACCGAATATTTAAAATGTCCGCTACCTCTACCATGCCCATTGTTGTTTTTAGACCCACCGACCCCCGTCTCCTGCCATCCCCCGTCACCCCCCGACTCCCCCCCACCACCCCACGCCACCCCCAGCCAGCCTCAGTGAGAAGCCCCTCGCTGCCCGCCACCCAGCGCCCACCGCCCGCCGCCAGCCGCGTTTGTACAGTGGGAAACCCTCCCCCACCCCCCACCGCCCGCCCATGCCCGCTGCTGCCCGCCGCCCGTTCTTATAGGTGTCTGTGTTACTGCCTGTTACACGGCTGTGGCATAGACTAAATGGTATAGGTTTATATATGGGAATACCCAGAACAGTACAGAAGAGTGGTGTTTTCAAGGTAAAATCTATTAAAAAAAAGTTTAAGAAAACCAAAGAATGCAGGGTTTATTATGTGTAATTAATCAATATATATTCAATCAGGTTTTATAAAGGTTTTATAAAATAAATTGGTAATATAAGATTGCATTTTTTATATAATACAGACTTGGATGATTAATGGAAAATGAAATATGCTACCAGTAGTGTCCCCAAGTTGCAAAAATAGGAACTATTGGATGGTGGTGTATATACAACGGAATCAGGCGTATATATGATGTATATAAGACCACACCATGGACATGTATATATATACGCCACTAGATAAGGCGTCTACGAGACGGATAACAGGTCAAACTTGTAGACGCAAAATCCTACTGTTAGACGCGTTTCGGATACATATGTAAAGCGGTAGGTTTCGTGCAGTGATTTAAACGAGTATTTGATCATTTTAGACTTAGAGTTCGATCGCATGACCATAGTTTAACATTACTCTCTCATCACTTACAATAATATTTCATTTGTCAAGTGATCTATTGAAAATATGAATCATTCTATCTCCACTTTCTGCTCTTGTTTGTTAACCTTTTCTTATTCTTTCCTTTTCTCGTATTTTGTAATAAGACGTATCTTTCTTGCCTAGGGGACATCATCATTCGCACAGACGTAGCGATGAGGAAAGTTACGAAGGGAATCATAGCAGCTTGTCAGATTCTGAAAGCGAAAACCATCGTCATGAGAAAGAAACAAAGGACAAGAGGAAGGAGAGGATCAGGACGGAGAAAAGACTGAGAGAGGAAGAAAAAGTGCGAGAAAAGACACACAAAGAGAGACTAAAGAGAGAAGAGAAGGAACGGAAGCGAGATGAGAAGATTCTCAGGAAGAGAAACAGACGCTCAAAGGACGATATAAAGGGAGAGAAAGAGCGAGAGAGAAGCACAAGCAGAGATCGTAGACATGGTTCGAGACATCGCAGTAGCAGCAGGAAGCATCATAATAAACCTCATGACGATACTGGCCACAGACAAAGTAGCCACCACGAGAGGGACCACCATCATGGAGGACACAGGGAAATAAACCACGATAAGAGCAGTTTTGAGCATCGCCATCATTATCTTATTCACCATAGCCATAAGCATCACCATGGTCACGACCGTGGTGAGAGCCATCAGCATCACCGTGGTCATAGTCACAGCCATAAGCATCACCATAGCCACAAACATGGCCACAGCCATGAGCATGAATACGGTCGCTCCCACAGTGAAACCACAAAGGAATGGAGGCAGAGGGTTAAAGATCATGGATGTAGTAAGGATGACTATTGGGAAGCTAATCAGGGATGCGAAATTGACGATAACGGTATAAATGAATCTGACATCTCAAGCGAAGTTGGGATGGATAAGGAAAATGATGGTGGCAAGCATGGTACTGAGGGAAGTAAGGGTAGATCCTGTAAAGGTAAAGAAAGAGGCAAGGGAAGGAGTAAAGGGAGGTCTCGGAGCAGGAGCAAAGAAAGAGAAAAAGGAAAGGGAAGAGGCAGATCTCGTAGAAGGTCTCGTAGTAGAAGTGGTGGAAGGAGCAAAGGAAAGAAGGGAAGTAGGTCTCGTAGTAGAAGTGGTGGAAGGAGCAAAGGAAAGAAGGGAAGTAGGTCTCGTAGTAGAAGTGGTGGAAGGAGCAAGGGAAAGAAGGGAAGTAGGTCTCGTAGTAGAAGTGGTGGAAGGAGCAAAGGAAAGAAGGGAAGTAGGTCTCGTAGTAGAAGTGGTGGAAGGAGCAAAGGAAAGAAGGGAAGTAGGTCTCGTAGTAGAAGTGGTGGAAGGAGCAAAGGAAAGAAGGGAAGTAGGTCTCGTAGTAGAAGTGGTGGAAGGAGCAAAGGAAAGAAGGGAAGTAGGTCTCGTAGTAGAAGTGGTGGAAGGAGCAAAAAAAAGAAGGAAAGTAGGTCTCGTAGTAGAAGTGGTGGAAGGAGCAAAGGAAAGAAGGGAAGTAGGTCTCGTAGTAGAAGTGGTGGAAGGAGCAAAGGAAAGAACGGAAGTAGGTCTCGTAGTAGCAGTGGAAGTATAGACAGGAAAAAAGGACATGAGAAAGGAAGAGGCAGATCTAAGAGAAGAGGGAAAGAAAACAGATCAGGCAGTGGAAGCCGCAACAGGAGTGGCAGTCACGAGAGAGGACATGGCAGCAGGAAAGGTCATAAAGGCCACGAAGGTCATGGGCCTAAAAGTGGCAAGTCTAAAGGGAAAGGGAGAAGTCAATCGCCCAAAAGTGGAGAGGGAAATTACGTTGGTCATGGAGTTCGCATGTCACACGGTCCTAAAAATATGCATAGGTTCTAGAATGTTTAGAATGTCATAACTGATTTATGCAGGATATATTCCCCCGTAATCAACAAAATTAATGGTGTTATGTCCATCTATATCCTGATATTACAGTCATATCATACTGTAAAAATGTATCTCTAACAGAAATGTATAGGGTCATATTATGTATTGTTGCAACTGCTGAATTAACACTTTCAGTCCGACCTCCCAGCGGAAGGCCCAGATGTCAAGTCCGACAAATATATACTCCCAGGGGACGATGCTCTTATGGCAATGGTACCAGAAGGAGCATTTAATATGCATTGTCTAGTTACATATAGAACACTCACACCGAATAATGATGCCTATAGGCATTAAAAATTAAGAACATCTATGAATTTTGTCCCATAGAATACTGTTTTTAGTAATGGCTTCAAAAAATGCCTGGAGGCATTCATCGTCCCCTGCATGTGAATGCCTCAAGGCGCTACTCGTCCCCGGCCTTGGAGTGCCTCAAGGCATTACTCGGACTGATAGGGTTAACTGAATGACAACATTATAGAGAAAACATACAAACCTGT
This sequence comes from Alentia gelatinosa, assembly GCA_950022655.1. NCBI lineage: Eukaryota > Metazoa > Annelida > Polychaeta > Phyllodocida > Polynoidae > Alentia > Alentia gelatinosa. The sequence goes on from OX465589.1 coordinate 28,168,131, forward strand.
CCATGTGTTAGTGATATATTTCTCTATAGCATGGAAGTTCAGATTGGCGTCTTCCAGGATATCAACCTCAAATTTATAACTCCCAGGAACATCTAAAAGAAGCTCACAGAATGTGTGACAATGAAGAATGTAATGTGGTTTGCCAAAGTATGTGGAAAGGATACATGAAGCCTCAATTAAATCTGCCAGGAAGATTCTTAGGTAGGCTTGCCCCACGTGTTTTCACTAGAAGTTTTCTGTCATGGGGACAACCTTAGGCGTAGTCTCCTTGGCCAAAGGCAGTATTATTAAGTACTTTATAGCGGCTGGGGAATACTCTAGTACAGCACTGCCCTCCCAGAATGGGAGTTACTATTTCTTTTACTTTCTTTTATATATTAACATAGGTAAAGTTTGTTTTAAACTTACTTTGTAGGAAGGTTCCACACAAACCAGACAAGCCAATTGATGATAAAATAGATTTATTAGGGATAAAGATACATCGAGATAGGGGGCGGTAGGGGGGATGGCTGCAACGTTTCGTCTTCTTTAATTTAATAAGACTTCATCAGGTAATGTTGTTTTAAAGTTTGTTTTAAAGTACATTCCTTTTTTCAATGATATATTGCCATATTTTGAATAGGTGGCTGAATCGTTGATCGTTTGGACACATGATGTATTTCATGACAGTACTGCTCTCACTACTTGCCTTCGTACTTTAACTGCATATATCACAAATTAGGTAGTTTGAATAAAGTACATTGGGTCTCATTATGGACCGTTATGTCAATAGGCATTCTGTGGCAGGATTTGTTCACTCAGTTTGACTGCAGAGTTTCTGAGCTCAGGTGTTCACGAGTTACATGATAAAGCCCCACGGTCGAGGGAGCTGTGTTTGTTCAATATTGGGTGGAACAGTGCTAACACCAGTGCATCATACAACCTGAACGATTCCCAGCCCTATTGAACGATATACTCGCAATCACATTTGTGTAAACATATGGTTTACAGGTTTGGAGGGGCCTACTATATAATATAGGCTCGTACAGGAAGACCCTTTTCTGTACGCTAAAGAGACCCAGGGACGATGTTGGTCAACTTTATTCAACATTTATGGACCACCTTTTGGACGGCTAAGACTATCTTGGCGAACGAACTTAAGTATTGTTAAACGATAACCCTTTTACGAGATCTCCTTGCATCCTGTACTTTCGTAGTCGTAAGTTGTTCAGCAAACCCCTGGTCGTCTAGCTTTTAAGTTCGGTGTTCGAATGAGTTGATGTACAAGAGTCGTACAATAGTATCGAGACCTCAAAAGGAACTCCCTCTCTTCCTTGTCACTATCAACTATCATTCATATTTGTTCAATGACGAGCAAATAGTAGATCACCAATTACAATATCCATTTTTAGATAAATAGATTTCGATTGAGCACAGATGCCAAGGTTCCTATATTCCAATTTCAATACGGTCAAAGTGTTGGTCAATGGTGATTATAGCTACATCTAATATTTAGTATTGATATCGTGTAATCGGATCCAGCAGGATCCAGCAGGAGATACATGCTAACAACTTTGTATGTAAGAGTAATTCATAATGTACACATGCTTGGTAAGCTTTAATAAATAAGGAATTAAGAACTTCTTTGTTTTGTTTGTTTTTGGTGTTTTCTTCATCTTTCTGTTTCCACGTAATATTAGTAATGGGACATGTGCTATTTATTCACATTTTCATTCATCATGATTCCATATCCTCCACTCAGAGCTAATAAGATGTCCTTTCTCAGAGGACAGTTGGGTAAAGAATTTCGAAATAGTTCAGATCATAAAATGATAACGTCTTCTTATTCTTTGGTCTGACTTTTCCATGTATAATTCATGTTTCTAGTAAATAAAAAAGAATTCTCATCTAAACTCAATGATTCTGTGGGAGAAGCTTAATTAGGTCTAAAATGAGGAAAGGATATATACAAAAGTATCATAAGGTATATGTTTCACCCATAGCGACAAGGGATGCAAAAAAAATTTTATGAATACACACTGGATCAATTAACATGATATCTTCTCAAAATGTAAGTATATATCATTAAGGTGTAAAGACAGAACAAATAATTCTTGACGAGAATGTATCACATCACATGATGATACACCCATGGACATTGTACTCTACATACATTATTATGTTTTGGCTTTTGAGTTTGTGAAGAATGGAGTACTGCACGGCTCTATCCTAGGCCCTGTGCTTTTCTTACTCTATATTAACGGTTGTCTTGAGGTGCTAAAGCACTCTCGCTGTACGCACATGACATCGTCCTGGCCGTATGAGGGAGGGACCCAAATATCAACATGGAACTACTGCAAGAGGACCTGAATTGTCTCATTTCATGGTTTGAAGGTGACACGCCCAATGAAGGTACGCTGATCTACACAATAAGTTCCATTCATATTCCTGGGGAAAGGCCAGTCCTTGGAAAAAGGTGTCTTGGGGAGGTAAATCTAGGGAAAAGGCTATCTGGGTAAAAGTCTGGGCAAAAGGCCTTTGCAGGGAAAAGTGTTTTTTCCGAGGAAAGGTCGGTAGGAAAGGTAGGAAAGGTCCACTGTGGGGGTATTATATATCAGATCCATCGGATGTAAAACCATTTTCCGTGCCTAGGTTTAACCACGTCTATGATAATTGAGGATGAAACCAATACCTTTTTTCTCACATAACCTAAAGATCTGTACGACCTCTTAACATTGCCAGACACAGGCCCTGAACAGCAATACGGCGAACTTCAAAGGCAGATTCTGGCCCTTACACAGGAGAGGGCACCTGACAAATTGGACATTATGAGTCTATTTCTCAATCTGATCCTGAAAGACTAATAATTCTTGTAACTATGTTACACCAAAAAAATTGGGGTTGTTATTTATGTTACCATGACTACATTCCAAATGATATGTGTGATACTTGTATGTAATCAATTTGTGATGATATATTATACACGTTACCTTGATACCTGAAATTTGTTCACCAGTTGAGTGCATTGGAAGACTCTATTATGAAATTTTTGATAGTGACTGTGTCCTGTTGCTATGATACATTGTTGATACTCTATGATGACCGTATTGAGATGACCCTATGCTGATTACCATTGTGGGAAGTATAAATAGAACACACGTTTGTAAATCTGTTCATTATCAGTTTATTGTTGCCCTGAAGAAGACCCTTGGGGGTTGAAACGTAGGCATAAGTATATACAATAAACAACTTATACAGTGGATTGGCAATCCGAGTCTTCTTTCATTGGAAAAAGTTGAGTTTGTCGGCCTTCTACCTCTTCAGTTCATAACTTAAAGAAGTAATTGTAATAGTTAAATGCATTCAAAGCGGATCGGATTGTTAACAACGTCACTCTTAACAAACGAGCAGAGAAGACCACAAGCAAAGCTGGCAATGCCACATTTATAGGTCACATTATACGGTAGCGTATATTAATACCAAGAGTTAAACCCGAATAAGAACTAAGGCTGGTTTCTGTAACTCCATCTGCTCAGTTTTCATATTCAAGAATTTCAAGAGCAATTGCTGATAAGATCTATAAACCAGACTACGGAGTGTGTCATTTGTGATATTATATGTCCTCCTATCTCTTGAAAAACTGCACAGCATGAAAAAACATCTTCAAACTTTAGAAGAATATCCACTCTTTGTCTAAGACCTTCCCCGCTGGCTGCCCAGCGGACAGGTTCACATCCTACGACAATTTTTCTCTTGTGCGAGAATGTCGAAAAATGAAAGAGTATTATTTTTCAAAAGTAATACGTTTCCAGGTCATTACCACAGATTATACATTGCTAAGTATATTCATTAGACTATATCACATATAACCTTAATATCTTAAAGTAAAGTACTGAAAGGGAAAATTTCACCGGAGTTCGCGAGGGACCACAACACATATAATTCTAAACCTTAGGTTAACAGGAGTTCACGTTACATCACATGTACATACACAATTATACATGAAGAGAAAACAACCCAGGCTATCTATATAAGGACGGACCTGGTCTATCACACATGATTCTGATATTTACAGCAGCATTATTTCACCCTGAAAAATGCCCGAAATATTTAGAACCTGGGCATCTGGAGAAAAAACCCCTATTTCATCTCAGGCTTGGTTCTTAAATACTCATAGATTAGCTGCTATAAAACTAAGAAAATAAGCATAGACATATTGTCCAGAATACAATAGAAGTGCATTATAATCACATCGTTAGCTATCACAGTTCAATATTCTAAAGAGAACATCACTGTTGAAAGTAGGCTAATTTGAAATTGAAAAATTACAATTCCCGTCAATGGAATTAGAAACCAGTCCCTTTGAACTATTTCATACCTGCCTTTCTGGTGTTGCCTATCTTTTATAAGGCGTCACGGATTGTCTACTTTCTTATTGTTTGTTTTCAATCTTAATGCCCCTAGTATAGATGGTGTTTCCATCTGTCTGTCCCCAAGTGTATAATTGTGGATCTATTATCTCTCAATGAAATGAGAAATATCGTACCGTTTATGTTTATATATCTTGAAGCCAATGGCTATTTCATTGTGCTATATCATTTAATAACTTGAATAATGGGACCTAGGGAGAATGCATTGAAGGCTCGGTCCATCTAGAAACGTCGTGGATTTTCAGGAGCATGTATCGGGAATGTTGCTCTCTCAGAAACTACCCAGAACCAACACTCTCCTAGCAGATATTCTATGCTCTACTTCCTGCGGCCGCTTGTACCTCTGCACCGACCTGCCTGTTTGGGACAAAATCTGTCCCATCCGCCAGTTTTTCAAATGTCCTAAATCCTTAGCGCTTTGGGAGGTATTTTGGGTTCTACATGTATATAAAGATACAGATATTACATGATAAATGATTAATGCTAGTTTCTGTAACTTAATATTTAAAATCAGACATATTATAAGGGATTACTTTTTTCAGTGGAAAGCACCATATGTGTTGCATGGTTTTGTTTGTCAACATAACCACATGTGCTCACTCGAAGCGGCAGTCTAATCGAGTGTCGATTCACATTATAAAGTGGTTAAAATCTTAAGAAGAACCAGCTCTTTTAATAATTCCCATATTTCCCAAATCATGATATGTAAGTTGTTTGACTTTTATAACATTTGACAGTTGCCTTGTTTTGAATCTGAAATGTTAGCTTGTACCTCCTATGTTTAGTAGATACCCGGGGTACCAGCGTATGACGTCAGTGGGTCGGGGCAGAGATTAGCAAGCGCTAGTGCCACGAAAGATCTGGGAGGAGAGTGCAGAACCAAATATCAGGGCCTTGTTTTTTAGTCACGACAATCGTTATTGGCGACATCGTCGATGCGGCAGTGTGCTAGAGAGCTACGATCGTAGAACCAACGACAAATGGCGTGGGGCTACGACACATAGAGAGCTTAAATGAGTGCTATAGTCACGACAATCGGTGCGCACCCAACCGAAAATGACGCCACATGTGTCGTAGGCCTAAGACAATTTTGGACATGTCGTACCGAATGCCCAACTTCACTTCTCGATGGAATTAAGCAATGTAATTTTAACACGAGTAAGGGATACATATAACCTATAATCGTCTCAAATATGAAGAAGAACGGCTGCACCGTTCTGAAGTTATCGGCGTTTTAATTTGAAACATTGGGCAATCGATCGGATATCCTACACGCACTCTCCAAGCAGATCTTTCGCGGTATAGCACGCCGAATCTCTGCCGGGAGAGTGAAGTAAGCGCAGTCGATGTCAAGGTCGCCGCATAAATTAGATCACGTGATGGTAGGGGTACACTGGCCACCAGAGCAGTATTTGCTATGACGAATTTCAAACGCCGATAACTTTAGGACGGTGCGACCGATTTTCTTTATATTTGGTACGATTATAGGTCATATGTATCTCTTACTCGTGTTAAAATATCATGACTTAATTCCATCGGGAAGTGGAAAAATCCTCTATATGGTCAATTCTCCCAGATCGTGATCGATGGCCCACGTACGGTGACCTATAATTCAAAGGGTCGTTTTCATATCTATAAAACATTTTATGATATCAGAAATGATATTAGTGTCTGTAGAAAGGACAGATCTGCCATGGGAACCCCACTTTCATGTACCTATATCGATAAAAAAATTGATAAACCCCTAAAATAGGCATTTTTTAGCTCAAATTCATAGGTGAAACCTACATAACCAGATTTTGAAGACCTCTTATAAATTTGTAACTATATATGTTTATCTATTCTGAATTAGGGATACCCACAAATGTGTTGCAGAACATATAAATTATAATAAATGTTGAGATGGGGAAATCTATATATAGTCTAGGTGTAAAAAATCAGTGGTGAAGGGTATGTCACCGTACATGGGCAAGCCACTTTAAAAGGTACAAAAATTATAGAAAAGTACTTTTTTGGGTACTTTTTAATCCTTCAAGTAAAAGAGGTATGTGTACAGGTTTCATAAGATCTGGAGTGTATAAAGTAATCCTTCCATCAAATATACTACAGCTAAATGAACATGAATGGTGAACTTTATTTGGTCACCGTACATGGGCAGAACTTATTAGGTTTTGCTTATGTAAGGAAGAAGATTTACAATATTATTGAATAATATTTTATACATAAATAGAGTATAATGGAACCATTAACATCTGCAATTTGCAAGGACTTCAGGCATGTTAATGCCAAGAAATATACATGTATTTTTAGGTATGTCACCGTACATGGGCCCGTCACCGTACGTGGGTATTATATTCTGAATAGTAATAATCAACTCTGATTTATTCAATATAATTAGAGTTTCATTTTCTGAAAATGAAAATCTGATTCTGCTTATAAATAACAATCAATATTTCCCCTAAGGCCTTGTGAAACCCACTTGCCCACGTACGGTGACATAGGACTTATAAGGTTAAATTCATTCAGCTAGAAAATTAATTTCCAATAAAGATTAGTGTTCCCAACTTTTACACATGCCTAATATTGTCTTCTACTGTATATTTCCACATTTTTATAAAGATCTAACTAGTTTGAATTTTTGGTCACCGTACGTGGGCATCGATCACGATCTGGGAGAATTGACCATATACGCACAGTGATGTGTTATAGAACCTAAGACAGTTCTATACTTGTCGTCAGGGCCAACAATTTGAGCTCAGATCGTAGGCTGCAGGCTACGACACCGTCTATAGCACGGCGGCCATTTTGTATCGTCAAATAATGTCTTGGTCTCAAGGGACGATCTTAGGCCATCGTGGATCCACGATATCGTGACTAAAAAACAGGGCCCAGGGTCGGTGTCCACTTAGTAACGCCCTGGAGTCGCTGGAGCGTACGCCGGGGGCGGCGTGATGTCTTCACGATAGGTCGGTGGGTTCACTGGCTGCACATTCGCTTCGTTCTCTTTGGTAGCATCCTCTGATCTTTGTCCTTATAAGTGAAGCACAGCCGTACAGATATTAGCTTTCACACGTTGGTTCCTATGCATCTATAATGAACTGTGGTATTATTGATAAATACTTTAACACGCTTTTGAACACAGGGAAAAGCTTCCCGGAGCTATGGTGATCAAGTAACATTCCTTGTAAAGTATTATCTCATGGGATTTGAGATCCATCAAATGTGAATATATCAGCAAGCAAACGTTATATCTTGGCACAATAGTGACAAGAAAACAATGTTTATCAACACAGTTCCAGGGCTATGGGCTTCACTGGAAACTTGCCATGTGGTAGAATGAACATGTTAGCAGTCGTATATGGCGGAGGGAGGAAAATCAATGAGGTATTATGTGGTGGTGAGGTGGTCGGGGGAGGGAGCAAGCCTGAAACCACCTTCTGTATACACTTTTAAACCCGCCTCCAAAAATGTTTAAGAACGTTTTAAAAATTAAGACCAGGAAGTGTGTGTGTGAGGGTGGGGGGTACAATCTTGGTCTTCTTCCCCAATTTCAAATGTGAAGTGAAAACGCAACCCCCCTCCATTTTCTTTGGTTAGTACCGCATATAGTACAGATATTATTACGCACACAATCAGGCACATATTATCAGCTATATACCATCTAATCGCTAGTGGATACTCACCATGCTGTGGATTGTAGGGCTGTTGCTGGAAGTTTGACGGAGTGGCGACGATTTGCCCTTGTTGCAGTACAAGTGGCTGGGGGCCTGTTGCCCCACCAACCACTAACTGTTGACCATTAGCTGCCGTTGGCATGGGGACAATGACCATCTGGGTTTGACCGTTGATACCCTGCACATACTGAATCTGTCCGGGAAGGACCACCGCCTGAAGGTACAGAAAATTCAATTAACCAAAGCTACCTCAAACTCTGTCCCGAGACGATCGTGTACAATGTATTTATCTCACCCCTGGAATAAATGTCCATAGGCTTAACATGGGGAACTCGTTCTCCATGCCCCTACAAGTACTGCAGTCCGTTCTCCATGGTCTATATCCTGTGTGTTGTCCATTCTTTTAGTGTGTACAGGGGTGAGATAAATACAGAAAGCAACTCGTTTTGGTCAAAGAAGTCATTCTCCAACTCGTTTGAATGCTATGTGATATTCACTCGGCTGTCGCCTCGTTCATATCACACCGCATCAAACTCGTGGAGAACGACGACTTTGCCAAAACTTGTTGGTTTCTTCTTTAATATGTGAGAACTGAAGGGATATGACCGTGCTTTTGAGCCGCCTTCATGGATAACCTAAAGCGGGATTCACACGATGGGTTTTTCATGTACCTCACAAAGTGTTTGTCTGAGACAAATCCTGCTGAGATTATGTCCTCGAACACAATTTCTTCCTCTAAATTGCAGGGTTACATGTCCCCCCCCCCCCCCCTCTGCAATTGTTTGTGACATTTTCCCCTAGGATGGAACAGAATATCATGACATTTTGAACCATGTGAGGTACATGAATCCCGCCATGTGAATTCCACTCTAAACTATATACATGTATATGTCCTTTTCTAAATTAGTCCAGAACCAAGATTGACCGCGCCTTGTTTATATTTCAGATTAATCTACATGCTCTAGTGATACATACGCTCGTTCAATATCTTACTGCTTCCTTATATTAGTGCCCTGTATTGGCCCCGAGGTGCCCCGAGTCGGCCCCGAGGTGCCCCGAGTCGGCCCCGAGGTGCCCCGAGTCGGCCCCGGGGTGCCCCGAGTCGGCCCCGGGGTGCCCCGAGTCGGCCCCGGGGTGCCCCGAGTCGGCCCCGGGGTGCCCCGAGTCGGCCCCGGGGTGCCCCGAGTCGGCCCCGAAGTGCCCCGAGTCGGCCCCGAGGTGCCCCGAGTCGGCCCCGAGGCGCCCCGGGCTGGTGATCAGTGTCCTATGTCGCTATGATTTGGGATTTTTCTGTAGGCGGACAAGAGCCACCACCTCGGTCTCCGACTTTGAGACTGATCTGGAAGCCACATCTACTGCTCACGTTGGTTGAGGAGAAATCATTTGGCTGGGTGTGCATGTTCTTTGGCAATCAAGTCCTAACATTTCTAAGTAGCAAGACATCGTTAAAACCCACTTAACTCTGAAGGTCGGACAAGAATGGTCAGGATACATTCAAAATAAATACAGAGATTGTGTAACATGTTCGGATTGATATCATGAACAACCCGGGTCTAACGGTCTAAAGGTGTTATAAATAGAAATTTGGTAAAAACAATATCATTGATATAGTTTAACGTTTCCTATTTCAAAGCTGTTCAAATTAGGCTACCGTGTTAATATTTTTAGTGAATAAAAGTTAGAATACAAATGAATGTATTCCATTAATTTGTCAAAGAGGCCTTCGGAGCTACTGATGTGTAAATAAGGGACAGAACATTCTTAAAACAAAGAAGAGTATTGGTAATTACCCCTTGCGTTCTCTGAATGCAGCATACGCCATGGCAGCCAAAGCAGGAATTTACTATTGCCACAACTGCCTCTACTATCGATAGGACAACGAGTACAGCAGATATAGTTATGCCCATTTCCAAACGGACGTTTTCCTGCAAATACAAATTTATCAAAAGCAACAAGTATTATCCACACTAATTGAATATACTAAGCTTTAAGCTCATCGGTGATAATGCTTCCCGTTCAGCTCCAGTATGAAGCTCAGAACGGCAGTCTCAAGGGATTTTCGTTATCCTGTAAGTACTGTAAACAACATGACATACAGTGATACAAAGTTACTAGCAGGCAAAACATTACAGCAAGTGACGGGAAGTTTGATAAATCATAGTTAATAAATAGGGAGATACTAGTGGTTATCTACATATATACACTTATTTACCGAATTGGGATAATCATACATGTATCATAATCATAACATATTAGGACAATATGCAAAGATGATGCATCATTAAACCTTAATTAGTTACATAACTTGAAATACTAAGACATTACACCATCATGATCACGGATGGCGTTTGTTGGTATAAAAAGAAATAAAAGATCTATTAAATCCAATATAAAACATGGCATACTATAGAATATGAATGCACATCTGATTCATCGTAATTGTAGTATGCTGCCGAAATCCCGAGGACTATAGCACTGCTTGATAGAAGGCCAATGGTGAAAACTGCTGCCAGGGTAGACATGACAAGCGAGGCGATGATCTGTGGGAGACAGTCGGATTATCTGTTATCTCCTGACAGCTTATTAATCAATCTGTGAATTGAAAACCACAATCATGGTAACATAGCATTTAATATGACAAAACATAGACACTATATATATACTATGAAAGGATGTTCTATACATATCACTTGTATCCAAAGAATTATCAAAATTTATTGACCATAGGATACACTGGATTGTATGCTCCACTTTCAAATTCTTCTTTCCTGATATTATTCATCCAGATCTAAATAAACAAGTCATAATCGACTACTTCAGCTGTCGGGAATAATCCTCTAATATTACCATTTGTCCTACCCCTAATGAAAAACGCCATAGGCTTAACATTGGATTTGTTTATTTCACGGTTGTGACATAAAGTGTTGTTTATGCCACTATTTTCTGATACTGAAAAAATATGGAAACGGGGTAGGATAAAATCTAGACGCCACTCGTTTGAGTTTGAGCTTATTTATGCCACTCATTTTGTTGGCTCCGTAATGTCACTTGTCTTCGACTCGGGAAATTATGGAGCCAACAAAATGCGTGGCATAAATAAACTCAGACTCAAACTCGTGACGTCTCTTGATAGTATTTTCATCTTATACTTCTAAATCACTTTCCAGGAAAGCCATTGCAAAGTTATCCGCAGCAGGAAAGCCTTTAACTAAAACCTCTGCTTGACCTAACACGTATATGTTTATCAGTTCTTTGATCATCGTGTTATGAATAACTACATTATTGTTTCTCTACCGATGGATGAGCTGTAAGACGTTTGTCTATCAACGGTGATCATGATGATGTAACATCAGGGACCTGTTTCAGTAGTTTCGTGACATTAGGCCTAGACAGACATCAACAGCGGCACCAACAGTGCAAGCAACAGTGCGAAAATTAATGTCGGGTTTCAAAACGCATGTCACAGTTGATGTCAAATAGGCCAGATTCCAGAGGCCAATTTTCTTTATATTTGCAACGTTTATAGGTTATATGTATCCCTTACTCGTGTGAAAGTTTCATTGCTTAATTTCCACGGAAAGTGAGTGAAATTGTCTAATACTTTTGAAGCCGGACAAACCGTGTTTGGGATCTGACTTGTCCTAAGTGCCGCAACTTGTGTTGATCTGTCCGTATAGTGTCATAGACGCCATCTAGACATGTCACGACACTACTGAAACAGGTCCCATGACTGTGTATGACATGTAGGTCACTTCTGTCGTGCCTTTGAGATACTAATCAACCGTGTATGGATTATGTGATCGCTCGTTTTGATGGACCTCATTTTAGTCTACACCTTTTCTTTGCTCAGATTGTAATGACTTTGTCCTTTGGTGTTTGTATCTGCCCCCTTGACGGGATCGGCTGAAAATCACATATCAATGTATATGAACTGTTTCCATCAATAAACAAATTTTCGACAAACTACAGGGGAAAGGAATAAAAGAACACTGAAGATATACACTACCTCTTATCAACACCTGAAATGAAATAGTTCTGTAGCACCCATGTACATACTGTGTATTTCAGGGTAAAGGATCTAAGTATCTATAAAAAAAACAGCAATAACTTCATCATTGTATTACTCTTTATTGTTTGAACTGGGTTTTTTTTGGGTTTTTTTATTCACAAAATTCACCAATTCTGGTGGTCTTACATTTTGCGTTCGATTGTAACAATGGTTCTCTTCCAGGTATTTCTCAAAACATTCTATAGAATGACAAACATATATATACATTGATGATGATGAAGTGTATATTACAAGCGCTGAACAAAGAAAGGGTTCAGATGGACAATACATAACTTGCGGTAGACAACCTGCTTTGACAGTAGCGCACTGAGGATTATGTGCGCTACTGTCAAAGCAGGTATGTGGTGATTGTTATTGACTGTTTTCCTTCAACATCTTGCAGAACCGATGTCATGGATATCTCATTCTAATTGAATCTTCTTGATGTCAATAAATGCTGCTATTTAAAAAAGAGAGTATCTCATGCAACCTCCTGTACAAGTACAGGGCACCTGTTTGAATAGGCAGATTAACTAGTATCATTGTGATTTATGTGAGTTGACTTACTAAACCAGATGTCTTCGCTTTGCTGGAGGCAACACCAAGAGATCCCGCTATAATGAACTGCAAAAAAAGTGAGATACTGTACTTTATCTCACCCCAGATATTTTTTCTCCATAGACTTAACATTGGAAACTCGTATCTAACACCCATTAGATATTTAGAAAAAATATCCAATGGGGGATAATGTCACAAATGTTAGCCCATTAGTCAATATTAAGGGTGAGATAAATTCAGAAACCCATTCAAGTTTAGGGTCAGGGTTCGATCCCATCTCATTTGAATCACATAGCAATTCACGCGGCTTCGCCTTGTGAATTACAACGTGATTCAAACTCGATGGAATACGAGCTCAGACCCTAAACTTTCATGGGTTTCCTCTATAGTACTGTGAGAGGTGAAATGCTTATATTGAATCTCCGTGTTTATCATTCTAGAGTATGTGAATCTTTTATTATGAAAGAATAGGTATCTGTATTCAGAATTTAACTTATTTCCATGATACATGATATAGCACCGTAAGTTATATGGCAATAGAGATGGCGAAACAATAAAAGGAGCGTCAAAAGAAAGTAGCACACTACAGAGTTGGTGTTCAAGTTATTTTTTCAAAATCATATGAATGTAAATCAGGTATTCATACGAGATGACGTGCCTGCCAAATCCGATAAGAACAGATGCTACTTTGAAAAGGGAACAATTCTTTCCCCTGTTGCCGTGGAGAATCACTCACAATGATATCATAGACATCACTGCTGGGATACTCTCTTTGTAACAGTTTCGGTGATTTTGTAAGCACACGTACAGAAAACTAAATATTGCTTAAGGATAGTGGAGATAGGCAGGGTAAATTACGTTGTGCGCAAGATAGTCTCATCAGACATCATCATGCAGTTCTATAAAGGACTGACCCACTTTGAATATGTGCATCTGAACACCGGATTATAGTATTAATCCAGTGTGGCTTCAAGGTGACTGACTTTAAATGTCAGTACTTATAAGTGGCTCCCCTCGGACAATTTACATAAATATCGACAGCTATGTATAGCGACAAATGTTCATATCATCAGAGTTGCTCGCTGGCAATCATAAAACAAATCCGCAGCGACGAAATTTAGCGACTAGGACCATTACAATTAGACACTTTTCATCGCTGACTCAATCGCTTAAGGGCCACAGCGAAAAAAAAAGTGACCCGACGAAAAGGTCGGGTCTAGCATTAGCGATTCCCAATAAAAGGTATTTTCTTTCATATCAGTAAATAATGTTTATTCCTACATCACAAACTGGTACATAGTTAAACCTGTTTTTTTTCTTTAGATAAATGGAATATCGGTCGAAAGCATGAAAAATACAATGTTTTGCGTCATTATTTATTTAGTCTAAATTACCCATTTTTGGTGGTTTAGGACAGCGATCCTGGCTTTTGCACTGGTCGTTAACCTTGTAACTATACAATTGCAGCTCCAGAACAGGAAAAGAAATGGGTATAAAAAAATATAGCAATGAAATTTTGGGAAACCCCTCCCAAACTATAACGTCACGAGGGAATTCAATGCTAAATTCTTTGCTGAATTTTCATAGTTGTAGCTGTTACCGGTCTAGCGATGTATCAGCCATCGTGATAGATAATTCAATTGTAATAGAAAAAAAATCATAATCGTTAAAAATTTACATCGCAAACAGTTTGAGATGGTCTATTGCTAGTGTTAAAAGCCCATAAGATTTTTTTCATTTATTAGAGCATAGACAGTTCTTTCTTGCGAAAGATCTTCCGCTGCTAGCGCAGTATCACAGCAGTATATGATGATAATATACTTTTCACAAAAGGGAGGTTTCTAATAATTGATTGGAGCTGGCCCTTGTAGTAGAACAATTGGATATATACATATCATTTTGAAAGTCAAAATTCATTCCATTATCCTACCCCTAATAAAAAACGCCATAGGCTTATCATGGGATTTGTTTATTTCACGGGTAGTGACATAAAGTGTTGTTTATGCCACTACTTTCTGATACTGAAAAAATATGGAAACAGGGTAGGATAAAATCTAGACGCCACTCATTTGAGTCGTGACGTCTCTTGATATTATTCGTCACAGTTGTACACTGATATCTCATAATAGCGACCAACACCCGGCTAACCGTGGTGGAGTCTGTCCTGCACTATATAGCATTATATAACCTATTAAAAAGACCGGTGTCTTGTTCAGGCAAAAAGATATATATACCTAGACAACCTTGTGCAACCAGCTAGAGCCATCTCCTAAACAAATTTTGGGTTCATACAATGTCAAAAACTAGGGATAAAAAGGAAACATGAAATGGAGTTGAAAATACTTACAAATGGGGCTGTCCAGAAACCGGCGCCAATCTGACTCGCGTCATTATGATTGATAAGCAACCACAGTTGGAAGATGACGGCCAAACAGCCGAACACGATCTGGGCGATGGAGAGGCCGCACACACACTTTGCATGGTAATGCGGATTGACAGGGCTCGGAGTGACTTGTGGACTGAGGACGATGGCCTGCTGGTTTGACGGTGTTGCATACTGAACGGGCTGCACCTGGGATTGATGCATTCTGGAGAAAACAGACAATTACCAAAATCAAACTGCTTCTATATATATATTGTAACAGAAAGACAAACCACGAGAACCAGCGAATAGAGTTGATGACAAGGTTTTATTGCAATAAACAAATGCTGCACAGGCTTTTCATGTCCTTGGGTGTATCTGTTCTTATCTTATGCTAATAGACTATCGATAGGCTGCCGGCAAGGCAGCAGGGGCGTGGCTAAGGCTAGGCCGGAAGTGATTGCTTCGAACTCCTGGGCCTAAGTGTTGCTCTATGCATCTGAGCAACTGCTTTTATAGGCTATAAGTGACGTCACGGCATCCCTTCGTCTTGTCGACGCTCTCCTCTCCAGGGTCTCTGTCTGCCTGCAGCGGATCCCGATCCACCGACGGCGGGTCCCATCCACCGGCGGTGGGTCCCGACCCCCGGAGGTGGGTCCCATCCACCGGCGGTGGATCACTCTCACTTACCGGCCTGCCTGCTACAATATATATATATTATTATTATATATATATAATTACTGCCGACCTGTCTGGTCAAAGTCTATGAGCGTTCTGATTCCTATGACGCTAACTGACGCTAGTAGCGTATCGTGGTGCCACCTTCCAGTGCGATCCGGTAGCGACACCTTGAGTGGAATGTTCGAACTCGTTTTGTTATATATATATATATATATATATATATATATATATATATATATATATGAATTTTATAACAACGTGAAAAACACAAGTGAGTCTGTCGCGAGCAGATGAAGAGTGACTGGTGAACCGTTATCGAGCTGCTCACACCACGCGTTAGGAATTATCGCCGTGGTTATCGCATTATCCACAACAACAAGCTAGACAACGGAAGTGACTGAAATCCGAGGTGAATAATTTAAAACATTTCATTCGGTATTTATTTTTATATAGAAATAACAAGTAAAACATGGTCATGACGCAAATACGGTGATACTTATTCGAGGTATCGTTCTACATGTACATGTACCTGCATTTTTAAAGCATCGTTTGGTATCTATTATTCTGATTGTCTGTAATTTCAGTAATTGATTATGGTCAGTCATGCTGTCATAAATACAGCAAGAAACAGAGACTCATACAGTCAGAACAATAGAAATACAAACATTGAACAAGACAGAGAGGCAGACTCATAAAGACAGAGACAGAGAAAGAAACTAACATACAGACAGTCAGAGAGGGGGCTTAGCATCGACCGTATGGAGGAGGGTGACTCACTGAGGCCATCACACATTGTTCCTAACGGCGGTTGGGGTCACTCTCCCAACAGATCTTTCGCGGCACTATCGCTTGCTAATCTCTGCCTCAAGCCAACGCTGGTTCCCTAAGTATCCACAAAGGACACGAGGAACCAGCTAAGATTTCAGATTCAAAACATTGTAACTGTCAAAGGTTATGAAACTCAAACAACTCATATATTATCAGTTGTGAAATATGAGAATTGTTAAATGAGCTATACAGACATTAAAACTGTTTCTTTTTCAGCTTTAAACCAGTTTATACTGTGAATCCAAGGTTGATGAGACTGCCCCTTCGAGTGGGCACATGTGCCTTGTTGACAAAACCAAACCCTGCAACATATGAGGTGCTTTCCACTGAAGAAAGTAATCCCAGAGACTGTGTCTGGTTTGAAATAACAAATAACAGAAATGAGTGTAAATCATTAACCATATAAATATGTGTATCTCTATCTACAAGTAGAATACAAAATACTGCCCAAACCATGACAAATTTAGGATATTTGAAAATCTGGCGGATGGGACAGAATCCGTCCCAAACAGGCAGGTCGGTGCAGAGATACAAGCAGCCGCAGGAAGTAGAGCGCAGAATATCTGCGTGGAGAGTGGTTGGGGGTAATGCACAGCGGACCCGGGCCCTGTTTTTCAGTAACGACATCGTCGGGCAACGATACCGTACGATTGTCCAGCGATTCCATGACATTCTGGAAGACACAAAATGGCCGCTGTTCTATAGACACGATCGTAGTGCGCCACTCACGATCGCCGCTAAAAATGTCAGCCGCTACGACAAGTATAGAACTGTCTTAGGTTCTATAACACATCACTGTGCGTATATAGAGGATTCCCGATGGAATTTAGCAATGAAATTTTAACACGAGTAAGGGGTACATATAACCTATAATCGTACTAAATATGAAGAAGAACGGCCGCACGGTTACGAAGTTACGGCCGTTTGAATTTGAAACATCGGGCTATTGATCGAATATGGTACAAGCACTCTCCTAGCAGATCTTTCGCGGTTTAGCGCGCGGAATCTCTGCTGGGAGAGTGAAGTAAGCGCAGTCGATGTCAAGGTCGCCGCATAAATCAGATCACGTGATGGTAGGCATACACTGGCCACCAGAGCAGTATTTGCTATGACAAAATTCAAACGGCCGTAACTTCGTAACCGTGCGGCCGATATTCTTCATTTTTGGTACGTTTATAGGTGCTATATATGCCTTACCCGTGTTAAAATTTCATTGCTTAATTCCAAAGGGAAGTGAAGTTGCGCATTCTGTACGACATAGGTCCATACGTCCACACGTCCATAGGTGTCATGAATGGACGACAGTTTGGGCGACATTTTCAATCACGTGACCCCACGATTGTCGTGACTGAAAAACACGTCTGGCTGCCCTACGCCTCTTACACTCACGACCTATCGCCTATTCACTATAGTGTCGTGTCTATCAAACACTGACGGCAAAAACACGTCGCCCATAACGATTGTCGTGACTGAAAAACAGGGCCCCGGTCTCGGTCGCTAGGGACGCGCCACGTGACCACTCCTCCTGGGCGTGCCGGGGAATCATGTTGTAAAATATTAAAGTATAAGACCAGAACTGAAGCCTATTGAGTTTACCAGAGGAACTCGGAGAGTCGTGTAGGTTGTAAGGCTCCAGACTAGAATGACTACAGTCCAACAGGGATGTCCTTTTATTTCCAAAGCTCCACATTCCAGAGGGAGGGACATGACAGTTTTATGGTCTGGTCAGAGGTGCGCACCCGTTGCACACCCGCGTGGTCGATCTCAGATAAGACGGGTGCCACCCACTAATCTGTCACCTGGGACCTGTTTCAGTACAGTTAAACCCCTCTTCCGGGACACCCCGCTTAAGGGGACACCCCGCTTCAGGGGACAACCCGCTTCAGGGGACAATTTGCTCGGAACGGAAATTTTTCCCTCTATTAAGATTTTATTTTAACCCCGCTTAAGGGGTCACCCCGCTTTAGGGGACACCCCGCTTTAGGGGACAGTTTTTCGGTACATAAATGCTTAAAAACCCCTCTTAAGGGGACAGTTTTGAGGGACATCATATCAAAAACACTGAAAATCTTTCTCGTGCGGGCCCAGGCGGCCGGAGTGTGTTTTTCCAAGGTAATAGATTGTGATAACTTTTTCGTTCGTGCTTCCCTTGCGGGAGACGTTAGAAAAAAGAGGGAGGGGGATACTCCAGACCAGCCTTTAACTCACCGAAACCAGCAACCTTTTGACGACAGAGCACTGCAGCGCAAACTAAAAAGTGAGTCCAATTGGAAACCTCCTACAGGTTCACATAATCTTGAAAATTTCATAGCTGTTAACGAAATCAATCTCTCTCAAAGCAACTACAAACCCCCCAACAACAGGAATTTCAGCAGAGAACAAAAAGACGCTCTCAAGAATTTGGCAAAAAACAGGGAAATCACAATAAAGCCAGCAGATAAAGGAGGAGCGACTGTAATTCAAAATACAGTGGATTATATAACAGAAGCGGATAGACAACTTTCAGACACCAAAACATACGTGGCAAGAGAAAAAGACCTAACCCAAGAGATCAACCAGGAAATCGACCAACAGATAGACTCCATGGTAGAGATGGGAGAAATCTCACCGAGTATGGGAATGGCCTTGAAAACACCAAAACCAAAAGCGCCAAACATCTACTTCCTACCAAAGATACATAAACCACAAAGACCTCCTCCAGGTAGGCCGGTGGTGTCTGCAAACAACTGTGCTACAGAGAAGATATCAAAGTTTGTAGACAACTTTATCAAACCATTGGTCCCCAAAATCAAATCCTACGTCAAAGACACCAACGACTTCATCAAGAAAATAGAACAAGAAGGAAAGGCACACGGGGACACCTTACTGGTAACCTTGGATGTAAGCTCACTCTATACCAACATCCCAAACGAAGAAGGGATCAATACGATACAAAGCAAACTCAACACCACAAGAGACAATTCTCTGAATCCCAGCAATGACTCCATAGTAGAACTACTGAGACTTGTCCTAAAACGAAATAACATAGTCTTCAACGGAAAACATTATCTACAAATCAGTGGGACAGTAATGGGTACTAGACTTGCACCGTCCTATGCCAATCTTTTCATGGAGAAAATAGAAGAGCATATCCTACAATGACCAGGAAACAAGCCAAGCAAATGGCTAAGATATATTGACAACATCTTTATGATCTGGACACACGGTGAAGAAGCATTGAATAGATGGATCAAGGACATCAACGAATTCCACAACACGATAAAGTTCACAGTAGACCACTCTAGGACAGAGATCGCCTTCCTCGACACTCTAGTGAAAATAGACGAAAATACCAGGGAAATCTACACAGACCTTTACAAGAAGCCCACGGATGCCAACACTTACCTAACCTTCGACTCAGCACATCCGCCCGCAACGAAACGAAGTCTCCCATATTCACAACTGCTACGAATAAGAAGGATATGCAGTCGAGACACGGACTATGAGAAACACAGCCAAGAAAAACTCAATGATTTCAGAGTGAAAGGATACCCGGAGAAGATCCTAAAAGACTGCAAAAACAAAGTGGACAACCAAGAAAGGAAAAACCTAATCGAGAAGAAAAAACCAGATCAAACGATCAAGAAAGATGACAAAAACGAACAAGTTCATCTCATCACCACCTACAGAGACAACGACAAACGAATCAACGAGATAGTGGAAAAGAATTGGAAGATCCTGGCCAAATCCATAACCACCAAGGAGGTCTACCAGAAAACGGTGGTGAAAGGGTACAGGAGACCAAAAAATCTGAAAGATCATTTGGTCAGAGCGAGAACGAACTACAAACTAAACGAACACCCAAAAACAGGAATAGGTACAGAAACCAAGAAGAAAGAGGAGGAAAAGAAACTGTGCGATAACAAGGAAATGGACAAACGAAACAGATGCAAGAAAAGAAATTGTCTGTACTCCAACCTACTAGACAACAGTGGAATGATAACATCCAAGACCACTGGGGACGTACACCGAACAAAAATTGGGGCAACCTGCAACAGCTCCAACCTAATCTATTGCCTAGAATGCAAGGTATGTCAAACCCAGTATGTGGGACAAACAAAAAGTAAGATCAAGGAACGAGTGAGAGAACACCTAAACTGCATCAAGAAAAACTACGGCAAAAATGATGTACCGGCTCACTACAACAAAGTGGACCATCATGGGAGAAGTGACGTCAAGGCATTCATCTTGGACCACATCTTCAGACATCCTAACAGCAATGAAGCAAGCAGACTAAGAAACAAAATCGAGTTCAACTGGATCCACAGATTGAAAACTCAAGCCCCAGAAGGGCTAAACACCATGGACAATACATATGGATAACCACTCCGGGAGTAGACAAAAAGATAGAATTTATCCGTCACATCTCTACACCAATGCCATGTCCAAAAAAAACGTCTCCCGCAAGGGAAGCACGAACGAAAAAGTTATCACAATCTATTTCATAATGTAGAGAAGACGGAAGAACACGGCTGATTGAAAAGAGCGAAATCCAGGGTATATCGATCTTCCTCTAGGCAGCAGATTTAGAGGGAAGACCACCAGCCATATACGAACATGGAAAAACCACACTATCGCACGACACCTGACGAGACCCGCCGAAGGTCGAAACCACATAACATTCCCATTCTAAACAGCGAGAGCCGAAGTCTCG
This sequence comes from Alentia gelatinosa, assembly GCA_950022655.1. NCBI lineage: Eukaryota > Metazoa > Annelida > Polychaeta > Phyllodocida > Polynoidae > Alentia > Alentia gelatinosa. Next base: position 28,189,384 of record OX465589.1, read on the forward strand.
AAATCCGACGTCAAAACATCCGATACCCCCAACAAGACACCCAGAAACAAACCCAAGAGTAAAACCACGAGACAACTACGCGACATATCGGGAGGTGTGGACACCGCCAGAGTGACCAACTTCCTCAATAAATATTTTTTAAAATAACGTCAAAATGGCCACCGCCAGAATGACCATTCGACCTAAAGTCTCTCCAACAAAAAGGAAAAGGAATAGCCAAACCAGCAACAAGTCACTATGTCGCTGTCAAGGTTCAAAAGACAAATTATACAGCAACAAGTGGGACAGGCGTTCACCTCCCATATACAAACAGTGCACACACCGGAAGCCTTCTGGTTGACACGCATCATCCCACAACCAATCATACAACCCATGACCCATTAATCAACCCATACCCACCCAAACTCACCTTTTACCCTCCCAGTCCCTCCAACTAACAAAAAATCACTCACCAAACCACAGAAGATCAGTGTACTACACACCCAAGTCGAGAGACACTGCAAGAGATCGATGAAAACACGATTCCGACGTGAAAACGCACGAAAACACGACGCCAAACAAATAATAACCGCTCCCGCCGGCCTCGGAGGGGAGGGAGAAAGAACAGCCAGCGCGCGCCGCATTGCGGAGGGACGAAAAAAGAACAGCGACTTGCGCGAATCGGCACGGGGAGGGAGAAATACTCGCCCGCCGCACTACAGGGGTACAAAAAAGAACAGCCGACGTCTCAGCCAATGGGAATCCAGGAAACGGGGTCGATAGGAGAAAAGCCAAAACAAGGCGCCAAACCCGTATACTCTTTTCAATGTGGTCGTGGAAGCGGTAGGGGTAAGCCAACAGCCTAGTCTCACCCTCATACTTTTTCCAAGGTAATAACCGCATCTCTAGGGACTCTGGGCGGGCGACAGTGAGTGAATATTAGTATGAGCGACTTTCGCACTTGTTGAAGGTAGGGGGTTAGAGGTCCGCTTACAGGTTAGCGGTGGGCGACACAGGGCGGGCTGGGGGCCTTGAAGGTGCGGTATTCAAGGGGGTGGGGGCGGGGGGAGGGGGGGGGGGGGTTACATTGAACAGGGGTGTACAAAGGAGGGTGTACAAAGGAGCAAATTTCACAAGGGAGGCATATCCATCTTCAACCTCTTTTATCTATTTATTTCTAATTTTTTGTACATTTATATTCATTTATATTCATTTATATTCATTTATATTCATTTATATTCATTTATATTCATTTATATTCATTTATATTCATTTATATTCATTTATATTCATTTATATTCATTTATATTCATTTATATTCATTTATATTGTATAATTTATATTTATTTGCTTATTTATTAATGAACCTTTTAACCTAATAACCATCGTTTCCTTCATTTATGTAGGTATTCTCTATTGTATAACCACTGGCATACTGAAAACCCCGCTTAAGGGGACACTCCGCTTAAGGGGACACTCCGCTTAAGGGGAAACTTGGCCCGGAACGGAGGGTGTCCCCTTAAGAGGGGTTTTACTGTAGTTTCGTGACATGTCTAGATGGTGTCTCTGACACCATACGGACAGATCACAAGATTGCAGTCGCTCACTTCTCGTAGGAATTAAGCAATGAGACTTTAACATGAGTAGGGAATACATATAATCTATAATCGTTCCAAATATGAAGAAGATTGGCCACTTCGATCTTCAGATATTTGCTAGTCTTTTTCTGCTGCTGATGTCTGTCTAGGCCTAATGTCACGAGACTACTGAAACAGGTCCCTGGTGTCACGGAGGTGTCAGAGCCTAATTCGATTAGTCTCCCTGACCATGGGAAAGTGTCCCTACTGAGAGGATACCGACCGAAAATATATTGACACAACTTCAAATCTTTACAATGTGACCACTGACCGCATCCGCCTCACCGCTCACGTCGAGTACTCGGTCTCACTCTCCATCGGCACGCCAGACGTAAGGTTCCTCGTAACCTCCCACCCAACCTACAAACAAGAACTTTCCCCCTTTCTGCCTCTTTTCTCTCGGTACCAAGGGCTTTGATAATATTATAATCTCGATTGCCTCAGCAATTGCCTAAGGGCGTTTTATGTCATCGAACTTGATTCAATAAAATCTCATATCCACAGCGCAGGTCCGTTTTAATCATTACACTTTCCATAATTTATTCCACTTGCCATCTTCAATCACTCACAACCTACAGTAATTTTTTCTCACCCATCTACATCCGTTTTATAACTTTTTACACATACCCTATTTATCCTCTTTCATCAATAATTCATATGTATTTGATATCAATGTCTTACCATATTATATATGGTATACATAAATATTGAATATTTATCATTCATCGTTACTTATTAAAGTGATAGATACATTATTTCATTTACCAAGCCTCTCTATTCATTCTACATAGGTGTTATCGTCATGGAGAGGGAGAGCCGAAGACTAAAAGATAGACGGCAGAGAGAGAGGCAGAACATGCATACATACATACATGTACATACATACAACAAGACAGACTGTCCAAAGTACAGTGTACATACATAGAGGGCCCAAATATCAGAATTCACTATAGCAGTAGCCTGGCAAGTTTATGGCGTGTGAATGTGTGTGATTCAACGTGACCCATTACATTCTTATTATAACGCTACATAAATGTGTCTATGCTACCCAGATTTGATCAAAATTGGCTGAGCTTTGAATTTCTGTTCGCATTCTTTGATTTACTCGTTATTCCCATTTTGTATCATCACTCTTAAAAACATTCTTTGATGATCCCTTCTGTAATGTTGCTGATAAATCGTTCCATAGAGTAATACTTGAATAAACGTAGGACTTCCAAAATCTTTAATATAAGGCTAGTGTCTATTTTTAAGTATTTCCTCTTGCCCTGCTTGCGACCCTATACATTTTAAGAATGATTAGAACCTCTAGATTGAAAGGAAATTGATGTTGAAAAATGTTCACACCATTTTCTTGCGATTTTCCCATTCATATATGATTATATACCAGACATAGAAAATAACCGGATTTAGAAATAGTGTATATCAGTAACTGTGTTGCAATTGTTATATTGACAAATTCAACAATAACATTTGAGTCAGAAACTTAATTGACTTCAGGCTAGGTAATGCAGCCCAACAGTAATGCAAGTAAAGAGACCTGTCCTGATTGTTGTTGGAGAAGAGACCAACGGTCATGTAAGGCTGACTGGTAGGACAGGTTTTTCTGGCTCTCTGCCAAGTGGATCTGGGACCCGTTTCAATAGTCTGTAGGATGTCCGTTATTGGGTCTGGTGACACAATAGCGGCACTTCGCGTTTCAGTAGTTAAGGGACAACCTATTCTGCGACATAGGGTAACAGACAGGCGCAAATAGTGGCTTGTACCATTTCAAAAGAGACATGTCCAGTCACTATTGCTGCCACTGTTGTGTCTATAATGGCGAGAGGGTATACCCTCTCGCTTCTATTGTCACAAATGCGTAACTTTACTTCCTGTAGGAATCAAGCTATGAAACTTTAACCCAAGTTAGGGACACATACAACCTATAAACATGCCAAATATGAAGGAGATCGGCTCATGCAACCCAACGATATTAACATTTGAATTCTGTCATAGCAAATGCTGCTCTGGTGGCCACTGTAGAATTATTCAAGCGGTGTCGCTAATTTATGCAGTGACCTTCACCTTGATGGCACTTGTTCTTGGTAGGACATGAGTATGTGAGATGGGGTACCCCACATACTTTTTCGCTATGCTGTCCCAAACTAGGGACACATCCACAACAGTGACAAGACACACCTCCCCTACAGTGACATGCCTTATGAAATGAGACTTAAATTTTGTCACTATTCCTGTCACTATTCCTGTCACTAGTCATGTCACTAAGTGGCTTACTGACGCATTCTACTGAAACGGGTCCCTGGATGCAACATAATCAAGTCTGTCCAGCCAGATGTGACATTCTAAATTGTTTGTTTGGTTTTATTAGAGCGAGCTTGCACACGCTAAATATATCATCTAGAGGTTAGAGTGGTCACATTGAACTTTCAGCATAATTCCAGAAAACTATCCCTTTACTATCTGCATGCTGTTCACTGTGATAGTGATAACAGAGCAGAGGGCCAGTGTCTCAGGGTCTTAGAGGCATGCCCAGCTGACCATGACCAATCTCTCAAGACAAAAATACCTCATTGACCCACTGGTGCGTGATGTGTTTGGATCCTAGATTGGCAGTTGCAGAAATGACAAATTGACCTGCCAGGGACCTGTTTCAGTAGTTTCGTGACATGTCTAGATGCCATCTGTGACAGCATACAGACAGATCACAAAATTGCAATCAATGACACACGGAGTTTCACTCACTTCCCGTAGGAATTAAGCAATGCCACTTTAACATGAGTAGTGGATACATATAACCTATAATCTTTCCAAATATGAAGAAGATTGGGCACTCTGATTTTCTGATATTTGCTAGACTTTTTCTGCTGGTGCTTGCACTGTTGGTGGCGCTGTTGATGTCTGTCTAGGCCTAATAGGTGCAAGTGGATTACAGAGAATTATCTATAGACTGGATGTAACCCAAACCTTTTAATTGTTATTCATTTATATAATCCTATATGATCCTAGTTTAACGTCTAATCTACCATTATAATTCCTTACAAGACTTTCTCAAGGTTCTTTTACACCACGAGGGTGGTGATCGAATCTATATGATGACTTCAGGTAGAAATCTCACCCCTTCATATTTACTTAGGGGAGAGTGCTTTTACTTCCCACACCACATAGACATGGTATGAGAAGATAGGCCTTTGATCTAGCAAAAAATCTACCACTGCCGGGGGTGGGAATCGAACACACAAAGTCTTACAACTTTAGGATTACAGGTCAAGTGCCCTGAACTCCCCACCCACTGAATGCAATGTGTGTAGGTCTGTCCCATTTGATTTGAAAAAGCAAATACCTAATTTAGTCATTTTTATCATCTAATAATTTCCGTTTCTAGTAGCAGATTACAGTTTCGATAACTAAGTGCATATCATCTAATGGATGGATTGGCATACTAAATCCTTTGTCTTCCAAAAGACATTAATTAAACAAAAAGTTATAATTTTAGGAACCAAGGAGGTAATGGGGCAGGGCACATGGTAAGGCCGCATACTGGACACCTGACCATTTTATCAGGCCTCTATAATTGACAGTTAGATAGTGAAGGGTCAGGTTTTTTTTTGCAGCAACCAGAAAGTCTGTCTGACGATTCTAACCTTTGGACGATGTATATGTGTGCGCGGTTTCCCTTGATCAAAAAGTCAGGTGCGTTAATGTACAGGTCCAGGTCTACCTCTAATCTAGACTGGCTCCAGTCCCTGCATCCTATGGCTACCCTCCTCGCTGGGATACTTTGATTCATGGGCCAGTCAGAGAAGGATACATACTTTAATGAACTTTATTCTGATTGTGATTAATCATTCAATGACTATTCATAATCAAAGACTTGAGGAAGTCTACCTCTAATCCTATACTCCTATGCATATCTCTTTCTGTATAACGGACACAAAAGGGTATTTGATTGATGTATGGACATTATAAAGATGCTTCTTTTTCTGCTTTATGCTTAATACAAATTTCTTTTAATAAACATGTATTCGTAAGCACCTCTTGCACTGCATATTCATAGAGGCTTAGCACCGATGAGGGAAGTTACCTTTGCACTATGGGAGAGAAGATGCTATTCATTTGAGGTTGCTTGGAGCAAAGATTCAGTACCATTTGATTAAAACATGGCACCTGTTATACACAATATATGAAGTATTAAACAGAATCCCCATTTTCCACACCACTTCCCAATTGCCTAACTGCGAAACCAAGCTTGAAAGCAGACTTGACATATAACCTATATGTATACCCTTACAAATACATTGACCTCAAAATGTTTATAAATGTCTCCACCGGACCGTGTCGCAAGTCTGAAATAGGACAGTTGCAGAAATGGCAAGTTGGCTGAGTGTAAGTGTGTTACAGATAACTATCCATGTTCTATATCTAACTCAAACCTTTTAATTGTTTTTCACTCATAATTGCACGCTCATTCATCTGTGATGAACATACCCTTGGTTCCTAGTTATGCACCTGCATTATCTTTGGTGATATTTATTATCCTTAATATTTAAAGCTTTTATTGATGCCGGTGCATGTAGAATACAGGTAAATCTTTACATTACGCCGACTCCAGAGGCCACATAGGTAATATGTCACTTCGGTATTATTCTCACGGTCATAGCTCCCGGTGAAACAACGTCAAGCAACTAGAAGAACAAGACCGAACAAATATATTGATCTTCCCTTCTACCTACGCTCAAAGCAATGACAAGCCATGACCAAAGCCAAAACCGTCTGCGAGAATATACGTGTAGTTTCTCAACCACTCAAGCACACGTCCAATTGCTGTGCGTACATGTAGAGAAATATCATCTCAACCTGTATAGGAAGAGGTCAATGACCTGAGTAGGACCTCAAAGCACGACACTGTCTTCCAAGTCCGTGCTCTAAGTTGGTCAGAGGGTGAGTATCAAATTGATGGTTTCAGTAAAGGCAGATAAATATCACTCACCTGAGAGTGTGAGAGACTGGGCTAACGGTACAGTCTGGTCGCATACAGATGATTGTGTGTATGTCTCACCTGTAATGTATTGCGAAATACACTATGGGGAACACTCTCCCAACCAGAGGCTTACTTCCGCATGCAAGTTTACGCGTCGTGTTATGGAAAACCTGTCCGGAGAGCGTCGCGGTAGTCGATCGATTCGAGTCAGTGCGCGTAACGGCGTCCTGCCCGGTGGCAGCAGCACACAGATGTTAATACGCCAACACTCCCCGGAGCAGAGGTGTATGCCTCTCAACAACGAATGTGTATGGAGAGACCCAAACGAGCCATAGTCGACTGGTTTCCAGAAATCCAACCGTTCTCGGTCTATAACTCCGTTTAAGTTCACAGGATTTATTTATAAGCTAGCAGTCATAATCACATCACGACGAAGCGAATTTTATAGGTTGAAAAGAATGACCTCTTGATAATCACGACAACGAGTTGAGATATATATTCAAAAATATATGCCCGGTATTAATTGAAAATTGATATACATGTTATCATGAAATACAGGTATTTTGTTGTAAAGTAAAAATTATGGACAAAAGAACTAAAAACAAATATAATTCCATTTAAAATGCAAGAGCGTGGTACACCTGAATCGTTTAATGAAATACTAGGGGCAAATATTAATTCCATGTCTACTATAATTTATAGTATACACATGAAGAAGGCTGCTGTAGGCCACTGAGATGACTTTTTTTATTCTGTTTCCTGTACTGAGTCTACAAAGGACCAATATATGGAGTCCAATACCAAAGTTTAATCTCATGAGTCATTGTAATACTTAAAAGAACAGAGAACCAAGTAATGATTTTCAGCAATCAAAATCACAGGCGTTTAGGTAGGTAAATTATTCACCCCTGATCACTATATTCAGGGCCGGGTTCACTGGTTAGCGTTTAGGCATTTTGACGGCAGCCAACACCTTAAATAAGCCCCCTTTTCCAGATTGGCCCAGGGACTATAATGGAGATGTCGGCTGTTTGAATTCCTTTGAAACTTCTCAATAACGTATATACAAGCAATTTCGTGTCAGTTTATAGGAAGCAGCAGGTTGTACTCTTCGAAGTGTGTTGTTTTCGTTCTCTATTATCGCTCAGCACTACAGAGGGCGCTGCGCTGTGCACCTTAGCCTGGAAGCCTGGCCTAGTTAGACTATTAGTCCGTTCACACATCGCGCCGCCTTCGGGTTACGGTACGTGAAGGTCTAACAGAGCATGACTCTGACTGGCCTGCGACCTTTAGTGGGGGGAATTTTGTGGTTGGCTGTTCTATTTATAGTATCAGTTTGACAAGGGGGAATACCGACAGGCGCTTAGTCTGCTTAAGGTCTGTAAGGGTCTGTAAGAGCACAGCTCTGATTTGCCAGTTCCTTAGGCACTGATTGAAAAAAGAATTTCTTGGTTGGCTGTTCTAATTTTAGTGCAAACCCAAGCCTGAGAATAGCACGATTCTGGCACTATTCTGGGAATCATTATAACTCTCCAAGCTGATTTATTTGGTGCATGCCCAGTAAAAGATACTCTAGGACCTTTGCTTGAAGAGTAGCATACTGGTTACTGGCAAATAAATCAGGGTAGCTTAGTACCAGCGAAGGTAGGAATTCCCACCTTAAAATGGCAGCGCAAAACAGTCTCAGTTTGAGCCTGTATGCCCTGGCCCTGGCGACAATGGACTGTACTAGAGTCTAGTTAGACTATAGGCCAGGTAACGGGTAGCCTGGAAGCCTGGCCTAGTTAGACTATAGGCCAGGGACCCGTTTCAATAGAATGCGTCACTAAGCCACTTAGTGACATGACTAATGACAGCAATAGTGATAGAAATAGTGACAAAATTTAAGTCTCCTTTCATAAGGCATGTCACTGTAGGGGAGGTGTGTCTTGTCACTGTTGTGGATGTGTCCCTAGTTTGGGACAAAACATGTGGGGTACCCCATCTCACATACTCATGTCCTACTGGGAACAAGTGCCATCAAGGTGATAGTCACCGCAGAAATTAGTGACTGGCTTCAGTAATCCTACACTGGCCATCAGAGCAACATTTGCTATGACAAAATTCAAATGCGAATATCGTTGGATTGCATGGGCCAATCTCCATCATATTTGGCATGTTTATAAGTTGTATGTGTCCCTAACTGGGGTTAAAGTTTTGTATCTTAATTCCTACGGGAAGACAAGTTATGCATTTGTGACAATAGAAGCGAGAGGGTATACCCTCTCGCTATTTGGGACACAACAGTGACACCAATAGTGACTGGACATCGTCTTACGAAATGGGACAAGCCACTATTTGTGCCTGTCTGTTACCCTATGTCGGAGAATCGTTTGTCCCTTAAGTACTGAAACGCGAAGTGCCGCTAATGTGTCACTAGACACAATAACGGACGTCCTACAGACTATTGAAACTAGTACAGCCTGTTATCGCCAGGGCCAGGACACACAGGCACAAACTCAGACTGTTATGCGTTGGCAGTGTTTGAGTGGCGTTTGTACCGCATTTCGGCGCCACCTCCTGGTCCCACCCGCCTCCAGGGGCCCGTTTCAATAGAATGGGTCACTAAACCACTTAGTGACATGTTTAGTGACGCCAATAGTGACTTGAATAACAGAAAAAGTTTGGTCGCGTTGCAATAGGCATGTCACTAAAGGGGAGGTGTGTCTTGTCACTGTTGTGCATGTGTCCCTATGGGACAACACATGTTGGGTACCCCACCTCTCATACTCATGCCCTACTGGGGACAAGTGCTGTCAAGGTGAGGTCACTGCATAAATTAGCGACTGCGCTTGAGTAATTCTACACTGTACACCAGAGCAACATTTGCTATGACAAAATTCAAATGTGAATATCTCTGGATTGCAAGGGCCGATATCCTTCATATTTGGCATGTTAATAAGTTGTATGTGTCCCTAACTGGGGTTAAAGTTTCACAGCTTAATTCCTACGGGAAGAGAAGTTACACGTTTGTGACAATAGAAGCGAGAGGGTATACCCTCTCGCTATTATAGACACTATAGTGACCCTTTTAGTGACCGGACAGCCACTTCTGAAATGGTACAAGCCACTATTTGCGGCTCTCTCTTACCCTATCTCCCACAAACGGTTGTCCCTTAACTATTGCAACGCGAAGTACCGCTATTGTGTCACTAAACCCAATAACGGACGTCCTACAGACTATTGAAACGGGTCCCTGGTAATGGGCTGTCTTGCGGTTTCACTCATCCACTAAAAACAACAGTAATTTGTTCAGCTATATTGGCAGATCTACTTCCTACTAAAACTATAAAACCTAGACATAAAAATCAGGCATGTATTTTAAAAAGTAGGTTTGTGTTTATCTACCACATAAAAATTAAATACAAATGAAACCCAGCAGAGGTCTCTCAATATTTGCATCAATGCCGTCCTGTACTGAGGGCGTTTACCACCTGAGTTTTGTCGCAAAACACTCTGACCTTCTGACCTGACTACAAAATAAAAGGCCCCATCTATAGGCCATACAAACTACAGGCGATAATTCTCTGACATTTTTTTTCTTTTATTATTCAGAACTAGCGACTTCGTCGATTCGTAGTTGGCTAAATGTGGGCGATAAGGGCGAAGCAAACCACATAGTAGAGAGATCGTCTGCTCTGGTGGCCAGTGTAGGTCTACCGTCACTTGACGTTGAATAGTCATGGTGGTTGCGGTGGTGGAATACAGACCACTGAGAGAACTCGATGATGAAATCTGGCGTGATTTAGGGACCAGTGAAGCTTGCGCCATCTTTGAATTGCGGAGGCTGTCAGAGGCTTGTCTCAGGCACAGGAGATCGGAAATCCACAGCATTGAATTTAGTTTTCAACATGGCTAGAAATATATCATAGGAGAAAAAGTGTATCTAGGTATCATAGCTAGAAAAAGAACAACAGGTTTCACTTTTTATGCACACGAGAATCTCAGTCTCATGGCAGTTCAATCTTCATGGACAGGTCTAGTTCTGTCTGTTTCTATGTGGGGGAGCAACTCCAAGCATATGCTGTCGAAATCGTGCCTTTTTAGAGCATGCTTACATGCGCTATATACATCATCTAGAGTTTAGAGGGGTCCATATAGACTTTCAGGGTGCTGCATACAAACTATCCCTTCACTGTCTGTGTGCTATTCACTGTGATATTGAGAACAGAGCAGAGAGACAGTGTCACAGTCTCTTAGAGGCGTGCCCAGCTCACCATGACCAATCACCCAAGACCAAAATACCTCAAGACCCACTGGTGTTTGATGTGTTTGGATCCCAGAAAGGCAATTGCAGAAATGGCAAGTTGACTGGGTGCAAGTGGGTTACAGAAAACTATCCATAGGCTCAATCTAAGTCAAACCTTTTAATTGATATTCATTTATAATTACATGCTCATTCATCTATGATGAACATATTATATGCTCCTAGTTATATATAGTAGGTAAAAAAGGACAATGTACATTCACTGCAGCATTGCAGTGCTCGTCCTAGTACGGCCCAACAAACACATAGGACAGGAAATCATTTCTCGATCATGTCAAATTATCTTAAGATTTATATATATGTTTTATAGTTGTTCATATGACGCCGCCATGTTTAATATTTCTTGTTTTCAGTTCTTATAAAAGTTCCTTCGAGTATCCGTAGTCTGGAGTTACACGCAATACACATTCACATAAGGACTTAGTATGACAAGGTGATAAACATAGACAAAGACATTGTGTAGACATAACATGGACAAAGACAAACTCAGCATAACAATAGTATTTAACACCACCCGGCAGATTGTGTGCTGTACTCCTGCATGACCTCGAGTGAATAAATAAAAAAAATAAAAAAAGATGTACTGCAATGAGATCTTTATCACAGAAATGGGTTCCTTTTAATGTAATCTAATATATACTGTAATCGGTCATTTGACGCGATTGCTGTGAAAAATCGGTCATTTGACTCAATTTTTAGTTTTTAGGTGGTTGCTAGTTCACGGTACACCTCGGGTTTTAACAAATGAGTCTTATCCTTGTTTTTAAAACCACTCTTTGTTGGGATATGTTGCATTTCAGCCGTTCCAAAATTTATGCCAACATAGAGAGGACTATTCCTAGATTTCTCATTGGATGGTCTCCTGATTTTAATATTTATTTTCGTGCTAGCACGTGTGTTAATATCTCCCTGATGGTTAATATTGTCCTCGTCTTTAATCGACTCAAAGATGTGAGAAAGTAAATGTGTAGCTCTTCTACGTACAAGTGGTCGTATCATACATCTTTTATGTAGATCAATTATACTTATATCTACGTTTCTTCTTATATTAATAACACTTCTTAAACAATCATTCAGGCAAACTTGCAGTCTTTTTTTTATCTCTTTGATCTGTGACATTAATGTCACAAGAATAATATAAATTCGAAGGACCATAAATGAAATGATGATTATCGACCACATCAGTCGGTATCACTGCTGGATCCCAGGCAACCGCTAACAAGTCAACCTGATGTTAGACAAAATTAGGGAACTGAAACTTCTGCCGGAGCATGAATCGTGGCTATCATCATATTTAAGTGACTGCAAGCAATGTGTAAAGTTTGGCGGAGTTGTTTCAGACTGGGAAGAAGTGGCATTCGGGGTGCCGCAGGGATCGGTGTTGGGGCCTCTGCTATTTGTTTACTTTATAAATGACCTTGATGTAGTCTTGGAAAAAGTGCAATACTTATTATATGCAGATGACCTGGTCCTTTATCACAGTGACACAGACCCAACGAAAGTTGCTGAAGTGTTGCAAAATGATATGGATAACTTTATGAGTTGGTGCCACAAGAATATTCTCACAGTTAACACTAACAAAACCAAGATATGCTGGTTCTTGCCTGCTAATCGAAAGAAAAGTGTTTTGAATATAGATATCTTTGCAGATCTTACCAAGTTGTCACCTGTCGATTCATACTCATATCTGGGAATCGAGATAGATTCATGCCTAAATCTAGATAAGCAGTCACGTAAAATTATTAAGCAAATTAATCACAAAATATTCCTTTTCAACAAGATAAGACCATCGTTAACCACCAGTGTAGCCATTAAATTTTATAAACAGGCCAAAAAATCTTGCAAAGATGCAGAGGCTCCAAAACAGGGCCCTTAGAGTGTGTCTAAATGATCAGGCCATGTTGCACTCTGTGGACGAACTCCACAAGCGAACAGCTGTAAAACCTCTAGATCACAGACGTAATGACCTATTAGTCACCTATATGCATAAGGAATTTTTTAAGCAGAACCCTGTGGTAGACCTCAGTATATCGCAAGACCTGGATGGTGATGGTGACACGCCAAATTTACGTTCCAAAAGAAAATTACAGTTTAAACTGGCTAGACCCCGAAGCGAACTCTACAAGAAATTGCCCAAATACAGAGGCGAGAAAGCATGGAACGCTTTACCGGCAACAACTGAAAAACAACCAAGTAAACTTGGTTTCAAATATGCTCTGTCTAAACAAAAAGACAACGATAATGACGCAAAATGAAAGGCTCTCTGTATCGTAAATCACAATCACTCATCTCATCCCTTCTGCACCTTATCTTACTATCGCGAGACAGCAATACTCCAGAAGTTGGAATAGGATTCAACCCTAAAAGTATAATTATTATATGTCGAAGGCTTATACAAAAGGAGCAACAAATTACTTAAAGGACAAAGTCTCTAGAAATGTAATTCTAGAAGCCTAAATTACAAACAAGGAATCAAGGCACCATCGAGTTTAAATACCTCTTTTGCACTCGTTTTAAAGTTGTCTAGAGAGTCAATGTTCCTTGTTTCAGGTGTGAGTTGATTCCAAGTAATGGCTCCATGGTATATTATAGAACGTGTATAGGTGTTCGAGCGAGGTAAGAATGTTTTAAAAAGAGGAGCAGTACTTGATCCAGTGGTTCGTTGCTGTTCTTGTAATAATAACTCGTCCTTTAATTTTACAAAAGTAATTTAATACATGAGTCCGTCTGCGGTCTTCAAGATAAGGCACTTGTAACAAACGATGTAGTGTGACAATACCAGTACGTGGGTGCGCTTGGAGGATAGTTCGCAAGGCTGCATTTTGCAGTACTTGTATTTTTTTCCTATCATGATAGCATTGCAATCTATGTCACCTCAATCTACACAATAATCTCAGAATACACAGGGATTAAGGCCAATACGATGCCGTCTATGAAATGTACAGCATCACAATTGGTTCCGCATGGCATAGGTTATTTACTAACAAAGTCGTAATCTATTTTGTGGTTGTCGGACATACCATTCGCCACAATGTCATTGACACGATTACTATCGCTAACAATAGCATCTGATCTAACCTCAGGTTGAGCAACATCTTGAGGCTAAACCATCTCATGACCAGAATACAAAATGTGGTTAATTGCATGGAAACCGTACGTACAAAATTCATTTGAATTTCCTCAGGAAGTAGACACAACATTTTCCAAACCCAGTCAAATAGAGTCAGACTTTTCGTTCTTCTTAGGCCATTTGTAACTGGGATAATTAGCAAAACATTATATATATCTGTGAAGCGGTGGGGTTGAGAGCTCTCGAAGCTACGCCTCGTCTCCAAACACACTCAATACATTCATGTTTATGCTTACACTCTGCAGAGGTACAACCATTTTTGCGTTTGTTGTACTTCCAACAATAGCCAAAAGGGCGATTGTCCTTAACCTTTTTTCCTTTATTATGAAGTTTCTGGTCTGTGAGTTTGGAGAAGGCAAGACTCTTTTCAATATTGAAACATTTTGAAACAAAATAAGCATAACAGAGTGGATTTGAACCCGGCAATTCCGCCTTCTCGTTGCAAACCAAATCAGATGTCATGTGGAATCTACAATCTGATAAGATTTCATGTGCTCTTGCATGCTTTTTAAAAGCTATTTTTTATGCTGTTGGGCGATAATACCAGTGCCTGAGTTTGACAGGAGTTGGCTTAACCCTTCGCCAGTGGTCGTTGACGTCGGTGCCGCTCCCGAGAATGTCCTTTCTCAGAGATATTTGGATAGTATTTTGGTGCGTCATGTGACCGGAAGTCTCTGGGTGAGAATGTTTTTGCTCGAGGTGATATTGGTGAATCATACTGACGCTATGTCACATTATAAAGCGTCAACAATTGCTCAATCGACAAGAGCAAAGGTAGCAAGATCGATGCCAGTGTGTTTCTAAAAGATTCGTATATCAACCCGCCAACTAGAGTGAGTATGAGCTTACCAGGTCGCATTATATCGACAAAAGTAATCGGGCCCGGGTTCTTTCATTGGAGATTTGTTCCAATTATCAGTTTGATACATTGAGAAATCAAGGTTTGATAAAATGAGGTATCCATGTTGCTTAATACTACCCTATTCAATTTTATTGTTACAAGACTAGTAATATGTCTTAAAGGCACTGTAGGAAATCAGTGTGTAAGGGTGACAATAGCATTTGCACAGAATTGTCTCCCTCTTCCCCCCCCCCCCGTTTTCCTCGGTATATTAAAGCAATTAAATTATAGGAGAGTAAATTATTCAATTAAGAACAATATTTGCAGACAATAAATCTATATAATATCAAACGGTGAAAAGAGATTTACTTAATAAAACAGTACATTGACAACATACAGACAACATGTGCTACATAATGTTAGGCATTGAATTCCCTTTCAATGTTTGCCTCTGCTTGTGACATAGCCTCTGATTGTGACATTTAATTGTACCATACAACAGACAACGGGCCCAGTTTCATCTCACAATGCTCGTATATGACGTAAAAAGGCTTCAGCTGTATAATATCGGATCACTTGTTATGTTCAATCTATGATATAAACTCTCCCCCTCCTATTGACTAACGAATATTCCCACCACCTGCTTTGTGTGGGAATGCTGATTGGGGAATCGATGAACGGGGAAATAGAAGGGATATGAACATCAAATTAAAACCCATTGTTAAGTTACCTTGTCGCAAGACATTATGTTTATGATGTCTCAGCATGTCATCTGTTCTGTTAGACTGAATTGGAAAGGCAGTTAATTTAGTTAACACAGAAGGTGTTTATGGATTGGTGGGATCCAAGGTCAACATCAGTTAATTACAGAGCCATAGGCCTTGATACTCGTTGTATCAGTGAGAAAGGAGCTCAGGCATATGAAGGTCCATGATCAACATCATGGTTCCATATCTAGCATAACGGATATAGATTACTATCTAAACATAATCTTGATGCTGAAGGCAGGTAAATACAGGAAATAAAACCTGACCCATAGCAAACATGACGCTCCTACAAAGTTCTGTTTTGGAGCTTGGGAAAGATAGTCTAGAAGTAAAGCTGTGTGTATTCAGCCTCTGGGGCTATGAATGAGGCATTGAGTAATAATAGTGATCTTAGCAGATTAGTATAGGTATGTGTAAATAAGGGAGATTACCCCAGCCGTCTTATGTTCTCCTATGGTTCTTCTGATGCTGGATCTGGCTTTGTGTTGGGTCGGATTTTTGAAACCTGCTATATTACGCTTTCTTCCTGGGGTCAGACACTGAAAAAATAATTTTAGAATAATACTTCTTTTTATATTTTATATTAGTCTCCTACCAAGTACCTTCCAGAAAAACATTATTCCAACAAAATCAGACAAATGGTTCAGATTTGAGAGCCTTTTGAAATTGTTTATAATACTGCATGTTGTCCACCCCCCTAAAATATTTGAAATTTCAAGAAACGTTATAAAAGGTTATAATTTGAGAAAAACTGATATTATATGGTGACATATGTTATATTTGACCCAAAACATCTCTATCACATATTAGATATGAAACAAAAGCTATGAGCATATTTAGGTGTTGGTCCACACAGGAGTGTCGGACAACCCAAGGGGTGTCAGACAACACGTTTTTTAAATCACTCAGAACAATGGACAAAATAATGTTTGTGGCTATAATCCTTTATATTCTTAATCAAATGATAGAAACCTTCATTTTTCAAAGCAAACCACTCAATTATTGATAAGAAACAACCCCAAATTTATGACTTTTATCTGAGCGTGTTGTCCGACACCCCGGGGTGTCGTACAACACATCTTCAGTTTTTTAACCACAAGAAGTACATTTCTTTATTTAGGAAAAAAGTAAACTGGTTATTCATAAGTGGTAGGGATACTTAACATATACAGGGGTATTTGTTATTCTATTATGATTATTTTTTCTTCTATACATCTTTTAACAGGTGTATTGTCCAACAGCTCATTTTTTTGAAAAAATATCATCATGGAATCACAATGTTTTAATATCAGAATGGATAATCCCATTGTATTGAAACTTTCAGGTATCACAGTGGAGATTTTGTTCAACATCTCAAAATAAAGGAAAACTAATTTCTCATTTCATATCTCATTAGTATTATCCTCTCAAAATTGGGGTGTCAGACAACATACTCTATAGGTCTGTCTGTTGGAAAATTTAAAGGTCCTGGATAGTTTTGACCATTTTAATATTTTTTCAAATATTTACCAATTTTCAAAACTATATTGTATACACTTCTCATGACATATGGTTTAAACACCTAAATAAAAAGAATTGGCTCAACATTGTGCCTCATAGACTTTGAAAAAACCCCTGAAAATCATGAAAAACACTGTTTTTGTTTATTTTCGGAAGGAAATATTCCTCAGAGCTATACAAACCCTATATTGGAATTAAAGACCATCAAAAGATGCACCAAAAATTGTCACTTTTACATCGATGAAATGCGTTAATACAACATCAGCCTTAAATAACCCGTTTTTGGTAATTTAGCAGGTTTCAAAAATCCGACCCTGTTACCCCTAGAACATAAACATATTGTAGAATATTTGACAAATTGGGTATGATTAAGTTCATTCTTAGATCTCTCACTCTTACTGATCCATGCCCCCTCGTGGGACACCGTTTTTGTTCTTTTTTCCCGTGTTAGTCCTTGTTCCATGTACACTCATCGGTCATTCTTACTTGTCCGATGTTCCTTCGCCGATTCCCGTCACTTGTCCTATGTTCCTTCATTAGTCCCTGTTACTTGTGATATGTTCATCAGTCTTTATCTTTTGTCCGCTTATTGTTTCCTGCTCTTGTCGCCTGTCCCTCATCAGTTCTTGTTCTTTGCGTCATGTACCGACATTGTTCCCTTGATCGTGCTCTTGTTGGTACATGTTCTTTGTCATATGCTTCCTCATTGGTGCCTGTTGTTTGCCCGATGTTTTCCTGTCTTTCTCTGTTTCTTGCCAGTTGTGAAATGTAGTGTAAGGGAGGGGTACGGAAAGTGGCGGTGGCAGACAGGGAGCAGAGGCGGAGGGGAAGGAAACAAGGACTGAGGCTAGTCTAGTAATCCCGAAGAAAAAAGGAAATCAGTAATGTTCGTAGTAATTACAATATCGGACCTGGAAAAATGAGATAAAGAGGTAAATAGTGAGAAATTAAATTCATTGATGCATGAACAATTGTTGTAATTGTTATTTTGAAAAATAAGATGGTATAATGTGATTTTGAATTAAAAAATAAAATGAATTCAATGAAGATTTAAGTTTAAATAATGCTCTGGAACTATAAGAATTATAATCGAACGATCATACCTCATAGCTAGTTATTTGTCATTTATATAATAATTGTTTGGGTTTATATCATACTAAGTAAATTAGATCGATGTCAGTATTTCAAAGAAGGAATTTTACATTTCTCATAGACTTCACTACAATGTATGGTTCAGGCTTCCTTTCTTCCTTTCACAAATCTTAGTCCTTTATTACTAACAGTAAAGTGGTAATGGTGTAATTGTTGCTAATTTGAAAATATCCGGAAATTTCCTGTTATCAAAAGAATCATATATGATCAATCTCATGGCATCTGAACCCTTTAACAGAATAATTTCCAGTTTTAACAAGATCAACTCCTGAACGTTTATCATTCTCTACTCCTAGTGTTATTTTCTTTAGATCGTTAGCCTCTATCATAAAATATTCCTCACATAAAACATAAAAGAACATTTGCAAACAAATCCCTGTAGGAGTGACAAACGTCTGCTGAAGGTGTTATATTATTGACGGAGTTCCGGTCAATGAGTTACCTAATAAGGCTCCGGGCGCCACCCAGATTGCAGAGACTTTACATCTGTAGGAAAAAGTATGGGTCGTTGGGTTCACCAAAAGGAACCTGGAAAACAACTGGTACTGAATTCTCAATGGTCAATGTAATAAAATTGTAATTTTCCGAAGTCTAGATGACAAGGGTTATCTACAAGAAAGTAGTATTGGTATCTGTGGACAGTGACGAAGATAGGGACAAAGAAGAATTCATGGGATGACGAGAATGGGGAATTGATCACGTTAAGAAATTTCATCTGTATTTAATTGTGCTACCCGCTTTCAGTCCTTTCCTTTCACTTCTGCCTTTGTTCATTTGGTTTCAGAGGCAAAGATTGAGTGAACATTTTTCAGAACCTCAAGAATGCCTCAGATCTATATCTGGAAACCTTTGACATTCAGAGCCCCATAGCTGGGGAATCTGATGGGTGATACCTCATACTACCGCCAAGCGATTAGTGCGACTGTAGCAGCAGACAACAGAGGATGTATGGAAGATGTTGGCAACCATGAAATTTGTGTTGATTCTATCGCTGTTCGCAACTACCTCAGGTGAGGATACATTTGATTCTCTTAATCATTCCCTGTCTGTATATTGAGATCATTAAAAAGGGATTTCTATATGGCTTAATATTTCAGCTCAAATAGAAAGTTTAGCTGAGTTTTCAATATGATGATAACCTACTATTGCATTTTATCATTGTATATGTTATTAATAATTCAACTGATATTCAGTATAGATCACGTGATTACCTTACTCTTTGAGGATGAGCTTGCTTTTTGTACTTTTGGTGTTTGATAGGAGCATCGCAATCACTACATATAAAGTATGGTGATTGACAAGACAGGGTACAAATACAGGTTGGTTGAACAAGGCCAGTACAGCGCAGAGTACATATTACAAACAAGAGCCAAGAGCCATTACAAGACAGTGTACGGATTAGATACGAACATAGGAAACCAGTGATCTCCCTATTGCCTAGAATATGATTCATGGTTAAAAGGTTCGCGACTTGGAGAATTGTATGCAGAGATTACCTCAACATGGACATTCTATTTAGATTTGTTAAATACCTAGAAATCTGAGGTAAAAATATCAATTCAGAGCGGTCTCGGTAATTTAGAAAATTTGGAAGCTTCCTATCCAGGTCAGCGTATTCTTTTCCTGAATTACACTGAGCGGTCTAAGATAGCTTAACATTCTTTTGATTAGATTTCACCCTCAGGTATATTTTCGAGAAGCAGATCTTCCAATACCTAGATTGACATTTAGTCAGATGAATGACCTTATGATACTTTTTAGCATGATATAATGATGGAAACAGATAAAAGTCAGTCAATGCACTATGTGTGATGTATGTATAACCTATATCATGCTTCAAACTCTGTTGATTGTACTCCTGAAATATGACAACACATTACATTTCATTTCTTCTGATAAATATATATATATACAAACCAGCACATGATGTAGAATAGTGAGCACTTTTAGGACGAAGCATAAAAAGAGGAAAGTAAAGTTCAATTGCTATACGACAGAAAAACGAAATAATTTTTGCATGTTTTTGAGTTGGTCATTTGAGGCTAAACCATATCTTTTTCAATAGGAATCATCACCAGAATGCATAGTTTACAAGTAATAGCCATTTGGTCATAAAACACATTTTTGTTGGATTGCATTCATTTGGATATACATACTCCTTATATATAGATATAGATATATATATAGATAGATATATTATGGTCGCCATCTCTCCTCTGAGAAGCGTTTTGCGACAGATTCATCTCTAAGTTAGAAACCCGACAGAAGGGACATCCGACCCGATGCGAGCGCGCATCGTACTCTCGGTAAAACCTCGAGCACTTAAGGCCCGGCCCCACTGATGCGATGCGATCGTCGCATACATTTTATGGGACCATAAATGCCCCCTCGACCAATTTTATTACCCCAACGGCGACGGAATCGTTGCACTCAATCGCAGGAAAAGTACAGCGTATGCCCGACTGGTGCGATTGAATCGTCGCACCGCTTGGGACACCAGAGTATATATACATGTATATACATACCTACATAAATTTATACTTGCATTCATTAGTTATGTGTGTGTGCTATAACCCCAATATTCAAAGTTCTTTATTGGGAGTTTGTGGGCAGCTTCTAGATTATCTTCAGAATATAGGACGTTTTTCACACATGTGCGACTGATTCGTCGCATATCATGAACATTTCAACATGTGCGATGCGATGGATCCGTCGCATCGCACACAATCGAACACGCGCGCAAGCCCGGCCCCATAGGAGCGATTGTGTGCGATGCGACGGGCGGCGCCGTTTTTATGACCCTCGCCGGCCGTTTATGACTTTTTATGGACTTGCGATGAATCCGTCGCACCAGTGGGGCCGGGCCTTTACGCCTAGCGGATTCACCAACCAAAACTTCAAAAAGTAGGGAAAGTAAACACAATGTAGAGGAGGACAAAATCTCTCGATCGCTTGGGTCCGTGTATGTGTGAGTTCTGGTCTCATTAACGCTAACTGACGCCGACTGGCGCTAATAGCGTGTCGCGGCGCCACCTCCTGGACTACACTGGCCACCCGAGCTACACTACGTTAGCTCTGGTCACGTTAAATTGACAGGGGCCTTGACATGGAGTGGTAGCGGGTATCTCATCCCATTGCAGTGGGTAAAGGTACTCCACTTTAGTTATTTTTAGGTTGGGAGTTAGGGCTTTAGGGGTTGGTATCTATTAATACTAGGTGTATCTATTTTTACTCTGTGGTCCGACCGCCTTCACCCACTACCTGTATGTATCTCTTACTCTCCCAGCATATCCATATGTGACCAGGGACCTGTTTCACTAGTTTTGTGACAGGTCTGTGACACCATACAGACATTGGGGTTGGCTAGTTTCGTGACAGCACAAGTAGCTGCCCTTAGGTAAAGACAGACCCCAAACATAAGAATTAGACAAATCTACACTTCATGGACCTGTTTCACTAGTTTCGTGACAAAAGTGTTAGAGAGACATGAAAAGCGGCACCAACAGTGCAAGTAAGAATGAACAAAACGAAGTCTAATGTCTAATTCTTATGAAACCGGACACACCATCTAGACGCCATCTAGACATGTCACGAAACTAGTGAAACAGGTCCCTGGACCTGGTTGGAGAATGTATTCAATTCTCACTCTTGAAACCATTTTTCCATGTTTATATTTCCCTTTGTGTGTATTTTTGATCATATAAGCATAAATGTAGACTTTATTATCAATTTTGTCAACTATGAATATTTGATAATGAGTATCTCAGCTCTAAGAATCCAAAAATATAGGAAGCTACTTGGTTTGAGAGTGAGAATCCGTGGACACGTCCATGGGTTAACGTTACCAACCTCTAAGTTGGAACACAGTGTAGACAGAGGTGGTGGCCAATCTACTCCTGGACCCAACTGGTAGCGCCACCTCGCGTTAGTGGTTGGACTAACTTGGCGGCCTCTTTGTGTGTGTGTGTGTGTGTATCATACGCACACACAAACACACACACACACACACACGAGTAACGGCAAGTCATGATGTAGAAAAATCAGCAATGATAATGCAATTCCTGATTGATACGATATGATCTGGTGTAATCAGAATTCCACCGTCTACAAACATGGGGTACTGCCAAGGGTAGTACCAAGTCAAGGAAAGGGGTAGAATGAAGAAGAGGATGCGGCATTACATGAAACTGTTTCTTTTCTTATATTTATTGTTGTTTTACAATCAATAGTACAGTATCCTACCTGGGATCCCAATAAGTGTATTATACATACTCCACTAAACACCTCTTATTTTCTTTGTCAACAGCAAATACTGGTGCCCTCTACTTGTGGGACGAAGACAACTTTCATGGAAAAGTCACACAAGTGACTGAGACCTCAAAACTATCATATTCACGCAGAATGCAACCTATGTCATTGAACATAACAGGTGAGTGATGTCAGGGATACTTCATAACACTGCTAATGTGAGAATGTTAGAATATTAGAAAACTGTATGAAAATCGGGGCAAGCAGAATGAAAACGAACCAACCCAGAGTGGTAGAGTGTTAAGTCGATGTTTAATCTACCATAAGTCGATGTTTAATCTACCAACAGTAAAAACGGAGCATGCTAACCGCTTTACATTATATAGATGCCAAAAACTGTAGATCCTACAGGCTGAAGACCTGAAAATGGAAGGAAGATTATCTTTAAAAGAAAGTTAAGGGCGCTTAAAGTTATACCGAGATAGTGTTACATAACTGTATGGTAGAATGCAATATTTGTTTACTTATTTCATAACCTGCATGAATGTCCAAGTTATAGCAGTTTAAGAATCTATTGTCTATTATTTATTTATCTATCTGTTTAGGGAGCGTTCAATAATTATGGCCGGAGAGGGAGCACAGTTTTTAAGGGGGGCCAACTTTTTTTGGGGTATTCCAAAGGGGTGGGCGAACATCTTTTCAGGTATTCCCATGTGGTGGGTGAGGTCTCTTTCACTTTCTGCCAGGGGTCGAGGTAATGAAATGCATTCATATCATATCACAAGAAATCAGCTTAGTTGTACTAATATAGTAATGTTTAACACACAAGGTAACTATAGTTGTGCCATTCCCTGGAGTTCAGTGTCTATGGTTACAGTCCCGTTTCTCTACTGGGAGATGGGTCAAGCTTTATGATTGATTATATTGGTACAAGAGAGATGGGGGCTTTTCGCATCTCTGCTAGCTGCCAAGTACATCCTCAATTTGGCAGGGGTTGCATCCCTGCTTTTGAGTTAGAACATTATCAGAATCTTACAACTATAGAGACTAGGAGCATCATCTAAAACTGCTATCATAGCATCATATAGTAGTGCAGCCTACTGCAACCAGTTGGCATCGTGCTTGATTCTATCACACTTCAAGCATTTGCCTGTGCCTGTTTTTCAGTCCTACTCCAGACTCCCCCATCTTTTTTTATTAGTGCTGTTCTGTCAACAATAGATGTTTATTTGCTACTTAATATTTTTTTTCATTTTCAAACAATTTTTATGAAGGGAATATATTGTGTGCAATCATCAAATTTGGTGATACAGCCATTCTTTCACTAGGGCCCTAGCACCTTACTCCTCATTCTAATGGCAGGTGTTAAGCCGAATTGGCAGTGGCTACCATTTTTGTTTAAGTCTTTGGTACTGGGGTTTGAACCCATGACGCCCCATACTTGACCACTTAGCCACCAAGCTTTTTATCAAAATTTTGACAAATGACTGAATGTAACTGGGTTTGTTCTAAGGTAAAGAAGGAAATCCTTATGATAAAAAAGGCCACATCAGTTTAGCTTCCCCTGTGCTTTTTACCATATTCCGATGGGGGGTGGGTAATATTTTTTTGGGTATTCCAAGTGGTGGAGCCAACATAGTTTTGGGTATTCCAAACAAATTTCCGACAAGAGTTTGGACCTTGGATTTAGGGGATCCCTCAAAAATAAAAGACCAATATTTTAGTGTCGGCCTTTTGATAGTGGTATAAATCAATTTAGCTGTTTCTTGAGTAATAGAATTTTAATTATAATTAGTTTAAAAAGCCTACTATTCATGTTGATTTCTATTTCTTTCTTGTTCGTTAAATGAAAAAAAGGTCTATGAGAATCATCACTTTGTAAAGATCTGCAGTCGATAATTCTAACTTTGTGGTATTTTTGCGTTGAAAAAGCAGCATTATTAATTATAATATATATTTAATCTATTCTGAATTCTTTCCCCCAAATCCAAGATGGCCAACATTGGCCAGGCTAATTGGTCCTTCCTGCTGTAGTTATAATCCCCCCTTTGAACCCGGCTTAGGCCGGCGGTTGTTTGTGAACCCAACTTCCTGGAGATGCGGGCGCGCTCGTTGTTACAAAGGTGACGCTAACTGGCGCCTAACACGACCGCCCGTATAAGCGTCCCCCCACCTGGAGACAAAGGCGCTTCGATGGTATATAAACCCGGGCCCAGAATAAAGAGTATTCAGTCTTACCTGGATTCTGTTACCTACAACATCTATGCGTTGACTTCAACCTCTATCCCACGTATATAGAGCCCGCTAGGAGCAGAACCGCTAATGGTATAGCCTAGGAACTTTACATTGGCGACCACGACGAGACGCTTTTAGTGTTTGATTCGAGGACGGACTGCCGGTCGAGTTACGAATGACCACGGAAGGACCGACTCCATGAGCACGGACGCGAACAGGGAAGTGACATTCTGTTATGCTGTAACATATTAATGTGGGCGTGGAAGGTATCTGCATGCCGGTAGTTCTGTGCTAGCGACAGTCGGACCGAGCGGACCAGCAGCTTTCGCACGTGGGAATCGCAACAGTTCGTGCCATATAGGTAATTGCCGTGTATAACGTGTGTAGTTATTAATGCAATTCGTGAGGATGGCCGAACCCAGTGTGTTGCCCGAGGATTTCCAGGTGTGGCTCAACGCTGGGAAGTTAGCTGGGAGTGTCCCGACCGACTTTACTGTCGCAAACACGGAGCTACTGGCCAAGCTGTGGAAGCAGTACCTGGCCCAGACCTGCAAGGAAGTAAAGGATGTCGCGATATACGAGTTAGAGCAGCGGCTTCGCCACGAGTTCACGAGGCAGGCCAAGCAACGGGCTCAACAGCACGCCCTGGAACTCGCCGAGGCGTCACGACAGTCCCAGCAGCACGCCCTGGACCTCGCCGAGGCGGCACGACAGCTCGCCGAGGCCCGCGCGATCATCATTGACTCCACCCCCCGGGCACGGCCCGAGACCCACGAGTTGGCCTCGGTCAAGCAGCTCATCAGGTTGTTCCGGGTTCTGCCGACCGTCGACGGTCAAGACAAAGCCGCCCTCCGCACGTGGTTGAACGATGTGCGACAGGCGCGCTTCGTCTCCCAGGCCCCCGACAAGCAGCTCGTTTCGGAGGCCCTGGCCTACTCAGCAGGGCGCCTACGGTCTATTATCTATGACTGTTTTGAGGACGGCGTCACCGACTTCGAGGCCGTCGAATGGAAGATAACCTCGACGCTCCTCGGCATGGAGGAGATGGAGAGTCTGCGCGCGGCACTCGGGCACTTCTCTCAGACGGCCCACGAGACCGCCCCCGAGTACGCGCAGCGCTTCTGGTTGGCGGCCAAGAAGGCCTACTCGGCCCAGGAACTCGCCCACAGCGGCGCCACCACAGTCCACGATTGTGTTCGCGCCGACCCCCGTGCCCGCTCCCGCCCCTCAGCCGCTGTTTGCGACCCTCCCAGCTCCGCCGCCTCCAGCCGTCGCCTCCATCGTGGCAGCAGTCGCGCCGGGACAGCGTAACTCCGGCCGGCGGATGACGCCACTTAGCGACATCATCTGCTATGCCTGCAACCAACGAGGCCATTACGTGGCTGGATGCCCCAGTCTGAGGGCCTCCAGGGACGCGGCGCGGTCGCTGGCCCACGCCCAGGATCAGGTCGTAGCCGCCGCGACCCAGGGAAACTAAAACGCGCGTCCGACCGACGGCCCTGCATTGACCTCAACTTCGAGGCGTGGCACTGCAGGCCCTCGTCGACTCGGGTGCGTGTTGTTCCCTAGTGTCCGTCCCCGCGGCGGATGCCTTGCGACAGGTGGGCGCGGTGGGTAAGAGTACGAGACCCCCGGCGCGACTTAAATCCCTCGTCGGCCACGGCATCTCCGTCCGCGAGGCGGTTAACTTGAAGCTGTACGGGCGACCGTGCGATTTTAATGTGGTGGGTGATATGTCCCACGATCTTTTATTAGGGGACGACGCGTTGGAGGCCACTCATGCGATCGTGGACTATGCTTTCCCTAATAAATTCGTAACCCTCTGACGGTCGGTGCGACGCGAGGGACACATCGGTCAGCTGGTATACGAGGCCGAGTATTGGAAGCGGCAATACCCCGATGTGTTCCCGGTCACCGGCCGCCCCCTCACGTGCACTACCGAGGTCTACATGAGGATCGATACGGGCGATCACCCCCCCATTAACCAACGACCGTACAGACCGTGGACAAGATGCTCGCGGAAGGCATAATCGAGCCCAGCTCCTCCCCCTGGGCCTCGCCCCTCACCCTCGTCCCTAAGAAAGACGGCTCGGTCCGGTTCTGTGTAGACTACCGAGGACTGAACGCGGTAACTCGTCGCGATGCATACCCCCTGCCTCGTATCCAGGACATTGTTGATAATCTAGGTGGTGCGAAAGTGTTCTCGACCCTAGATTTAAAGTCCAGATACTGGCAGGTACCGATGCATCCCGACAGCGTCGAGAAGACGGCCGTAGCGACGCATCGGGGCCTTTTTCAATTTAAGCAGATGCAGTTCGGCCTGTGCAATGCGCCAGCTGCATTCCAGAGGCTTATGAATAAAGTTATCACCCCGCTGTGTAAGTTCGTTATTGTCTATCTCGACGACCTCGTGATCTACAGCCGGACCGAGGAAGAACACCACCACATCGCGGCCGTCCTCGAGGCACTTCGTTCATACGGCCTCGTGGTCAAGGAATCGAAGTGCCACTTCGGGGTCGACCGCGTAAAACTCCTTGGTTATGTGGTCAGCGCGGACGGCGTCTCTTCGGATCCCGACAAGGTGGAAGCCATATGCGACATGGTGCCCCCAGAGGACGTAAAGGCGGTGCGACGGCTGCTAGGGTCGGCCAACTGTTATCGGCAGCTCATACCCAGATATGCCGATATTGTCCGACCCCTCGTCGCACTGACAAAGAAGTACGCCCTCTTTCATTGGGATCCCGAGTGCCAGTCCGCGTGGCAGGAGTTGCGCGACGCCCTCGTGAACACGGTGACCCTCGCTTACCCGGACCCCGGTCGCCCGTACAAACTGTACACCGATGCCTCAGATTATTGCCTTGGCGCCATCTTGGTACAAGAAGATGACCAGGGTATTGAGCGACCCGTACACTTTCTCTCACGTCAGTTTACGGAGGTGCAACGCCGATACCCTGTCATCGAGAAGGAGGCCTACGCAATAGTCTTTGCGCTTACGCGCTTACGGGCATATTTGTACGGTGCGACCTTCCAGATTCTGTGCGGCCACAAGCCCCTCAAAAGCTTATTTTGGGCCGAAATGAAGAATACGCGAGTACAACGGTGGGCGGTGCTCCTTGCGGAATACGCCGCACCCATCGTTTACTTCGCCGGTGCCAAAAATGTGTGGGCGGATATGCTCTTTACAACTTGTTCTGCCTCTTATACTTGTTTAGCATTGCTTTCAATGTGACAATATATTTAACAAGGCTTCTAGCAATTCATACGTATGTGCAGAAATAACTTGATTTATAGATTAGATAGCTAGAATAGGTAGGATTATACATTCCATAACATCACACAGGCTGCACAAATGAATAGATTTAGGCGAAAATATTACGAAAAGTTCTACTGTGTGTGGAAGATACAGATGCAACCAGGTATACATAAATGGGCCCAACAGGTCCTGTAGCCGAATTTAGTTTGAGATCTCTTCACATCTTTATATTTCTTTGATCGTTGATAACAAACTTTGCAATAACTCTTACAGGTTAAGTTATCAGGAAAACATCTAGATGTACAACGGGAGAAATCAGGTTTTGCATTGCACGTCGAGGGGTTGGGGATGATGGTCGACTCTGTATCATGAATCATTTGTTGGCACAAGAGTAGGGAGAAGTCGGCAAGTGGAATCGGTTTTTCTTATAGCGAATTAAAAATGACTTGCAATTTCATTTTGATCATTTCCATAACAACAAAAAAGACTTTCTTGGTCCACTTATAAATACGACTTACAGCCAAAGGAAAACTTACCGAAACAAATATAAGATGGTTATTTATACAGTTACAAAAAAATTATCAAACTGATACTTTCTTCTAGTCATACATCTCTAGAGTTATTTACACTGCTCCATATTTTGGGAACCGAGTAACCCCTCATCATTACTTCATACCTTTGTATATAGTGTATGTACTTATTGAAGAGGCCTACAGGTTCTTGTACAATATCACTATTGGATATTAGAACGGCCAGAATACCTGCCCATGGCAGAGGCCGTTATTGTACATCTTTTGTGCAAATAAAAAAAAGAAAAAAAAGAGGAATAATAACTAACAAGGTGATCCACCAGATCGACTCCACCCATGTACCTACAGTAATCGTGAATACTAACAGGGCAATCAATATATCTTTTAACAAATTTCCCAGTCACCTTGTCATGAAGAGTTCTTTGTACAGTTGTTAGAATATATCCATGAATAGTTGATAATAAGCAAATAATCTTTTCATCTAACCACAGGGTAAGTAACAGATCGCCACACTTTGAGAATATACAGTCGCCCTTAGCATTCAATTTGGGATGCGTTTTTTTCATGAATGGATCTGGGAGTTCTCTGCGATTTATTTGCAAAGTACCACATGCATATATATGTCTGCAGAGATGACAACTTTTCTAACAGAGGCACTTCCATATGAAAATTATTAAAATAAACGTGATAACCCATGTCCAGAAGATCAGAAGCATGCAAAAGATTCATAACAACAGAAAAGGTAGTAGTTGTCCCCTCCCTATCTTCATGCCAAAAAACGGAATCATGTTGTAGACGATTCCAGCTAGCGAATCACAGTGCACCCAACATTTTATATCCCATTTCGTTGGTTTATTAGGCATATACTGTTTGTGCCGTGTCTGACCTTTAAACCCAATCATTGTTTCGTCTATTGAGAGTTCTCTATTAGGGTTGTAAAGTTTCCTTGCTTTCTTGTTACCTACCTATTATAAAACGTGTAAATTCCGATAACATCCGCTTGGAGATCTTCCCGCACATAGAGACAGAGTGAACCAGACATAGGGTTGGAGACTGAAGCACCACGGGAGTGAGATTCTCGTACAATGCCTAACTGAATCCTGCTATTTTTTTTTGTTTTCCTCTCCACAGATGTACTTCTATTCTTATGATTTGTTTTTTGCCATACTGAAAACATAATTTAAAACTGTAGTTTTGCAATCTCATTGGCCTGAGATCAATCTGTGAGATTATTGCGCTGGTTGCCGGTAAAAGTACCTGTGTCACATGAAATAATACACACGTACACATATTCTGTAGTGCAGCCGACTTTCACCAGGTGGTGTGAAACTAGCGACTTCGTCGTGATTTAAGAAAAATGACCACAACGCTAGCAGTTATTATCTTTATGTAACACACACCGCGAAGCACACAGGGCAACGACGAAGTCGCTAGTTTATGGTATAAAAAATCCCACCCACCATTGTCCATCGGTCACGTCGATCGGGAGGAACGGGCACCAGGCCGGGCACCTGTTGACGACCGCTTCGCTTCCGGTCCCCCATCGCTTCCTCTTCCTCCTCCGCACTTGTGAAATTGATGTATCCAGCAAAATATTATGGTTTGATATCATAAAAACATGTTCTACGAAGTTATGAGGGAGAAATATATCCATAGAAAATTGAAAAAACATCAAATCGACGGTTAAGTGGATCATTCTCTACAATGGTGTACTTGATATCGACTTGACAGAAGTTGCAACTACAATCGCCACAATTTACCCCTTTAAGGACGGGTGCCAGCAGGCGAGCTACCCCCTTAAGGACGGGTGCTGGTGGCACTTTATACCGCTAGGGGACGAGCATTTACTCGTCAAAACCCAATATATAATCTTAAAAATGTCATTATTTTCTGAATATGAATACTATTTGTGGTGTTAAATCTACATTCTGTGAAGATTTCATTAATATTGATCCATTATTTCCTTGTTAAAAACGAAGTTGTATATTTTTGAGAAATGATGCCTCAAGGCATTATTGGCCCTGGACTGGATGATGCCTCAAGGCATCATTCACCCTTAAAGGGTTAAAATAGACTCACCGTAGGATTGAGAAAAATCGTTGTCTGGTCATCAACTGCTTCAGACCTCCTTTGCTGTTGGTTTCCACAAAATTCCCATAAGGAAGGTCACAGCTATGAATCTTAACATCTAGGCGACAGTGACACACCTCCAAGTCGCAGTCTTCTTTGGTCGCTCTGTCTGAGCTCCCACCTTTTTGGTGTGTCTGTTGGTACAAGAGACCAACTCCTTGACAATTTCTAGGGGGAAATCAGGCGAAAAAACTCTAAAATCAACTTAGGTTTGTCGGTAGGGACTTAAGAGGGGGTTTGATCGATCTCAACAACGTCTCTCTTTTTGGGGGGTTCGGTTTATGATTAATCCAATGTCTCACAGTGTCTGTCGAGTTTGCTCCTGGGCCTGACGTCTTGGCGATTGTAGTAGGCTTCTGCACGATTTTCTTTGTTTTTTTCTTATTGGAATTCGTCTCAGGCTAGATTTCTTCCGCATTTGAGACATCGCTCCAGTCTCTCAGTATATTCCCTGATAACCATCGATAAGATATAAAGCCTTGAGTGGAATATCGTCGTCACTATCAAATTCTGCCATTGCTTCAGTGTGGCCTGTCCAACAGTTGGGTGAGAATCACAGCTATTCGATTGTTTTCACAGTATTTATAATCGTATATCAACGTTCCCATGGCAACATAATTTAAAATTCGATTTCAGTTCTTATTATTAATATATTCTACACATTCCCTGAAAACATTATTAAAATCTATTCATTATTGCCAAAGATAGAAGACTTTCTAACAGAATAACGAAAAATGATGCTTTTTGGCACTACCGGTGCACGCTAGGGGAATGCCTTAAGGCTTTAGTGGCGTATAGTAGGGGAATGCCTTAAGGCATCACCGGCGCACGCTAGGGGAATGCCTTAAGGCATTACCAGCGTAGAAAGGGTTAAAAGGATTACCATCCTACCCAAACATGAAATGATCGTAACATTACTGGTCTTGCATTAAAACCAACTTTCATTAAGCTGAATATTGGCCAGCTTAGATAAAGGTTTAGAAAAAAAGGCAGCCACTTACTTATGCTCCATTTATTATACTTAATATTTTCTGATGGATGTACAAACAAAATCTGCTTTACATTTGTATATCAACCATTTAAGATTTTAAATTTTAGACATATCAATCGCTGTATATATCGATGTATCGACACGATTGAATTTATGTGGCAAATTGAAAAAAACCAATAAAGTCTGCAAGACACTGTGAAAAAAGAAGTGTGCCTCATAATACAACCAACCAAGTGAATTCCCACACAAATTTGAAACAAAATCACATATTTTGGCCAATAAGAGGTACCCTGTGTGAAAGAGTATCAATTATTCATTTTTCATTCAACACACTGCCTGGACATACCATTCAGTATTGAGGACAATTGAGAATTGTCAATTGACAATTGATGGCGCAGTCGACAACGCTAAACGCCAACGACACGAGAGGGCGCCCGCTGTCGTGACCTCACTACTACTACAGAGGGCACGTCATCAGTCTCCAGAAATCTTCCAACAGCTTTAAACGTGTTTCAGGAATCGGTCCGAGAATCCCTCTCAAAGATGCCGAAATCTGGATCGAAATCGAAGGAAGCCAAGAAAGGAAAAAAGCAGGCTGATCCGGAAAGCGATTCTGTCATAGAAGATGATCGCATAAGCGCCCTAAACAAAAAGTTTGATGGACTTAAAAAGGCGCTCGATACAATCATGGAGAGGCTGCCAGGCACCCCCAGCACAACGGTCGAGAACACTGGGAATACGCAATCTTCGGCCAAGAAAAATGCAGATGGGGGATCAGCACATGCCGGGCATGTAATGCCAAGCCAAGAAACACCCTCCACGGCCGTCTCAGAGGATGCACAGATTTAACAACAGATCTGTGCAGCAGCAACCACGCCATCGCCGTCGACGTCCGCGACCCTGGGAGCAAGCGCGGGAACGGCGCCCTCTACACTGGCCACCAACTACGCGGCGGGCCACTACGCGGGGGCATCGCAGGCGGCCGCAGCGGGCTCCAGCCTGGCGGGAGCTGTCCACACTCTCCGGGCACAGGCGGTGCCGGGCAACTCGTTCCTGAGGCCTGCGATCTACGACGATACAGTCAAGGCTTGGGTTAGGGGCATCCTCGACTCGGCTGCCTCGAAACTCGAACCCGGTAAGGCTGGATTCTTTCCCCACCTATATGTATTTCGAGGCCCAGACAGAAGTCGCACGAGGCTTAATGAACTCACCTTGGCGGAATATGCGTAGGCCTCCCGCCGCAACAAGGCCTACTGCACCCGCGCCTCTGTAGGCCTACTCAGAAGCGCCCGTAAATGATGGTTTCATTGATGTTGATG
The DNA here is from genome assembly GCA_950022655.1 of Alentia gelatinosa. NCBI lineage: Eukaryota > Metazoa > Annelida > Polychaeta > Phyllodocida > Polynoidae > Alentia > Alentia gelatinosa. Next base: position 28,222,383 of record OX465589.1, read on the forward strand.
TTGTTATTGATACGAGTCACGATGTTGTGTTAGACTCGGACTGTTGTTTAGATGATCATGTGAATGTAAATACAGGCCACGTGCGCACTGTAGTTCGCGGCACCATGCTGGATGGCGCCACCGCTTGCAATGAAACGGCCGCATCTGAGACAGCGGTTCCTCGGGTTGCGCCCCTACGCTGTATTCGCGGCCGTTGTTCGCACTACCTGGCCCCACGTTGATACAGGAGCCTCGAGGGGCCTCGAGGGCAGATGGCAGATGATACCTGCAGATGGCCGCTCCAACTACGCGGGCGCCCGTATCCCCGTCGCCTCGTGACTCAATGTGGCGCGTGGCGCCATGCTCTCCGCGGCTACCACGATGAAAAAATGGTCGACTTCCTGGCCTACGGCTGGCCGTTGGGATACACGGCCGACTCCCCCCCGGTTCCAACGGAGGACAACCACGCATCAGCTAGGAACTTTGGTGCTCACGTTCAAGCATATCTCGATGAGGAGCGCCTGGAGGGGGCCATCGTCGGACCGTTTGAGACCCCCCCTTTCACACCATGGTGTGCAGTCTCCCCCCTAATGACCCGGCCAAAGAGGGGGTCATGTAAACGCAGGGTCATAGTGGACATGTCCTTCCCCCCTGGGGGGGGTCAACGCCGGCATCGCTCTGGGAGACCACCTCCCCTACGCAATCGCATGTACACTCCCTACTATTGCTGACCTAGCTCGTCGCGTCCACAATATCGGCGGGGGGGCATGGATATGGAAAGCGGATCTCGCTTACGCGATCTTCCCCTCCAGGTGGTCAAGTTCGAATCCAGATACTACGTGGACGTCTGCTGTCCCTTCTGTGTCCGCCTCTCCGCGTCAGCGTGCCAGCAGGTCACGAGGGCGGTCGCGTATCTCCTGGGCGCGTGCGGCTACCACGCCCTCGCGTATATTGACGACTTCGCGGGCGCAGAGTCCACCTACCACGCAGCCTTTGAGGCATATGACAAGTTCCAGCATCTGGCCGTCGACCTCGGCTTGGTCCTCGCCCCCGGCAAGTGCGAGCCTCCCGCCCGCCGAGTCGAGTGGTTAGGCATAGATGTAGACACGGTGGCCATGACCCTCAAGATACCTTAGGACGTGGTGCGGGACATGGAGGCATGTCTTGGGCACACCTGCAGTCCCTCCTGGGCCGCCTCCTATACGTCTCGCGATGCGTCTCGCAGGCACGCAAATTCATCACCAGGGCCCTCGCTTTCTTGGCACAAATACCCGAGGTCGGCAGAGCAGTGATCCCGGCCCCGGTTAAGGCCGACCTCGCTTGGTTCGTGCAATATGCCCGCGAGGCAAACGGGGTCGTCCTGGTCGCTCCTGCCCTCAAGCCCTACCCAATCGGCGTGTCCAGCGAAGGGGGCGTGGCGAGGGGCGTTGCCCCCACGGAAGCAGTCACTCAGGACATCAACGCGATTATCAAATACTACGTGTCCGGAGCACGGGGCCACGCTGTCGCCATCCTCCAGGCGATCGCCACCCTCACCCCGAGGGCCCCCCGCGGCACCCGCGTGGTAGTATACACAGGAGGAGAGGCACCCTTGGACGCCCTCGCTACCGGCCGCACCCCGGACCCCTGTACGTGGAGGTCGGACGACGCCTCTGGCTCGTGGCTGCCCTTGGGGACTGCGACCTCCAATTTGCTCCGGAAGAGGGCCGCCCCCAGGAGCTAGACCCATCCTACCCCCGCCATGACTGCACCCCTGTGTGCGACCTTGACCAACTCCTATCGTCTGATTTTGGGCGACGGGTCAAAGCTCCATGCCCAGATGCTGCGGTCGCTGGCGATGGCTGCACTCCGTCCACCCGCCGCAACCACGCGATTCAAGCCGAGGTCTACGTCTGGTTCTCGGTCCTGGCGTCGACACCTCCTCTCTTCCCCTCCATCGGCCACACGGCAAGATACACCCAGGCGCTCGCTAACCACTTCAAGTCGCCATCATCGGTCGCTAATTATCTCTCGGGGGGACGTCCCTGGATTAGGACCCACAGGGGGGACCCGTCAGCTTTCCTCCAGGAGGAGGTAGCAGCGGTCCTCCGGGCAGTCCGCCGTCTGTCGACCCACACTCCCTCCCCCGTTCCTCCGGTGCGCTTAAGGGAACTCAGGATCATTCTCAACTACTTGTCCAGGGCAGGACCCGCATCCCTCGCCCTCAGAGCCGCCCTCGCGCTCTCATATTTCACATTTCTCTGGGTCTCGAACCTCCTGGCCCCCTCCATAGTGTTGTGGGGCGGCCCTCATACCCTCACACGGGGAGACCTCCAAGTTTTGCCGACTGCACTTCGCGTGGTCATCAGGTTCAGCTTCTGCTCCGCCCCTCGTCATCACCCTACCGCGGCTCGATGACCCGACGGTCTGTCCAGTCGCAATCTACCAAGATTACGTCGCGGCCTACCCGTCGCCCTCCACCACCACGGTCTTCACTACTCCCTCAGGCCTCCCCCTCACCTCTCGGCCGTTGTTCTGCGCGATGCGCGCGGCCCTCGCAGCCGTCGCATTTCCTTTGGCCGAGAGGGTCACACTTCACTCTCTAAGGCGAGGTGCGGTGCACGATGCCGTGCATGCAGGGGCCTCGGAGGGGGAGATTCGAGCACAAGGCGCTTGGAAATCCGCCTCGGGCATTATGCCCTACCTACCCTGCCCGGGAGGGAAGTCGTCCCCCTCCCGGTATTTCTAATTGGCATTGGCCTTTTTATATTATGCCATAGGCATTTCACCAATTTTCACTTTTCTATGCCTTATCAGCAATGTATAATTATGCCCGTTGGCATATCATAAGACCCGTGAGTCTTTTTCTCAAAGTTAATAAACATTAATTCTCTCCAAATGTTGTCATCGTGTAATTGAGGACAATTAAGAATTGTTTATAATTACTGGACAGACATTTCGGGCCACGCCCCCTTTTTATACCCACAGTTTACAACTATCACAACAGATGGCGCAGTCGACAACGCTAAACGCCAACGACGCGAGAGGGCGCCCGCTGTCGTGACCTCGTTACTACTACAGAGGGCGCGTCATCAGTCTCCAGAAATCTTCCAACAGCTTTAAACCCGCCCACCCACACCTTTAAACAAATACTACGTATTGAAAGACTCTTTATATTATGCCATAGGCATTTCACCAATTTTCACTTTTCTATGCCTCATCGGCAATGTATAATTATGCCCGTTGGCATATCATAAAACCCGTGAGTCTTTTTCTCAAAGTTAATAAACATTAATTCTCTCCAAATGTTGTCATCGTGTAATTATTTAAATCCCTTTTTAAATATCTTACCACTCCTGCTAATTTTCTATCTACTGATAAAAAATTATTTGCCCAAACCTCTCGATACTTATATTCATGATATCTGACAGTCCTAAGATGTTAGTTTTAGGAGTGGTGATATTAGGAATGCTTCGTTAAGATGGCTATTGTTAAGATGGCTAGGGCTACCCAAACTAACTGCCTGCAAAAAATCCTTAGATTACTGGGGCCCTCACTTGTAGAATTTGTTACCCTACGAAATACGATGTATCGACTCTTATTGTAGCTTCAAAACTTTTCTAAAGACCCGGCTGACAGCCTGTGTTCCATAGACTTACGCTTATGTACCGTATATTGATCTCCTATTATCTGTGATGAATACTCTTACTGTTCACTCATTATTTATTCTACGAAACTGATTTATAATTGGGACTTCACAGTGCCTACTTGTACGATTGGTAGTGGAAAACTGTTTGTCTGTATATACGTTGTGATAATACTATCGAATTGTGAGAACCAAGAGAAATGAAATGATCGTAACACTACTGACCTTGCATTAAAACCAACTGTCATTATCTGAACATTGGCCAGCTTCGATAAAAGTTTAGGAAAAAGGCATCTCCATGGAAAATAAAATGAAACCCTTGAAAACATATCTTGTGATTTTGCTAGGGTTTGGGGTGGCGGCACCATCCTTCCAGTTTTAAAGCTCGGAAATCTATGAAATATCAATTTAGCATTGGAGTGAAGAAGATAGCTAGGCTAAAAGAGGAGATGGTCTTTCATCATTATTTTAAACAAATATTGGTCAACTAAAGAATGATGGTGGTTGTAACTTGAAGAGAAAATCTGATAATAGGTTCCGATTCTTTTTACAATCACCTACAGGAACAGCTTATTGGGCACTTCATGAGACTGATTACTACAACGGAAACATGGTCTTTCTGCACCCTGGAGAGTACAACAGTAGCCGTCTAGAGGAGATAGGTCTGAATTTTGTCGTACGATCTTGCCGCCGTAAGTATTTCTTTCAAGACTTTCAAAGACTTTCAAAGGTCCTCATTCAGAACCTATAGTTTTATGTGCTCTTTCTTCTGCTGTTTCTGACATAAAGAATCTTTAGGGTTTTGACGAGATAGGGTTAGCTTAGTACATCATATCAGTAAATCAAATAGCAAATCCCGGCTGTTCATAATGCCTGAGCCGCTAGCGGTAAATAATAGCGTGCCAAACTTTCACCACTAGGTGTCCAAATCCCTTTGATAAATTGTTGGCAACAATAGTCAAATTACTGCAGCCTACAGTTTCTGTTTAGTTTTTTATTTGTTTGTTTTATTTGTTATATATATATATATATATATATATATAACGAGCTTTGCTCTTCTTTATTCAAGATACGAAATCATCCTGTGATGTGCTAATACATGTGCTCAGTCCCTCGTAGAACGATGGAATATCCTTAGGCAACACATGGGCAATCCATCGCTGAACAATAGATAGAAATCAGATATGATACATGTGAGCAGATCCATCGTTGAACAATGATAACTTGAACTAGATTTGTTCATCTTTCCCACTAGGGGAGTTCTTCCAATTGAACAATTTCATTAGTTACACAAGACTCCAAAAACAGTAGTACCAGTGCAAGGTGTGGTAATGATAATGATAATAAGAGGTTTATAATCGAGATATGCGTAAAACATGAATATAATCAGGAAACACTAATAAAAGTGTCCATAGATAGTTTTGATGTACAAAATACAAGCGAGAACTACCTCACGACAAAGTACACCACTTAATCGTCATCCCCTGCTATAATTGCTCATATGGGGTAGCCCTGGTTCTTTGAGAAATGCAGTTCTGGTAGTCCAATAAATCATAAGTCTAACCACAAATCCATGTACAAATACAATTCCAATGAACATTACACATACAGAAATAAGTAAAAAGAAAAAAAAAGAAAAAAAGAGGAAGATTGTCACCGCCCTCTTTATTGACAAGTTATCTTCCCTCACACCAACTATGTTAATGTTGAAACTATGTACCAAATTACGTCAATAAAGGAAAGTTTATATTAAAAAAAAAGGAATTAAAAAAAAGAAGAAGAAGCAAATACATGGAGAAGCAAATACAAGTTTCTCTTTTGAACTCGTTCAAAGTCATTGCTCATTATTGTTCTTCAGTGAGTTTATCCCACAAGATAACACAAAGAGATGTTATAGACATCTACGTTTATGGATAATTGGTCAAAAATATTGCATCATGTTGTTTTTTATATCTATCTTGAAATTAGGAAATAGAATACATTGCTCTCCTATGTGATTATTATTATCTGGATTTCCATTATTAGTCATGGATACTATCCATGAAACAAGCCTTTCCGGCATCACGATTGCTATAATGTTTTCGGTCTCAGAAACTCATTTCTTTCCACTTGCTATCCTTCAGTTACAAACCCTGCCGATATCACCCCTGAGTGTAGCTTTCCAAGTGGAAGGCTCCAATTAAACAACACAGAGGTAACTGTATTTCACAGAGGTGACAAAACAGTGTGGTTCCTTCTCAATGACCATAACTACAGCAGCGAGTGGACCTACCAGCAACACAATCTCTCTACCCATATTGATTTGCTGAGTGACGCCGATTTGGAATTATTCACGATTTACAATCCGGAGGTTTACTACCTGGAGACAGATGTCTCGTTTGATGTCCGCCTCAGCCCCAGGCATGGCCGCGAGAGTTTCCTGACCATCAGGAAAAGTAATGGCATGTGCAAGAATATCACTGTTCGTGAAACATCTCCAGGGCTGGTCAGGCTTTACTTCGGGGCTGATTTGAGGGTTGAATGTGAAGGAGTGGAAGTTACAAATTCAGAATGTGTCAGTGATGGAGACCATGCATTCTCAGGCACAGAGCGCGCATACAATTCTGACATTCTCAAAACAATTGTCTTCAACCCAGCTACTAGCAATGGAGCCATCAAGGACAGTCTCACCTGGTCTGGATCTAGATATTGTGTTTGGATGCGTATAGCCTCCAAGTGCAGTCTTTTCATTGGTATATATATTTTCTGATTTCTTAAAAATCATTTATTTATTTGTAATCATATGAATGAACAAGTCAACGAGTCTATAGACTTTTAATGATACATAGCTATTCTTTTCGTCTAGACTGCTTTTTATTACTTGAATTTATAAGGTGTTCATAGCAATATCACACTAAAATGTTGTATGGCTTGACTTAGCAATAATGATAAAATGATTAAATGATAAGCAATAATCTTAAAATCTGGTAAAGAATTTATTTCTGAATTGACATCCTAGGTATCAGGGCCAATGTCACAAATGAGATCAGATTACATCAAGGCTGTGTGGGTGTTGTCTTTAGCCTATGGCACAAAAGCACTGCAGATGAGAATAAATTGTCTATGAGTTTTCTACATAGCCTCATCTTGTCTCACTAAGTATGAGAATTCCTTGTGGGAACCATTTATGAACTGTCACTTGTCAATAGATATTAAGATGCGTACGGACATGATAGGATTTGGACGGTAAATGATTCACCTGAAGATAATCAGTGTCAGTGATGAACAAGGTTTTTAGATGAGACATCCAAAAGATATAAGAATCACAAAATTATGGTGTTTACTGAAACGAAACTTTTCTTTCAGATGCTGAATTTGTAAGGACGGGGTTTGAAGGTGAGTTTTTTATATCATGGGAGAACTATGTAATTATACTTGTATGGAATGATTACCAACTTTTCGATCAGTGTGAATACCCACCGACATCGGATATGGAGGTGGGTATTTATACCGATCTAAAAGAGGTAATCATGGAATACAGGTATAATCACATTGTTCTTCTATTATTATATGCCTTAAACTGTCCCTATATATTTTAATTTTACAGTATATAGCCGTTAATGGCACTGCCACTATATGCAGTTTATGACCAAAGGTGCCCCTTACAAGAATTTATCAACTTCCACACTGTGCCGTTCCGGTTTATTCTTTCCCGATGGTTGCTCGAGTGGTGCAGTGTGCAGCAATTCCTGATGTATACTGTCTCTGCTGAGGTTAGGTTCGCTCAATCTTACCACTATTGAGAGACTATGGAATGGAGAGTGTGTAGCCCCATATACTTATAAATATATACCCGTCTTAAAAGCCTATCTATATCATGGGTGGTGGTGTGGTAGTTAGACCGTTCGTTTTGTGATCCAGGTGGCAGGGGTTTGATCCCCGGCCGCGCCAGACTGTTTTCTTGTTTTTCTTTTTAGATAAAAAATACAAAAACATATTTTAAAAGCTAAGCTGAATTATATTAGTTTTATGAATGAAGATGTGTCCTTTGCTGTTTGTTCACATTTAGACGCTTTGTATTCATTTTGCAGGATCTCTTCCACTACTGTGATAAAGGCACTGACTCTAAGTGTCCATAATATTAGTTATGTTGCTTTTCATGATGATTCCTTTTATATATCGGAGTAATTCTTTAATTGGTATTTGGATTCTGTATTTCAATGTCCTACATGCTGTAGTTCACAATAACTGGCCACTAAATAATGCTGTAATCGAATCGATGACATCCATCTGCCATTTTTGAATTTTCCACCACCCCTTTTCTGTCAAACTCTCGTCCAATCAGATTGCGTTAATTCACGTTGAAAGCACTCCATATGGCCTATCCAAAGGCGAGCCGTACAAGAAATTATGGAGGACCTTGCTTGTATGATAAGAATACTAGACCCATAGCAGCAGTCCGTATTCGTAGTGAGTTTGTGAATAGGTATATGATAATCCTATATATACCTATGAGCGAACACTCTATGATTACATAACGCTGCTGGGGGTGGAATAACTTGCGTATACTGCCCTAGTTTGATGTTTACTGCCACAGGTTGACACGTGACCAAAAGCTATGATCGGTGATTTTAGAAATGGCGGATATTACCGATTCAGGCCTTAGAAGGTGGTTTGAAAGCTACCCATAGTAGCAAAGTGTTTGTAACAACTAAGTATCGAGGTATATCATGTTGGACATTAATGCAAACGATTTAGATAATAGTAATAATCGTCGAGGGCACAATCAGTGTGGTTTAGAAGCCTGCAAAATGTAAGCATACTACATCGATGCAGCTATGATGTCGCTGTGATGTTGTTGCATAGCAGCCTGCGTAGCAACCTGTATAGATGCTAAGAAATCAGCAGGAAACCAGAGGGACGAAACCATGTCAGTTGTAGTTATTCATAAGACTGGTCATGGCTTCTTGGACTATCATAGGTAAAGAAATCTCCATATTTATCGATATTTGAAGGTATAAAGTAATAGGGGACCCAAGTACTAGTGAAAGAAAGTCAAAGCTACTCGGTAAGGCTTGGATAAGTTACTGCTTTGGGCAGTAATTTTTGAAAAAATTTGACTTTCTTTCACCGGAACTAAGTTTCCCTCTAATAGTCTTTTGCAACTGTGAGCTCGCTCAGCACAACATAAATCATGAGGGAATCTTTACTTTGTCTTGAAATTCCCGCAGCATAATCACGGTTTCTAATCACTCCTCACCTGCCAGTAACCACCATTTAGGAAATGTTTTATAGACACTTATACACAGATATAACAGCCATAATCAAAGAAAACATCCAATTGGTGAGCGATGCAGTAGCTTGTGCACATCATCGTCATCGCTGCAAATATTTTCAATTTTCAACTACCCTATTGACCTATTTGTCTAACCTTGTCATTAATAGTGACCGTTTTGGTGATCATTCGAAACAAAGTGAGCTCGCTATGATCATAACTACGTAACGCTAAACAGTGGTCAAGCGGTCACTACATCTTTTCCAGCAGCCATGTTTTCAAATCGTAGGCATTTGTTTATGCAACGTTGACATAAAACCACACAGGGTTGTCAAGCTAAAATACTCTGAGCTTCTTACTCATTGCACTTTTCTGGCAGGGGTCCGCTTATGATACCAAGTGTTCTAAATAATCCTCTATAAGAATGTCTCATTCGAAGAAAATGGTTCAACGTAACATGCAATGAACAATCTATAGAATCTCATATATCTATCTATATGTTTATTCATTTGTATCTCTATTTCAGGGGACTCTAAGCTGTGGGGCATGATAAAAGACACAAGCTCAATGATGAGGATAATAAACCCAAACCCTTATGGTGGACGATCTTTTGGTGTTCAATCTACGAACATGGTACCTGGTAGAACCGTGTCGAAAATATATAGAGTCACTGAAATCACAATTTGTGTCATAAAGTGCCATGAATATAAAAATTGTCATGGCATAATTTACGGAAAAAATGGTAATATGTGCTATCTCATTGCGTAAGATAACAGGAGTCGTTGTTGTTCATCGAATGAAATTATCATATTACTATTATGAAATTGAATAAGTAACCAAAACATTGCGCAAGGACCTCAGTTATCCCGATAATATTCCGAGATATCCGATGTGTCTATATATATATACTAGGACTATATATTATATGATAGTACTGGATATTTACCTGGGTAACTCCAGAGAAATGGGAATCGCAAGAAATAGACATTCAGGTTGGTTCAATAAAGTTAACTGAGAATGATGTCTTGATATATACATATACATGTACATCACGTATCATTATGTGATATCGGTGCAACTACTACAAGGAGAAACTAAAGTGATGTTGATAACACTCACAGTTGCTCCCTCTTTTAGATTCGAATCTCAAACATTTCAGAATTTTTGAAATTTATTCATGCATTTGACTCATATTTGTGCTTCGGTATGACGTGTTTAATATATGATATGGATAAAGCATTAGATGTATATGTTCCCCTTGAATTCATGTGTCTCCCTATTTTAAAATTTTATGAGAGCAAACCATTGTGCACATCGTTTATATCACATATAAAGAGAGTGTATTTAGTCATAACCTCGAAGCCAATTTACTATTTTGTTATTTCCTTTTGTGTGTATTTCTTTTAGAATAAAACCACCATAAAGCTAGACTTCATTATCAATTTGTGAAGCTATGCCTATATCTTATTAAGTATCGGAAACAGAATCGGTAATCAATTTATACTTACCTTATTAATTTATTTACTTACCCTAACTTTACTGCAAGAATCTTGTATACATGGTCACATCACAGGAATATGTAGTATATATGGACAAGCCTTGTGTGGGATGCTGGGACTTGCTGGGTAGAGCACTCCGAAGTTCCTAGTAAAATACTAGCATTCATAAAATACTAATCGAATAAAATGATGTCACCCATTAAAGGCTATCAAGCCTTAAGGCTGTATGATACCATCTTAATGGATAAGGCTAGAGTGCCTGCAGTATGTGCACGTACTCTACCAATCATGCTGTTCTCATCACAAATTCATGGAGTTCATATAAGATATCATAATCTTTCTCAACATGGATAAGCGAGGTCTTACAATAGGAAATGTGAATATAAGAAGTTTATACAAAAACATTGAGGAAGCTAGACTTAACTACGGGTCATATGACTTTATGTGCTATGGAGAAACATGGCTAAAACAAAACCACACTGCAGGCATGGTATCCTTTCCTAATACCTTTGTATATAGACAGGACAGAACTGATAAAATTGGAGGGGGACTATGCTGCTATATCAATAATATCCATGCAGGCTACTGTAATCTCGAACCTAAATGGTCTGTATCTGAACAAAACTTTGAAACTCTAACTATAAAAATTATGAAACCTAATAATAAACGAATGGTGATTGTCTTTTACTACAGACCCCCAGGTGGTGATGTTAACTTATTCCTAGACTATCTAGAAGAAATCCAATCAAGTGCAGGTTACAAAAACTTCGAATTCTGGTTACTAGGAGATGATAGTATAAACACACGTCAAAGAAACAATACTGACACTAAGAAGCTGACCGAATTCCTAAGAGATAATGGACTAAAGAACCTCATCAACAATATCACTAGACCAGCAAGCAAATCCTGTTTAGATCATATTCTAACAAATAGCCTCAACATCAATAACATGAAGGTGGATACAAACCTAATTAGCGATCATCTAGCTGTAGTAGCCACACGTCTCTTTAACAAGAAAAAGAAAGATGCCTGCGAATTTAAAGGTAGAACATACAGAGAATATACAACCCTCGATCTACAACAACACTTTTATCTAATATCTAATCCGGAAGAACAATGGAATCTAATAGTTGAAAAAATTTCTGAATATCTCGATGAGACATGCCCCATAAAAAAATTCAAATTTAAGCAAAAAAAGGCCCCGTGGCTAACAGACAATATCCTTGACTTAATGATAGAAAGACGAGAGTTGATAAAAGATCACAGCATGTACGGGACTGACTACCTAAAAGAGAAAATCAGGGTAATAAAACACAAGATTAACAATAACATAACGATAGCAAAACGAAACTATTGGACAACAAAATTGACACAGGACGAAAACAATCCACAAAAATTTTGGAGGGACATCAAAGCAATATATGACCCATCTGACACAACACAACTAACCAAATTAGTTAGGAACGAAGACAACACTATTGTAGAAGGACAAGCGATGCTGGACTACCTTAATGAATACTTTGTCTCTATCGGAGATTCAACCAATAAACAAAATGACGCAGCAGCGGATGACGAAAACAATATTCCTATATACCTATGAGCGAACCAGCTATGATTACTTAATGCTGCTGGGGGTGGAATAACTTTTGTTTACTGTCCAGGTTGAAGTTACTGCCCAGGTTGAAGTTACTGCCCAGGTTGACGTTTACTGCCCAGGTTGACGTTCAGAGACATTCGGTTTTTATCTATATTAGCCGATATATTGAAGGTATATAGGAATAGGGAAACCACGTACCGGTGGAAATAAGTCAAAGTTACTCGGTAAGGCTTGGAAAAATTACTGCCCGCGGCTTTGCCTTGGGCAGTAATTTTTCCAAGCCTTACCTCAAAACTTTGACTTATTCCCACCGAAACATAGTTTCCCTCTAATATTCATGATATTCCCTTGATTGGTAACATTAACATAACCCTAGATAAGGTCTACCAATGTATTAATGATATTGACATCCACAAATCGAGTGGAGTATATGGGATGAATTCTAAAGTTCTAAAAGACGCCTTTGTAGTTTTGGTAAATCAGTTAAAAACAATGTTTTAAAATGTACTAACTTATTCACACTTCCCAGAGCAATGGTCAAAAGCTGAAGTAGTACCGATACCTAAGAAAGCATCTTCTTCTGACCCAAACGATTGGAGACCAATCTCCCTTCTACCCCTTCCCTTCGAGAAAATCATTCACCATAATTTATCATTACACTTGGAATCTCAAGATTTATATAACCCCCAACAATATGGTTTTCGATCAGGCCGTGGAACTACTGACGCAGTTATGACCTTAGTGGATGAGCTATATAAAAATAGAGATTTGGGTAGAATGACAGGCATGTTTATTTGTGGACTTCAGCAAAGCCTTTGATAGGGTAAATTGCAAAATGCTAATATCAAAATTGTCAAAATTCAATATAGAACCTCCATTATCTACATGTTTGGGCAATTATCTAAGTAACAGAACACAAGTGACTAGAGTTGGCAGTTCCCTGTCCTCTAGGCTTAAAACTGTAAATGGAGTACCACAGGGTAGCATATTGGGACCACTACTTTTCAACCTATTAATCAATGACCTTCCACTAGAATGTAAGCACATTATGTATGCTGATGATTTAGTACTATTTACCAGCGATAACAATTATGAAGCCTTAACAAATAGACTAAGACATGATCTCCCACTGTTATACATGTGGTGTGATAAAAATGAGATGTTTATAAACAACAAGAAGACAAAAATGTGCATTTATGGTTCACAAACGAAATTGTCAAAATTAAATCGGAATGAGGTCAATAGTCCCTTAGATGTTGAGGGTAACCACATCCCAATATGTTCATCTTTTAACTACCTGGGAGTCCATCTCGACTCTGAACTAAAATGGGAACAAAACATATCTTCCACACTAAGGAAAGTGAACCAACATATTTTCCAATTAGCAAAAATAAGAAAATTTATGAATGAAGAAACAAGTATTAAAATTGATAAAACATTAATCGCTCCATTGTTCGACCATTGTGGTTATTTTGTGGGTAACGCAAAAAAAAGCATGTTATCAAAGCTACAAAGACTACAAAACCGAGGACTACGTATTTGTACTAGGACATCAATTCGTGAAATATCTGTTAAAGACCTACACTTAAGATGTAAAATGGAAACCCTTTCGGAGCGCAGAACATACTTGCTCCTAATGTATATGAAACGTTACGTGAAAGAACCAAAAGAAGGTCAAAACCAAGAGGAAGCTAAAACTAGAGGCCAGAATAAGTGTTTAATCAAACTTAAAAGGCCCAGAACTAGTTTTTATAGAATGAATCCCTTGTATGTTGGAGCAGGATTTTGGAATAGTCTACTCCATATTACACAAGATTGCAAGACATTGTCTGCGTATAAAAACTACATAAGAAAGAAATGTAAGGAATGGTGTAAAGACTAATGCAAGACTTACCCTACCATTACCATTACCATAATCATTATTATCTACTCCGCTCTCTGTACTTATGTACATGTTAAGTCTCCAGATGTCAGCTGTGACTGGCCTAAGGAAGACTAGCTCATAACTATTTAGACCTGATAACTTAAATGTTACCCAGTACCTTAACTAGATGTCAAACCTGTTCTGATTGTATTGTATACAACTACAATGAAAACCTGCAACTGCAGATTGTATGTTTACTGAAATAAAAATTAAAAAATTAAAAAGAAAGTATTTCTGCTTTTAGAACCTACATAGAACAAAACTAATTGGGTTGAGGTGCACACCGCGGATACCGTGTGGGATTTAACCCGACCAACCCCTATATCAGTGCAGGCAGGGGTTGATAGCTAATCCAATTATCATTCACCTGTAAAATTTCCTCGCATACAGATGTACACACACATGCACGAAGTAGAGAACGTAGGGTGGGATCCTGCCTGGAACTAGCATTCCGGATCGGGGTCATCCAACCTGCTAGACAGGCGGCAACCACCACATTGGTGCCGTAACCAGGATCCTAGGTTGGTTGCACAACCCGGGATTCTCGGTAAATGCATGGGGCTGGTATAAAAACCAGGTCCCAGGCTGTACAGGGGAGCGAGGATGAGGAAGTAACTTCTTAACCAGCTCTTCCGGCCCGGAATGGCAAAACCCACCTAAGCCGGAGGGAGGGGGTAAAACCCAGATGTCCGGAAAAGGGAAATCTCAGAAGAGAACCGCCGCTCAGAACCTGAGCTCGACGGTCCTGAAGAGTTTCAGTCCGGCGACCGGCAGCCAAAATGGCCCCGCAAGGGATCTGGAGGGACTCAGCAAAATTGGGTCTCAGACAGATAGTCCTGGAGAGTCTAGTACTCCCGGGGATGGAGCAGAGGATACCTTCCAGGTAAACTCTGACGAGAATCCTGAAGGCCTTCTTGGGCCAGAACTCTTAGCCGAGTTAGATCGGAAAAGAGAGGCTTGAGAAATGTATCAGGAATTGGAGGCTCAGAATCGAGAGATCGCTGAGGAGGTAGCTAAACGGCACCATACCTTGGAAGGACTTTCAGTTCGCGAGACTCTGGCAAGGATTGAGCAATTGGATCATCATGTGCATTACATGAAAGACCAGGCTCGATGAGCTGAGACAGAATCATCTGAAAGGATGCCTACATCGCAAGCTGGCTGGAGTAATGTCAGGGATCATCTCTATTCCCCTCCCAGGAGGACAGAAGACCCTGAAAGGACCCCAACCAGATTCACATCTGGAATCAGGGGTGCACGGACTCCGTTGGTAAGCTTCAGGCTACCTTCCAAGTCAAGATCGGGTTATCAGAGTCCAGAACACACTAGCAAAGCTATAGCCGAGCTAGGGTTCAATTCTGTTGACCAAGTGAAGGAGCAAGATCGGATATTCAACTTGTCAATGGCACGAACCGACAAGGTTCAGATCATGCGCCCAGAGAATGCAGCCAGAAGGAATGCTGTCATTCCTAAACCTTACAGAAAAGGGATGGAGTGGGAACACTGGTTTGCGGGATTCTGCGAGGATATACAGTGTAACGGCTGGAACAAGGTCAATGCATTGCCATACCTCAAGAGAGCGCTACGAGATGGACCCGGTGAAGCTGCACTTTGCGCTTTTCACCGTTCTGGTGGTACGGAATGGGATGAGTTAGTGGAGGTAGCCTCTTACTACTGTGGTCAGCTGGTAACGCTGAATCCTAGATCCACTTTTTTAAAGAGGATCCAGGGTCGGGAGGAGACGACTCGCGCAGGCCTATGGGCTGGCTCTACAACAAATGTTGATGGAAGTCTACCCTGGAACGAGATTAGATTCTCCCGCGCTGCATGTGAAAGGGCTTCGGGATGATGATATGCGAATGGAATCCATCTCAAAATGGGAGCCTGGAATGAACTTCATGCAGGTGATCCGGATAGTTGACGCCTATGAACAACGGTGTGTACTATTTGGAAAATATGCTAATCCAGGAAAAACTTCCCAGGTTAACGTGGTAGGCTCTGCTTGGCAACAAAAAGAGGAAGAAGACACCTACGAGTGCCAGGAGACGGAAATAGAGGATATACTCTCTAATGTTCGTTCAATGGTACTCGGAAGGGGAGGTTTCCATAAACGGGGACGCGGATGCGGTTGAACCCCTAGCTTTGGAAGGAACAGCGATGTACCTTCTGCGGCAGAGGCAAAACCCAAACCTGCAGAACCAGAGGAGAACTCTTCCGAGGTAATGAAGTTGTTGGCTAAGATCAATGAAAGACTGGGCCAGGTGGAGAAAAACCAGCTGGACGTCCGTCGTTGTTGGCGGTGCAACAAAATGGGACATATCTCTCCAGATTGTCCAGAGACCCGGAACGTAACTACAGTGGAAACACCTCGTAGTCTACCTGCGTTGCCGGTTGCTTCCAGAAGTGACACGGAAAACGAGGGAGGACTGTAGCGAGTGGCAACACTGCCGTCCGGGAAGGTGTGTGCCAGGGACACAGACCAGCGAGATAAATAGGAAGGGACTCGTCCCAACCTTACCAGAAAAGGGGAAGATACGAAATACTGTCGCAACGATCTGTAGTAAGTATCTCTCACCCGGGCACCCCTGTCTGCAATGGCTCTGTCAACGCGGATGGGATCTCGGAACCTTGGATGGGATCTCGCGGTTTATACGACAGCCGTCTCCCTTAGGTGGGCGACGCTGGTAAGTGCCAGCTAGAATTCAGGGAAGAAAGATATATCTGTTACTAGATACAGGTGCAAGTCGCTCTGTGTTGAACAATGGGCTCTATCAGTCTCTCGGGTTCGCCCAGGAATGTCATGTTCCTGGAGCATCGGCAAAGGCTGCTAATGGCACTCAAATGAGATGCTATGGCAGTGTGATTATTCCAGTCTCAGTAGGTAACACTGAATTCATATGGGGACCCATACTAAGTGATATCGAAGAGAGTGGAATATTAGGTGTAGATTTTCTCACCCTCTATGGAGGCTCTGTGGATCTACAAGATGGCACTCTCCGACTCAAATACCCTGAGTTAATGGAGGTGGAATGTAGTTGTCAATGTGGAGATGCGCTATTCGAACCAAATCCAGAATTGTTTTCCCTAAAAGGAAGACAAGCCTGGGATACTTTGATTGGTAGTGCTAGAGACGGATCAATTCCTATAAGTAATCATACCTCCGGGTTGATTAAATTGAAGAAAGGTGACACATTGGGCTGGGCAACCCTAGCTCATGTAGATGGCCTAGTAGACTCCGGTCCACAGGGAATCACACCTGTTCCAGTTTCCAATATAAACGGGGAAGATATGACATCCGAACCGGGAAAACTGGACTTTGAGGTACTTGATTATGAAGAAGTTTGAGTAAGTGCTATTGATTCTGGAACGGGATACATTCCAGTTCCGAGTCAACTGCATGAAACTCTGGAAGCCTTAGTTCAGTCTGCAGATGCACTAAACAGTGGGGAATGACAGGAACTGAGAGTACTTCTTAAGAATGTGGAGGCAATCTATGCTCGACCAGGTGATCCCTTGGGAAGAACTGATCGGGTAGAACACATGATTGACACTGAGGGACACAGACCTTTCCGTTTTCCTTATAGACGGCTGCCTCCGGTAAAACGGGAAGCTTTAGAGGAGGAAGTGGAGAAAATGGTGAGCCAGAAAGTAATTATTTCCAGTGCAAGCCCTTGGGCCAGCCCTGTGGTAATGGTTACTAAGAAGGATGGTACCTGCCGGTTCTGTATTGACTACAGAAAATTGAACGGTATCACCCGGAAGAATGCCTATCCAATACCACGGATCGATGAGAGTCTCTACTCTCAAGGAGGGAGCCAGTGGTTTTGTACTCTGGATCTCCAATCCGGATATTGGCAGGTAAAGATGAACAGTGGTGACCAGCCCAAAACAGCATTCACTACTCATCAAGGGCTTTACGAATTCACCGTAATGCTGTTTGGCCTCTGTAACGCTCCCGCAACGTTCGAATCCTATGGATTGAAGCTCAAACCTCAGAAGTGTAAACTGTTTCGCAGGTCTGTGGAATACTTGGGACGGATAGTTTCCGGAGAAGGAATCTGAGCTGATCCTTCCAAGTTGGAGGTTGTGGCCAACTGGCCACGCCCCAGAATGTGAAAGACATAAGGTCTTTCCTAGGATTTTGCTCGTATTATCTTGACTTTATCCCAGGTTTTTCTGAAATTGCACACCCAAGGCAGCAGTATGTAGTACTAGATAAGCCAGGGAAGCTGAAAGAGATCCAGTGGACTCCGGAAGCTGAAGTTGCTTTTCGGGAACTAAAAAGGAAGTTTACGGAGACTCCCTTGTTGAAGTACCCTTTGCCCCGGGGTCGGTTCATTCTTGATACTGACGCTAGTAATGAGAGTATCGGAGCGGCTTTGTCTCAGATTCAGGATGGTGTGGAAGTTCCAATAGCTTTTGCTAGCAATAGCTTAAGCAAGAGCCAGCGGAATTACTGTACCACTAAGAGGGAACTCTTAGCTGTTGTGGTGTATGTAAGAAAATATCGACACTTCCTTGCAGGTGGAGATTTTATCTTGTGTACCGACCATTCTTCTCTCAAATGGCTCTTTAACTTTAAAGATGCCGAGGGAATGATTGGAAGATGGCTGGCTGCTCTTTCTGAATTCGGATTGACCAACTGCCAGATCGAGCACCGGGCTGGAAAGTCTCCCATTAATGCGGATTGTCTCTCAAGGAGGCCAGTGCGGAAATGTGGACGTCCAGATTGCCGGGATTGTGGTGAGCATAGAGCAGTGATAGCTGCCTTACGCTCCCAGAAAGTGAAGACGCCCCAAAATTATCAGTGGACGCTGGACCAGATTAAGGAAAGTAAACAGGCTGACCCAGATCTGTTCCGGCTAAGTAAGCTGGTAGCGAATGGGCTCCATAGACCTACAGGGCCTGAGATCTCGCCTGAAAACCGGGAATTTCGGAATCTGTGTTGTCAATGTAAAGAATTAGAGGTCCGGGATGGAGTATTATATCGATGGAGAACCACGTTGCGACCGCTTAACTATTTCTGCCCTTAGAGCTTACATAGAACAAAGCTACCTGGGGTCGAGGTGCACCCCGACTGATCCCGTGTGAGATTTAACCCGACCAACCCCTATATCGTAGATTTTACAGGAGCAACGCCTTTCCAGACGGATCGTTAAAATAATAGTGAAAATAAATCTGCTATCCAATTAATGCCAACTATACCACAAAAACAGGAGCAACAACCCCAAGTCAAGCACATGATACGCTTGAGAATTATATAAAGGTAAATATAGGTTAAGATATATAGGCAATACGTTTCTTGCTTATAGATTCTTGATACATTGAGAGCGGGTATTGTTCTATATATTAAAAATGTGTTACTTTTGAGTCTGTTTCAGTTAAATTGCTGCCTGTATCCTATGAGAAGTAAAAATCCAATGCAATTTTGTTCTTAAACATACTTTATTTGCACCATGACTCTGTGGATCGTGTGAACACTTTACACTCGTGGTCAAAAATAAAATCCACTAAAATGTGTCTACACATCAACAAAATGATCAAAATTCATATTTCTAAATGGTGGTGTAGGTGGTGGTGGCACAAACGTGTCTCATAAAGATCATTTTAAAATCAGCGCCATGCAAACCTTATCACAGTCAGTTTCAGGAAGACTCAAATATCATAATTACACAAGCTACATTTTCACATCAAAAAAGGACCCAGGCTATCAGGTTCACAAGTGTTTTAGATATGATTCTGAATATCAAAGTTTTACATTTATGATCCCTTCAATAGTATTCTAAATCTATGCGGATGCTATACTATGGGGCTATATATATATGCAACTGACTGTATAATGTTATGGTATATTTTACCAACACTCCTTACAAATACACATATGGATTAACAGTCTTCTGAACTACACAGTTATGATAGTGAGATATAAAAAACCCTATTTAAACCATACCACAAGGCATTTGTTATCACAGGCGATGAATAAAACTTATATTTTGAATAAATGATCAAGCCTACTTCATAAAAGACATATCAGTAACCCCCAGAAATTGTTTATTTCTAAAACGTATACATTACTATAACCTGCATTGAGTTATACGTTTGATTTATACTACATTATGTCAATTACAAAAGTTTTCTTTTACAAAATCCAATATAATATTAGAACATATACCAATGCGTACGTCTCAACAATTCTAAGGTGAATATTCTATTCAAAGTCATGTGAATTTTGTACTACGATCAGACATAAAAGTTTGTCGTTCTCTTTTTTCTGTTTAACTTGTTGTTCCTACAGTCTGATACACTAATGTATCAGGGAACGACAATGCTCAATTGGCTCTGCGACATACAGTGCTTGAAAATTCTAATTGTATGAGATAGAACAGAGTGACACAAACAGAAGACAAAACTGAAGGAAAGCATACCATTCTGACAATTTAAACGCACAACTTTAGCACCCAGGTGGTAATGCTCTTTACTGGCCACATGACATATCGTTTCAATTACGATCCAAATTAACTGACGACCAAGCAAATAAATCAGAGATGACCAACAAAGAAATATATCCGGTGGTTCTATTTTATATACAGAAATAGTATCATATATCTTTAAACGAGATTCAGATAAATGATACACAAAATTCAGTGTCATTCAAAACGGTTACTCTCTCCGTTTTCTATCATAAAGGGATCGTTATTTACATAAATCATTTCTTTGTGGTTTAACGTCCCAGGGGATTTCCATCTATAACATGAAGCCATCATCACAGCATATCACAGTTAGACATAGGTTACCCAATGTTCCCTATGAGACATGTTTACAACATTATGTTGCTGAAATATCACAGTTCTCATCGCTATACTTCTACCAAAGTCTTCACTAAATTGTAGTCAAGTTCTTTGTGCAAAAAATCCGCAATCAGTGTGCCAAAGCA
This sequence comes from Alentia gelatinosa, assembly GCA_950022655.1. Taxonomy (NCBI): domain Eukaryota; kingdom Metazoa; phylum Annelida; class Polychaeta; order Phyllodocida; family Polynoidae; genus Alentia; species Alentia gelatinosa. Next base: position 28,243,195 of record OX465589.1, read on the forward strand.
ATAGAATATCACTCGGACATGTGTTGACTGATGCAAAATTTATGTGCAAAGAATTAAGCCCATATTGGCTTCTAGCAAAAATCATGACATTATTTTGATCCGATATCTGGAAAGCGTGTTTCCTGCAGCATTTTAAGAAATCAGGTACAAACAATAGGAATACATCGTTGTGAAATATTCCTTTTGATTTATGCCATATAAAACCCTTGACTGAGGAAGAAACGCTGTTTTCACACGTGAGCGATGCTTTACTGTCACAGTATCACAGGTTCTGCTGATAAAAAGCTATTCCTTACCCAAGAATGCAAGTTTTGGTTTTAAAAAAACGAATCAGAAATATAATACAGCGGGAAATATGACTGCACAGTGTCAATATCTGGGTCGTTAAAGCTGTGGATTCCGTGCATACAGACCCGTGTTTACACTGAATCTCCGAAAATATAAAAGTCAGCACTATTCGGAGTTCTGACGCCCGCGTGTCAATGTGGTCCGGCCAGGAATCTCTGTAACACCATATCAGTATGGCATGTCCTCCTTGGAGTAGTTATTTGATACTGATTTAGTATGGCATATCTCCTGGGAGTGACTTAAAATGGCATATCTCCTTGGAGTGACTTAAAATGGCATATCTTCCTTCATCTTCAAGAAGTCAGGTACCTCCAGGCCCAACCATTGCAGCAGCTCATAGTAAGAGAACACAAAGGCGCGGGTGACGTCCTGCGTGTGGCCGAGACCGTGCGACTCGAGCTGCAGTCCGCGGTTAAACTTGAGTCGTCTCTCCAGCTCGGCCTGTTTGCGCGCCATCTCCTCCGCGAACCGCTTCGCCTCCTCCATCTGTATCCGCAACTCAGCCTCCCGCTTCAACCTTCACGAATTGACCAACAGAAAAAGTGTGTTAGATTTTGAGATTTTTTTTTTTTTTTTTATTTTTTTTTTTTGATTTTGAGATATATAGTATGTGTCCGTTGTTTATCTTAGATATGATTTGGTTATCTTCAAACTTTTTTTTATGTTTTAATTTTTTTTCTTTTAGGGTAGGGAAAGTCTAATGATAACTTAATTCGTTTTCAATCAAAATCGATTAAACATAGACAGCACTAGAATGTATGGGTAAACGAGGCTTATCTGTGTGTGCGTCTGAACCCACCGCTAAAAAAATAGACAGCACTAGAACTTGATTTCATGTATAGAATATTAGCTGAATTCTTTAGGTTCCTAACTAGGATACAATGTTATTGTCTAATGATTAACATGCCCTCAAACTATATCAAACATTTCTTAATCCATCTTACACCCTAATTGTATTATTTTAGTTAGAAACCTGTTACCATTTACCATTGCTACTACATGTCATATGGAGTAATTGGAACATGCTATTCATAAGAGAGCACAGAATTCCAAACAACATTCATTAAAGAATTGCTCTGAAACCGAGACAAAATTGAAAAATGTCACCAAATACACTGTTCGCTTCTCATTTTATGTGATTTTATGAGCTATAGACATAGGCACTTTAAGGCACTAAACGACAAAAGGAAACCATTCTACTCTAAATGAAAACAGGTCAAAATGACATCAGAAGACTTTCATCAACTAAAATACAGTAAAAATATAGTTAACATCACAAAACGTCGGCAGCGATTTGGTGATCTGGAAACTCTATGACTGGTGAGTTGGTGCACGGGTTCATAGGAGAGCTGCATTACTAAAGTAGCTACTACTCAGCAAACAGACACTATCGTCTGTAAGAAAATCACTCTAACCTCATCGATTTAACTTATTTCAAGATGTATATGGTCTCGGTCAGTAATGTTTATCAAAATAAAACTTTTTTTAGCATTTTTAGCATCGGCTGTGTTAAGAAGTGTATGTGCCTCGTATTCTTAATTTTAATATTAAATTGCATAATAAAACCAAGATTTATATCATAGATAAAGGCCCTATTTCATGAATGCAACTCTCCTATACACTACAGTTTGACCGTAAATATACTTGCTGCTTACCTGGCTTTCTCTCTATCCGGAGAAAGGATAAATAAATCAGGTAAATTTACAGGTTAAAACGTTAAACTATAGAACAAGCTCTATGTACAATAGCTAGCCCTTCGATCTAATCTGACTTGCAGGTCTGATAACGTTTGTTAAATTATTTATGGCGAATAAAATAATAACACAAGATGAAATAAATAAAATGATATACTAGTCAGAGAAGATCCTTTCCTAAAAAAGTAGGGTTTTTTTAAAATAAAAAGACTAATTCTGGGGGGGGGGGGCGTATGCGGGTATAGATATTCACAAATGTCGTGATATTTGTGGGCTACGTGAGTGAATATATAACTGGAACATGTATACTCTGTTCTCCAACGGGCAGTTGCAAAAGTAGTGGACAATAGTAGCTGATTGCTGAAGAAAACAATTTCTATTGAACCTCATCTCTTGCACATTTAGATCTTTGATTTGGTACAAGATTAGGTCTTATGGCACTACCTGTATTAAGATATACACATACTATGACTGTTTTAGGTGTAATACTAAATTGTTTAATAGACCGTCTGACGTACCTGGCTTCCTCTTCCGCGATTCTCCTTCTCTCCTCCTCCTCTATCCTCCTCCTCTCGTACTCTTTTCTCTCTTCCTCTTCCATCAGAGCCATCTTTTCTTCTTCCTCTTTCCTTCTCAGTTCTTCTTCTTTTCGTTTCTCTTCCTCCAACTCTGTAATGAGGGAAGAAGTCTTTAGTAACTTTGTCTTGGCTATACTGGAGCCTCTTGACCTCTGCATTGTTACTGAGATCTAAGGCGGCACTTGGCGGCAGATATATTTGGTGATGATGCACAGGAAAAGAATGATTATCGCTGGATACTGAATCTTACAGGAATATGAGACACCGTCAACTCTCAACCCCTCACGGTGAACTTGTCAACAGGCAATGCCTCTGTGAGCGAACACTAAAGATCTCGATCGAAAACCCAGAGCATGCTGGGCTGTTTGCATTAGGAATTTTAGATAAATCCTGGAGGCGTGCCAATGGCAGGTTTACAGTAAGGATAGATAGTAATCTCTGTTCTTTTTGTGTGCTAATCCACTCTTAATCCATATGACTGATCACAACAGTTGTAGGAACATGGTGGTAAACCATGCTAATGGAATTTAATAGTCATAAATCAGACGAATGTCCACTTAGTAAACTGAGCTCAAATGATCCGGCACTGCCAAACTAGCACACAAGGTATTGAATTATGTATGAAGGTATAAGACCAAAAAACACGTTTATATATCGTTGCGTATTATCACCGACGTTTTACTTCTGATATTGAAGAGTAACGTCATTACAGACTTTAGCTTCCTTAACTACGGGTTAATCATGACCTGGGGGCCTGACAATTAACCGTGTTTGTTTGTTGTCAGAATCTGTTGTATGGACAAGGAAGGGCAATGTTAGGTATAGGAACAATGGCCACGTTAATACATATCATTGTCTCAAAAGACCGGATCAGAAACACTCTGAGGGGAAATGTAAATAATCAACTAACTATTGAGCTTACAGAAAACAGAAGAGGACAGAGATCTAAACGCACAATATATAACCTAGGAAAATGTTGAATGAGTGTAGATCTACATGATCGAGTGATAAACTTCAGAATAGATATCATGACTTAGTCTCCTGTTCAGTCCCAATTTGGCATAGACATACCAAACAGATTGGATTTCATTGTATTTAGCCATAAATGCATGGACAGGAACTGAATGTATACATTTCACTATGTAACTTATGCTATACAGATAAAGGGGGTGTTCCACTGGACCGACGGTAGCCGATTCCGTAGCCAGACAATCGCCGATTATTATCGGATGCCCTAGAATTTCTCAAATCTTTGAAAATGGTCATTTATTAAACTATTATTATCAGAATTAAATGAATTACAATACGTGAGCTTCCTCTTAAGGGCCCAGGAACAATCGATCGGGTGAGAAATCGGCCTGGTGGATTCACCCCTTAAACACGTTTTACAGCTGAACCAAACTTTAAAGGTGTGTTCTACCAGACACATAATGAGCTAACGGTGGCCATGCAGCGGCCTCGCGGGGCTCCTGTCCTGTCAATGGCTGCATGGCGGGTATAGATATTAGATATATGGTTGTCAGTGATCTAAGAGCTAAAACTATCAGTTGCAGTGTACTGGACAATTTCTACGTAAAAGAAAAACAGTTTCAAAGGCAAACAATAATATAGTACAATCTGGCCGACAATGGTCCGTACTCGGAAATATCTATACTCATACAAAGATGTCTTGTTGATATAACCGCGTCTGTATTGAAGGGTCATTATTTAATATCAACTCGGACATTTTAGTTAAGCAGCATGCGTTGTATACTTTACCCTTGTAAAACACATGTTTATTCGACTCATGAGAGAATAAAGACATTTTTTCCATGCTATATTTCATAGTAAGTATTCATTTAGCAAACTGAAAGGTCTTCTAGGTGGTGGAAAGTTCAGAACACGACTGTTTCTCTATTTGATAGAAGGCTGATACTGTGGGTCGGGCCTTGAATTACAAACAATACTCATTCATGACAGTGGTCTCCGGTGGTAAATCCCTGAGTTTCGTAACCAGATTAACAAATTCTGATATATCATGGACATAAAGCTCCAGAGATACACTGCCATGAATATATCAACATAAGATCTCAGAGGTAATCAGCATTCTGATATTCTCAGAAACTCTTAGGTAACGGCTGCTACAATGTCTATTAAATTAAGCAGGAGAGGAATCACAACTGTATACTTCCGTGATGTACCACCGTAAAAGTTATATAAGAGCTTTTGTATAAAGTTTTTAAAGTGAAATCTATAAATTGTGCACTACAGACCTTTACGACGCAGGTCCTCCTCCATGGCCTTTTTCTTCATCTCCTCCTTCCTCCTCTCGTACTCTTCGCGCATGCGTCGGTCACGTTCGGCTTCCTGTTGCTGGCGGCGCAGGTGCTCTACTTCCTCCTGCTCCGCTCGTCGCCTCTCCTCCTCCCGCTTCAACTTCTCTAGCCTAGTAACGGGACACGGAGAGGTCGATATGATAAACATAATGAATGCCATAATCAGGGATGTCAGTTGGGGTCAGGAAATATTTGTTAATAATAGGGTTTGTGGGGAGTTGAGACCACTGGTTTATTGTCATGAATGTGTCTCAATATTTTTGTTTTATATATTATAAAGAAATATTATTATATAAACTGCTAATGAAAACAAGGATTTCAATGAAAGAGTGGAAAACTGCCATCTCTGCAAAATGTCAAATAGATATCACGGAGCAAGATTATTTTGTACTCCTTTAACCTCAAGGCATTTTTGAAGGCTGAACTTTGAATTGATATCTGAGCATTAGACTCTTTACCTTTTAACCTCTTCCCGTTTCTTCCTTTCATCATCCAGTTCCTGTTGTATCTTCTCCTTTCTCTCCTGTTCCTCCTTTTCCCTTTTCACCTGGTCTTCCCTTTCTTTGCGCTTCCTGTCCACCTCTTCTCGTCGTTTAGCTGCCCGTGCCGCTCTCTTTGCCGCCCGAGCATCTCTTGCCGTAATCTGCTTCAGTTTTATCTTTTCCTCCTTGAAACAAGCCGGAATCGTTATGTGACAAATAACCCATAAAGTATGGAGATTATAGCTAAATTTTAATTTGGTTCTGAGGGAAATGAATATGAATAAATTCTCTATTCTATTAAACGGTTTGAATTTATTGGATACACGTATTCTGGATACATCACATCCGTACATTTACCAACCTACGAAATTATTTAATTAGATGCTATGTACTATTGACTAAAATATAAGCAGGTGATTGACTAAATGTGTGCATGCGACAAAACATAAGTGTATTCTTTTAGGAAGATTCATTTAATCAAATTGGGTTATAGTTGAAACACTAACTACATCTACAATAAGTAAATGTTTTCAATGTCAGTAAGATTGGAAAACTACTAGAAAGGTATGTAAATAGATTACATAACATACTTTTAAATGTAGGATCTAGGCATAGATGTCTGTCCAAATGTATGGAGCATGAGACTAGCATTTCAAAAAGAAACAAATCATCGCCTAAAAAGAAACCTAATCATGCATTATAAACTGTTCAATTAAACAGTGCGAAAAACTTCAAAAAGTGCTTATGTGATGTAAAGTGTATTTAATATCTGGACTATCATAATGATTATTGTTTCATGTTTATTTACTTACATCCTCCTCCGAATCCTAAGTTGAGTAGTTGAAAGATGACCAGTGAACAAAATGCATTCAAAAAGTTAGAAAGGTCACATGAAAAATAGAAAAAAGCAAAAATTGGATCAACTCAAACAAGAGAGCAAAAGTAAGCAAAAACGGAAATATAGCGCATGATACTCAGTGAGACACGTAAGGTATGCAGATGAAAAAAGTGCTGTGGTTATATGTGTGAATCAGATACATGTATGTGGATCCATATCCCTTGCTGTGCATTCTACAAAATATGTCATTGTGCAGACCTGTAGAGATTACCAGAGATGTTATTTGGAAGTGCATATTTCTGAAGACTTGTGTGTCTTTTTTAAACAGAACAGGGTTTTATTGTTGTTGTAAAGAATGCCAAGTAATGCTGAGTGTTAGATAAGTACTATATACGGGTATGTACAGGATGAGCCATCCTATCAAAGCGCCACTACCATAGAGCTTCAGAATTCAGTATAGTTTACACAGTTTTAGTATAGTACACACCATATACAATAATACATGAGCTATTAGTCCACCAGTTTATTCCCCATAACCAACCAACGTTCTGTAAATATTGGACTTATTTGTTTCGTCGTAGGGATAAGTTGTGTCGACAACCTAGGTCCTACACTTTGGCACTTCGTGAAATCAGGTCAATACATTTCCTGTATGTTGCGAACTAAAGACTTGGCCCGAATATACGTGCTTCTGTAATGGCATCAAAATCCTTTTATCAAAATGAATTAGTTCACTCACTGTATCAACAAATGGTACAACGGTTTCAGACAACATCAGAGCCGCCAGTATTCTGGTTATTTCTGATTTTCCGTTTCTTCATGTTGACCCAGATTATTATAGATTTAGATATGATTATTAAGAACATGGGAGATAAGCAGGGTTCAGAACTGTCTTGCTTTTCCCAAAACCTCAATGGTATCTCTGGAATACAGAGGAGGGTTGTCTTAATATATTTTTCATTACAAAAGGCCGGAGCGTGGACCACTGATATAGTGCTACGTAAAGGCTACTCGTTATAGATCATCTCTTTTGGGCTGGAAGGTTGCTTGACATTATCCAGCAGTACTAATAGCATTTAAGGATAATGAAATATCCAATCCATATTCCCATTTCATAAGCTACTATTATCATGGAGAAGCTTGTCTATATCCCTTTCATTTTGAGCCTGTCCAATAGTCGTCATAAGCTTGTACAACAAAGTTAGACACCGTCATATGAGGAAGCATTATAGATGAGGGTAACAAAAAGTCATGCTTGGTTTGTCAGCAATAGTCATGCTTGATTGAGAAGCATGCAGTGTTAAAGAAGCAAGGTCTGTAGTCGGGGGAAAAGCGGTACTCAGGACCATGGGCGGTGAGATTGAGCGTTAAGAGGAGCTCAGATAACCATCTTACCAATGCAGCCTTCCTCTTATTCTGCTCAGCAGGGTGGAAATGTTTCAAACATTATAACTTTGTATATGGGGTGAAAGCACCTGATATATAGGACTCACAATGATAAAGGGTTTCCATGATATCATATACGTTTATTCTGTCATGAAACTAATTGGTTTCTGTTCAATATCTATTTTGAACCATTGTATTTGCATATATCGGAATCTTTCATACATTTATTTCATTTATAGGTACTTTAATATACATATTTTGTTTTGAACGTATATGTTCCAAAATATATAATGTTTCATATCACTATGATTTGTGGCAATATCAATATCGACAAGCTGATAGTTTGTTGTCACTACAGAAAGGAGTAGGGGAGATTATCATTCAACCAGTAAAATACATATTTCGTATTTTGTATTCTAGCGACGGAATATAAGCTGTTTTAAGGTAAATTCAAGGATATCTTTAGAAGTTATTCTGACAAAATTGAATTTAAATGATGGTAATCTTCGATACATAAAATATAAATATGATAATTTGGAATGTTCTTTATGATAAAGTCATGATTTACATTTTACTGTCCATCATCTGTGATATTTCAGGAGGGTTTTCCTCTGATTTTCAAAGATTGGCAGAACTTCTGCTCGCCATTGAACCACATTAGTAATAACACAATGTTTAGGCCATGCAGTACATTTATTTAAAAAAATCAAAATCATCACGTCCCTATTTGAGAATCATTGAAGCTATTTTGTGAATATTGCGATGAATGGGTTTTAAAGAAATAAAGATGGGTCCATTCAACAATTAGCATGGTTTTTTTTTTAATATATAGGTAATAGGCAATTAAAGCTTATTATGGTGTTAACTTTCATGAAGCGTAGTGGACTCAAATGTAATTTGTCGTTGTGTTATTCTATACATGTATACAAATGAGAGTCTGTCATTGCGAAGCAGTTCAATTGTTTTAAGCGTGCAGGCCCTTAGATCCATAGAAGAAGCACACAACAAAAGGCAATAAATAATATTCAGTCTGCATGAGTGGACACTATATACATGTGCAATAATTTCTGTAATGCAAATTAGCAATATTTATGAAAGATAAACAAAAATGATATGATTATTTGTTATTTGGCTAGCTTCTTCACCAAACACGCTTACCTCAGGCTCCTTATTTTCCTTTTGCTAATTACAATATCATCAATAACGTTTGTTTAATAGTTATTGAAATCTAGTTGTTTTGACGTACATGGTTTATTGCACACACTAACTATTAAAGCACTGTTTACAGCGATGTTTGTATCAACGCGAAGTGATAAAACTTTATGTAATCAACTATCAATAAAACTTAGTCTAACTTGTAGTATAATATAACGAATTTTCCCAAGGAAAAGGGTTTTCTTATTATGATCTCTGTAACGAGAAGGTAGTATAGAAATTTCTTTTCATTGAACATTTCGCTATTGGATACTGCTAGTAAGAATAAACCTATCCGATAAACAGAGAACACTCACAGTCGTAGAATCGTCGTCGTCCTGCTCTGTCAGCGGAGAGACGGACTTGACCTCCGACTTGACCTCTGGTTCTGGCTCTGGCTCTGGTTCCGGTTCCGGTTCCGACTCTGACGACACGTCACGGATGATGATGAATTCCATCTCCTCCTCCTCTTCCGGTTCCGGTGTCGGCGACGGCCGGTAGCTCTCGTCAGAGGGCGCTATTGAAGGAACCTGGAAAGGATCGAGGATTCAATTACATGTCCTCATTTTTTAATTTTTTTTAATGATTTTTATTTCACTTCTGTTTAGACAAACAGTTCTTCCAGTGTGCTTAGACTCTGATGGGTCAGTACACCTTACCTCAGTGTCAACTATTTAAGGCAATCTCTATCCACTTATATAATTTCAATTTTTCAGAAAACTTTATCAAATCACTCTAGCTAAAAATAAATTCTAATTTGCTTTGAACCACGGTTTCTGAACAATTTCTTGCACTACAAATATAGCTTCTAATACCGACATGGCATAGAATTCCTGACGGTTCAGATATGTAAAACCTGAAGATTTAGTTCATGGGCCCTATGTTAAATTGAGAGATATGAATGTTGGAATCAGCCAACTGAAGCTTACTGGCCATTCGTTTTACTGGTGATAACCAATGAGAACTCTTAATTTCTTAATTTCGCTGTTACAATAATTCCTGAGGGATTCATGTATATAATGTTCAGTGCTACAGCCAATAATTCTCACATTTATTATGTACACATGTACACTATTTGAATAAAACTATATAATCTTATATTTATTTGAATTTCACTTGAAAGCATGTTTCCATCAAACAGAAAACTACCACAGACATTACACTCATTCAACCGAAAAAGGGTTAAATGTAAATGATAGCGATGATTCAGAGATAGTTTGAAATCAAGAATACGAGGCACATACACTTCTTAACACAGCCGATGTTACCACATGTCAGAGCCAAACCGTTGCTACCCAAAAAAAAGATATCAGTGAAAGTTTGAGGAGAGCTAAGTGCCCCATGGTATGAGAGGTGGACGCCTACCTTGGCAGGCTCAGTCTCGAGCTCTGTTTGGGGAGGAGTTGCTACCGGCTCCTCCACCTTAGCCTCCTCCACGGTCGCCTCTGGAGGAGGTTCTCCTGTCGCCGCCGCCCCATCCTTCTTCTTGGGTTTTTTGGGCTTCTTTGGCTTCGCTCCCTTCTTTACAGGATCTGCTTTCTTTGTCGGCTTTGGTGCTGGCTTCAGTTTAGGGGCTGGTGGCACGCGAGGTTTCTTTGCTGTAGGTAAAGGATATTTGCAAAGGATCTTGAATGGAAATATGTAAGGGCTGGGTTGTAGTTACATCCTGTGATCTTAATTAAGTTTTTTGGTATTTTACATTTTAAAATATTGGATACTTTTATCAAAATAACTTTGAAATCAGAATAATACGAATGTTTTAGTTCCACACCTGCCACAACTCTTTACACTTTAATACATAAATTATAGCAAGATGGTGAAAGTCTATCTCCATGAAACCTACATTTAAGTGACAAACATTAAAACGCTCTACACTTAATCCTAAATTGAACGAAATATTACAGCCCAAGACTATACCTTCTGCTCTTTGTGATAGAAAGGAAATGTTATATTCGTAGATAATACACCTATGTTTTTATTAAACCAAAACTGGCATATCTATTGCTATATGTTCTATCTAATATTTTTTACAGTGATATATCATGAAGAAATATATTTTACAAATAATACAACGCTACAAGATTCTACAAGATTCTAGTAATAATTATATATACACTCTGTCCCTAAAACTTACATTTCGACCGCATTTTCTTTGCTGTTTGAAAGTCATAAAGTGGCATTGATATCTTTGATAATTACGAGGCAACACAAAACATATCGCACTATTTTCAAACAACCTAAGTTTATCAGCTACAAACAATAACATACATGCGCATGCGACAGGAAGCGTGTCCTATTAGTAGAAGCTTTCTAAGCATTCCAATTGGTGGCAATAAGAACTTACATTGCGGCCCGACATCGTCCGCTGAATTGATAAGAGTGAGAGACTATGAAATCATGGAGAAAAATCAAGCATTTGAATCTGCGATTATTATTTTACAAATCATTCTCATGGATATTATTTGAGTAAAGGTCAATCTAGGTGCTGTAACTTACGCAGTTCTTTTTGTGGTGGCGGGGGTTCCACCGGTGCGTACAGCTGCAGCTCAGCTTTGTTGTCGAATTTACCTGTGGGAGATGAAGCTGAAGTTTCAGCAATCTGCAAGAATTGCTCCTGAGCTTTTGACCAGATAACTTGATATCCATATGATATCATAAGTCAAACAATGTGGAGGTATTCTAATCGGCTAAAGATTGATATTGAACCTGCTGGCTGGGTGTTGCTCCTATTCTAGTGTATAAAGCATAATAACCGAGCACATTTTAGTCACGAAGTGGAACGATAGCATATTATGAAGAGACGTCACGAGTTTGAGTCTGAGTTTATATATGTCACGCATTTTGTTGGCTCCGTAATTTCAAGAGTCGAAGACGAGTGACATTACGGAGCCAACAAAATGAGTGACATAAATAAACTCAGACTCAAACGAGTGGCGTCTAGATTTTATCCTACCCCGTTTCCACTTTTTTCAGCATTAGAAAGGAGTGACATAAACAACACTTTATGTCACACCCGTGCAATAAAGAAATCCCATGTTAAGCCTATGGAGGTTTTTATTAGGGGTAGGATAAACCACAATATCTTCTACTGGAGGCCTATCTTCTAAATATCATTGGTTGTTAACACTACCCCCCCCCCCCCCTCCTACCTACACCATAATAGGCTAATTTTCCTGAGTGGAACGACCTGTGAGTTATCTTTCTGCGATTCTTAAAAATTACTCTCCAGCTTAAAACTGTTCATGGACTAGAATTCATGATCTAAGTCGCTTCCATGATTGTCTTAGTAGTCGCATAACAAACATGATGTGCAGAAAAATAGATGATCATTACATTGCGTTACTACCACAAGAACTATGTTATAATTTCTGTATCTGAGAGATGGAAATGTAAGAAAAGGCAATAAAGAAATGTTCTAGGGAAAAAAATGGTTTGCTGATGCTTAATAGAGGGAAACTATGTTCCGGTGAAAGGAAGTCAAAGTTACGAGGTAAGGCTTGGAAAAATTACTGCCCAAGGCCCTGGCCGCGGGCAGTAATTTTTCCAAACCTTACCGAGTAATTTTGACTTCCTTTCACTGGTACTTGGTTTCCCTATTCCTATATACCTTCAAATGTGGTTTAATAAGAGACAATCTGATTGGTCTAAATGTCAACCTTGGGTAGTATACGGCAACCTTGGGTAGTATACCAACCTTGGGTAGTATCAGATAGTTACTCCACCCCCCAGAGCGTGGTGTAAGCATAGAGTGTACAGCCATAGGTATATAGGAATCAGTCTTACCGACGACAAACTCGTCCCGGTCGTCCAGAGAGGACTTGCTCTTCTTGTCGGAGGCTAAACTCTTGACGCTCTTAGAGCTCTTGGTCGTGTCTGGTCGTGGAGGTTGCTGCTCGTCGGGCGGACTCGACGTCGAGTTCTCAGCATCCTGTACAACAACACAAAAGTACGAGCAGGTAAACGTCTTCTGATATTTCTCTGGTATTCTGTTTTATAATATCTTTGCATGTCGCCGGCTGTTGTTCTAAGGCAAGCACGATCGTAGTGATAATATCCGGGGGTTAAGTTCTACCCTGATTTAATAGTGATTAACCAGCTGGGTCGATAACCATACTCCCACAACAAACAGGCAATAGACTGTGATAAAACAGGGTTTTATTAAAGGCTACTAACCCAACCTCAGGGGGAATCGATGCTCAATCCCTGTTTCTCTACCTTAACAGAAGTGTTAGGTAATCAGCACAGGGGAACCGGATGCTGTGAACTGAGGATAAGCAGCCCAGGTTCAACCACTGAGAAAGAAGGGAAGGTCACTATGTGTGATCCCAAGTCGTCCCTTCCTCACAGAAGGATCGTAGTAAGAGACCTGTTGACCTGCACAGGTTCAACCCAGAGGAGGTGTGAAGCGCAGCGCCCCCTGAAGGGACCCAACTCATTTATCCTACCCCTAATAAAAAACCGCCATAGACTTAACATAGGGAAATTTTATGTGGCAAGCCGTGACATAAAGTGTTTTTTATGCCACCAGAGTAATAACAATATTGACCAATCAGAGAGCAGGATGTCAGCTACTATGAAAAAAAAGTTCTGTTGGTCCTTAACTCAATATTCATCTTTTAGTAATACAAAAGCATAGACGGGGTAGGATAAATACGAAACCAAACTCGATTTAGACTTGGTCAATGTCTATGCCACTCTGGTCAGGTCTGCTCCTCACTACACTTGGCTGCGCCTCGTGTAGTAATTCACGACCTTCCCGTCGTGGCATAAACATTGTCAAGTCTAACTCTCGTTCGGTTTCTACTAAATATGCGATCGCAGCAGGGTTCAAGGCGCCACTTTCAAACCTGCCAGCCGAGGGGAAGGAGCTCTTGAGAATGGACTGTGTGAGGCTTGTAAGCCATAGCCTATGAGAAATAACGTTGTATTAAACAACACCAAACAGCCATAAAACGTGGAGCTCTATTGAGCTCTATTGTTGTTTGGAGTACATTAGATATCACTCTATCAATATCTGAAAAGATTTTTGATAGAGCTCTAACAGTTTGTATGTAGTAGCTGTTACTAGTTAGCCTATTTTAGTATAGGAATCCGCATTCAGCTGTCATTTGAGACCATGCCAAAACGATAGGGGGCGCTACGCTTCACACCTCCTCTGGGTTCAACCCAACTACCACACAGCGCAGACTGCACTGTCACTTCCTCTAGCAAAGAAGAAACAAACAGCCACTTGACACCCACTTCCTCTATACATGCATTTGTTTTACCTCTCACTTCAAATCGGCACACACTGGTTGGATCAGTCACATGTGCTTGTGTTATACTTCCGATTCCTAAAAACCCTTATCATAAATCTGCACTGGCTGTTTCTGATGGAATGTTTGAATCATATTATTTGAGGAACAAGATTTTTAACATCGTTTCTCGTAAATCTAAATTTTGATTTCAAGTAATAAAAATAGTGTTTGCTTATCTCATGAGTTGTTCAGAACTCCCTGGTTTCCAATGGTTGACTTCTCCCTGGCTACTTTGTATCTATACTGCATCAGTGAAGCCTACCTTTGTCTCATCGTTCCCGTCGTCAGATGCTGATGTAGTCGGTATTAGTATCTCCTCCTCCTGATCACCAAACTTCACCTACAAGTAATGATATTCACGCATATAACCATCGTAAAACTTCAAACACAAGTATCTGCTTATGTATGCGGAACCAAGTTTCATGGCAGAAAACTGGAGAGGTTTTCTTGTTACAATGTAGTATTAACCTTAGCTGAAACGGTTATATAGTTTGCGATCAATGAGACTATTTGCCGGTGAAGAGTCAATGCCACCATTACAAATGGATCATGTTTATCTTATTCTACAAAGACATGTCACATGGATTATATCTAAGTTGATCAGTAATACAATTCACATTTCCAGGCACGCTTGTCACTCTGGAATATACAAATACAAAGTACACAAACAAGAGGAGGTGTAGTATGGTTAGTAGCATACTGATTCGTTGTCTTTCAAGGCAATCGTGATTCAATAAAGGATATGAATCGGGTAAGTAATATGAGCATATAACTCTCATAATGTGAGAACTATACATGGATTATCATGGTTGGTTGGTTTGGTAACACTGGGATCAAAGGTAGTTTACATGCGGGCGTGTCATGTTTCCATTCACAGAACACTGCTGCTTCGGGGATATCAAATAACACATGGATTAACATGAACAAGGAGTTAATCATGGTATCAGACGGGTTGCATTGGTAGACAGGTTTGTGAAGGCAAGCTTGAACTCTCCATGCAAGCCTTACATCTTTCTCTTCTCCGGTCTCCAGATCATCATTCTCATCATCCTCTCCATCGTCCCAATACCGTACCTCATCTTCAAATTCCTCTTCTTCGGTAACTTCAGCTTTTAGAGTTTCATCTTTTTGTATCACTTCAGTAGCACCCTCTTCGACCTTGGGCTTAATAGTGGTTTCCGTGTCTCGCTGCTCATTTTCTCTTGGAGCCTCCTTTTCTGAAGGCGGTTCCGGGATTGCGTCTGCCTCTGGTGATTTCCTTGGTGAAGGATCTGATGGGTGCTATACCCAAGGGATACTTATGATGAATACACTTCACAGGTAACCAATCCACCACATTCTCGGGTAAACAATAGATGCCATTATCCTACCCCTAATAAAAAACTCCATAGGCTTAACATTGGGTCACTGTATTCGGTCTGGAGTTCAGAAAAATGAAAAATATCGCTCTAGTGAGATACACTTGACAAATGACGTCATTTGTTAATGTAGAAATAATTTAGACGGGCGGGGTAGGATAAATTCTAAACCAAACTCGAGTTAGTCATGTTATTGTTCATCGCACTCCAGCAAGATCGTGTATTACTGCTCTCGGATTCGCCTCGCGCAGTAATACGCGATCTTGCCGTCGTGCGATAAACAAGAACACGACTAACACTTGTTTGGTTTCTCCATAGTATCGATAAGTCATATGGTTGGCATTTATTTTATATTATTTCTCTTAGAAACGTATTGGATATATACTTAAAAGCTTTCTTCTTCAGACGAATTAAATTTGAAAACATCATATTTTAAAATTTACGCTTTACACTATAAAATAGTCGGATATGATAGTCTGTTTCATTATCGCAGGATTTATCCTGACAATAATGCATAACAAGGTCTGAAGATATCTATAACTGATTTTGGACGGAGCTAGCTAAGGGATGACTGAAAATAAATTTCCATAACTACTCCTAACCTACTTTAAAGCAATTCTAGACACTTAATATCACAGGTCTAATGAATGTGTGAAGAATTTTACGTCCCAGACCTTCCTCACAACATAATCCACTCTTAAATGATTACCATTTACCGACAGATGTTTATATTCACGATTGAGAAAGGACATGCATTGAGTACAGAAGATTACCAACAGGCCACTGAATAATTGCATGACACTGACAATCTTCCTACAAGGTAATAAGATCTGAATGCCTATAGATCAATACGCCTATCGGGATAGAATACATGAGACACTGCCAACAACTAACGCATTTAACTGAAGAAGTAGCAGGAGTTGCTGAAATGTCTCTCACTCTATGAATGTATCAAGATGAAGGCGTACATGAAAATCCAAGTCGCGTTATCATCATGTACTGCTGTAAATCCAGAGATACTACATGATATTTAACCCTTTTAGTCTTTTGGTCTTATGGCAATGGTACCGGAAGTTATTTAACAGGAGCATTTGATATGCGTTGTCTTGGATACATTTAGATAATCCACACTGAATAATGATGCCTTTAGTGTTTTTCAATTATTTTGAAAAAATTAAGAAAATCTATGAATTTTATCACATAGAATACCGTTTTTAGTAATGGCCCCTAAAAGATGCCTGGAGGCATTCCTCGTCCCCTGGACGGGAGTTGTTTTTAAATTTTGTTTATAAGTTTTTATTTCGCATTCAATCATTACAATTGTTATTCCAAGCTTGGCACCTCAAGGCATTACTCGGAGTGATAGGGTTAAGGCGGTTTGTAGGTTTAAATAGTAGAGGTCATTACTGCGCGGTTACGTGGTTGTATGGCGGCCTACCTGTGACTTGGCTGACTTGGCCGGACTGACCGACACCTCGTCGTCTCGTGGTGAGGGGGTGGCCCCGTCCTGCCGCCCTTCCTCCTCTTCCGGACCTTCTTCCTCCTCTTCTTCTTGCTCGGTCGTGTCCTCCTTCTCCTCCAAGTCCTCCTTGTCCACCTCGCCGTAATTGATGATCTCCATCCCTGAAATAGACCAGACCGATGTGAGACATGACTTAGTTTTACTATATACCCATGCCGTATATACTGTAAATATGCACCGTTTCGGCATATGACGTAAAAATACTGTACGAACCACTGGTCCGTACACTAAAATACGGACCACCTTGCCATACACATTTATTAAGAAATTGGTTGTTATACCAAATGAAATTGATTTTTTTTTTAATTTTAGGTATATAGTAAATATATAACGTCCAACCATGCTTGTACAAGTCACAGAACTCGGTGATAATTTACCGTTTGTATGGAACTCAGCATAAATGCCTCGGTCCGTACAAACCGTAAATTAGCATCTCGTTCTGTGACTTGTACAGCATGGTCAGGACGTTCTATATAAATATAGAACGTCCTGACCATGTTGTACAAGCTACAAAACGAGATGATAATATATGGTTTATACAAACCTTACATTATTATCGAGTTTTGTGGCTTGCATAAGCATGGTAGGTCGTTCTGTATTCCCCATTTACCCGAAATTGATGAAAATTATCAATTCAATTTAGCCTAACTATCAATATTTTAGTCAACACGCATGGATAAGTGTTCCGTATTTTGCCATACGGAACACTGTTCCGTACGGTATTTTTACGATATGTGGCAAAACGGTGCGTATTTACAGTATACGGCATGGGTATATAGTAAAGAACTGATTGTCACCTCTGGGAGAACATCTTCTAGAAAATATTTTTGTTGCAAAAGGTCTTACGGATAAATAGAAATAAATCACTGACAGATCCACTAAAGTGCGTGGTTTGGCATGGGAAGTGTGTCATGTGGCTGTCACAGGGTAGTGTGCGACCGGCGCGGTGGACCAGGGACCTGTTTCACTAGCTTCGTGACATGTCTAGATGGCGTCTAGATGGTGTGTCCGGTTTCATAAGAACTAGACATTAGACTTCATTTTGTCCGTTCTTGCTTGCACTGTTGGTGCCGCTTTTCATGTCTGTCTAAAACTTTTGTCACAAAACTAGTGAAACAGTTTCATGATGTGTAGATTTGTCTAATTCTTATGTTTGGAGTCTCCCTTTTCCTAAGTGCAGCTACTGGTGCTGTCACGAAACTAGACAACCCCAGTGTCTGTATGGTGTCACAGACATGTCACGAAACTAGTGAAACAGGTCCCAGGTGCAAACTCACATGGCGATGAAACGGCAAAACTTTATAAATTAGGTTTCATTGGTTACTGGCCAGTTACTAGCTGGCCGCCATCTCCAGCAACTGTGCCGGTAGCAACGGCCATGCAGTGCTCATTAGAAGACACTGCCGGTTCAGTGGAGCACTCGCTTAGTCAAGAAACACACTTACCAAGATCCCCGGTCACAGTCATCCTGTCTACAGGGATAGACCTGGGGGGTCCTACGGGCGTGTGAGCACGTGACCCCTCACCCGTAGGAATGACGACCGTGTCTGTAAACAGGGACAAGAGGTTAGACCAGACCATCAAATAATAACTATACACCACACAGGGAGAACGTAGCAGCATCATATTTGAAAGGTCAGTGCTCACAGCAATAGGGATTTCAGAGGTATGGTGGACTATGTTTTTTACTTATTTGATTTGATAATTTCATTTATCTCACCCCATGTACAAGTTTGACCATAGTGATAACATTAAAAAATAATCAACGATCACCTAGGTAAAGTGAAAATACTATGCCATGGTCGTGGCGTAGTGAATACGAGATGACGTCATAAGTGATTGACCAACCAGCGGCCAGGATTTCAGAGAGAAGACAGGACACGAGCTTAAACGTCCCTAACAGTGAGAGGGGTGAGATAAATCCAGAACCGTACTCGAATCGTAAAATAAACAATACGTAAACTACACTCATTTGGATGCACTGTAATCGTCCCTCCGCTTTGCCTCGATGACGATTGCGGAGCACCAAAAATTCGTGGAGTATTGTCTATTTATATGATTCTCGATGCAGTTCTATATAAGTGTGTTCTATGCTGAGAATATATTTGTTATAAGCGAGGTTAACCAAAAAAATATTTGAGATCATTAACAAGAAAGGTGGTATTATTGTTTCAGTGGATACAAGGATAATTATCATACGACAGAGTTTTTTTTAATATGAGGGATATTTCTACATTGAATCAAAACTTGCAATGCAGTCCACAATTAATTTATGTTAATATGAGACTAATCGTATAGTTTATGCCCAGCTGAGATTTTTGAGTGAGTGATATACTAAAGAAAATCCTAAGCTATGCTACAAGAGAGGAAGGAGTATAGATCTACTCGCACGCAAAACTATATCCCCGATTAGATTACCACTCGTGTTCAGATTTTATTAATTTACTGTTATATGTATACAGATTCTAGTGACTGAACCCTACATATAACTACCCGTACCACCCAAGATCGAGTTCTATATTGTGTTAATTATAATACGAAGAATCAAGATGTCAATTTATCTTCCCATCAAAATAGACTTGAAATCATAGGCTAGGAATTGGCTTAGAGATTAAAAATAGTTTCAGAGATTTATCGACAGTGCTACAATAATACCTGATTAGGTCTAATTAAGAACTGGCATACATTAAGTGTAGAGTATTAATCTAACCCTCTAGCAATACCCTTTATGCGATACTTGCCTATAGTGATTCCACCCCAGGAAACTGGGATGATCATACACAGTTTCATATTATCATCGGGATGTCACCAAAAAGGGATAGCGATCGCGTTGATGGACAAGACAGCTTTACAGCAAAAACATCAACGAAATACTCAAGTTCAATCTACAAATATCTAATGAAAAGCTCAATTTATATAAGCAATTATGGTAATGCAGGACGCAGTTGGAGCATACATTAAATTCTGATTGAAATGCTTCACGAGTCGATATAGTTACATCTTCTTGGATAATTCACATTGAAGTAATTTAATCAAATGCATGTACGATCTAATAACGCTGGGCTGAATTCAACAAGGAGACTTTTAAATCGGATTTACCTTAGTACTTCCTGCACGAACCTATATCACATACAGTGATACAGGTAGTGATTAGAAAAAAATATAAAAAATACGTCTCCGAGGGGATATGATTGAACAGAATCGGTACTGGTAGTAAAATATGGCCAGTGCTGTGGGATGTGCGGATATAGATTAGTTTAAGGAGAATCACCCTTTCCTGAAATCAGTGGTGTTTTTAGAGCGTGCTTGCACGCTCTATATACATCATCTAGAGTTTAGAGAGGTCCATATAGACTTTCACGGTACTGCATACATACTATCCCTTCACTATCTGTGTGATATTCACTGTGATATTGAGAGCAGAGCAGGGAGCCAGTATCACAGTGTCTTAGAGCTGTGCCCAGCTGACCATGACCAATCATTCAAGACCGAAATCCTCATTGACCTACTGGTGCTTGATATGTTTGGATCCTACACTCAGGCAGTTGCAGATATGGCAAGTTGACTGGGTGCAAGTGGGTTACAGAAAACTATCCATAGGCTGAGTTTAATTCAAACCTTTTAATTGTTATTCATTTATAATTGCACGCTCATTCATCAATGATGAATACACTATTTGCTCCTAGTTCATGAGTGAAGCAGTGAATAGATTGGCGGTCTCTAGTTTGTATGTGTTTCTACAGTAACTTGACACGTGCTGTGAGTTATGAGGTTCTTACCTTTCTTAGGTTCCTGGAAGATGTGTCCCTCTTTGACTCCCCCCATCTGCCGAGTCAGCGCCGAGCCTTTCCGAGAACTGCTTTTTTGGGCGAGATTTCTGGGACTCTTCATCCGGATGACAGTTTTGCCATTTTCATCCTTGCACATCTGTGTGAGAAAATTCAAACACAAAGTTTGTTAGCACTTCTTCAAAGTTCGGTCGATAACAATCATATAAAAAGTCGAGTGGAGGAAATACAGAAGACAAGCAGGCATTTATCACACTACTGGGCCTTGTTTTTTAGTCACGACAATCGTTATTGGCGACATCTTCCAGGCGTCAGTGTCCTATAGAGCTACGATCGTAGAAGCGGCGACAAATGGCGTGGGGCGACGACACCTAGAGAGCTCAAATGTGTGCTACAGTCACGACCATCGGTGGGCATCCAAGCGGAAAGTGTCGCCACATGTGTCATAGGCCTAAGACAATTTTGGCCATGTCGTAGCAAACACGGAACTTCACTTCCCGTAGGAATTAAGCAATGAAATTTTAACACGAGTAAGGTATACCTATGATCTATAATCGTACCAAATATGAAGAAGATTGGACGCATCGTTTTGAAGATATCGGCGATTGAATTTCGTCATAGCAATCGTCTGCTCTGGTGGCCAGTGTAGCTCTACCCTCACGTGATCTAATTTATGAAGTGACCTCGACATTCACTGTGCACGGGAGGTGGGAGGGTGTTAAGCCACCAGAGCAGACGATTGCTATGACGAAATTCAAACGCTGATAACTTCAAAACGATGCGTCCAGTCTTCTTCATATTTGGGACGATTATAGGTCATATGTATCCTTTACTCGTGTTAAAATTTCATTACTTAATTCCATCGGAAAGTGGAAAAATCCTCTATATACGCACAGTGATGTGTTATAGAACCTAAGACAGTTCTATACTTGTCGTCAGGGCCGACAATTTGAGCTCAGATCGTAGGCTGCAGGCTACGACACCGTCTATAGCACGGTGGCCATTTTGTATCATCAAATAATGTCTTGGTCTCAAGGGACGATCTTAGGCCATCGTGGATCCACGATATCGTGACTAAAAAACAGGGCCCTGAATGGGCTAAGTAGCTCTATGTGCTTACATTGCTGTTCACTGGGGGGGGGGCGCAGTACATGTGATTGACCGTATAGATCCAAAAGGAGTCAATATCAGCCCGCAAAAGCCGCAGATACCCATACTCCATTTCCGGATACTAGTAAGAACGAGGCTTAGCTATAGGGGTGTGATTTCATTTTTGGTCTTATTTGCTACTATTGAAGAGCAGTTTACAACAATCTCCTCTGAGTAAGTTTGTCAATAGGTTCAGATGACAGTTGTTGAGAGTATCATAATATGCATTTAAAAGACTGGAGAATGACATATAATCTCGAACCACATATCAGTCCACTCTTTGATACTGGCAGCAGATGTTTATTAATGGGATTTACTCTGTTACAGCACGGACCCTGATGAACTTTAATACAAGTCCGTGGTTGCACCTTCCAGGGTCATATCATGGCCAGACCAATCTATTAAATGGGTAGATTCCAGCAACTGTTCTGTTACATATTGAGGAATATATATACAAATAAAAAGATAAGAATTGTCTGAAGTTGGAATACCACGGTTCAGTCACGTACCTCAATGTCATTAGGACCCAGTTCTTGCTGTACGAGAGCCCTGACGAGATCTGGCGAGACTTCAACGTCCATTGGAATGGCGGCGGCGCCTCCCTCTTGCTGCTTAGACACTGGAGACAGAGCGCATGCGCAGTTAGACACCACCAATACTGGCAATATGAACGTTACTGCGGATCGGGCGAAACCATAACTATTGGCCGAAAATATATCAAAATTTCCTCCATATGTTTAAAATATATCTGGGTGTTTTTTTTTATTTCATTAGACGTATCCTAGTTTAAAGTATATCTAGGGTTTAAGGATTTTATCGGTTTACATAATATATTTACAAAAATATTTTCCACATCTTGGAAAACACGTTTTGGAATATATAATATATCCTTTATTCCCTCAAACTGTCTCAATATTGACAATATCTAACAAATTCTCTTGAGAAAAACACCAACCCTTAATGAGATGTATAAAACACTAGCTTAAAATCCTTTTGAAAAGTATTTCCAGAAAATAACACTTTGCAGCTGCTAGGTTGAAAGCATGCTACTCTATACTAAACTAATTGCAATAGTATTTGTCCGACATGGATCTATTGTAAAACATATCGAATAACATTTATATTTTCGTTTTCAATTGACCAAACAGGCTCTTCTCTCCGTGCATAAGAATTCTATCCGATTCATACGAATTGATCATACCACGATCAAGAAGTAAGATATACTGCCGTGTCCAGCAGCTTGTATACTGTGCTAGGCCTGGTTAGAGGTGCACTGACAGAGAATGTATCTGTTACTTACTGACGTTGAGCAGAGTTGCTCTGAGCATGTCGCGGTACTGGGCCACGATGGGGTCAGCGCTCTTCGACGTTCGCCGATGGAACTCCTCTCCCGCTGCCTGTCACAATTCAGAAACTCCCCATTAAACCCTACTCACAAAATCTCACCAGTGTCAGTTATAAGCGGTAAGCATGTTAAGCTACTCATTAATTAATATTCTCGACCAATTTCATTTACTCCAGCATTTGTTTAAATGAACTCCAGTATTATGGTATTTAGTTGCATACATTATTGCTCTGATAATTTCATTGGAAATATATGTGTTGTTAAGGGTTAATTGTTTGTGTACGCCTACTTATCTAAACACATTTTTGTATTGAGTGAACGAATAATTTATATGCACACTCCTCTTCTAAGAATATTGTTAGTATTCACTGGTAACCTAATTATACCCCATCAAATTAATTTCTTAAGTAGAAATCATATGGTGTAACGCCCAATTCTTATACATTAAAAATTCGTGACAAAATCTGCAAAATCAAAATAATTGGCAGACAAAGTGTTGAAAGGTGATTTTTTCCTTTGCCGTGCAAAAAGCATATCGCATACTGCACAAAACAGAAACCATGGCCGTTTCTGAAACCATGTACAAAAAATACAACAAAATCTGTGAAGGGTTAGCGAGGATGGTGTTGCCGGAAAAGAAGGCCATGACGTCAGCTACAAGAGGTCAGCAATGACCTGGCAATTATATTGTGAATTCGTTGTAAATGATGTCGGTTGTAATTTTGCACTTTTGGAGTAGAAAACATGAATCAAGAACAAAGATGACAAATTCCGGGAAAAAAATGAGATGGAACTGTTCAATGATCTTTAGTCTGAAATTTTGCGCATTGCACACTACATTGGAATTTTTAAAAAACACACCAGCATTTAATGACCTCTGACCTTTAACGTCACAGCCTCCTTACTAGTTCCTCCTTACTAGTGCCGCAGGGAGGTACAATAGTCATGCGGGACTGTCTGGGTGGTGGGGTTACAGCGTGCAGGTTCAAATAACGCTTTTAAACTTGAAAATTAATCCAACAACTCTTCATGCAGATTCCTTACAACTTCCAAGGCGCGCATGCCCTGAACTGATTGGCTCCGGGAGAGGGGCTGGCTCGTCCCAGGTGGTACCCATAAATTCGCTGCAGCCTGGTACGTACAAGTAATACCTTAGTAGTGGATCTCCGCTGTTTGTTTAGTCAGTGCTTTGATATAAGATTTTCTTTATTTAGATTATACCAAGAAAGTACAATAAAGAGTTTAAATAACTTGTTATTATTGATGTTCCTGATTTAAAATTTTAATGTGTTCATATTTAAAGAGAGTAAAGATGAGAATTATAATAGATAAGGCTTCATCAGACATTATAAGAGCAGTTGTCCATCAAACGAAAACAAGCATATTAGCATATGATATGCTTAATCATGCAATTAGTAAATTCTAAACAGTTTCTTTTAATTCATAGATCATATTGAGTTTTTCCTTCATGTGCACTACGAGGCTTTACAGTTAGATAGTATTCGTGATGTAAAATTCATTTCTATAAGCGTTTGATATAGCTCTCAATTTTGACATGCCTAGAATACATAAAACATGGAATAAGACAGCATATGAAAATCGATTTCCAAATCAATGTGGCATACAAGAATTAAAAGAAACGAAGACCCTTTATATTTCAGACTGAATGACCAAACTAAAAAGTTTTATATGGACAGAAGAGAGTTTTGTGTATGGGGGAAAATTTGATGGACATGAATTTTGATGAATATATTTAAACGAATTTCATAGATGTGAATTTTGATGAATGTATTGAAACGAAACTTCCAGCTTCGAGACGTTACTGCTAGATATCATCGGGAAAATGAGGCGTTTAACCTGGCCGGAAGTGAGGTCAGAGTGAGACGCCTTACCTCCGCGTCCTGTATGAGGTTCTCGCCCGTGCCGTTGCTGGCGAGGACGGACTGGGCTATTTTGTGCGCATGCTCGGTGAGCGCCTGGACGAGTTGCTTCTCGGAGACGGGAGCCTGCTGATCGGCTGACTGTCGACCTGACGGCACCATGTCCTGCACAGTCTCCTGGTCCACTGGTAAAGCCGCCGGGCTGCCGTCTGGTGTCGGTATGTGAATCAAAAGGACAGGATGAATGCATATATATATATCAATAATTTTTTTTTTTTTTTTTTTTTTTTTTTAATATATATCTATCAAATCACGTGCAGCATAAAATCACGGACCTATACACTATACACTACATCCAAGTCCGTGATAAAATACACACTCATCATTAATACATCCATTTCGTTTATTCAGCCGTCTGAAAGGTGGAGCATTTCTTGTCAGGCGCTAGGTTCCTGATGAAAGCAAAGTGGTTTAGATTTTACTTGATTTGGAAAAATTGTAGATTCGTAACAGATTGTTATTCTACTACGGAGGCATTGACAGCCGACGTTTTCCATGAACTCGTTACATTGAATATAAGATGACTAATTTAAAGTTACATTCAGTCTAAGCAAGGCGGTAGTATTTCATTTAAATATTCTTTCTTTAAAGGATATTAGATGTGTTTTGTTTTATGGCTACTGTGAACTGCTGAGGCTAATTGTTATCATTGGAAAGTCTTACTGGCAAAATTAAAACACAACAGAGAAATATGGTGCTTTTTTCCTCTGTGGGCAGCTGAAACACGAGGGCATCCACACATTAGGGTAAATAGGGTGATACAAATATTTGGTAGTTGAATGATAATGCTGAAATAAAAACAGTACAAATTCAAAAGTAAAAGTGCACGGACACTGCATCTCAAATAAGGTAAAATACACTCCTGAAACACAACTAAAAGACACTTAATAACAGTTCAAAATCAGGTGAACTGGCGTTGGTATACTGAAATTCTTGCTATTCAAACGTGTTATATCATTTTCAATCCCATCTGATTCAATAACTAATACCATTAGTTGGATGATCATATTCTGTCAAAATATTGCTTTTTGAACTTTCAAAGTTACAGGAACAAACACAAAATACCAGTTAGTCAGATACTCAATATCTATAAAACATCATTTCGTATTTGTGTAGTATCACAAATCTATACACATCAGGAAACAAGAAATCTGTTTTGAAATCGATATTCCAATACATAGACAGACGATGAAAGTGTTAAAGGACTATAATCGGGGAAAATGGTGACGGTGACAAACCAATCTAATTGATGCAAGATGCTGCTAAATTTTTAGTGTGCAACTGAAAAACTTTAGAATTCCATTATAACTACAGTACTTTGTATTCCTATATACCCATTTCCGAAACCTCTATAGCTACATACCGCTGCTGGGGGTGCAGCAATTAGAAGTTATGTAGCGAGGCTGACGTTTTCGTCCCGGGTTGACCACGTGATATAAAAAGCACTGGGATGAAATCATAGCTATTGCAGTTACTCAATAAGGGTGGCCATTTTTCTGGGGCTATCGCAGGTAAAGAAATAATAATTTTTATCGATATTTGAAGGTATGTAGGAATAGGGAAACCAAGTACCGGTAAGGGAAAGTCAAGGTTTCCAGTAAAGGCTCGGAAAAAATTACTGCCTGTGGCCAAGGCCTTGGGCAGTAATTTTTCCAAGCCTTACCTTGTAACTTTGACTTTCTCTCACCGGAACATAGTTTCCCTCTAAATTGTGGGATTTTTGAATAGGTAAACTTTGTGTAAAAAATGTTCTAACTTTGAAAGACTTTAGAGACATTTGTCACCTTCTGCGGTTACGTCACAGGAATTAAAAGGGACAACAGCAAGAACCCATATACATTTACGTCACAGCACACAGGCGCAGAGAGATCTACCTTGTAGCTTTTTGTGTATTGCAGGCAGGAGGACTATTTGTCTAGGTGTGGGGACAGCAGAGGAATCTGAATTACCCCACTGTGCCAGCCGAGGCAATGGTGGCTCATCCTCGTACCTATCAACCACAGACGCCGGCCTAGCGTCCACAACAATGTCCCCATCACTCTCCGGACTGCCGCGTCCATCTTCCTCAAGTGCATTTAAAGTTACTGATTGAGTCTGATCTGTGAGTTTGGGTAATTTATCATACGTTAAATCACTGGCCGTCCGTCTCAGTCTACCTTCCGGAACGTCCAGTGAGTGTTGATCAATAGGCACTACGACCGTTCTAGATTTTCTCCTCTTTTCATGCTGTTTTGATGACGATTGTGATTGGTCTG
Organism: Alentia gelatinosa; assembly: GCA_950022655.1. Taxonomy (NCBI): domain Eukaryota; kingdom Metazoa; phylum Annelida; class Polychaeta; order Phyllodocida; family Polynoidae; genus Alentia; species Alentia gelatinosa. Next base: position 28,270,684 of record OX465589.1, read on the forward strand.
TTTCTTTTCGTTTCTTTTTTTCACGGGTTTTTGATTGGCTAGGGACATTGTTGTAGTGGTTGTCGGTAACTAATGCTGGATTAGCGTTGGTTCGAGAGTCAGGATCTACTGAAAGGCAATGTTAAATCAGTGTGATCACTATCTACTTTTCAGCCTAGACTAGTTACAAACAAAGGCCATGCACTTGTCCCTGTATTACTGAATCATACTATTTCCATATCCTTAACTTACTTACATACAATGCCAGAATATAACATACAATGAGAAAAGGCTTTACATATTTTTCAGAAAAAGCCTTATAAGGTGTCATGATCAGGATTCTGATATATGGAAGAAGAAGCTGCTAGGATCTGCATTTTATATTCCTTTTCACACAAGCACAACTGCATGCCCAACTATTCTTAGATTTCTATTACACGCTGTACACTACATCTAAAGCCTGATGCCCATCTACCGATTCAGGGTTGAGCGATTAGTTCCCAAATCATATAGGAGTCGGTCGAGTTGTCGCAGGCAAATTACGTAACTCTTCGCTCTACCGGCGGACGGGGTGGTGGATATTAGTCCTAAGCAAATTGGTCTACTAATCGGTGGCTCACCCTTGCCTAGCTGTCCTACATCTACCGACTACGGCCGACTCCGTTAGGATGCCTTTCGTGAGACAAATTACCGTCCGTTTGTCGCCGACAAAGGTACACGAATGTTCCGGAATCGGTAGATGGGCATTGGGCTTAACAATACAACGTTAACTCCAGCATAAGAAATTGCAGCTAGGAAACAAATGTCCAACTACATTACAACTACCGTCAGCAGGGCTATACGATGTGCACATAATCACTTTTCTGTTTTTACCTTCAAATGGTAGCATTGCAAATCCTTGAAGCAAGGAACACACAAGTCATGAGAATCAGAACTTAGCTGAGACAACAAGTCCACCCAAAGTAAGGTATCTTACGAGATAAGTCAGGATGACAATGTTAATAAAAACCAAATTCGTATCTGTACAAGTATTAATGAATATATTCGACCATAAAAGATAGGTCAGGTAATATCATCAAAGGGTTTTTTTCAGAATCGGTACAGGTTAGTAGAAGCAATTATCTAACTCTCATGAATACACTCGAAAGGGACTCAAAAGATGGCCAAGTTCAAAATGAATCTGAAATTTAGGCAATGGGGTAAATATCATTAGGGAAGTGATCATACAAAAACAACGCTGTAATTATGAAATATTTTTGATGATAATGCAGGTCGGAAATAACACAACAGAAACGTCCACGCAACTCCTGTACCTCCTGGAGTAGAATCCTCTGTAGGAACCTTCCTCTTTTGCTTTGTTTCTTCTAACTCATCTGGTGGCAGTTTTGTTTTCCTTTTCTTTTTCTCTCTACGCAAACTTCTCCCCTTAGCTTTCTTCGAATCTCCAGTGGAATTGTTATTAAGTAGTGTCTCTTGCTGATTATGTTCAAGTTCGGGGTTAAAGTGCACGGCCTTAGTCTCAGATCGGGGCTTTAATTTTCGGCGCCCAGGTTTCTTCAATACAGGAACAGGCACGGACATTTCTTGACCGTCAGCATGTTTTCCTGTTTGCTCTCCTAAACCTTCTGCTTTCTCATCAAATTGTAACTCTACAAGGCGTTCGGTAGCGATGTCATCGTCAGTTTCCATTTCATATTCACTCTCTTCTCCAGTCATTGTTTGGTCTGAGTATTCAGAATCTGATTCTGGTTCAATGCTCTCGTCGTCAGTCTCTGTTCAGGTCAAGGACATCGGAAGAAAAATCTTATTTAACATGAACATTTTGTAGTTAGCTGAGACTCATGTACATATGCAATAGGCCTTCACCAGAAATGACAGACTGTAAAAGAAGCTAAAGTACATCAAACTAATGGTAGAATATAGAATATAGAGAAGCAACCTAATACTATGGGGAATAAAATAATATTTTACTTACCAGAGTAAACCATTTGTGAGTCCGCACTGTGCCGGTACAAGGCGCTGCCATCCTCTGAATAATTGTATTATGAAAACAGTGTGTTTAATCTAAAGACAAAAAAAGAAGTGTCATTTCATGCTTGAACAAAAAATCCTAAGAGCTGAATTCCGAATATTTTGAAGTGCTCACACTTCTTCCTTAATATATCATCAAATTACAATAGATCCTCAACTATCCCTCCATATCTCCCATAGGTGACTGGTTATTAATCATGGCTCAATACGTTAATCATGGCTCAATACGATTAGTTGCGATACCAACACATTTGTCTTCATTTACTAGCTGTTCCTAAAAAAACTAATGTACCAGGGAATGAAAACTAAAACAACCATAACAAAAACTCGCTACTTATCATTCAACTAACTAGCTGTAGTTTCACAAGGAATATCTCTTTTGTGATACGTCTTCATTGATAACATGGACATATATATACCTTTATTGATTCTAGATATTAAACTAATAAAAAAATACTAATAACGGTACATTTAGTCAGTCACCCGCCTGTAACTGTTAGATGCTTGCTAGATAAAGATTGTTATTTTAATAGTTACAAATTGTGCTTTATCTTTAGATATTTCCAGGCTAAGATAAAATCAGAAACATTTTCGTGCTTGGTCTGAGTCCCCATTCGCCATCTCGTTTGGAGTGCTTCAGAATATTCACTCGGCAATCACCTCGTTCATATTACTGCGCACTCCAAACTCGATGGCGAACGAGGACACAGACCAAACACTCATCAGTTTCTTTCTTAGTATCATAACGTTCTGTAGGTGTATCACTGCACACTACTCACCCGCGCCGGGGTCTACCGGGTCGATGCTGGACGCGGCGGCCACGGCGTCGATGGCGTCATCGTGTCTGGCGCCGATGCCCCCGCCAACCTGCACCACACTGCCATCTGGCGCCAACACTGTGCTACCGGACGCGCTCGCCGCTACAACACAACACATTCACCCGTGGTCAGTATAGATCTTATTTAACCCTTTAACAGCAGGAAGATGCCTCCATGCATTCCCCTGGCTACGGCAGGAAGATGCCTCCAGGCATTCCCCTGGCTACAGCAGGAAGATGCCTCCAAGCATCTATGAGGCATCAGTGACACTTATATACAAAATTCAATAGATAAAAAGATAATTGTTTGTTTTAAAAGAAATTTTGACAATGTATAAGAACCATATTGACCTTTGATTTGGTATAATAAAATAAGTTCAGTCACCAAGGTAAATTATTTAAATCACATGACACATCGCATGACATTGCTATTTCCCCAAAAAGGTGCCTGCCGTAGCAGGGTCGTTTGGGTAGGCAATGCCTGCCGTGTAATGGTGAACAGGGAAACTGGGTGCTGCAGGGAAAGGGTTAAACAGGAGTCTCAGTGGAATTTACTGCCCCAAACAGACACAAAAACTGGGAAACATGTCGGTGTCGGTCACGACGTGGGTCTGAGGGAAGTTCAAACCACTGTTGGCATGAATGAGACTCAATTGATATCAGCTTAGTTTTTCATAAGAAAAAGCACTTTATATATTGAATTGTAAACATGAATTTCCATGGAAAATTGGAAAGCTGCCATCCCTCCTTAAATGACAAAATATAATAATATAAGTTTCAATATACCGGCTTTCATCGCGTCTTTTCTTTTGTAAGATGAGTCTTCTACACATATAAATAGAGGTGCAAATGCTATGGCTTTATTATCAAGACGTTTCAAATCATTCCCAATAATTGATAAGTTGTCCCTTTAATGTATGGTTTCAAGCATTTTCTATGGACAATTTATAGGGGCAGTGAAAATCTAATGAAATAATAGAGGTAATAGAGGTCCAAATGCTATGGCTTTATTATCAAGACGTTTCAAATCATTCCCAATAATTGATAAGTTGTCCCTTTAATATATAGTTTCAAGCATTTTCTATGGACAATTAATAGGGCAGTGAAAATCTAATGAAAAACACAGCATAATTTTTGTTGATGCGTACTGTTAACTCAGCGGTGATACAACCTTATTTAAAACTGAAATTGACCTTTGCGGAAGAAAATGCGGCACACATCAGACCAATTAATATCACAAACAACAGAAAGATCTCACAATGAGCGACATATCGAACATCAATAAAATCTATATCAGACATTCCTTGCAAGTAGTCATGCCATCGACAGTATCATTATCAACATCCCGGTAAACATATCTTAAGGAATATATATATATATATATATATATATATATATATATATATATATATATATATATATATATATATATATATATATATATATACGCCCTCCAGAGGTTACTCGTCTCCCGATTATCGCCCAGGGTAAACACAAGTTCCGCCCGTGAGTGGCTGGGCACACTACGATCACGTGAACCACAGTTTTCCCACTTATATTTGAGTAACCTGAATATAATTTCGGGTACACATGTAGAAATAGCTGAAATTTCCATTTCTGACATCGGATTTCTCATTTGAACATTTATAAAAACCGTTAAAAAGCAATGATTGTGGGTTACGGGTCAAGGGTCTATCACTATAGAACGTCGGTAATCAGCGCACACCGGGACCTGTAAACAGACTGAATTCTGGGATACCTCAATAGGTCTATATCAAAAGGAAATCTTCCGGGTTTTCGGAGACTGCCAGACACACCCACCACCCTCATCAGGGTTCAAACGGGTCCCGGCGGAACATCCCGAAGATGAGGGAGAAATTTTACGCAAAATATATATATACCAAATAACCACATGGGATGCTATTTGAGAAGGGGACGCCCGGCGTACCTTTACTGGAGCGGGTGGTGGAGCGCGTGGAGCGGGTTTTGGAGCGTCTCGTGTGCAGGGCACCACCGCGCATGCCCGACGCGTGCGCACTGTTGGGCCCGCTGGCCGGATCTAGAAGGGCCAGGTTCTCGGCAGACCCGAGAGGCGACCTGTTTGTGCCAACAGTCAGACTCATCTCTGAAACACAGAACAGGGACGTGTACAATTACAGCAAAATGGTTCATGAAAAACACAAAGTCAACCTCCAGGAGTTTTGGGTGATCCATGCAGCATAATCTTTGAAATATTTTCGAAACGTTTGCATTCCCTGAGGAAGTATTCAGGATGACTGAAGACCTTCGGGATTTTGTTTCTTTGGGAGTCTATTAAAGTTTACTTTACTTATTGATATTTGTCCTGTTGAAATAGTAACAGGGTACATGTATTCTGCCTGATAGATCCAGGCATCTTAGGGATCATCCATAAAATAGGTACGTTATATAACAAAATCAAAAGAAAATCCTTCACCTTTTTTAAATAACATAGTAATAGCTGCCCCCTGCTTGATCATTTGGGAGTTAATAAACAGAGTAGACCTAAGGTTGCTGAAAGTGAGAAGAGCAAGTGATGATCTCTAGTAATTAATAATTCTGATATACAATAATACAATGGATATCAGAAGTTGATCAAGCACATTGGTTTACAGAAGCGTAAATTGTATGTTCTGGCATTGTTGTCGTGGTGAGGACGATTATAAGACTGATATGTCAATGTATCACAGTCTAGTTTATTAGTTCTTCTTGGCCAGCTTTCCGAAATCAGCAGCCAAATTCGGGTCTGGGTCTGATAGAAGCATTTCAATCTTTTGGATTACATCTTCTCGAAATTCTGGGACCTGTTTTTCAGTCATGACCAAATGTGATAGTGACCTGGGAGGTGTTTTATAGACAAGATGTTGCATAGACCTGTTGGGTTGAAATGATCACTGATGGTCTAAGACCCATTTGGGTATAGCTTTGCCATACATGCGCAGGTAAGATAATTCAACTGTGCAACGGAAACGGTCACTCTCCACGATCGTCACTACTCTAAAACACCTCCCTGCACTCCCTGAGGAAGTCACGAACTTCTCCCTTCCGAGTGTTATAGAAAGGACTGTGCATTGCGGTTGTACGTCATTGTTTCTGTAGGCAGCTTACCTCCGGAGTCTAAACTGATGGTGGAGACGAGGCTGTTCGCCGAGTGCTGCTTCTTTAGTTTCTTTCGTCTGCGTCTTGACCCGGAGTCTTCATTTCCGCTGACGTCATCAGTGACGTCAGTTTCTGAGTCGGCGGCTGGGTTTCTATAACGGCTGCGCGGGCTCGACTCCCACGTAGGAGGGAAGACATCTGGAAACAGGAGTCACGTCTCAATGAATATCATGAAAAAAACATGTAATACATGATGAACAGTCCGCAAGTATGTTGATGAAAACCACTTAGAAAATGATCATATCAATAATTTATAAAAACATTAAAATAGATGCTACTGTGACGTATTCAATACCACATCATACTTTCTTTCCTTAGGATAATGTGTTATAAACATGTTATTCATGAATTAAGTTTATGATGTAAACCATGTCTTCTATTGTATTCTACTATATAGTATATGTGAATGGCAAAAAGCGCCCTACTTCGATGTTCTACTAAAATAGTTGTCGACCAGACATTTGTGCAATTATTTTCTATTTCTTGCTAAAACTGTTTTTGAAGAGACATGAGACGAAAACACTTTCAATCAATTTTACCGCGAATATAGAGAATCATGTATTTATAATATGTTATTATCATGTGACTTCAATTCTTCGTCTATATTAGGGGATTTTTCGGATAGATTTCACTTGCTAAGAACACTCACACATGAAACACAATTTCAAATTAGTCTGACGAATACTGCAGGCAATATTATTGATATGTTATACCGGCTGAAATCAACTAAAAATATAAAACAAAATATGTAAGAGGCGTGCGTGTGTTGCTGGGGTGGTCAAAGTAATGGAATACAACAATGACGTGCATGTTATTGATATAGTTCATAACTATAACCTGGTGGATAAATAGCTTTGACGATATATCAATGTGGAACCTTCACTAAAATGATGGTATATATACATTCATGGACAGTGTATTCTAACAATTGAAAAACACGAAATGGGTATGAATGGCAATTTATGATATCAAATGTGCAAAAACAGGTTGAACACATCAGGAAGAGTTATGGCAACATGGAATCAGAATTGTCTTGTTAACCTTGAGGGAGAGACTGGTCAGCATTAATGGCGGTCGGCGGAGCTTGACGGTATTTCAATACACAAATAAAACGGGAATCACGGGGAGAGGATAACGCATCGTTTGTACAAGCTTGGAGCTGATTCTTTAAATTAAAGATCACCAGTACAACATCCAAAAGCAGTCTGCATTACTTTGCATGTAGCACGTGAATTTGATCTGTACAAATGTAATCTGTTTAATGCTTTGTTATTGGCGTAACGCTTCAAGCTTGTCAATATTCCTATTAAAATGATCCACGATTTAGCTTCATGCAATGAACTCATACTTCTGTGAACATCCCCGGGAATATCTTCACGATCCTCATGATCGGGATTAATGATCTGATCCTGATGGAGCTCCTCCGCAGAGAGCTGCTGGTCATCTGACACGTCACCAAAGTCCACCTCGATCTGCTCCTCAGAGGTCACGTGGGACATGACGTCATCACCACTCTCCTCGTACTCATCACTACTCAACTTCTCATCACCACTCAAAGTCTCCTGTGGCTGAGCGCTCTCCGTCATGGCTGGTAGTTTTGAGTCAGTCTGTGTATCGCCATTACCACCATCGTCGTCAGAGCTCACTGGTGCAGAATTCCGAGTTAACTTGGCATTCTTCTTTCCTTTTGTTCTGGCTGTACTTTTAGCTACAGAACCAGCCGCCGGTTTCCTCTGTTTTCTCTTCTTATCTGGGACTCTACCTCTATCTTTTTCCTCTGAACTAGGCACCTCTTTGTTCTGCTTTGTTTCCTTTCCTGTCACTCTAGGTGTATCTTTGACCTCAGCAGGAGTTATCTGTTTTCTACGCTTGGTCTCCTTCTTTGAGGTTTTAGCTGCGGTTTTCACCATAGAGCTCGGTGCCTGTTTTCTACGTGTAGAACGTTTCTTTTGTTCAGTTCTTGTGAATGGCGCATAGGCATCATCCGTAAACTGGAAATCTGTGGATGACTTACGCCTCAATGTGTATCGTTTGCGAAGAGATGTACCTGGAATTGCATCAGGTATATCTAACATTTTGTGGTCGTATACAAACAATTATATACTTTTCACCGCAAATTAGATTCTCAAGGTTATTGTGTTTGTATACTTCTTTATATACAGTAGAAGATGGGACATTCACCAATGAGGAGTTGAACTATAGCTCCTCACTCTGTGTTCGAAATATGAATTTGTCCACGTATCTATAATATTAACAAAATGTTAATTTAAATGGTAACTGTGGTAACAATGTACATGCAGAAGTACCGACTCCACATCTTTCGCTAGTCCCCATGAAATATTTGCAGTGTTTTAGATTATCAAAATGATGTTCTATATGAAAAGGTTAGAATGTGGTGTATATGCAAGTACTGTAATGGCAATAAAGTTTAACTTTTATTTCCCAACTAAGACAACTACCTCTGATATTCATATTTCAAATTTGGACACCTGAAAAATATATTTGAGGATTTTTATACCCAGCATACAAGTGAATATAATCTTTAGTTGTTGTTGGGAAATAAACAGTAAATTGCATGCCATTGGTGCCTCCTGAAAATCCATGTACATTAGGTAAATATACAAAAAATCCATGTGGAATATACAAGAATGTTGATAGACCATTTCTCTAAGAAAATTCAGTATGGCTTTTCTTGCAAACTGAAGAGAGGTTCAGAATGCTATGATAGAGGCATTCTGAAATACTGACATGCCAGATCTGTCAATTCTCCTAATAAAATCCTTGTATTTCTACAAATTTCCTGCAAATGGTCATCTAATTTTGAATTGCCCCTCGTAATGGCAAATCTGTACTAGCCTACAAGCCAGCAGGGGGTATAAACTGACACCAGGGTCTTGTTTTTCAGACAGCGATGTCTTCATTAGTTGTGATTGAAAAAAACTTTTTTTCGATCACAATTAATAAAGACGTCGCTGTCTGGATGTAAGGATACAGGATCATTACTGAATTAACCTGTTAACCAATACAGGATTTACACTGTCATTCTTCTACCGTAGAAACTGGTGATACCCAACACGGCTAGTTTATAAAACACCCTTGCTTGACTACACATGTACAGATGGGAGGTGATGTGGTGTGTTGTGAGGGTTGACATGGGTTGGGCGATAAAAGAGGTATGATTACTTTTCTCTCTTTGAGTATCCTCCTCTTCATCGGATCCAAGGTCATTGACCTGAAGGTCAATATGTTCCTCGTCGCTTTGTTCACTGTCTGAGAAGTGAGGAAGTGAAAGGGAAAGAATACAACAGAAAGTAAACGTAAAATAAATGAAATAGGAAGAATAACGAAAAGGAATAAAGTAGGTAAACAGAATAAACCATAATAAGGCGAGTCGTGGCTGTTATCAGGTTGTTTTCAAATGGTTTTGCTTAATAATCTGCTAATTTCAAGAACTTATAATATTACTTACTCTACATTTCTAAAGACCTAATTTATTTGAACTACAAGTAGTTTACACTGTAAAACCTGATATCAGTGCAAAATAAATAATTTGCAATAAGGAAAAGAAATGACAGTTGCAGATGAAGTACATAAAACAAAATGAATTAGAGATAATTAATAGAAGTAATTAAATAGATATACACGAAAACGAAACTGCACAACTACCATTAGATAAACAAAATCAAGGCAACCTACTGAAAATACATTCTGATTGAAAAAATAAATTAAAGAGAACACTGGTTGTTTGTCTTTGAAATAATAGGTCAAATCAGGAAATGAATAGACATAACAAAATAAATGTCAAGGCTGACTAAAATGTTTGAACATAGATGATACAATATAAAACACATTCAGAGAGATAGACGAGCCTCCTACCATCCTCCTCGTCAGAGTCGGTCACGTGCGTGGTTTCTACTGTCCCACGTGACCTGCGTGGAGAAATGTCGTTGTGGAAGGTGGTCTGCGGGGTCGGCGGCTCGATGTTCACATTCACCGACGGTTTGGGCAGAGGAGGGAGTTCATACTCCGAGGGGGCATCTGTAAAAGAGATTGGTATTTCATTAATAGGTAAGTAACAGGTGATGGCACTCTCAACTACATTAGCAGTGTTGAACTTGGTGTTGAACTTAATGGCTACCTGACTTGCCATCTTACTAGTATGCTTAGTGCATGTAGGCAAAGCTATCTGATACTCTTATAATATTATTCATTACATCTTCTGAAATATTCAATAGTGGACAATCATAGTATATGTCGACTTACGACTTGAGAAAGTATACCAGATGCAAATACAATGTATGGTGTTACTACAGAAATATTATAGAGTTAGACTTGTTCTTGTGTGAAGTTTCAATTCAACTGTAGATCTAACTGAATATGAAACATGTTAAAGGCGTTCTCTTACCACTGTCCGCTGGATGGGCCCCGATAGGGGGCAGCACTTGTTGCCGGTTCAGCAGCTGTTCCTGCGTGACACCGCGCGATAACGTGTCATCCACATCCTGGAGGAGAATACAAGCAGTACTTCAATGTCCATTGCTCTATAAAATGTACCCATATTCCTGGACTTACATATATGATGTTCTGATCAAGTCACTATACACACACTATGTACTGATTGGTAATTGTCAGCTAGTCACCCCTTGAATACACTGAGGTATTATTACTCTGCAGATAATAAATGCCACAGAATTGGCAGGGAGATGGTGAAGTGGTAGGGTTTCCAGTACGGTGAAAGTCTCTGTAACCTCTCTCTGAAACTAGGCAGCATACCTGTTCGTGTCTCATGCTAAATAAGTATTCAAAGATCAAGAAGACGTGGCAATAACACCTCTGTGAAAAGCCGATGGTCCCTCAAAAGTAAAAAAAAAAAAAAAAAAATTAAGATAATGATAATAATAATTGTTTATTATTATTATTATTATTATTATTATTATTATTATTATTATTATTATTATTATTATTATTATTATTATTGTTATCATTATCATTATCATTATTATTATCATCATTATTATCATCATCATCATTATTTTTTGTTTTTTGTTTGTTTTAAAGATAATTCTTGGCAGTGATAGTAGTAGGCTGACCTGTATAGGGGGCAGGTTGTGGTTGTGTTTAAAAGATAATTCTTGGCAGTGATAGTAGTAGGCTGACCTGTATAGGGGGCAGGTTGTGGTTGTGTTTTAAAGATAATTCTTGGCAGTGATAGTAGTAGGCTGACCTGTATAGGGGGCAGGTTGTGGTTGTGTTTAAAAGATAATTCTTGGCAGTGATAGTAGTAGGCTGACCTGTATAGGGGGCAGGTTGTGGTTGTGTTTAAAAGATAATTCTTGGCAGTGATAGTAGTAGGCTGACCTGTATAGGGGGCAGGTTGTGGTTGTGTTTAAAAGATAATTCTTGGCAGTGATAGTAGTAGGCTGACCTGTATAGGGGGCAGGTTGTGGTTGTGTTTTAAAGATAATTCTTGGCAGTGATAGTAGTAGGCTGACCTGTATAGGGGGCAGGTTGTGGTTGTGTTTTAAAGATAATTCTTGGCAGTGATAGTAGTAGGCTGACCTGTATAGGGGGCAGGTTGTGGTTGTGTTTTAAAGATAATTCTTGGCAGTGATAGTAGTAGGCTGACCTGTATAGGGGGCAGGTTGTGGTTGTGTTTTAAAGATAATTCTTGGCAGTGATAGTAGTAGGCTGACCTGTATAGGGGGCAGGTTGTGGTTGTGTTTTAAAGATAATTCTTGGCAGTGATAGTAGTAGGCTGACCTGTATAGGGGGCAGGTTGTGGTTGTGTTTTAAAGATAATTCTTGGCAGTGATAGTAGTAGGCTGACCTGTATAGGGGGCAGGTTGTGGTTGTGTTTTAAAGATAATTCTTGGCAGTGATAGTAGTAGGCTGACCTGTATAGGGGGCAGGTTGTGGTTGGCCGGCTGAGGACAGCGGATGTCGCCCAGACTGGAGCGGCGTGAGCTGGTCGTCGACCCGAGCTGCTCCTTCACCGTCACCACAGGGATGTCGCCCACGTACTCCCGCTCGCCGCTCTCATAGCTGGGCCTCGTCCGCGCGTGGCCTGTCACACACACGAGAAGGATACGTCACGGACAGCTCATAGTCAACCCTCCTCACTATAATATACCTGTAGCCGTATCCGCGATACCGCCCGCTCCTCCCCAGGCCGTATTATTGGCCATTCAACAAACATCAATAGAAGGTAAGAGTTCGCCATTTTAAGGTATAGGATAATATGGAAACAGACTGACTCTAGTTCTACATAAAAAAATACCTGGTAAATTGCCAATCAGATTACCCTTTTGCCTTTGGCATCAGGATAATCTAATTGAAAATCACACCGCCTATTTTTTACGGACAACTACAGTCACCCTGTTTCCATATACTACTAAGGCCAATCATTATTCACATATATGTATGTGTATTTTAGATATAAACAGTAATACATTTGTATATGGAAAAAAGAATGGGAACCGAGTTTGGCACAACAACGTTGTACTGAATACCATGTATATACACGTATTTAGGCAACCATGATCAGATCAGTTAATCAAAATGTTAAGAATTAATAATCATTAGGGTTCACACTCTTTTAACACTTTCTATCAATTGTAGATCTAGACTTGCTCAATTCATTGATATCGTTTTCAAGACTTGTCCAACATAGATTTTTGCACTTTCCAAGGGATTTGATCAACGAGCAAAACGAAGACAACTGCGTTCAAGGGTTATACATTTATACTTCTTATCCTGTTTATAGATTTTTTTAGAAATTGCAAATATCATTCGAAAAATTACATTTGCTAAAACGTAATTACTATCGATACTCAACACTACTTAAAATATTACATTCTAATCGAATAGTCTTGTCGTATTCCCTTAACAGAATTTTGCCTACCATTAAAGAAATGTCTTATTTTATCTCTGTGAAACTAATAGATGTACAATGTATATCCAAAGCATAGATCGTCAGCTTGAATTAGTGTCAACAGCTGAGAGCAGGAACATTCAGTAAAAATCCACATGGCTTAATATCATACTGAAAAAAGAAATATATCCATTTATGTACATACAGCAGGAAAATGGAAATTATGAATTATGGACAGGGTATAAATGATGTTGAAAGATGAAATTTCTGAGAAATCTGGAATTTTAGGTCAATAAAGTATAGAGAGATCCAATGTCTACAACAGAGATATAACAGAAATAACGATGTAAAAGGTGAAGGCCTTGAACCTAGAATGATGAGCGGTGTATAACAGTTGAGACTTGTCCATAGTTTACACAGATTGCCGTGTTACCTGTATCTACTTCGTCGACCCACCTCGAGGTGGCGTCATCGGTAATATCTTCCACTTGACCTAATTATACGGGTCAAAGGTCAGTACAATACCACCATACCACATAGTTCAACATTACATACTGATTTCTGAACGGACATTGCGTCTAGATGCTACATGAGTAGACCGTAAACTAGTATCTGAAAAACATCGCGTGCGCGATGACAGTATGTGTCAATAAAAGCTTTAAAAAAAATATGACAATATACAGTAATGAGGTATTGCCGGGAACAGACATGTAAGAATGTATGTATTTTACTCACTCAATGTTATCTATAAGGAGAAGAAGGTTAAGTTTTTTATTGGGATGGGAAATCAGTTCACTATATGCCATAGTAGCCCACTTTAGTAGCCCACTATAGCAGCCCACCATAGAAGTCCGTTTTTACTTGGTTGGAGATTAATAGGCATCAAGACAAAGACCCAAATATGTTTCATGATATAAATAATGCAGATGCCGGTGAGATCTGAATAAAAGAGCACAAAATTCACAAACCATGACAATGTTCATTCCTTATCTCTATTTTGTTGATAACTGAAACTAAATAAAAACGAAATCTGAAAAAAGCCGGAAGACTGAGATCCCTGAATAAGGTGATAGGGTATTTGGTACGTGAAAAGCCATCCAGTCACATCCGATACTATCGTAAAACTAGATGAGTTTTAAGCTTGGCCACCGTATGCAACGCTTCGCCTTGTGAAGTACGGAGCCCAAACTTCAGGAGTGGAATGCGCTAGCCAAGATTAAAACGAATCAGGTTTTGATTTTATCCTACCCTGTCTCCTCGATTTTGGAATATTACGTGATAACAATTCTGTATGCCACTAGTGGCATATAAAACTCCGTATGCCAGTCAGCGTGGCATACGGAAACTCAATGTTAAGCCTATGGGAATTTATATTAGCGGTAGGATAAAAGTTTGAATTGTGGACCCCTGAAACACGTACACATATTGCTGGAACTTCTCCACTGCCTCAAACTGTATCTATGTCTATTTTTAACTTAAGGGATGTTAGGCTTACTTTCAAAAGACTTTCCTGAGTGTGAGGACAACTTGCGGCCTTTCATGGTGCTCACAGTCGGGGAGCCTTGGTCAGGCACAGTGCTGGCGTCTACCGCCGACTCCAGGTACGACTGAAGGAGGGACAAGTGGAAAAGAAGTCATTACAAGACACAACGAGTATTTAAATAGAACTGCATCGAGAATCGTATAAATAGACACAACTCCACGAATTTGGATGGGCCGCAATCGTCATCGAGGCGAAGCCGTGTGACGATTTCGGCCCATACAAACGAGTGGAGTTGTGTCTATTTATGATTCGAGTGCGGTTCTGGATTTATCTCACCCCTTTTTATCAAATCAAATATCATCAAACTATCACAATAATTAGAAAAGACTTAGCAAATCCACTATGCCACGGCCGTGGCGTAGTGTTGTCACTTTACGGGGGTGATCGTTGAGTATTTTTTTCTAATGTTATTCCTATGGCTAAACTTGTACCAGGGGTGAGATAAATAACAAGGATTGTGATCTGAAGAACGAATGAATAATTAATATCAGAGCCTTGTTATTTGATTCATGTAGTAGTTGTTACATAGATAACAAAAGACTGGCGGCGATAGGGGTATACCTTGCTTCTGCGACCAGACAATGTTTCTTTCATGAATGTTTATCTTCAGAATCTTTTGATTTCTAATCTGCCGGGTGCAGTGCTGAAATGTTTGGGCAACTAAAGTTATGATCGTTTGAAAAAGAAAGGTTACACAATATTTTTGTAAGATTTGGACCAGATTGTTTTTATTGCTTGAGAAACCTATCAATTTTGAGCCCAATCATACATTCTGTGTAGTTGACATTTGTTTTGATTTTTTTTTTAGATTTCAGCGTTGCACCTGGCAGATATGAAATCAGAAGATTCTGGAGATTAACAATCATGAAAAAAACATTGTCTGGACGCAAAAGCAAGGTTCATCTCTAAAATGGGCTTTCGCCGCCAGACTTCATTGGTTGCCTCGAGATTTTATGGCAACATGGTTCAGATTAGACAGAAAGTGTTCACTTTTAATGTGGCGTCGGCTTGTGACAGAGGTGTCATAGCCACGTCTTAGCACTGTAATTTAGATGATGACCAGCGTCTCACGCATGCGCAATCACATATATGAGCTTGTCATTGGCGTGCGGAACTACATGGATTGACACCAGCGGAAGGTTGTGTTCTCAGTACTTTCTCTCGAGACTAGCAGATTAAAAAAACTACATTACCAAACATTGATTTCGGCCTGGCTCGAAATAAATCATAAGAGAAAAGGTACTTCTCTCTATAGATCTACAAAAAAAGAAGAACAGATTCTAATTTTTTTCTTCTCGAGATTCTCACTCTCGTGGCCCTTCAGTATCCCAGCCTAAGTTCGGTTCACTCTGTCCCTATGTGCGCTATAATCTCCAGGCGGATTCGACCAGAATCGTAGTTTTTTAGATATGGTAGGTAACAAGAGGTGCAATGCATACCCTGACGGCCTCCGCCATGTCGAAGTGGTGCGTTCTGGGGGTGGAGCGGGGCGGGGTACCAGGCGCCTTCCTGTGCCTCGCCTGTGCTCGCCCCACGGACCGCACGCTGCCCGCCTCGTCTATGGAGAGCGTGTCCACCACCGACAGGTTGTCCTCCATCATCCTCTGTAAGCAAAGTGCAGGATAAGATTATGGATTTCATGTGAAATCTGTAACAAAGCCCGGAAATGACCACGGCCAAAAAAAGAGTCTCCTTGTAAAGGTTTTTAATTCTATCTGCAGAAGAGAATGTGTATGGAAAGTTTTGAGTAGAATATTTTTTAGCATGTACTGTCCAGACGGGGTACAATAGATATTACAACCAGTGAACTTTATTGTTATACCTCTATTCAACCAGGACCTATATACAATACGTTTTTTTTGTAAATACAATTAACTGTTTTTGTATATGCAGTCAACTCCAAATGATTTTTTTTCTGTATATCTCCGGAAATACCCCTTTAACCTAAGATACAACAAACCTTACACACTTCATATGGACAAAGTAGACTGTAGACATCTCTCAGTCTTAACAAGTCAATAAGGTTAGGATGTGTTCTTATCCTACCTCTAATAAAAAAACTCATTGATTTAACATAGCCAAATTTTATGTGGCGTTCCATAACATAAAGTAAACTTTATGTACCTCGAGAAATAAAAAAAAATTGACCAATCAGCGATCAGGAATTATTCACCTGTGTAAATAGTTCCAGCTGCAGAGCAGAAATTCTGACAGCTGTCAAACATGGACGGAATGGATTCAGACTTTCCTAATATCATAAAGTCGTGGAGATGGGGTAGGATAAACACGAAACTGAACTCGAGTTAGACTTGTCAGTGTCTATGCCACTCTGGTCAGATCTGTTCCTCACTACCCGGAGCATACAACATATCCGAATGCTCCGGGTATGTAGATACACGATCCCCATGTGTTTTCTATGGACACTTTGTATTAGGTGGATAATAAATGACTTTCCCGTCGTGGCATAAACGCTGACAAGTCAAACTCTCGTTCGGTTTCTACTACTAACCTTGCGCTGCTTCTCCAGGGCGTGGTTGATGGCCGACTTGACGAGCAGGTCAGTGAGTACGTTCTCCTTCTGCTCCTGGTCCAGCTCCGAGTACACCACCGACCGCGGCGCCCCCTCGCGCAGATCCACCACAACTATGGACGAGTTCTCGCGCTTCAGCCCTCGTTTACGAGACCTGTGGTCGTCCTCCTCCTCTTCTATGACGATGGACAGTTCTGAGGAGGAATGAAAGGGATGGTCAGAGCTGGGAAACTGCCAATCCAGATCTGTCATGGATAGGTATAAAGATCAAACTTTCTACTGTGATGAGTTCATTAAAAATCCCCAAGTTGTGTATTCTCTACTTGTAACTAGATCTAAGAGGAAAACTAAAAAACATGTGTGCCAAACGCATTTGTTATCAAAGATTGTACATAAACGGAACATAAGATTGTATAGAATATGGTAGTCTAAACCAGCAGTACCTCCATAAACTGGACATGTGGATACTAAGTAAATGAGAAACCAGAGACTGTGGAATGTAGGCGATAACAAAGCCTTATAGAATACTCAAGAATGATATAAACCATGGATATTTTACTGATATTATTCCATCTTTAAACATAAGCCTGGGAGCTGTTTCAAAAGTCGAGTGAAGTCTCACCAGCGGCACGTCACCTTTCTAAGCGAGAGGCCGCAACAGCGAGCGGCACTTTGAATCAAAGCGGCAGCAAAACCGCTACCAATACCCAATAGCGAGCGGCACCTCCACCTCGACAGCGACGCTTCAAGTGCCATTGTTAGCTCTCGCTTTGGCGGTGAGTACTCTCGTTTATTACCCACCTGATACAGAGTCTCCATACTAAGCCTATGGAGATTACAGATCGCTACTGAGTAGGATACGGACCTGCGTACCCTCCTAGAAGGAAACGGATTTTTTAGATGAAAGTAGTCCCATTGAGATGAAAATAGTCCCAAACATAACTTCTTAACTAAGTTGAAAAGTTTTCTAACGATCATATTTATTGCTTAAATCTAAAAATAAGTGAGTAATAAATACAACATTACCATGATTTCGATCTGTGTGGCCGTATTCTCCTTGTAGTTGACGTTACGCAATACTCCGAGCGATAGCGAGGAGTATTACTCCGCGTCAACTACGCGGAGAATACGGCCACTCAGATCGAAATCATGGTAATATTGTGAATTTAGCACCCTGCCGACTTTTGAAACAACTCCCAGTTTCCGTATACTACTGTCTGTGTGTGTGCCACGTACCTGAGCCGTTCTCTGACTTTGTCCTGAAGAAGTTGTAGCCCGAGAGGAGTCCTGGCGCCATCAGCATGTTCTTGAGTATGCGGTAGGGCGGCGGTAAGGACGACAGGTCGTCGTTGATCCGTCGACGTAGGTGAGGTAACAAGGCGTTACTCTGGAATAACGTCTTCTCCTGCACGTAACCTGAACGCAATAGTAGTACAGTAGAACCCCGCCTAACGGACACCCCGCGTAAGCGGCCAGCCCGCGTTAGCGGACACTTTTGCTCGGAACGGAATTTTTTCCCTCTATTAGATATTTATTTTAACCTCGCGTAAGCGGTCACCCCGCGTAAGCGGACACCCCGCATAAGCGGACAGTTATTTGGGTACGAAAAGGCCTACAACCCCCTGTAAGCGGTCACTTCTGACGGACACCCTACCAAAAATAGACTAATCTGTCCTTTTTATCAGTGTGTGTGAGTATATTAATAGAAAATACATTTTGTAATTCAAGGTTTAATAACTTCGGACCCAATTAAGATATCAGAAAATGGATTTCAGATCTATTATTACCTCTGTCTCCCCTATTTATCGGTATATAACACATTTATATTGGGCTGGAGGGAACTTGAAAACCCCGCGTAAGCGGACACCCCACGTAAGCGGGCACTTTGGCCCGGAACGGAGGGTGTCCGCTTACGCGGGGTTTTACTGTATATAGAATACGCATAGGTACTCAAACTGATTATCTTTTTTGTTGTTATCTTTTGGCTTGGCCAGAGCGGCATAGCTTCGTCCAGTCAATCTCTAAGACTCATATCTATAGTGCCGTATACTTTGAGCTTGAGGCATTACCTTTAATTAAGTGTTGCTTTTTTTTTAATAAAATGATCGTCATCACACATTATTGCGATATAGCTGTGAACTTTAAGATCATATAAGTAATCGCATTACTTCAGAAGAAGTAAGGCAACTGTAAAAACGCTCGTATTTCTGTTATATATCTCAGTTTGAAGACGTCCTTGGGGGTGCAGTTACGGTATAAAACGTACCTTTGTTCATGAGTTTCTCGAGGAAGGAGTCGTCGAAGCTGCGGGTGAGGCGGGAGAGGTAGCGGCGCGCCGAGAAGCCCGGGCGCACGCGGCGTGTGGTGGGCGCGCGGTCCCGCACGAAGCGCAGGTGGATGGCGTCCGCATCGTTCTGAAAATACAAGACAGAGCCCCGTTAATCCACTAATCTCATATACAAAGGGACACCTGTTGGGTCCTGTGAAAAGGGGGCAATTAGTGGAATCTACTGCATCAGAGCCCGCGGTAAATATGTCGGTGTCACTACCGGGTAGTGCTGAGAGTCCGTAGGGAAGTTTAAACCACTGATTTATTGATATGAATGATGGCTATATGACCATTTCCTTATATAACATACTCACAAATGGCTAACATATTTCCTGGAGAAACCCTGTTCTTTTGCTAAAGAAATTCCCCAAAATGGTTCTAGATACTTCTCTGGGTACTCAAAGGATAAATTCATAACGCTGCCTACCAGAAATTTAACCGTTTCCTTTGTATTATGGTCGTTACCACGTCGAATTCCAACCAGGAATTTCAAAGGGGTGTAGTGAGAATATACCACATTCAAGATAGAAATATTTGAGAACACTCAAATAATAAGAGGAACTGGTAAATAACCTCTTGACTCACTTCACCACCATGACCGCCTCAGCCAGACAAAGGTAAAGGACACGAACCTATTGATTATGATACTCAAACCTATATATATATATATATATATATATATATATATATATATATATATATATATATATATACCACTATGATATAGATTAGGATAAATCAAATATATATGACCGGGGGAATTGGAACCAGATGAATTTGTATTCTATTTTTCAATAATAATTATATAGCTAAAAGGAACACATCAACAAAATACCAGAAACCTGATATCACGGACAG
Organism: Alentia gelatinosa; assembly: GCA_950022655.1. Taxonomy (NCBI): domain Eukaryota; kingdom Metazoa; phylum Annelida; class Polychaeta; order Phyllodocida; family Polynoidae; genus Alentia; species Alentia gelatinosa. The sequence continues at coordinate 28,290,819 of OX465589.1, forward strand.
TGGTCAAACTGCTCTTGACTAGACTTGCCTCAAGCCTGTGGGTTAAGCCGTGTGTATATATCACATCACCCTAGAGAACAACATTATTATCTCGGGTATCACGATCATTCAACAATCAAACGATAAGCTAAACCTGGTAAAAGCACTCGACAGGTGAAGTACCGATAAAACATTCATGACCAGGCCCGATAAGAACAAACAGAGGAGCATGGATCATCCAGATGTATCCCTCACTGATAGCGAGGTGTCACTGCTCATCTCATGCTCTCAGAACGTCAATAGCTTCCGTCAAACCAATTCCAGCAGGATATTTCATATGTGGTATTTCAGTCGCTTCCCTACGAGAAATCTCATTCAGATCAAAAGTGAAACTAAGTAAATACAGGGGAACCAAGTTTGCTCTATATAGATACATGTACAAAAGAAATCTCCACTGAAGACTTCGCCAATCAGTATGAATAGTGTGATTTTCATGTTCTTTCTCACTTTAGTATTTATTGCCCTGAAGAAGGAACGTGTGTTCCGAAACGTCGGCCAGTTATTTAAATACAGATAGTCCACAATGGGACTTTGAAACCGTTTATCAGTCTTATTTGTCTATTCGCCAAGTTTAGGGGTCTTTCTATTTCGTCACATGTACTAAAGAAATATGGTAGCACTTGCAATAAATAGATAACTAGATATCAATATCAAAAGATGACTACATGAGTACCTCGGTTGCCGAAGTTGTGGTAGCTTACCAACACACATGCAAGTATCCAAGTTACTAACAACTAAAAAATGACATCTAAAGTATCAGATCTGATAGATTTTGGAATGGCTGTTTGCATAAGGTGGCAACAAATGAATCTGCCAGCTTTAGATATGGTATTAATTGATTCCTTCGTCCCTGATAGTTGAATCATGTTGCCATTTCAGCAAACCAAGCCTCCTATTTTCTCTTGCCCCAAAAAGACAAGTCTGATAATGACATACATGAAGGCATGTGAAAACAACATATGGAAGCTGTACACTAAACTTGGCCCCAGGTGTGAGTATTCTTGGAAGAAGTATGTGATTGACTGAGCCAAGGGAACCTCACATAGTCGAATACATATACCATTGACTGCACCCACACTCAGCTTTAACACATGTTCCATGCTTTGGTAGTTTAATGTCCAATTTGTTCACTTAGACTTCCTCTTGGGTGTCTCTGAAGTTTGGGTTACCCGGTTTGGTAAGACCTTGTTGTAACCGTCTCGCCTGGCTACGTGGTCTCTCCAGCTCTCTGACGTCTTCTGTTGTCATAATGGGTAGCTCATGGCCCGTAGGGTCAGGAGCGGTCATTGCTCCACCTAGCGCACTCCCTCCCTACTAGCGCTCCCTGCGCGCCCCCGCGTGCGAGTCACGTGAACTAATATGTCACGTGGCACCCACGCTCTACCTCATTCTGTTCCTGCTCGTCACTATGCTAACACCTACTATATTTTTCTCCTTGGCCCAACGCTGATCGCGGCACCGCATACTCCACGGGTATCGGTCCGAGGCCGTCAGGGCAAGAGTTAAATACGGGAAAAAGCAGTAAGACAGGTTCACGTGAGGATGCCGAAAACGCGCGCGGGACCGAGCACGTCCCAGGCTCAGGATGCGGAGGTATCTTCTGAGTCGACCGTCAGGCCGGCCAACGAGCACGTGGAGTCGGCCTCCAAGGTCGGTAGCGTAAAAACAACCCGCCTCGTGGCCGTTGAGACAGGCCTCGCCGCAATGAAGGAGGACATGAAAACCCAGATAAGCGGAGTCCTGGCCGCCATCAACCGCCTAGCGGACCAGAGAGCACCGGAGGCAGCATCGTGACCGCCGACTGTTCAATCTGCCGCTGAGAGGCGAACACAAGATTGGGCTGAGGACCAGGCGTCACGTGTGCTGCCACCACCACGACAGCTGCGGGAGAGATACGGCGCGGATTTGTACATCCAGCGGGAACTCGACCGGGAGGCGATAAAGCACGATAGGACGGCCGGTAAGCTCCATTCAGACTTAAATATCGCTAGGCTTACCAGCAAGCCGTACATGTTTATCGACCGTGAGGGGGTTTACACCCTCTCACAGAAGCTGGAGGTAAGGGGCTCCCTAGGGCCTATGGAATACGTGAGCGCTTTCCTTGGGCTGCTAGGGGATGACCGAGCCGTAGAGCCCGCAGACAAGGATTATATGCTCAAGCACCTTCACCAGGTGTCTATCGACGCGCAGTCCCAGCCGTGGGCCGGCGTGCGGAGATGGAGTCAGTTTATCTTAGACCAGGTCGAGACCGGGAGGATCAGTTGGTCGGACTATGCTCTGATCCAGGAGGAGCGGGTCCGGCTCGCCATGACGACCGGGACCCAGACCAGCGGACAGGAGAGCGGGAGTAAGAGCCGGTCGAGGGAATTGCCGTGTCGGCAATATAACTCGGACCGGGGATATCGGCACAGGAGCGGGTACGAAGATGGACCTATCAAATGGATTCATATATGTTCGTACTGCGATTCGGTAGGGAAGCAGTGCGGGCATTCGCTCCATGCCTGTAATCGCAAGTTGGGCTTCACCATGGGGTATGAGAACCAGCAGGCACCCCCTCCCCCAGCGGCCCGGCTGGCGGCCCAGGTGGCGAACACCCCCCAGGCTGGATATACGATGAGGGGGGCCGACCCCGGACCGCATGCGCTGTACCAACACGGCGGTCTGCCGGCGGCAAAAAACGGCCACGGTGCGCCCCGCGAGTGATCGGAGCGCACCCCACAACAGGATGTTCACGTGTGCCTACAGCCCGGACCCCTGCGGCTACAGGATGCGGCACACGTGAGATCACACAACCATCAACATGTGCACCTACAACGGACAGGAAACCGTCTGCGGCCACGTGGGCCCAGGTGGACAGTCGTCCCTGCCCGGTTACAACCCCCTCCGAGGGACCCGCCACGTGTAGGGCGGCCGGGAGGGGTGGAGCATGTGATGTCATCGCGACTGCAGCCGCCCCGCCACGTGAGGAGGGGGCGGGCCCCAATAACAACAACAAGATCCCCGGACACGTGGCCGGTCCAGTGGCGTCGCCCTCCCGGCCTCCTTCTCCGACAGCGTTGCCGGCCCCAGCGGCCCGGCTGCCCCCAGCACCCTGGATTTCAGCGCACTCCAGGAGGTTTGCCGCAAGGGCATCGTGACCCCCGGGACTCGTACGGACCCGGAGGCATTCATGCTGCACGGGAGCGCACCGCCGGCCCATGGTCACATATACCGGGCCGTGCGGGCGACCGGACTCCCCAATGCTATGTGCAGCAAGATCACTCTACCAACGGACTTACGGCTACGGGCGTGGGAAAAATACCTCACGGGCATGCAAGGGAAGCAGGAGCTGATGGGATTCATACGATACGGATTCCCCCTCGGCTACCTAGGACCCGCGACAGATACCCAGGGGGTTCCGAACCACCCCAGCGCCACTGCTTTCCCCACGGAGGTAAGCAAGTTTGTAAATAAGGAACTCTCCTTCTCTAATCTCCTCGGACCCTTCTCGGAGGCACCGTTCACTCCGTGGTGCCATGTATCCCCGTTGATGTCACGGGAGAAGCGGGGATCGGATACACGGAGGGTTATCACTGACATGACATTCCCCCGCCAGTACAGTGTGAATGCCTACGTAATGAAGAACTCAGTGTACGGGGAGGAGAGGGAGCACAGTCTCCCTACGATCGATGGATTTGTCTCCCGTCTCCTGAGATCAGGTCCTTCGAGTTACATGGCCTCCATCGACATCGCAAGGGCCTATAAGAACTTCCAGTGCGACCCCCTCGACTGGCCCCTCCTGTACTTCATGTGGGATGGCGGGTACTACTGCGATACGGCGATGCCGTTCGGTGCCCGCGCGTCCTCGTATCACATGCAGTGTGTGGCCGATACGATCGTCAAAATTCTCACCGGAAAGGGGGTGGAGGCGGCCATGTACTTCGACGACCTGATCCTACTATCGCCGTCAAAGGAGAAAGCTGCAGCCGACTTCGCGACCGCCCGGGAGCTCTTCCGCAAGTTGGGCCTCCCCGACGCCCGGGACAAAGCGCAGAAGCCGTCGCAGGTCGTTCGATGGCTGGGCATTAACATCGATGCAGCAAACATGACTCTGTCGGTGCCCGACGATAAACTACAGGACGTCCGGCAGCACGTCGCGGCCGTCGCGCGGAAGCGCTCACTTACCAAGCGGCAGCTCCAATCCGTGCTGGGGAAGATACTGCACGTCGCCAAGTGCATCCGCCCGGCAAGGTCCTTCGTGAGCAAGCTGCTGGAGGCCCTGCGGGGGATGTCCGGCTTCTACCTCAACATCTCCTCGGACATGCGGCAGGACCTCGACTGGTTCTCCAGGTTCGCGGAGGGGTGGAACGGGCGTGCCTTGATCCCCAGGGGCCCCCCGACGAAGTGCATTACAGTTGACGTTTGCCTCACCGGGGTCGGAGGCACCGACGGCGGCCTGGCGTACTCCGGCCAGGTGTGCCCGGTTGCTGACCCGGTGAATTGCATATTGGAGCTGGAAGCCCTCAACACCATATACGCCCTCAACACGTTCCTGACGGACCAGGATCGGGGCACGAGGGTTGAGGTCTTCTGCGACAACATGGGGATTGTCCAGGCACTGACGTCGGGGCGGGCACAGAACAAAGTGCTGGCGGAGTGTGCCCGCCAGGCTTGGATGGTACAGGCCAAGCTCCAGGTCGAGCTCCTGTACACTCACATACCGGGGGTCCTCAACTCGGTCGCGGACACCCTCAGCCGGTCGCACCTCACCTCCAGCGACTATAACAAAGCTTCATATTACATGTTATCGCTAAACCTCAAATGTGTCGTGCCATGTAATCATGCATCGTTTGTTCCCGTCCTCCAGCTGATTTGCAGATCCGGCGCTACGCTGTCTCCAGCTGAGGGCATCTGCGCAGCAAGCCGCTGCGCGTGCCTCCGGCACGGTCGCCAACCAGCGAAGAGCATTGACTACATACCTCGCGTTCTGCCGGAGGATGGGGCCGGAGCCCTAACAGCCGACCGTCAGCCTGCTCACCGCGTACCTGGAGTACGTCCGGGACCACGCCCCCTCTCCAGCGACCGTGGCCAACCACCTGTCCCACCTACGGTCGCACCTTCGGCTGTCCGGAGGGAACATCGCGGCGACCGAGGACGCCCAGAGCCCTAGACGCGATGAAGAGGGACAAATCGTATCGGCCAAATGTGAAGCCTCCCATCCCCATGGAGGCCTTCAGGGACTTCCTCGGTGGACTAACGGCCACGCCCCTCGACCGATCGACCAGAGCGGCGTGCCTCCTGATGTTCTTTGCGGCGCTGCGGCAAAGCGAGGTCGCGCCGCCAACGATAAAAGGGTTCGATCCAGACCGGCACCTCACACGGGGAGACGTGAAAGTTACGTCCACCCACGTCGCCGTGCGGATAAAACCTCCAGTGTGTTGGAGAGGAGAAGCACGTCTCTCTGCAGCCCTCCCCTGATCGGAGGTCTTGCCCAATTGGGGCCGTGAGGGCCATGATCGCGGCCGTACCAACAACCGACGACCGCGATCCCTTCCTCATGAACGAGGATCGGTCCCCGATAACAACTCGATGCCTCTCAAAGGAATGGAACAGACTGACCACTCAGGCTGGCATTTCACCAAGAACTTATATTCTACACAGCCTGCGAAAGGCGGCGGCAACCCAAGCCTTCCAAGCCGGAGTCCCCGAACTGGAGATCCAAAGATACGGAGGGTGGCGCTCCAACGCTCACCGGAGCTACATCCGCGTCTCGAGCGCCACTCGAGTTAATGACACTCTCATCAAATCCATAAACGAGTGACATTACACTTTCACCCACCCTCCTCTCCACATATTTCTTATGGACTCTTGGCTAGTTTTTATACATTGTATTATCATGTATACGTATTACATAATACTCTTATACATTATCAATATGTATTCCTTTACTACATATCAACATATGTATTACTTATACCATATCAACAAATATGTACTTCATCATATTTACCAATATGTTATCATAACATAACACATATGTATATTATTTTCAATAAGATATTATTTCATATTTAATATCTTATACTCTATGGACATCATAAAATTAAAATAAATTTTATTCGCCCATTTCTGTCTCCTACTTTTGTGTTGCGGGAAAGGGGTAATGACTAGGACATCATCTCCTCAGTGGACAAAACCTCTGTGGTCTTCCTTTGGAGGCCCACTGACTTTGCCCATGATGTAAATTCGCCCCGGTCTCGCAGGATTCCTCGCTGTTCTTGTCAGCCATGATGATTGGTGACTCGTAAAGCATGTGCTGCATGTGGGCCCCTGCATCTACTGCAACATCTATTACATGACCCTCACTAGAAACAAATAACCCACTCACGAAAATATCTAAAAATTGATCTTCAACCAGAAACTATGGAAAAGTTATAACCAAAAACATGACAAAAAATACCACAATATAATCTACATGATCTTCATCAGAATATCATGAAACAAAGAAGAAATAAAAGAGAAACAGAGAACAACTTTAGCCCGCCATATAGAAAATATAATGAAGAAGTACTGCAACATTAACTGCATGACCCTCACTAGAAACAAATAACCCACTCATACAAAAATATCTAATAATTGATCACTTGCTATAATTGCAAAACCATCTCTATTATATTGGTTATAAATTATAAAACTAATGACTAGAAATATGACAAATAGATACCATTATGGCTTGTACATGATCTTCATTAGATCATGGAAAACATGACATAAAACATGACCAGAAATATTCCAGTAGCATCAATATTATCTTTATCAGACTATCATGGAGCACATAAAAAGAATATACCTAAGATATACTACAATAAAATCTTTTTGTTTGTTTGTATAGGTAGTTTAACGTCCAATTTGTCCAATTAGACTTCAATAGAATCTACACGGTTTTCATCGGAATACCAGGAAACAAATCACTAGTAATATGTTCATCAGAATATCTCCATCAGCAATACCATAAAACAAATGACTAGAGATGACACAAAGAAATACTCCAATAGCATCTACATGATCTTCAATCAGAAACTTTGGACCTTTGGCCAGATGGGGCCACCGTGTTCAATATAATATAACCAAAATAGTAAAACAAATTAAGAGGGTAAAAAGAGTGATTCAGTCTAGTATAGTGGACTATGCAGGACTAATGTCTTATATTGCACATCTAATACTGTGAAGGAGTGGGAAGTAAAATCGTTCTATCATGGTTACCCTTAGGACTATGGAGATTGGAGACTGGACAATGAATTCCAATACACATGAGGCAACCTTGCATAGACCTAGGTAGGTTTATGGGGAGGTAGATGGGTAAGTTGGGTGGTCTAAAAGGTTGGGTGCTTTGGGCGCAACCAATCAAGGGATAAAACCCTTTCTTGTTGCGTCCTAGAAAGTCAAATTCCACTTGTGACACCGCATCCACTGAGTGGATCATTGATTCTGGTGCCACCTGTTTCATGTGTCTAGTTTGTGGATTATGTATCCCTAGATCAGCCCGAGGATGTTATGCTGGCTAACGGTGGCCAGTTAAAGGCTGTTGGACGTGGAACAGTCACAATGACGTGCACCCGTCAACCAGCAAGTGTAGAAATCGTTGAGGTTTTGTTGGAAAATAGAAACCCAACAAGTAATGTATATTTCACAGGTATCTTGCAAAAGGAAAGAGAATCTCTCACCTCAGAGTCAAAACACGTGTAGAAGCAGAGCATAGTTTATTCTTGGTAACAATGTTCTCAAATATGATAACACGCAGACATTAGGAATAATGTCCACCGATTGTTAACTGCGAGGGTAATTATATAGAACGTCCTGACCATGATGTACAATTCACAGAACGAGATGGTGATTTACGGTTTGTACGGACCGAGGCATTTATGCCGAGTTCCGTACAAACGGTAAATTATCATTGAGTTCTGTGAATTGTACAAGCATGGTTGGACGTTATATATTTGCTATATGCCTGAAATTTTTAAAAAACCATTAATTTAATTTTTAACAGCGGATATGTTAATAAACGTGTATGGCAAGGTGGTCCGTATTTTAGTGTACGGACCAGCGGTCCGTACAGTATTTTTACGTCATATACCGAAATGGTGCGTATTTACAGTTTACTATATACCTACTGCCGTAAGTGACGTAATTACTACACGCTACTCCCCATGATGTACTGCACAGCTGTGCAGTATATCAGGGTTCATTTCACGGTCGTAACGGATATGATTACGAGGTCGATATTTAAAAATGGCCACCGGTGTCTACGTTTCGACATCGGTAACGTTAACGTTAGAGTACATAAAGAAAAGTTATTGAAATACTGTGAAATCAAAAATACATGAATGAATTACAGAAAAACTTCGAAGTACAGTAATAAAAACCTGAATAAACATGGTAACAGCCTTAAAAACAGGAGTGCAATGAGAGAACAACTGCTATGTTTTCTTCCCGATGTTTTCCCGCTGGTTCCCCGCTGGTTTGCAAGTGATAACAAGTGTTGCTATGCAGGTTGCTATGTGTGTTGCTATGCGACAATGTCACATCCGCATTCCACGATCGAAGCGAAAGCTAGGGTTCATGTAGACCGTTCTGTGCCCAAATTGGATTTAAAATGGCTCCTACAACTTAATTAAGGTAACTATATTAATGTTTTGAAGGTATATAGTAAAAATAAAACGTTGTGCCTGTAAAAGTACAAATTTCGATCCTCACTCGGGCCCTGGGACGTTTACAGCTCGGTGTAAACACCTCGCTGTAAACGGCCCGGGCCCCGAGTTCGGATCGAAATTTGTACGTTTACAGGAACATCATTTTATTACTATATACGGCATATATATAGTAAAAAGCTCTATTCGTCCACACCGGCGGTGTTAATCTATAATGGTTCTATTCGTGTGTCCATCAATATCACTTTACTTATTTGATATCCAACTGGCGGAGTGTCTATCCATTAAGGTGGTAAATAGGGTCGGTATCTTAATAGCAGAGCTGTTTGAGTATGGATATTTCTCCTCACCTGGAATTGACGTTCATGCCTAGGTGCTTTAGTCTAGCAAAATACTGTTCCACTATTCCAATCCCATAATTGATATGAGTAAACGTCACATAGTGCCTCATGGTTTTATTCATTTATTTTGGGGACGGGTGTATGTTTTATTTCACTGGAGTGACGCCAGTTTAATGCCAGACTGATTAAATTCTAGACATATATTCAAGTAGTATAATAGCCAGCTTTGCCACCTTAGATGTCTTTAATGTGTGAGCGTAAACCTCACGCTATGTGCCAGAACAGAGGAGCAGATAGATGCAAATGGTAGACGTGCGAAATAGTGTAACTTTACTTTATACTAATTTCAATCCACTAAAATCCGATACACAATTTTGTCGGGAATCTAGGTTGGTTGGTTGGTTTGATTTAACGGCCAGTTAACCATTACAGGTTCTTACCAGACTTTCTCAAGGTTCTTTAACACCATAAGGGTGGTGATCGAATCTATGTGATGAATCTAGATAAAATCTCACCCCTACACATTTACCAAGGTAAGAGTTCTTTTACTTCCCACACCACATAGACATAGTATGAGCAAAAATTGGCCTTTGATATAGCAGTAAATCTACCACTGCTGGGGATGAAGGAGAATAGTAGCTACAGTGGGACTGAATCTCACAACCTTGGAATAACAAGTCCAGTGCCTTAACCACTGAGCCAACTCCCCACCCCCGGAATCTCGGTGAAACATGTGTTTGGAACCTGGGGTTTACAGTTCATATGCACATGCAGATGGACAATTTTCCTTTCAAAGTGAGATATTGCAGAAAATAAACTCCTATTACAGCTGTTCCATATTTATACACATTTATTTAGTGCTTTATCTATTCATCTGAAAGGGTCATGAAGTGCAGTACTTGATTCGAAAGACCGCAACCATTTAAACCGATTTTCGAGCGGTATTAAAACGAAATGCTCTACAAGTAAATAAGTTTGCACTGAACTCCCTCCTGTTAGTTTCACCAGTCCTTATATAGTCGCTAATATATATACGATTAGAGATCAATAATAAGTCAATACATGTACTACCGTTTTATAAATCTTATAATTGACTTACAAATTCACAGAGGCAGAAACCAATCCAAGGTTTAGTGATGTAATGCAGAGGTCCGTTACAAATACACGGCTGAATAGCGTTTAGTGGATGCCAAAGGCAAGGCTAGCTTTGTTATTTTCTATATGTACACAGTGGGGAAACGTTACTTTGTCGGGTTAGTCGTTTGTCAAGTGTACAAATAAATGAATTAACATTAATCAATGGTATGTCCCTATTTGAACCATGATAAAGATTAATCCGACTGGCTACAAAAAGATATTCTAAGATACTCTAGAAATCATTGTAGTTTGGTTGGGGTTTTTCTTTCTTCTCCTTTTTTTGGAGGGGGGTGGGGGTCATCTGGCTGATTTATGGATGTTTTTGCCACGTCGTATAGTTATTACAAAGCATTGCAGAGAGTGTCATAAAATGGGTTTAATGGCACTGACATGCCAGTTAACATTACTTACATAAAAACCTATAATGCAATTAGGTTCTCTTTTACATCATACGTTAGACTGTTGTCCTTGGGATTATCATGAACTAAAAGCGTTATTCCATGTCCACCGGTATTAGCATCTTTGTACATAGACGAGGTTACCGCGTGGTAATACACGAGGGCTAGCGAGTGTATTACGACGTCAACCTCGAGTGGTTTACAGAGCCGCCTGTCCACAAAATCATCGTTTGTTGCATTTATTATCCATCTTTTCAAATAAATTAAACCCAGTAATTGCCATATTAAAGGGTATAACAATAGGGACTATTTCTTTGCTCTATAGCAAAAGGGACTATTTTTCCCGTATACCATGGTTTTAAGGCCGTATACCACAGGTTTGAATCCGTATACCACAGTTATGGTATCTGACAGGTTTTATACGATGGATCGTGGTTTACTGAGTTCCCATACATTCTCAATGGGGGCTTTGTATACGATGGATGATAAAATAATGTTAAGAGGCTCGGTGTTCCTACTTTATACACATGTCCAAGTGGAAGGAAAACATGTATAAAATCACCCGGGGAACTGTTAGTGAAAGTTCAGTTCACGTCAATAACGCTTAAGACCAGTTTCTGTGCCAAATCTCATTACTAAAGAGAGGGGTAAAATTGTGATACCCTGACTTCACCCACCCGAAACGCTGCCGCAAAGTCATACTTTGAGAACGTTTTACGAGTGAAATTGTTGGGACCACAGTTTAATAATTGTTATTGTCCTCCTAATCTATGTCTATCACTCTTAAATTCTCTATATATCATTCATTTCCTTCATCTCTTCGTTATTTTATTTTATTCCGCTAATTTACATTTCCTTTATCCTCTTTTACCATGTATCACGAGTGTTAAAAGCGAATTTACATTCTCCGTTTTCGTATATAATGATAATACGGATAACTAGGAAAGCGTTCACACATGCATGTTTTTATCTAATGTCCATGTGTCCAGAGCTCTGCGTCACGTTATTGACCACAACCAAGGTTTGTAAGTTTGGCTTACAACACAAACCTCCATCCATCAGAGACAGATTATATAGACAATAATCGATAGTTTTGTGGACAGGCGGCCGTAAACCACGAGGGGTTGACGCGTAGTAATACACGAGCGCTAGCGAGTGTATTACGACGTCAACCGCGAGTGGTTTACAGAGCTGCCTGTCTACAAAATTATCGTTTGTTGTATTTATTATCCATCTTTTCAAACAAATTAAACCCAGTAATTGCCATATTAACGGTTATAACAATAGGAACTATTTCTTTGCTCTATAGCAAAAGGAACTATTTTTCCCATATACCATGGTTTTGAGGCCGTATACCACAGGTTTGAATCCGTATACCACAGTTATGGTATCTGACAGGTTTTATACAATGGGTCGTGGTTTACTGAGTACCCTCACATTTTCAATGGGGGCTTTGTATACGATGGATAATAAAGATCAATACTAGATTGTGATGTCAGAGATTAACACATCACCAGTGTTCAATACCTGAACGTGCATACCAGACTTTTGCATGACGCCTTCGGCTTTCGTCACTGATATAAAGCCCGCGACTCAAGTTTGGGGGTCAACATATAAATGTGTTCTGCAAATGTGTTCCTAGTTCAAACATCACTGCCTTTAACAGAGCTGGGTCTGGCTTTGTTTCGTTAATGAGAAGGATAAACAGTACGCCTCATGGTATGAAGGTGCATATCTCTCCACTATTGACTTACAAGGCGGATATATGTATACATCTCACGTGGACATGCCTAGGACCAAGGGCCTACACATGTCAGCCATGCAATAATATCAAGAGACGTCACGAGTTTGAGTCTGAGTTTATTTATGCCACACATTTTGTTGGCTCCATAATTTCACGAGTCGAAGACGAGTGACATTACGGAGCCAACTAAATGAGTGGCATACATAAGCTCAAACTCAAACGAGTGGCGTCTAGATTTTATCCTACCCTGTTTCCATATTTTTTCAGTATGAGAAAGTAGTGGCATAAACAACACTTTATGTCACTACCTGTGACATAAACAAATCCCATGTTAAGCCTATGGCGTTTTTTATTAGGGGTAGGATAAAGATAGTTTCGGTATATCCATGTGTTTGTGGTTCAACGTCCCAGGAGACTCAAAGAGTATAAGCATGGGGGTTATATATTTTCAGGAAAAATAGCTACTTCATGAATAGGTAGGCACGTCTTCTGCATGTATTTGCTGGCAGTATGAGATTTGTTGAATATCCGGTAAGACTCGATTTGATTAACCCAGAAGTGGGCTTTTTGTCGAGGGATTATATATTTGATGTGACTTGTAATAGCATGGTCACAGCCATCTCATTGTCCACCTCCTTACAATAACTGCAAATCGTAGCCAAGTAGGCTTTTCAAGTCAGAACAGCTGCCAATGAAAAAGCCATTTCCCTGCAGACTAAATAGTCCACCGGCAACCATAGGTGAAACCTTTAATATGGTTGGTAGCTTTATAAAGCTATAAGATAAACGGTGAAAAAGATTTAAAAGCTAATGCTTTGGAAAATACTCTATTAGGCTTATTATGATCTGAACCTGGAGTATCTAGTGACATCACTCTCCTAAATATCGTCTGCGCTAGGAGGGCCTTTGTTAATCCAGTAAGATGCGTGCCACTGTGCAGCCATTACAACCAGATCAACAATAATCTACACCAACTTTGTAAGCCAAGACGGGAGGCCCTGCCTGATTATCGCCAAGATCAAGTCTCTCACAGATCTGTGTAGTGTGCCTAGATTATCACTAGTTCTGTACCTCATCTTTGGTTTATTCAATTCTTGGCTTCATATGAGCACAGCGAATGTATGATATTCAGCCCTTTTTGATAAACCCAAAGTTTTATCATATCGGTAATGTATGTAACAGAGGGAAACAATTTTATAATAATAACTCAGACCCAAATTGGACAAGCAATCACAATTGAAACACTTCCCTTTGGCCACAGGATAGACTGGCTCCAGTCCCTGCATCCTATGGCTACCCTCCTGGCTGGGATACAGGGACTGGTACAATCGGTAATGGTGTTGGATTTCTGGCGCTGTTTAGCTCCATTACTCCCAGCACTCTCCATACAGATAGATATACTGGCTGCTGGTCAGGATATCTGCTGGGAGATTGATACCCTCTCACCCTCTCAGGAGGAAGTACATGTATACGGTTACAGGGAGCGGCTTGGGGCCATAAACAGGAGATTCTGTTCATAGTGGACAGGTCTTTGATTCATGGGGCTAGTCAGAGAAGAATACATACTATAATGAACTTTATTCTGAATGTTTAATCATTTAATGAATGTTCATAATCGAAGACTTGAGCAAGTCTAGTCACAGGGTTAAAACCAATTAGGCTACAGGTTCATTGTCATTCGCGACTAAAACCATCTGTATCGATGAATAATCACACTTCATTGTGTCATTCCTTCATCTAGTTCCGCTTAAGATCACTGGTAAAATGTGTCGTCGTTATCTCAATACATTAAGTCTTTTGATGAACAGAGATAAACGGAGATATATAGATGTGTAGAAGCATTGAATATTTTTGCATTTATTGCAATACTGAATCGACAATCTTTGGTTGGCTTTCTTTTCGATGCCCATACTAATCATTTCAACACGTTCAATGCCTGCAGTGTAGAACTCCTACTCGAACGACTATGTAAAACACGAATTTTCCACTCAGCCACTTGTGCTATGTGTTTACTTTACACAATTATAACGGTAGGCTGGCGCTCAGGGCTCCTATTGAGGTGGGCCTGGCAGATGGTAGAGGTTAGCGTACCGCTGACCACGGCCCAACGCCGCCAATGGTCAACACCTGCTGGGCTGAATACACCTGGGGTCGACATGGGGTAGCCAGGGGCCAGCAGAGACCCCCTGAGGAACAATATTCAGTTAACCATCGACCACCGGGAATTCACTGAGCTTATGGAGAAAACCTGAGTGATGTGTATGAATAAAAATAGCATATCCCTATTTATGTGTTCAAGGGATTGCTTCAACATACGGTTAAATAATTTCAGTTGGTATGTTCAATACCAATTCTCATAAAGAGCTACTGTATGTCAATAACCCTTAAATAAGCGGGGATTGGATACTGTTGTCTCAAGTCAAACTAATACCAATTCAAATCAATACTATGTTTTCTTGTCGAGACCCTTTAGGTATTATTAGCTGGAACCTGTTGAACAATGGCTCCTCGCTACAATGGTTATTTTGCAATTCTAAAATGACCTGTTTCACCAAATCCGATCGTTAACTGAATCTTCTATGAATCCAGTCAAAGCCAAATCTAGTCGATTCAGGTGAAACTTGAAGGGGCGTATGTATCATGTGTATAATAGAGTGAACCCAGCCGTGCTGAAGGCTGTGAGTACCGTCTCCACCCAGAGTGCCCCCACCCACATTTCTGGTCCCTTCCAAAAGCAGGGCCCGCTTTTAGAAATCTTGGACGTGCCCTGACTCCGGTTTCGTAATCGGTTACAATATGTTCTGGCACGGTTAGAGGTAAAGCTCATAAGACATCGACATGTATCACCAATTCCCATGGATCCGATCAACGATGAGAATCGGGAAGAAAATGTCGATTCCTTCTACCGATTATGAAGTGCGAACATCGACGAATATCCTATTTCACTGATTCTCACCGACCCGACGGATCCGTCGGGAAAAAGATGTGATCGGGCATAGTCAGTGTGTCGATGTCTTAGTGCTACCTCTTCACTAAATATATTACTATATATGTCATGTGGTCACCATTAGGATGAAACTTCCACCCTTGCTATCAACGAAGGAAACATAAAACACATTCATGATGTATAGAGAAGCAGCATGTAACAATGGTTGAACTGATTACAGGTCAAGACCTTGGTAAATAATTTCCGGACCCATTGTCCATCGCTTACCATCTATTAACTCCCACTGCAGCCACTCTTCTCCTTCATTCCCAGCAATGGTAGATTTACTGCTATATCAAAGGTCAATCCTTCTCATACCATGTCTATGTGGTGTGGGAACTAAAGGAACTCCCACCTCGGTAAATGTGTAGGGGTGGGATTTCTACCTGAATTCATTACATAGATTCGATCACCACCCATGGGGTGTAAAAGAACCTTGAGAAAGTCTGGTGAGAACCTCTAATGGTTAACTGGACGTTAAATCAAACCAATAAACCAACCAACCAACCATCTATTACCAGCGAACATCCTGTCATATTGGAATTCTGAGAAGCAGGCCTTACGTTAAGCAGATCAGAAATGTAAGGTACTAAATTTGTTTTTGGTATAGCTAGAAATCAACCATTAGAGAAATAGTACTTATATAGAACGTCCTGACCATGCTGTACAAGTCACATATTGAGATGGTAATTTACGGTTTGTACGGAATGAGGCATTTATGCCGAGTACCGTACAAACCGTAAATTATCATCGAGTTATATATTTACTATATATACCAAAAATTTTAAAAAAGATCATTAATTTAATTTTTAACAACCGATATGTTAATAAACGTGTTTGGCAAGGTAGTCCGTATTTTAGTGTACGGACCAGTGCTCCGTACAGTATATTTACGTTATATGGCGAAACGGTGCGCATTTAGAGTATATAAGACATGGGTATATATTGTAAATCAGATCACGGACTTAGTATGGAAGTCCGTGATCAGAGTATAGACCTTTAAATTATAAAAGCAGGTCTGAGTTCCCATGGCATTTCAATATCTAAGCCTAGATTTGGTCAAACTATCTGTCTATGTTGGGGTCTCGAAACAGATGCTATCAAAATTAACCTAGAGGATAGGTAACTAGTAGCTAGCAGTGGGTCCTACTTACAGAATTGCCGTAGGAGAGTATCGACCGGGCCAGATCACCAAACGTCCGCAGGGACAGGTCCTCCACACTCCGCGTGGACAGGCCGTGCGTCGAGTGCCGCAGCCGCCGACTCGTGTCATCATCACCATTCTTAGTTTTTCCCGCCAAATCCTCACTGAATAACAAGAGCGCCCCCTTGCGGGTGGTGAATGTCTTTGGGAGGTGCACACCCTGACTCTCCGTGGTGGTCGAGGAGGCAGAGCGCACGCGCGAGGTGTTCCCCGACCGGATGTGACGTGTTGACCCGCTCCGGGCACGTGGAGAGACACCTCCGATAGAGGGCGCCTTGACGGACAGCGATCTGGTGGAGGAGAGAGGCGGCAGGTAGATCTGGTCTGAAGCCAAGTTGAAGTAGTCCTGTCCAAATAAAGATATGTATGGTGAGTTCATTTGTCTCCAGTATAATTAATTTACGAACCAACAATAAGTTTGTTTGTTTGTTTTTTGTTTGTTTTGGGGGAAGGGTGGGGGGAAGCTTTTTATTTCTCTATATAATTGTACGTATGTACCTTTCCTCTTTCAAGGATCAGTATCATATTCACATTTCCTTATCAACCAAGTACTGTAGTTCTTTGTTTATGTGATTCACTTACTCCTTTTTTTATAATTGTACTAAGAAAATAGAAATAATATCAATTAATAAAAGACAAAAAAAAATCCAACTGTCTTTCATACACATAATACATATAAAATACTTGTACTTGACCTGTATATCATAATGAACTGATAAAATGATTCCCACTCTGTGTTTCATTCCTTATTATTTTTCATGCGCACATTTAATTTCGAATAGGAATACTTAGCTTGTAAATTGCATTGAAAAAGTAGCAGATAAGAATGATGATGTGGTACTTTTACTGTCTTTAGATCAAAATAATAAATGTGCTTCCCACTTAGCCTCAAAGCAACCTTCTTAGTTGTCCATCTTGTACACATAGCTCTATCGTTTTTTTCTCCTTTGTCTAACATTGCCTTGTTTCTGGCATGATATTTCTACGACTCGATATTTGGCCTCTCTGAACATATAATTGTGTATGCACGTACTAAACCGATTACTAAAAACCTCAGCAGTTGATATTCTTAAAATCTTCGACAATATTGTAACCTTTAAATGTCTTAAATTGAAGTAACCAGGAGTTTATCAGTCGATGTCTCCAGATAGTGAACAAAATGTACGGGGAAATCAATTTCTGGACTTAAATTTCGGGAAAAAAGAGGTGAAACCGAGCGTTGCAACCTTCTACCCATACAGCCCCCGTCCCAACTCGATCCCCACCTGGATCTGGCTCTGTGTTTACTGGGATCTTTGTTGTCACCCACCGACCTCCCGGAAATCTGCACCTATCAGAGTCCAGACAGACGGGTTTAGAAATCACCACATCCTTAACCCTTTCTGGCAGGGCAATGCCATATGGCATTCCCCTGGCCATGGCAGGACAATGCTATATGGCATTCCCCTGGCCATGACAGGACAATGCCATATGGCATTCCCATATGGAATGGATAAACCATTCTGTATTTGTTCCTTTGTAACTTTAAAGAAAATTATCGCAGAATCATAAAAATTGTACGGCATATTAATTAGGCTAAGTGTTGCCAGTAAGCCTCAGAAATATCGGAAAGTTCTCATAAAAAAATACAAATTTACTGGAATTTTTAAATTTGTAATTTCTTTTTAATAATATTGACTACAAAAGCCAGCCACACAAAGGCCACAATTGATTCTGGTGCCTGCTATAGTATGGATACATGGTGAATGATGTGTAGCTCTTTAAGGGTTAAAATGCACATCTCGGCAAGGGGCCACATCCCCGACTTTCAGAAGCGGGAGGCGACCTTCTCCCCTGTGCGGTGGAGCAGGCCACCACCCACACGGAGGCCACGCGGAATGGGCCTCACTATAAGCATGTTAGGAAGACTCAAATCTGAACACACCCTACAGAGGAAAGACAGCTGGTATTAAATCCCATACCATATGCCGCTTCCCCCCGCCCGCCCGCCCGCCACCATTATTTGTTTCATTTCCTTAGTGTCGCAATGTGTCCTACCTCACTTGTCTCAAAACGTAGGCGAGTGGTGTCGGGTGTATATTTTGGTGCTCCACCACCGCGACACCTCAAGACACATCGCGACAAATAGGCACGCGATGATTCAATCCTAGCCCGATTAAGCAAGACAATCAAATCGGGACTAATCTTGCTACATCGTGTGTGTTGGTGGAATCGGCCCTTTACACTCCTGCACCAGCATACAGAAATGCGGTTATGGAAGAAGGCGCTATTGGCCTCTGTTCAGACTGAAGCCTTTGCCTCGGTGCTGGTAATGCGAGTTCTGATTTGTTACGTTTACAGCTCCTGTTTTTCAACTCGATGGATAAAGAGATTACTCAACATGTTGGAGTGTTATGACATGCTTCATGGGTCTCAAAACAACCCATTATTTGAATCATTCCTTAGGTAATATATATTTGACTGATATTTGAATCATTATTTTATTGACAAATTAAGCTACGAGCATGACTTTTCTGAATTATCAAGATTAATGACTTTTATCTTTCATGTCTAAGCCATTGCTGCCACGTTTCTAATTTTATCTTTAAATAAACGTATAGAATTTATAACAATTGTTAACCCAATTGCAATAATTCTAAAAAGAAGTGTGTTAGATCAACCATGATAAAATATATTTTAGTTTTTGCTCCTGTTGTTATGCTAGTAATGTCTAACTCTAGTCACATACTTATGTTTATATAAGCTACATGTTCCCTTTATCAACAGAGCAATGCATTTATTACCCACCTAGTGCGAAGTCTCCATACTAATAGCCTATAGAGCCTCCAGATCGCTACTGAGTAGAATACGGACCTCCGGAATCTCCTAGGAGAATACGGCTTTTTCGGCCATCTGACGGGCATTATATGAACTAATTCATACAAACAAAGCACGGCCGTAGGGTCGATTTTCTAATTATATACTAGATTTTTTTCCCTAATAATTACTTAAAAGGTGAGTAATAAATACAACCATACAACATTACCATGATTTCGATCTGAGTGGCCGTATTCTCCTTGTAGTTGACACTACGTAATACTCGTCAACTATGCCGAGAAGACGGCCACACAGATCTAAAACATGGTAATATTGTTTATGTATTCGTCTGGGGACGTGCCTATTTCAAGTATTCACCTGGCCAAAGCTTCACCCGCGCCATAAATAATGAACTCTTCTATTAGAACTCTACTGGTCTGAGAATGAAAAATTGCCCCGAAAAGACTGCCTCCGTGAAGTCACGTTCTTGGATGACAGGTCCGTGGCGGCGTTGATAAATTTATGGCTACTTATTTCGCCCATCTCCTGCATGTATATATTATATACACACATGTACGCGCATGAACTTATCTGGGGTTAAAATCTAGGACCGCAAAGGGCTTTCACATTTCTACACGGAGCGTGGGCTTAAGAGTCGGTAGTAATCCGCCTTCCATGCTCATTAGTCTCTTCACCCAGAACCATTAAGCCAGTGCTATTTGTATTCTGTAGCATAAACTAAGGTTACCATGAAACAATGGCTTCCTCCATGCGCTGACTGGTAGTCACAAAGTGCCATTATAATTACGTAAGCAGGGATTTCCGTGAAAATTCTAGTCATAGATTAGGAGGTATTTGTATATTGTTGGAGCCCCTAATATTCATTTGGCACCTCGAAATGGCCAGAAAGATTAATATGCTGTATGATATATGTCCATATTGCTGTTGATATATTTGGGTATATACAGTGGCATGATGCCAGGTTTGATTATATTCTTCTTCAATGACGGTAGAAATGCAGCTCTGAACAGTTATGTGTGAGGGAAACTGTGGGGTCATTCACTAGCACTACAGGGTAATGAAGGTACATCGTATTTCAAATATTGGATAATAGCTGAGAATACATTTTTTCCTTGCGAACTGCTCAAAACTCACTTTCCTCACTACTGGCACGGACTTGGATGTACAAGTCCGTGCTACTGTTTAATATCATAATTTATTGACATCTATCTGAATGATACGCAGTACATTGGATATAGGTAAAATATTTACCCCTGATCTCTATTAAGGGGTGAACAGCTATTCTATGTTAATCGGCGAGGGACTGTGAAGTTAGGAAACCAGCGAAGAAAACTGAACAAGACAGATTCAATTTTGTTTTCATACATGTCAGATGATCCGCACCAGGGGCGCCAATCAGTATTAACAAGAAACACTCCAACGTATTCTTTATATAAAAAAAACAAAAAAACTATATTACTGGATAGCATACCAAGCTAAAGGAACGGATATATGTCATTTTATTGGTCTATCATGAGACTAATCGGATATTGACGTGAAGCGGAGGGCTCGTACCGGCTATGTTGGTACGTACGTATATTGTTGATGGAAGCAACTGGAAGACGGGGAGATTGGAGGAGCCAGGAAACTCGAAAACGAGCCCGGAATGTTTATTACATAACAATAAAATTAAATTTAAAATTACGATGACGAACATGTGAAAAGGCGTCATCTGATTTGGAAGGTGAGGTCGAAAGTGAGCCTCACCTGTACAGGTGTGTGAAGTATGAAGGCAGTGGTGCCACCTAGTGGTTGTTCATGCCCAATATAGAGCCTTACTCCCTCTGGGTGTAAGTCACACATATTGTTGATGGAAGCAACTGGAAGACGGGGAGATTGGAGGAGCCAGGAAACTCGAAAACGAGCCCAAGCCCAGTTAAACAAAACTACTCAACTTTCGAGAAATCCTGAGATCCTTGATTATTTTTGAATCAGTCGATTCAGATAGGTATAGAAGTACCGCCCAAGACTTCCAGTCTCCCACACGTTTTACCTCGTGGATAGGAATTCCTATCGTCACCAAAAAAGTGGCCCCGCCTCTCCTGAGACTGTGAGGGCTATATCGGCCTGTTAGACCGGATAAATAAGACATATGTTTGAGTTTTTTATAATATACATTATAATCATAAGGTTTAATAACTTTAGAACCAGGATCCGGAAACAATGGATCAGATGGCTTAAGAGAAAACCTAGAGACAATCAAAGACAACCAATGTACAGGACATAATGGGGTATGAGAACGATTAATTGGTAGTTTAAAAGTTCTGTCTTTGAATTGTATAGTTTTTGAAGAATCTATACATAATAGCAAGCCATAAGAGGTAAATTCCACTGAATTCCTCAACAAAATGTGTGGAGAATTGGTAACGTGAGACTTCCTTAAAAGTGCTCTAAATGACAAGGTAACGGCACCCCAAAAAACTAGATCCTCATCATAGCTCATATCGAGCAATTTGAAAATGTCCAATAATTGATGAGGGTGGTAGGGTGTTGCCGGATTTTGATGATTACCAATAACTCTTTTGATACCCATAAGTGTCATTTTGATTTTAAAACACGATTTTTCCACATGTGGGACATCAAAATAATTATGAAGTGCCCAAACTGAGCTGAGGTAGTTGATGATCGATACATATTTCAGGGAATTGGCTAAATATGATAAATATAGACAAATAGTATCCACACTAGCTGGGAGTGGGTCAAAATCATATGAAATACAAAATTCAATAAATCTCTTCCACTGGGATTTACGAGTCACCCATGTATTCAGGGACCATCCTTGAATCTGGTAATCTAGGCACTCTGCTTTGATTTCGTCAATGTTTCCTGAAAGGACAGCAGATAGTATCTGGATCAATCAAACGATTCAAAACGTCATGAAAACGATAATCAGATATTCTTGATAATGAATCCGCCAGTACATTATCCTCTGATCTTATGTAATGTGCCCTTAGGCGAATGTTGTTTAGGGAAACGATCCAGAAAAGTTCGCGGATCCAAGTCATGGCGGATAGATTTGAGCTTTTACCCGTGCGAATCATGCTTATCACTTGAGTATTGTCTATGTACAAGTGGAGGACCTTATTTTTAAACGTCTGACACCATCTAGTGATAGCCCTGACCACTGGCCATAACTCTAAAACATTTATGTTTTGGTCATAACTATCGAAAATAGGAGATATATCAGAGTGTCTACAGGTAAGACAAGGTTGGCCCCAAACACCAAAAAGAAAATCACAATCAGTGTGGGCCCCAAATCCACTCATTGAGGAGTCGGTGTAACACACACGATGGTCTTGGACATAATCAGGAATTAAAGATCGACCATTAAAGATTGAGATGAAGCAGTCCCACCATTTAAGGTCCGCACTAATAGAGTCGGTAACATTGATACGGCGTTTACCATGGTAGTCTTTCAGTGCTTGATATAAACGGTGCATAAAAGTGCGGCCTCCATGTACTATTATAGAGCAATGCGCTAAGTATCCTACTAGGCTCTCAAACTTTTTGTATGGAATCCAACTTTTGGAACTTAATTCTACAATTAGATCCTTAGCGGATTTGATTTTGTCATCAGGTAATGATAACTCAAACTTACAAAAATCAATAAAAATGCCCAAGAACTTGACCTTTTGGCTAGGCTTGGTGGTTTTGTCCTTATTTACTACAAATCCCAGATACTCAAGGGTAGAAATAAGTTTAGACTGATAAGTCTTACAAGTACTCATATCTACTGCGCAAATGAAGAAATCATCTAGGTAATTGATACATGATGCAATTGAGAAGAATAACAAGAATCTAGTGACAAAATCAGACAAACAGTTGAAGATGTAAGGGCTAGACCGACCGCCAAAACACAAACGGTGGTCTAGAAAAACAGACTCGTCCTCATCAGGGAGAGACCAACGGAAACCTTGTAATTTTCTATGAGCGGGGGCAATATGGACAGAACGATACGCTGATTTTATATCTGTAACGCAGCCATATCCGTTGGCGGAGATAATCTCGGTGGCACTATCAATACTGTTGAAGTGGAATTTTTGGGCAGTATTTTCCATATATGAATTAATACTGGTGCCAAACGGCCTACGGCAGTCGGTTATGGGGCGTAGGCTCCCGTCCTTCTTGCGGACTGCCCCCATGGAATGAATACATTGAGGCAATTCTTCAACTCTGGAGATCTTGCCTGCTTCCAATTCATCTTGAACATTACTACTCATTTGAAAACAAAAAGGTTCTGCACATATTGAGTTGTAGTTTGCACAATCATACGAATTACTGAATCCTTCATCCACTATGGGGAAACCACGACAAATACCAGTAAGACAAAACATGTCTCGGGACAAATAGTTGTCCATAAGAAAAACAGCCGAAGCCCATGAGCAGGGTTTTAGTTGGATAGGACTACCATTCAGGGTGTAACGACAGTTGCAGGCCGACCTACAGTCGAAGGAAACCGGAATGTGTGCACCATCATCTATGCAAATACAAAAACAGTAATTATCACCCAAAAGGGGTTTACTACAGTTGACATCGGTGCAGCGATTTTTTAAGGATACCAATTCGCTATCAAAAGTATAACCATCTCTAGTCGGGACGATAATCTCTATTATCATTCCAGTCTGACCTTGTGAAACTATACATTGTGTACGATCATGATCATTTGTGAAAGAAGATTCCAATTTTGGTTCAATTACCTCGGGTTCATCTACTACAAGTGGAATTTCATCATAACCTATATGTCCCTCGCCATTATCAAACTGGGTATCATGAAAATGACTTACGTCGGGGGTATCACAATCTTGTAACGGGTCACTAGTTGCAGAATAGTTATCACCTGATACATCGAAAACCATAGAACTACTGTGGGGATATGAGAGGGGGCCCACATCCGGGGCCGTATCCTATTTCACAATCTTAAGTTTACGAATAAACTCGCAGTCGGACCTTGCATGGTCTCCCTCACAGACAATGCACCTGTGATCGAACCTACAGTTTGTTTGGGTACAATTATTGTCTTGGAATGTTATACAAAAACGGGTTTTTGTACGATCACTCTTGACTCTCATGGTCTTGGTGCCCGATTTAGTCACATTCTTCCCTTTTTGCTTCTCCACACCTCGAGTTCCATCTACACCGAGGAAACGGGTGGAAAGTTCTGGATCAACTCCGACAAAGGATTCACCATCAAGAGCCATCTTTTTTCGACATGATTCATCGTACTTGCAAAGCGCATGTGTTGTGTAGGTACGGTTCTCTGCTTTTTCAGCTAGATAGCGTACATGCTTCAAGTACGATGTAATGTCACAGTCTTCTTCATACAACTCAAGACATAGGGAAAGAGACGAAAAAATTAACATCTCAAATGACATTGTCTTGGATCTGTCCGATTTATCAATAAAACGCTTAAGAGCGAACTTACGTAGGAGTTTTTTCTCTTTTATATGAGACAGTCTCTTGGATGACGATTTAGTAGTTCGGATCTTGTTGCGATGCTTGCGTGTCTTTTTCCTCCTGGATGTATCAGAACTGTCTACGTCACTGGTGTCACTGGTAGACGATGAGTCGCTTGAGATGCTTGAGGTAGAGGTAGAATCAGACTCATAGGCAGATACATTTGGAGCCGATTTAGATTTCCCAATATGATCCATATCCTTAAGGAGTTTGGAGGAGCGGAGTCTATGATCCGATTCCTCTGGCATACGGTCTTTGCGGCGGCGGTCTCGATCAGCTGATGTGTAGTCGGTAGGCCCTCTCCCTTGGTCCCGGTCACGAACCCGGTCACGGTCACGGTCACGGGTCGATGCCTTGTCACTGCACGCGTCAGTAGTTTCTGTGCCTTGAAAGTTGGTTTTCGGTCTAGCACTAGTGCCCAGACTCAAACTCCCCATTTGAGCCAAAAGGGAATTCAAAGATGTTTCTATACCTCCTAATCGGCCCGATACATTACGAAACTCGGTTCGAACTTGTGTCTTTAAGGCAGTGGCATCGATTTCTGTATCTGTATTTTCGTCTGCCCATAGGCCGTCCTTCGGAAGGTCCTCGTCCTTCCCGCCGGCGCCCGCCATTGTTTTACGAGGGACGGTATCCAATTGGTAATCCGTACCTGGGTTTTCCATGTGAGTACACTTCTTGCCGGTCGGTTTGAAGTGTGACGACCCACAAGTGACACAAAAACGAAGTCTTGGGGGCATATCCGATACCAGGGCGCCCAGTAAAATTACGATGACGAACATGTGAAAAGGCGTCATCTGATTTGGAAGGTGAGGTCGAAAGTGAGCCTCACCTGTACAGGTGTGTGAAGTATGAAGGCAGTGGTGCCACCTAGTGGTTGTTCATGCCCAATATAGAGTCTTACTCCCTCTGGGTGTAAGTCACACATATATGACCCCATGGGTAAAAGATCAGGCCCAAATAAAGGCATAATAATAAGTCTATCATACTTCTAATAGATTTACCATATAACTGCAGATACAAAATTTCCTTGGTGGTGATTAGCACGTGGTAAGCCTTTATAACTCCCCTAGTATAGACCTTATTGAGGTATCCCAGAATTCAGTCTATTATCTATTCACAAGTTCCCGTTTTCGCTGGTTACCGACGCTGTATGGTGATAGACCCTTTACCCGTAACCCAGAATTAATGCAGTTTAATGGTTTTCAGAAATTTCAAATTAACATTCTGATGCCAGAAATGGAAATTTCAGCAATTTCTACATGGAACTCCGAAATTATGTTCAGTTTCTCCAATTATAAATCCAAAAACTGTGGTTCATGTTGTCGTAGTGTGGCCAGTCAATCGGGAGCGGAAGTTTGCCTTACCCGGGGCGATAATGGGGAGTTTAGTAACCTCTGGAGGCTGTATTTAGTGACGGGTGACTTACCTCTGGCTCGAGGCGGATTTCCACCTTCTCCTGCCCGTCTCGCTTTACTTCACCGATGCCGCGCGACAGCAGTGACAGGTTGAGGGTATTGCCCGCCATGACGCGGAAACAGCGTTCTCATCAAACCACAGCCTGACGTTTTCCCTCTGGTGACATTAGCAAGTCGTCATGTCATCGTCCCTGATGTGGCATGTCGTCTGGAGAACATCCACAGCCTAGATGGCATATCTCCGAGCTCTGTATAATCACTGTGCACTTTATGATGTCCTTCACTCCACCAGCCATGTGTTTTAACAATCAATTAGAATCCACCTGGTTGATAATCCCCTGGGTTACTGTTACTCTACTCCTGAGTGGGAATGTCAGTGTCAAAGCGGGTATTGATCATGTTATCAGTTTTCTTATGCCTGGGGATATATCTGTGTGCATTCCGTCTGACCTCTTATGTCCTATACACCTGTGATTAAATTGTGGAGATATTGAAGTCCGCTGCTCGCAAGTATAACCGTACGTCTCGACAAGTTGGTCTCGGTGTCTAAGGCACTGGCGAGGTAATAAGTCCGGTCTCACGCGCACATAACAGGACGTGTGTTCCTCATAAGTCTCCAAATAGAAGACCATTTAAATCCCTGCGCCGAGTGATTACCACTTAGCCAAACACACCGACTCACTCACTGCAGCACCGGTCTACACCGCTTACAAAATGTACCTGCACACTGAACCACCCACCACTTGTAAGATCCAATATCAGGGCAGTGACAATCCATAATCTATCCATATATTATCTTCCGGGAAGTTGACAAACTTTGGTGGCGTATAGATACATATTATCGTGTATTTGTATGTGTGTGTGTGTGTGTGTTTTGAGGTCCGTCTTGTGTCGTGTTGGTTTGTTGAGTTAGGGTAAGGTAGGAGTTAGTAGTTCCACTAATCCGCACCAGGGGCGTTAGTGTACCGGTGGCTACTTTGTTTGGCGTTGCCCTGTGCGAACCGCTGCGGCAGGTGCTTGTGACGTCACACGAGGCCGCGTAGACAGGCCACAAGTCTTCATTGTTTATTTCATACACTCCACACCAAATTAAATATTGTACATGTACTCAGATTTTCATTTGATTTTATCAATGTAATACCGAAGTCATTATGAAAGAAATTCAATTATATTGTCCCCGTTTTGGTGGGTTTTTCTTGGTTCATTATTTCTAAATTTGAGGACAGAAGGCTATTCAATAGGTGTTTGTAATTATTGTTCCATTTATCCGCAGAACATTGTGTAAAACAATCACAGTGTGGTATACGAGTATCAACAAAATATTAGATGCATGCACATGTATGCTCAATAGTTTCTAATCATTTATAGATGGATGGGGTTTGTTGATAGATATTCCCCTTGTATTATACGAAAAATTAGCTAGATAAAGAGTTCTTTGCGTTACACAAACAACAATTCCCATGCGATAAGATGGACAGTTAATCATGGGCCCGTTGAATAATCTAGGCTCCTACCTGACGACCTTTGTCTGTACCTCGTTCAAGGGTTATCGTTTAATAAGTTTAAAGTTCGTTCGCTAAGGCAGTGTTAGCCGTCCATAAAGTCGTCCACAAGTGCTGAATTTATATACATTATATACAAAGTTGACCCACATCGTCCCTGGGTCTCCTTGGCGTACAGAAAAGGGTCTTTCATGTCAGATCCTAGATTATTCAACGGGCCCCTTGACACATGGTAATGACCCCGCTACCTACCACAACGGGGACAACGCAAGGCTAGAATTCTTATTGAACTAATCATCAAACATTCTACACAGTGTTTGTCTTTGGGAAAGTTTGCACACTGAATGATAAAAAGCATGCGCAGTCGGCAGGATTCGAACCTGCGCGGGCAGAGCCCAATAGATTTCTAGTCTATCGCCTTAACCACTCGGCCACGACTGCCCAGTTGCATACGGAAGTTTTCATTCCATTATTATAGATATGTTTTAATCAATTGAATAATGGAATTTGTGGATATGATTTGATGAGGTGTGCATTTTTAAGCATGTGCCGAAAACGTATATATATAGACAATATTGACTGGTTTCTGATACAAGCGGCCGTATGCTCCGAGGAGTTGACGCGTAGTAATATCCGAGCGTATGCGAGGATATTGCGGAGAGTCAACTCCGAGGAGCATACAACCGCTTGTATCTGAAACCAGTCAATACTGTATTCATTATCCACCTTTTCTGGACAAGTGGCATGTCAATATCAGTTCGTTATAGCTATGCACTATTTTTCCATACGCACTATTTTTCCGTATTCGCCACCCGGAGCATATAACATATCCGTATGCGCCGGGTATGTCCATACAAACGCCCTATGTGTTTTCTATGGACACTTTGTATTAGGTGGATGATAAAACCTGAACCTTTAGAGTGTTATCTATTTTTATTACCCACCTGATACGGAGTCTCCATACTAAGTCTATGGAGATTACAGATCGCTACTGAGGAGGATACGGAGCTCCGTACCCTCCTAGGAGGATACGGATTTTTGAGATGAAAGTAGTCCCAAACATAATTTCTTAATTACGTTGAAAAGTTTTCTAACGATCATATTTATTGCTTAAATCTAAAAATAAGTGAGTAATAAATACAACATTACCATGATTTGGATCCGCGTGGTTGTATCCTCCTTGTAGATGACGCTGCGCATTACTACGCGTCAACTACTCGGAGGATACAACCAGGCGGATCCAAATCATGGTAATATTGTGTATATACTTCCACGCTCATTCACCAATGATGAAAATACCATTTGGTCCTAGTTTAATGTCTAAACCCAGATTCAACATTCCCAAGGAGAGTTTGAGTCACTTCATAGCGCAAACGAGTATACAGTAGCCTATAGGGTTGTGGGTATACATATTCTGTTTCTAATTCCAAAACGACCTTCTTTTTTTTTATAAGATTTTATTAGGGTCTTCTTATTTTTGTTTTCCAAGCTCGGCTATCGCCGTTCCGCCGCCTGGTCCCTCTTAATTACATGTCAGGAGATGACATCCTTCCATTTATAATTATACAGGCGAGACGATTCGTATAACTACAATCTGGGTAAATGCTTTACACACGCTTTTGCTGTGGATTAATGAAATGAGACCAGTCAATATGGGATGATATAGTATTCAACTTATTATTCTAATCACGATTTCAATTCAAGAACTTAATACTAACAACTCCATGTTTTCTCTCGTTATCTTGAGGACAACTAATATAGTATACTACCTGTTCTAGATATGGGGTTTAGGCCTACCTTTTAATATGGTAAATCACATGGGGTCCACCTATCGCCCTATGACATATATAAACAACATCTGTTATTTAATATAGCTGCAGAGTATGGTGATATAAAATGATGTACCACCCTACTTTGAAAGCACATTCTGATTGGCTGAAAAAAATCACACTGACCTACTTACGACATACTATCAGTGACTTGCAGCACTCTGCTAATGTATGTGTGCAAAGGATCATGGGAGTTGAAGAAAAATGAAAGCAAAAAATGTACCTTGTTTCATTCGATAAAAATTTTCCACTGCGAGCTCATGGAATATTTTCATTGAAAGAAACGCGGTACGCGAGTACGTACCAGTAAGGTATATATACATTTGATCTTAGTACTAATAGAAGGCATAAAGAATATGACACTGACAGTCTGTAGCATAAGGGAAATAATGAGCTGCAATGTAAACGTGATCAAACGTTTAGTAAAGACGCCGATGTTAATGTTCGTATTGACATGGAAACAGTAGAAAACATAGTTACACATGCTTACATGTGATTCCAAGCATTAACGACATGTATAGGTACCAAACATAGGCGTCAACCTAGAGACCTTTTAGTTAATTTAAGTGTGTGTGCGCATCTATTGACATAGTTTTATGCGCATTTAAGGGTGGCGTTTTTGTAACAGTAAATGTCTGTATGTGTGCGTCTAAGTAATATGTAAAATATTTCAAAGGTACATAACTCGTTCCCTTTCTTAACATGAAAACTGGGGAATCAAGAGATAAAACAGATGTCTCTGAAATAACAATAGGGCCAATGACAAGCACACAGAGCTTTGTTAGAAGTCCGGGTTACAGGAATACAATGTAACTTCCTTTGTGGAAGAATTGTGTGCGTCCACCTCGTTCGGCTACCAGCGTGCTTGTGGCGCTTGCCTACTCTGGCGCCTGTCCTGTGATTAGTGCCCCGTGAGTCCTGGTGGCGGCGCCACCTTCCGATGACGCTTCTAGCAGGCTGTGGTGTCGTACTCGTGACAACTCACCCTTTATATTTATACAGGGATGTCAGTTAGGGCCAAGGACAAAGGTGGAAATGTTTTCGTGTGGATTTTTCTGCCTTAGGGAGATCGGAAAAATTTGGATACCATGGGGATGAGGGTATGTGGATAGGTTCAAACCACTGTTTTATTGAAGTAAATGAGGCTAAATAAATATGATCTTTGCTTGACAAACGGAAAATGAATTATATATTTTGAATATGAAAAAGTGGATTTCCACGGAAAAATGGAAAACTGACATCTCTGTTTATATAAAGGTGGTCTCTTAATATGGCACATATATATATATATATATATATATATATATATATATATATATATATATATATATATATATATATATATATATATATATGTATGCGTGTGTATTGGGTGTGTGCGTGTGTGTAAATAGCTCATTCTTGCATATTGCTGCAAATTTTTAGCTAAAACAGATAGAAACACAACTCAGAGAAGGGTGTATAAAGAACGTTTTAGTCACAACAGACCGTCCTTGGGAAAATGGATGGGGGGGGGGGGGGTAGGGTGGCGTTCACTCACGGCCCTCACTTCCTCGGGGTCCGTGGCCACGACGTCGCCTGACACAATACGGCCCAAAAACTGTACCGACTGATGGGACAACTGGCACTTGGAAGGCTTCACTTTGAGGCCCGTCCCCCGGAGGCGGGACAGCACCTCTCCCAGCCATTGCAGGTGTTCCGTGAACGTTCCCGAGAAAACGATCACGTTGTCCAGACAAGACGAAGCACGACGCCCATAGAAGGCCCGGCAGGGCAGCCCCCATAAGCCTCTCAAACGTACCAGGGCTTGTTACAGAGGCCAAAAGGCATCACTCTGTACTGATACAGCCCCCGATGGGTGGAGAAGACTGTCTTCGGGTGGTCAGCCTCCCTTAACCTCCACCCGCTCACCAGTTTGAGAGTACTAACCACTTGGCCCCAGTCCACGGGATGATGCCCCGCTCATTGATAAGCGAATCACTAGACAGTCCGTGAAATCAGTCTTGAGCCTACCTAAACCGAGAACAGAATTTTTAAAAAGAAGCCCGGCTTATCGTGGTATAACATTATGGAATAACCTACCGGAAGCTATGAGAACCCTTAAGACAAAGCAAAGTTTCAAAACACAAATTAAGAAGATTGATAATCTTTCGACTTAGCTTGGATCAGGAATGTAAAATACGTTCTAACTTACACCATCCATAAGTAGGTTGTAAATTCTTCTCAGCTACCTAAACACGGGTGTGCTGATGAATGTTGCCAACGGTCATAATACGGAGTGCCTCACCTTTTATATGCTCCATTTCCTATCACCTTACTCCTCGTTCATTATTGTTCTATTTTTATTATTAATCATATATTCTACTCCTTAAACTACCCAAACTTAGTTACCACATGTCAGTGTGAGGATATCTCGATGTCCCTCCACGACAAAGAAATCAACCATACTGTACAATGGGTACGGTGGCAGACCGCTAAATGTAAATTGGCGAACTTTATCCAATAAAAAAAAAAATGTGTCCAGGGAATCGTCGACCCTTGGGAGCGTCATTGATTGTAACAGAGTTTACGCGGTGGTAGTCCACACAGAACCTCACCCTCCCATCCCGTTTCCTAGCAAGAACTACCGGAGACACCCAGGGGCTGAGAGAGGGCTCTGAAAAGTGTCAACTCCCTACTGAACTCAAACCCAACATCCCTCTCTCGATACCTCCCTCCTGACCTGGGCCCTGTTTTTTAGTCACGACATCGCAAGTCTACGATTGGCTGAGATCGGATCAAGATTTTAGTGTGTTTTCAAGACACAAGATGGCGGGTGTGCTATAGACACGGTCGTAAGTTGAATCGAACTATCTTGGCGAGATGTATCGGAAGTTAAGACAAGTATAGAACTGTCTTAGGTTCTATAAAACGTCACTGTTGATTTCCTGTGCTTCCAATAGGAATTAAGCGATGAAATTTGAACACGAGAAAGGTATACATATATCCTATAATCGTACAAAGTATCAAGAAAATCGGCCTCACCGTTATGAAGATATCGGTGTTTAAATTTGAAACATCGGGCTATCGATCGGATATTGTACAAGCACTCTCCTAGCAGATCTTTCGTGGTAAAGCGCGCGGAATCTCTGCTGGGAGCTTGAAGTAAGCGCAGAGTGAGGGTAGAGCTACACTGGCCACCAGAGCAGCATTTGTTATGACGAAATTCAGACGCCGAAATCTTCATAACGGTGCGGCCGATTTTCTTCATATTTGGTACGATTTTAGGTTATATGTATACCTTACTCGTGGCCAAATTTCATCGCTTAATTCCAACGGGAAGTGAAGTCCCGCGTTTGGTACGACATGTCCAGAGTGGTCTTAGAGATACGACACTTATAGCCCCCGTTTCCGCTCCATTGGCCACCGACTGTCGTGACTATAGCACACCTTTTAGCTCCCTATGTGTCGTATCTACAGCAAGTGTCGCAGCCAGCCTAAGATCGTAGCTCTCTAGCACACTGACGGCAGATACGTGTCGTAAGTTACGAATGTCGTGACTAAAAAACAGGGCCCTGGTGTGAGCCTGTTGTAAGGCTGATACAAGACTTGTATGGCTGATATGAAACTATTGTGAGACTGTTGTAGGGCTGATATGTGATTGTTGTGAGTCTGTTGTAAGGCTGATACAAGACTTGTATGGCTGATATGAAACTATTGTGAGACTGTTGTAAGGCTGATGCAAGACTGTTGTAAGGTTTATATAGAACACTGTTGTAAGGTTTATATAGAACACTGTTGTAAGGGTGATATGCAACTGTTTGTGATGAGCAGTTTTCATGATTTGCTTTATATAAAACATATAAAGATTCACGATACTTTATTTAATTTAAAGATTCTCTCGCAAATGTGAGAAACTTGATTATAAATTGCCCAGCTTTGATAAGACAGAGCTTCGTTACCTTTGCGTTACTTGGGTGTAAAATGAGTACAGTAGAACCCCGCCTAACGGACACCTCGCGTAAGCGCGGACACTTTTGCGCGGAACGGAAACCTTCTCCTCCTTCTCCTGTTTGACTTAACCCCGCGTAATATTGAGATAGTTGCAAGTCAAGTGGTAGGATTGGTTTTATATGCCATAGGTCTGCATTGACTTAAATGCCGGCCATATACAATGGAAACTTCTGAACATTACAAAGATTAATTTTCCTTTTTAGACTTTAAGATAAGCTTGACCTTGAACTATCCTCAACCTACCTGCCTACCAAAGCCTTTCTCAATCTTAGCGGGAATTCAGTAACAATAAAGTGATAAGTTGCACACCGTCCCACAAATGCCCAAATAACTAGGTTTCACTGTAGTTTTTGAAAAAGGACACAGATGCCCGTAATCTCCTTCTGGACACACATCGTGCATTTTATTTTTGCTAGGTCTCTTAAATCCTACATAACAGCGCAGGTACATCTCCTGCCCGAGGTGGTTAGGTTGGGAGTCGCTTCAGGTCGATATCATCCTAAGCCAAGCAAAACCAGACAAAACATCATAGAGAATCTGAGAAGCTCAAGTCCTCTATGTAGAATCGGTTATTTCTCACAGTATTTCGACAGTACACTTTATACATTGTGCCGTGTTTAAACAGCAAAATGACGATCTCACTCTGCAGTATATGGCAGCCACACATTGGTGAATATTCCTTATGCCTTTGCTTCCTCAGTGACCTGCAGTCAATCACAGAGGCTGATGAAAGTATGCAGCAACATGCTACACTGATGCTGACTAAAGGGTGTGAGCTGACTGATACCCTTTATCCAGTGTACTAACTTGGTGCGCGTTAGTCCTGGTACCCCTCAATACACCTCTACCCGACTACTTCGCGTAGTTATCATCTCTACTCGACATCCTCGCGTAGAGAGATATCTATGAGGGACTTCAATCTGAAAGTAGTTCCTCTAAGAAATGGAACTTGTTGGTATACCTCTCCCTGTGTTATACATATCTGGGAGTTAGGTCTCTCGGTGATGTAGGTTCGTTATGGTCAGATATCCTGACCAGAAGTGAACACAGCCTTGTCGTCAAGGGGCAAGGCAATCACCATAGACGTATTGTCAGTAATGCTAATTTTATATTCATGAATCTATAAATACGGTCCAAAAACTCGGAGCTCATTATAACACCACCAACAGTTGGTTGAGACCATCCATAAAGAAAGAGAGCCGTTCCGGGATGTAATCATTCAACATTATAGTGCATCTCAAAGCCGGATAATCCATGCTTTGTCTTGCGAAATAACCAACTATATCTTACGCGCAGACAGAATGAGGTACAAACGTACCTCATGGAGGTCCCGTGGAATGCTTACAAACCTTGGTGAAATGAGTTACAATGAGCAGGCTGGTTTATGGATATCGCTTTAACCCTGGACCTTTCTGATGGCACTGGCCACTGAGGTGTTCAAAAGAAGAACTCGGGGTTTCAAGACCGAATTCAAACTTCAAATGAAAAAGAAACAGTGATCTATGATGCTTTTAACTTTTCTCACCCATATCTCGTCTCATTTATTGTTGATTATCACAGAGCGTACACTGATTGGCTTGCTGTTCATACCTTCATTATGGTCCAAAAACTGATGACATACGAGTCGGGTGGCAGTGGCGACACTGTGTGGAACATGTCGAGCCACTGATCACGTCACCTCTCTCCGGCCTACCCCCGGCAGGAAGTAAACTGGAGATGGATTAGATGATTACATCATTATTGTCTCAGCGATTCTCTTGATATTATATTACACTGTTTCACAGTCTACTACCTCTCCTCTTACTAAGGTGTTCCGATGTTGTTCTTGATGTTGATGATATTGTCTTTTGGTCTTGTTATCACTTTAGACGTGAACCACGCCGGTTTCATAGCGGCCGATGAGTTGTCACTACTGTCATTCTCATACTCAGGCTGGCCTTAAAACTCATATTTTAACTGAAGTCTCTGGGGCACTGTGCTGGGTGATGAATCTCGGTGGACAGTGGTTTACATCATATATATATCCCCGCACAAGACACCCCATAGCCGCTTTGCATATGGTGCAGGCGTCCCCTGAAATGACGTCATCGGCGTTACGTCACCGGCGTCGTCATGGCGTTCTGTGGGAGGTGGACGTATTTACTCCTGGCCTTCCTGGTTACCACGCTTGATGACGTGCACGAACTTGGTGTAGTCGACGTTACCGCCCTCTGCTGGGACTTCCTTCCACGTCTGTTTGATCTGTAAGCAGTGAGAATAACATATTGGTCAGAAATCCCGTTTGAATATACAAATATGCTACCGATTTGATATTAGGAAAGAAATTGATGAGTGTTTGGTCTGTGTCCCCATTCTCCATCGAGTTTGGAGTGCTCAGTAATATGAACGAGGCGATAGCTGAGTGAATATTCTGAAGCGCTCCAAACGAGATGGCAAATGAGGACTCTGACCAAACACGAATATGTTTCTGATTGTATCTTAGCCTTGAAATATATATATATCTGTTTATCACCCGTTGAGTATGAGTTTCCGTACTCGCAAGTCTGTTGAGAACGAGTTCCTAACGTTAAGCCTATTGACATTTATTCCAGGATAAGATATTGACTCATATTGTAATATGTGCATCAATCAAGAATGTGGTGCTGCATTTTCTCAAGACTGAAAAGTAATAATTATTTTGGAGAAGCGAAGCAATAAGTTCCAGTGACTTCTATAGTATGACTGACAGCTACATCGGTTCCTCTTTGGGGAATTACCTTAGAAATGGCGGGAAAAGGGAAACTAGCTCCCACCAGAGCAGGCCACCCTCCTAGAGTGTTAAAATATCAGAAGAAAACTAGTCAATACCAAAGTAGCCATCCTTAAAGTGCGTACGCAGTGAGGGGGTGGTGGGTAAAAAGGTTTGGGAATCCTGCGTGTGTCCCTTTTTTTCATCTACTGCGTACAAGATGGGGTAGGGGTGAGTTATTTTTTTCAAATTTATATCGTACGTTCTTATGGATGGAATCCCCCAAGGCAAATTCTACCTATTCTTTATTTGATCAAAATGGGGGAGATCCCCACCTCGCAGCTATTTGGTTGGAATCTCAACTTTAGAAACAATTTTTCCAAAGTGATGAAAAGGTGGCCTAGTGTTAGAAAGAGATGCAACTCACCTCATCTTTGTTGAACTGATCGCCGACTTCCATCAGCAGGGTCTTGAGGCTGGAAGAGAAGAATGTTTAATTAGAGAAGAAATTAAGTAGATTCTTTTAAAATCGACTTTGGACAGAGGCTCTGCAAACTCAAGTTCTACTATTACACTAATATATTTTGGTCGCTCATGTTCATGTCGAAGTTTGTAGAATACTTGTCTATAATCGTGGTTGCATTGTTGAAACGTGCAATACATGTAGTGGCATAAGCTAGGAAGTGCTTTAAAAGTTTAGCTAACATCACATAAGAAACACAATGCATGTATTTTAGGTTAAGCGAAAGATAAGACAATGTAGTCATTGCTTACAAAGTGATAAAATGCTACCAACATGTTCCCTTATGAGGAAATATAAGGATGATGCCCTTATGATTTCCACAGGGTGGGGGGAGGACAACCCCTACGGTGTCTTCTCCTTTACTCAGACAATAATTAACTTTGAGTTCTAGATTTAATCGTAAGCAATATAAAGTGTTTTCCCCACGAGTATGTGAAGGTATGGTAGAATCTAATGGAGTGAGTATCCATCCTAGTAAGATGTAAAAATGACGGTCAGGTTGCACTCACTATTCCTCACTCAGGATGCCCTTCCCTTCCTCGTCGAACATCTTGAAGGCGTCGAGCAGAGTACGCTCAGGGTCAGTTCCTGTGGATGTAAAAGATAATATAGACACTTCTTTATGAACTTTTAGTAACGTAGATTATATTCAAACCAGGGATTACTATATCATAGGTGTATCATTCGGAACTATTTACAGCACAAACGGACTTAAAAAATGTTCGGGGAATGTATTTAGCTGTAATCAATATCAATGGGTTACAAATCCGTGATCAATGGTTATGGTTCCTGACACCATAGAAGCAATGGGCAGTGGTTAACTGTGGTCCCATACATTTTCACAGGGGACTTTGTCAGAGATATAGGATGTAAGGTGTTGCTGCTTACCGTGCAGCTTCTCACCGAACAGGGTGAGGAAGTTGGTGAAGTTGAGGGTTCCAGGGGCCTCGGCCAGCATCTCCTTCAGCTGTTTGGGCTCCGCCTCACGGCCTGTCAGAGACAGAGAGAACGAAGTGAATAAATCAATAAGCCTAGACTTACTCAAGTCTTTGATTATGAACATTCATTAAATGATTAAAGAAAATCGGAATTATACAATTTATTATAGTATGTGTCCTTCTCTGACTGGCCCATGAATCAAATCAGAAGGGGTGGAGGGGTAGGATACAGGGACTGAGGCCAGTCTACAATAAGCCCAAAACGGGATTCTAGTGGAAGCCCTTTCTATCGGCCGTTGACTGGTCCCTTCAGGCCGCTATAAGTGTGCAGATTTCTTTTCATTTTCAGAAGGCTGGTCAGTCTCCTTCACCATCTACATCCCCTCTGAGCTCCCCAGGGCCTTGTTTTTTAGTCGCGATCATTGTGCGCCCAGGAAGCCCCACGACCTACCAACGATCCCAAGACACTTTCGACGATAAAAGATGGCCAGTGTCCTTTAGATGGTGTCGTTGTGCGCCACGGCAGATCGCCGCTAAAAGTATCGGCCGTCACGATAAGTATAGAACTGTCTTAGGGTCTATAACTCATCACTGTGCGTATATAGAGGATTTCTCCACTTTCCGACGGAAATTTTAACACGAGTAAGGGATACATATAAACTATAATCGTTCCAAATATGAAGAAGAACAGACGTAGCGTCTTGAAGTTATCGGCGTTTGAATTTTTCCCTCCCTCAGTGCTTAGCGTTGGTCGCTGTTCTTTTTCACTCCCTCCGTATTGCGGCGGGGTTTCGGCTGTTCTTTTTGTCTCCCCCCGAGGCCGGCGGGAAGTGCTGGGTACACTGGCCACCAGAGCAGTATTTGCTATGACAAAATTCAAACGCTGATATCTTCGGAATGCTACGGCCGATTATCTTCATATTTGGTACGATTATAGGTTAGATGTATACCTTACTCGCGTTAAAATGTCTTCGCTAAATTCCTACGGGAAGTGAAGTTGCGCATTCTGTACGACATGTCCATAGATGTCTTAGGACTAAGACAGTTTGGGAGACAAATTTACCCACGTGACCTTACATGTCTCGTGACTATAGCACACCTCAGACCACCCTAAGTCTCTTAGAGCAGTGATAGTTACCCGACCCCCTAAACTATCGCGACTATAGTACACTGACAGCAAAAACCTGTCGCCTGTAACGATGGTCGTCACTAAAAAACAGGGCCCAGATATCTATTAATTTCCCCCTCTACATCTCGCCACCCACGACTTGAATCCCTGTTGAATTGTGCCATTTAACGCGTATAGATCAACTCGATGCATGAGTAAAGTTTTTTAGAAAGATCCTTTCTTGTTTGCAAAAATAAAACTTACCAGTCTGCTGGAACATGGAGGCGAGATCGTTTTCGTCGATGAAACCATCGCGGTTCTGGTCGATCATGGTGAAGGCCTATAGGCAATGGAACAGACATTAAACTAAATTCAGTGAAGGACACTTTGGACAGGACAAAACTACCATCATTTATATAATCGCTTTTATTAGCGATTAATTGGACAGAACTGATAATATCATGCCAACTGAGATCAGGTCTATCGGACACTTACCAGGAAGTACCTCAGTATTAGTTTTACAATCGCTCCCGGATCGTTGACAATCGCTATTAACGATATTCACAAATATAAAAGAAACTCCCGGTATCGGTGTTCAGTGTTAGATGTTGTTACGATGTCTGCATACGGAAGTTGGCGACAGATTCAAATGTGTACAAAAGTGGCTCAATAGTGGCCATGTGTGGGTTTCACAAAATACAATCCTACGGGAAAATCATTTCATTTCTTGAATATTTATGAAGGTATGCTGCAAAGGGTCATGGGTTAAGGCGGGACACGTTCTATCTTTAGCTATGAATGAATTCTAGATCCGGTCTGTATTGTGCCTTATATTACCTGGTGATGAATGGTTTCTTATTGTGTTTAAATGCGAAAACACCTGTTTGAATTGCGGTAAAGTTTTTACCTCTTTGAACTCCTGGATCTGGCCCTGGTTGAAGAGGGCAAACACATTGCCAGTCGGCTTCTTGGCGGCAGGCTTGGGCTCAGGTGGGGGGGCCTCTTCTGCAGCTCCCTCCGCTGCGGCCTCCTCCTTCTTCTCCTTCTTCTTCTTTTCCTTCTTCTGTTTGCCGAAAGCAATCACAAAGAAAGTGTGTTACAATAAATATGAGCAGGGTATTTCTGCTGCGATGATCGAAATTAGCGATAGTTCTCCCTCTGTTACTTAATTCAAGTCTGTTTTTGAGTACTAGTTCCATCTCCGCAGATATGTTTTACGATGGAGGTTGAAACCAGAGAACAGTTCTTTGACGTGATGATGTAGCTTCTGGTTCATTGCACTGTTTACATTCTCTTTTTGAGGGAAAAATCCAAGGAAACTAATAATCCGGCATTTGGTGGGTGAATTGGCTTTTCAATCCCTTCATCTATTCAATCTGCACTATTGTTCAGGCTCTTGGCCTGTCTTTGGTATTTACAGTACAGAACCCCCAAATTCGATTGTTGTATTCTATTATCTATGGTAATATGATAAATCTATAATTGTCAAATAAGTCTTAAATGCATTGACGTACTCAGAGGTTTTTGTCACTGAGATTTGCTACTTGCCCTAAGGGCTGCTTGAATAATTCACCCAAAATAAAAGTGGCTAATTTGAACGATTTTCTGAGCGATATACTTTCATATCTGATCAAATAAAACCCAGAAAAAAGGGAAGAGATTACATCATATAATATGGACTTCATAAATTCGTAAAATTCATCGAGCAGAGCTTAGAGTACATAAAGGAGAACAGACAGATACAGACGCTGAAACTATTGCCAGCTGCAGAAATATAGCTCAGGGTGCATGCTATCATTTCAAGCGTTACCGATTAAATTCGGTCTGTTTGCGCCATTCCTTTAGCAGAGCCTGCTTACTACGACACGCTATACAGAACATGAATAAAGAAAGCTTTTCTTGTATCTAGAAAGATGCACTACAAGTTAACATCGGCTGTAATGACCCTTTTATACCGTTCGTGTAGAATGAATGTGTTCCAAAGATTGATTTGCGAAACTGACTTCAATTGGCCTCAATGAATAAGTAATTCAAGTCAAATAACTTTTGCTTATCATTCATTGCTGTAAACAACGAATTTTCAAGTAATCAAAAGATTCTAAAGAGCCATTAAGTCACGTTTGGAAATTAGGATCTACATAGAGAAAATAACCATAGTCAAATAAAACGTTCACTTTTTTGTGCAATTCGTAACCTAGGAAGAAATACGGCATCTTGATAAAAGAAATAATATGGCACTATGCTAGAATTAAATCACATGCTTACTGCATTGTAATAATGGACTCCAATGTCCAAAAAAGAGTTTTGACTGGATATGAAAATATCTTGTATGCTTGGTTGAAACGTATACAGCCACAACTGTACATAAGAAATACCTCAACTACCATCTGTAAATGCATTAGATATGAATGCTGAGGCAATAGGGGAAGAAAGCATGCACACGGGTGTACCTTCTCCTATTTGTCCTTTGGGCTTGAAGTCATCATCCTAAACAAGGAGGGAAGAGGTTAGGTTCAGGATAAGGGAATGCTTAAAAGTATCACACCATGAAATCCTTGTGAGGACTGCTAGATCTTTTTAATCTAATTTTCATTTCAATAAGATATGTGGCTCATAATTTACTTTCCCTTGCCTACCTTGCATATTGTATATCAAATGATATCCATGTATTATATATATATATATACAAACACATATATAATGGACGGTTTCCAGAAATTTTGAGATAGGGTGTGGTTTGTTCTTTACTATTGCACTATGTGATAAAAGGGAATAAATAGTCGGACCGTTCTCCCATCAAAATACATTCTTTCCCTTTCAA
Source organism: Alentia gelatinosa (assembly GCA_950022655.1). Lineage (NCBI taxonomy): Eukaryota > Metazoa > Annelida > Polychaeta > Phyllodocida > Polynoidae > Alentia > Alentia gelatinosa. Next base: position 28,332,525 of record OX465589.1, read on the forward strand.
TTAAATTTCTGCCGGAATATAAAAGTCACCCTGGAGCACGGAATGTCACTAGCAGCACAGTTTGGTATGGATTTAGTGGTGTGATAGATTTTACAGATAGGGTGGTGCCACCAGGAATCGTCCATGATGGAACACGTACTGGGAAAGACCAGGCAATTATTCATGAATTCTAAAAGTGTGGATTGATATGGATCCAGAATTAGTTCGATTTTATGTCAATTAATATGGCAGAAATCCATGAGATGTTGGTATGATAGAATGCACCTGTATTCTGAATTTACAGGCGAGCCTTTGGCTAGAAATGGTCGCAAGCGGTCGGAAATAGATTTAAGTGAATGTTATGTGGTGGTCAATAGGAAATTGGGCAAGAGTTTGGAAGATTCATAGAATCATATAGTTGGAACATATGGAATTTGCTTATAACAAAGGAGTATATGGGACTTATTATTGAGACGAGGACCTGAAAGATTGTTTGGCACTCACCTCACCCATGTTGACTCTAGAACAGAAAAAACAACTTTATATGTCAGAGTTTATACAAATAGATACGCTAAAATTAAATGTCCCAGTAAAGCTCTATTATGTGATGCTCATAGATTGTACATAAATCTTTTACTTCCAGTATTGCGATGGCTGAAAAAGCGATCAATCATCGATACCTATCACCTACATAGGCATAACTCGATTGCACCCACTTCTAAATCCAGTCTATAGGGGTGACGTTGGATGTACATAAAACCACGGGGTGATTATCAAGAAGCTTGAACTTATGTGAAATTTCAGATCGATTTGTTCATTATCATGATTGAATTTCCTTTTCCGACACAGTTGACTGTCTATATTTATACTTTCTACATTGTACATATATATAACGGCAACACTATAATATATATCATTTTACAAAATAATGTTATGAATTGTTCTTTTTTATAACCGTTTGAAGTTTCAGAATGTCTACTCAGTCCCGACTTTCATCCCTGAATACTAAATCATGTATACACATACTGTTAAGTTCAAGCAACGTGCTATTTCCTGATATTGCATCCACACATTTTGACATTTCAATCCCTGATAGCGGTTTTCATTTAGGGCAGGTTGAGTCAAGGTGGGAAACATTGGCAGACGTAGGAATGAGGAAAAGAGAAGAGAAAAACAAAGGTGGCGGCTAACCAGCACCCCAACACTCAACCCCCTTTTCAGAATTCTGGACGCCCCTGGGAAAATCAACGTATGTAAACGATCTGGGATAAGAATATAATTGCATGGGAAGCGGGCGGGAGTGGTGAGAGAGGTGAATATATGTTGGATGTGTCTGCGCTGGGCCAGCGGTGATCTAAAAGTGGGTGGTACTGAGAATGTCATTCATAGTCACAGTAGAGCAACATACGCAGCGGGAGAACGACCGGGTTGTGGGTATAAAGTTACATGGACAGTCCGATATAGGCCCGTTTCCATTGGCCGTTCTCACCGATCTAGAGTCAGGAACCACCGACGGACCTTTGGCCTTGCTGACCCAAAATCGGTCAATGGAAACGATCCAGCTCGAGAAATGACCCACGACCTTTTCTGTTTAGATTATGCAATGTGGCACCACTCACCACTGAGTGAAAGGTGTTTTTTTCTTCTTTTTTTAAACGATTTTGGTGGCTGAGTGAAATCTAGTACCCTGCTATATAGACGCACAGTGAGTGGCACCACCGACAGACTTTCTGGGTAACGAAAAAGATCTACACCCTTTTCGTCGGCCAATGGAAAAAGGCCTATATAGGAGGAGCGGGGTTTAAACAAACTGAGGGGAAGTCCAAGAAAGCTATGATGATTAGGGAAATGCCCATTTGAGTTGATAATTTAGTGACCATTGATGATAAACACAAAGAGACAGACGCCAGGAGGCTGAGCGTCACTAGAGTGAGTGCGAGCTGACGTGGACGAGGAATTAAGAACCTTTAAATCAGAAGAGGAGGTGGAGAAATTCTCTGGGAAAGAGGAAGGATGCATTTTGGTGAATTTGGATTTTCAGTTTGCCCAATGTTACATTATATCAAGAGTAGGCTTAGCAGCAGTCTCATTCATGTTCTTGTCATTGATCTTTGTTCTGAGAAGCACAATTTAAGAATGCATATCGCCGTTTTCCAATTAGCACGAGTATTACGTCCCTCTGGCAAAGACCGAAAGCCATGAAAAATTATCATAAAAATTAATCAAAAATAGCACTGCTAAGTATAACAAACCATAGTAATAGTTCAACCTACTTAAAATTAATAACATGTTCTACGAGCTAAGCGCAACCTACATAGGGGGTTGGTGGTTAAAGAGTTTGAGGTTTGCTGATATTCATTTTGTAAAGGTAAACGAGAATCGTCAGTGATCGCCCTGGGCAGGTGAAGGTAGAGATAGTAAAGGTATCAGATACGGTGGAACGGGTGGCGGGGTGTGTTGACGGGTTGGTGCTATGTGGTGGCGTTAGGGGTTGGCGGTGTCGAGCGATAGAGCGCTAACGTGTAAAACTAAGCGCAGTACTCACAGTGAAGAGTGTGGATCGGAGAGAGTTGCTCACAGGTCCAGTCAGGCTGGCAGAACACGCCGAGCACCTCACCTCAGCCGGCTTTTATCTGAGCTGCTCGCCCCAGGTCTCCACCAATCACAGCGCTCCTTTCTACCCAACGATAACAGCGGCCAGCCCGGCGCGCTGCGGCCTGACTCTAAATAGCATCAGCAGTGTATGCCGCGTCGTGTGTCTCAGAAGGCCACTGTGCGCAGTTACGATCATCTTCGGCAGATTCCAATTATTTATTGCTAATTAGTTATCAACCGAATATTATACGTAGAATATAGTTACATTCCAACGCAGAGAACTGAACTTAGACAAAATGATGTCGGGCAGCCGTCTTCCTTTTTTTTGATATGATGCATGCCGTTAGAATCTAAACCTGTTGATTCACATCCTTAACAAATCCTGGTAGCTCGGGTACATAATAATTGCCATAACAAAGGGGCATGGTACTGCCAGACTCCACAGTATATACCCAAATGGTTACAATCTTTTGAAACGTGGGTGTCCCTTTTGCAGAAGGTATTTGAGCAAAGCACTCATTCTAGATAATCACATTGAGGCAAAAACTATACATAGGACATGCACATGGCAAAATGTTTATCCAATTTGATTAAAGAAACAGTGCCTGCTAGTTATAAGGTAAGTCCTTCTATGTTTGGTTAACTACGAGACAATTGTCCTTCAGATTCAGCTTATGTTCACACGTCTCTCATTTGATGTAAGGGTTGAATATTTTAGGGCCAATTTTTATTATGATTTTAAAGTACATGTACTTTCTCCATCCTTCCTTCTTCAACAATGCACCACAGTGTGCAGATCTGACCACGGTTTTCTGACAGACGGTGCCCCATAGGGTGGAGCTCTGAGGAGTCAGGTCGCCATATTCAGCCGTGCTCCAGCAACCACCCTCTCCTCCATTCCTCCCCCACCTGGAGCTACAAAGCGCCACCCCAGTGACATGCCGGCGACCTGAGCCAGCCGGCACGCCTATGGCAAGCCGATTCTACCTCTATGTCTCCAGTGAGGGCAGCTTTCCACTTTTCCATAGAAGTCCGCCTTTTCATTTTCAGTATACCAGGTGATCAGGTGGCATCTCCAAGCGTTACAGTATTGATTTCAACAGATAATTGCCTTTTGTAGCAAAATGCCAGCTTTCGTTTTCTCTTTATGATTAAATCTATGCTGATTACGTTATAGTATTCAAACAATTAATTGTAAAGGTGGCTAAGCCAGTCACCTACTGTTTGCGTATTATTTCATGTTCAACTTATATGCCTGGTTAAGCTGACATGAATAACCACATATATAAGGTGAACTTATGTAAAACTTCCAAACTGGAAGTGCATACTCTTCCAGTATGAATAAAGTCTTTCACCCCCCCCCCCCCCCCCCCCAAACGGCACCTCCCCAAATGGCATCTCCGCTGGCCGGTGGTAGCCCCCCCCCCCCCCCCCCCCGGGTGCCACTTCCCGTAAGACACCTCCGCTGGACACCTCCCTTGCGACTCGGACTAGCGCCACCCCCCCCCCCCCCCCCCCCCACCTTCCCCGCTGGTACCTCCCCTTAGTGACAGTCTCCGGGTGCTAGTTTTCTTGTTTTGGGACTTATGAACATGCTATATAGTTCTACGCATTCCAGAAGAACAAGCAAATGTGAAACTCTTAATGAAAATGAGATTGACTCCCCTAAATTTGTACCCAGGCATAGCCGATCCTATATAGTAGAAGCTGACTGAATGTTGAATCTAAACCACTTGCATCTACAGTGGCGTCAGAACAGGGGGGGCGGGGGGGCGACTGCCCCCCCCCCCCCCCCACTTTTTTGCCAGACCAAAAAAGTCAGCAGCTTCAAATTTTACTCAACCAAGTGTAAAAGCTGGCTTGACTTTTCAGCATTGAAAAATGTCTAAGTCTAACTTTTTAGCATGCAACAATAGCTAAGACCTGACTTTTCACAGTGGAAAAATGTCAATGTCTGACTTTTTAGCGTGCAATGATACGTAAGCCCTGACCTTTCACCATAAAAAATTGTAAATGTCTGACTTTTTAGCGTGCAATGATGGCTAAGCCTTGACTTTTCACCATGGAAAAGTGTAAATGTCTGACTTTTTAGTGTGCAATGATGGCTAAGCCCTAACTCCTGAACATGGAAAGCTATAAATATCTGACTTTTTAGTGTGCAATGATGACTAAGCCCTGACTTTTCACCATGGAAAATTGAAAATGTCTGACTTTTTAGCGTGCAATGATGACTAAGCCCTGACTTTTCACCGTGGAAAATTGTAAATGTCTGACTTTTTAGTGTGCAATGATGGCTAAGCCCTGACTCCTGACCATGGAAAGTTATAAATATCTGACTTTTTAGTGTGCAATGATGGCTAAGCCCTGACTTTTCACCATGGAAAATTGTAAATGTCTGACTTTTTAGTGTGCAATGATGGCTAAGCCCTGACTCCTGACCATGGAAAGTTATAAATATCTGACTTTTTAGCGTGCAATAGTGGCTAAGCCCTGACTTTTTACCGTGGAAAATTGTAAATGTCTGACTTTTTAGTGTGCAATGAGGGCCAAGCCCTGATTTTTCACCATGGAAAATTGTAAATGTCTGACTTTTTAGTGTGTGGTAATGGCTAAGCTCTGACTTTTGACCATAAAAAATGTTAAAGTCTGACTTTTTAGTGTGCAATGATGGCTAAGCCTTGACTTTTTGCCATAAAAATGTCGAAGTCTGACTTTTTAGCGTGCAATGAAGGCTAAGACCTGACTTTTCACAGACATTTCGCAGATTCACGTAAATCCAGTAGAACAGGCCAATATCAAAGTCTGACTTCATACCAAGAAAAAAGTCAGCAATATTTCAGTTTGCCCCCCCACTTTTAAAATGTTCTGACGCCCCTGTTGTACATGTGTATTTCTATGGAAGTAACGGTAAAACGCCTTGCGATATATTCGCTAGGCCAGAGGTGGCGCAGTTAGGGTCAGGAATAGACTGCGGCCGGCGCGAGATGGCTTCAGCCCGGCGTTTTTAAGCAACACTCCATGGAGGAGCCACCGGCGGCGCGGAGGTGGAGGTCGGTGAGGATTGGACGGGGTAGAGGGGTGTGGGGAGGGGTAGCGTGTAAGACGGCTGTCCAGAATAGCCTCCCCGTTCTGGACTTGCTGCTGACGTTATCAGGCTACACCTGATATGCGAGTAGAGGTGTTGGTGAAGGACCGGTCAGAGGGGTTGCGGAGGAGGGAGGGGGAAATATTCTGGATGTGCCAAAAATAGAACTCCATCTTGGTAAGTTGACGCCTGTTGGCTTCACCCACTGCTTCCTCTCCACACGGATTGTAGCTTCCTTTGGCTTCAGTATATATGTGGGATCTTTTTTAATCTTTTCAGAGAGGTGATTTTTCTTCCTCTTGTCGGAGTATTTCTCTCCGTTCCATATGTTCAGGTTTTTTTTTTTTGGGGGGGGGGGTTTTAAGTTTCTTTATTGCATTCGATTTTTCAATCGTTCTTCCAAGCAATAGCATGGGATACAACAGTGACAATTCAGAGATGAACATGATATTTACAATGTACAGGCGATGATAATCATAGTGCAGAGTTCAGCGAAGGTCGAATAACTCATGATAGCTATATTTACAAATTGACATGCCAGCTGCATTAACTCCTTCAACGTTGATAACTCGATTAGAGCTTCAATATTGTCAAAGGGGTCCACCTGGATGTTCCAAACATTAAGAGAGTTCTATCTTATATACATAATATACAATAACCTTCCCTGATAAATTATTTGGTGGTGGTGGTAGTTGAGTATGGCACGTATAAACTCCTATCACATCTTAGTATTTAGCTCGTATGGTGTCGATAGCATCACAGGTTATTTGTTTCTACGCTATGAATGTTATCAATTTTCAGAGAATTTGGAACGGACCTTGCGACAACCCAATTGATATTCATTTGATATACTGTAAGCTCGTTCAACTCTCTCCCGAGGATCTTTGAGATTACTCCGCCTTATAAATAAGCTTACTTTGTCGTCGTAGGTATACAGATTTGCAATCGATTTAGTTATCTTTGTATCTGAAATAATAATTTCTATCCCTCTGAATGCCATCGTTTTGTCAACTTATATACGGTATTCATTCAACGTCCATTTTGTAGGCATTGTAACATATGTATTTGACAGTAAGTCAAGTTTCCATTTTACTCTCGATTTCAACAATAATGGAACCACACTTTAGTGTTGAAATAAAACACGTTTTAGGACTTTCAGAGCAGGATATCGCCGAATGTTAGAGAACCAAAGTATCTTTTCTAAATGGTTGAGGTCCTTAAACTAAAAGGTCACTCAAATCAAGGAAAAATATATTTTTAACTGGTACAACAATAGTTCTTTTGGTGATAACAAAACTATAGTCATCGGTTAAACTTCCATGCAATAAATATCTAGATTCATAAATTGCACCATTGCTAATTTCGCAAATTGTTTGGCCTTGGGAAATGATAATAAAATGAGATTTGCCATCTATGCTCATGAATCTATACAGAAAATTACAATCATTAGTCACTCAAATTTTTTTCATTGCTTTGCGTCAAAGAAATCTTAGAGTGTTATGAGGAAAACTCTAGTTGGATTGCTGTACATCTGAATAAGATGTGTTTTCCACTTGATTATATAGCACAGATGTACTTGCAGATGTAGGTTGGTCCCCCAAGACCTAGTCCCCACCTACGGCACTTCTCTACTTCATACAGCCTTCCTCCTGTTAACCAGATGAAGAAAAATATGTGACAATATATTTCATACCAACAGGCGTGCGGCTCTGAAAACATGGGTCCCTCTCCACTCTAAATAGAGAACTGGGGAAAAGGTGGGTACCGCCAAGACAGTCTGCCAGGTGCAACTCACAAAAAATACCTCTCCTTCCACTTTCCCGCCTCGAAATGGCAGAGAGGGTATTTCGTCTACTATAATTTGCTACAAGCATAACAGCAAGTGTCATGAAAGTTGACTGGGAACCTAACGCAACTCTACTCGATCAAAGATACTAGAAGATTGGGAAAGCGTTGACAGATGTGTGTATTTTTGGGTAAGCATACCAGGTGGTAGGCATGAGGCGTTTGATGAGCGGGTCTTACTCTAGATCCGTATTAGCTCTGCATGCTTGCCATAAAATAGCTTATTTTCAATATATGTATGATAATATGTATGGGGGATTGTATAATTTCAATCCGCCTAGACAGTTGTCTAGTTACGTTGATTATAAAACGGGTAAAAGTGTATTTCTTGATTCATAATTATTTCTAAACTGTGCCAAAGAGATGGAGATGAAAACAATCTGACCAAATGTTTACGAAATAACTGAAGCTGAGCACACATTTCTCCTGTAGCTTTAGAGTGAATGTAAATGAGATGATTTAAACTCGAAAGGAACATGTTCAAAGTTTGGAATAACATGATAAGTGCTACAATGAGAAAGTAGGTGTCACTATTCAACAGCACATTTCTTGACTTAAACAGATTTACTATGTCTGATTATGATACTTGGAACAATGTCCCATTGTCAATCCAAAATGGATCCTTGAAGAGCTACAAGAAATACTTAAAATCTATTTGATAAGATATATATATTCCATATTATAAGTAAGAACCTGTAATTATACGTATTATAAATCATCGTTGTCCTAACAGTAATGCTTGACGAATTATTATTATGTGAATAGGCTGACTATAGATCCTTCCGCTTCTATAACGTACCTCATTATCTCATCCATTCTATATATTTGTTACATATATCTTGACGATGATTGTTCCCATCAATCGACTTGATCTGTTCACAGAATGGCCAGAATACCTGCCGTGGCAGAGGCCATTTATTGTACCTTTTGTGCAAATAAAATAATTTAAAAAAAGATAAAATTAGTAGATACACAGAAAATTACCTTCGGTTTACATATATGTGATTGGCAGATTGTGCAGGTATCTTCATAAACTAGTGCATTTGCTTAGCTCCGATAGTGAGAAGCTGGCATACAAAACCTTCGTCTATGGGTTCAGTTTCTGCAGGCATCCATGGATATGATATTTTAATGTAGTGAATGTCGTGCGACGGGCTTAGAAGATTTCACCTAACCGATTTAGTCGACATCATTACTGAAGTAATAGGGAGGTGAAAAGGGCACCACATAGCTTTGATAACCTGGGCCCTGTTTTTCAGTCGTGACAATCTTAAGTTGAGACCATTTGAGGGACAAAGTGTTTTTCAGTTAAGGGATCTCAGCCTTCAGCCTGGGGCTGAGATGCGACCGTTTGGGGTGATTTGGGTGTTTTTAGTTGTGATGATCTCAAAGGATCTTCAAGTGAATTATATCAAAACGGTCTCAACTTGAGACCAATTGATACTTGTCATAATTTTTTTTCATGTGCTAAAACTTATTCAAATTAGGAAATATTTAGAGCGAAGGGTACTAATAATCGGACATGTCTATATCCCTAATTTTATAGTTGTCCTGTGGTTTTTAAGACCTTGATAAACATTTGTCTGGAAATCTGAAAAGTGCGGACACTGCACCACTCAGGCAGCTTGTGTATAACCTACTGCGATACTTGCTTTTTATTTGTCAAGGTCACTCCATATTTATGAACACCCATTCAAAAAGTAAAACATGTCTCACTTATAGAATATTCAACGGAAAATTATGAAATTAGGATAGGATCAAATGGACATGGGCAATTATTTGCTGTAAATATGGTCTAATTTGAATAAGGATAAGTGCCTCAAATCAATAATTTCCAATTGCAGAATCTTGTACCTGGCAGGAAATGATCACTAGGAATCTCAAGTTGTGATCATTTTAGCTGAGATCTTCTGTGGCTAACTGATACCACGTCCGCTATTGATCTCAAAAACGGTCTCAGGATCGCTCACCGATCTCAGCGGGTCTCAGGTTGAGATCGTCATGACTGAAAAACATACGTCCCTGGTGTCCTTCCTGATTTTGACGTAGGGGGAATATGCAGCATATTCTAACTAGAAAGGTTAAGATATATTTCAGAAAGTTTGTTATGATCCAGCGACCTTTTCAATTCATATTCTCTTTTTTTAAATATCAAGATAGCATACGCAACATATTTGTGATTTCATCAATTGTAACTACTATATATATAGAATATAATTATCCCCCTGCAAATAAAGTGTTGTGGTATTCGTATTGGATTTACCTTGGGATATATGAGAAGCAAGGTGGCGTCTTTGGTATTCATCTTTTTTTGTGCTTGTTATTTTCTACGGCTTGTATCAATATTGTTACATTGAAGATTGTCTCATTGCATCCAATGTTTTTTTTGTGTTTTTCAGACAAACATAAACTTATAATAACAAAGGTGTCTCATGTGTAGGTTAAAGGTGTTTCTTCGGCAGCTATCAACGATTTCTAAATGATATATTATGAATATTAAGGTTACAGTTGGTGTACACTATAGCGGTAGAATTCTTATAATACATTTAGGTATCATACAAGGTTTGTATTCCCCTCAATGCACAGGTTTGTTGCATATTACATCTAACACAAAATTCGTCAGCACGTTACATTTACATACCTTCCTGAATAAAAACCTTTATGAACAAAAAGCCATAAGAGCTATACGTTAGCCCCGACGGTGGTCGTCGTCCCAGTAGACGGTGTAGTTGGACAGTCATACACCGCCCACCAGGACGCACCAACACAGACCGCATCTGTAGCGACATGCCGGTAAAAACCCTCTACTATTACGCCGGCTCAGGTCTCGACATAAATACCTAGCAATCCCAGTAGACAGAATCTAAGGTCTTTCCAGCTGCTGTAACGCGTCACTTCACGCCGAACTGAGAACTCATGTTCCCTCTTACTATCCTTCCTCATGAATTGATACAATATCTGTTTTCATAATGTTTTTATTCGGCGTTCTTTTGCAAGTAATTTTAAATTACTTGTAATTCAATGTAGTCTCTCATACGCAATAGTAGGCCTAAGTCACATATGTTACTCACGTGCTATTCTAGTTCAAATCGTACATGAAGAGGAAGATTTGAATTAGAGTAATGGTTATAGTCATATAACCGATTGAGGAACGTAGGTAATATCAAGAAACGTCACAAAATCTCATATGAGTGTTTATATGGCGTGAGTTGTCTTCGTGGAATGACATCAAAAAGCGGAGATGAGTGATATCTGTGGCAGACGACAATGGACGCCATGTAAACAATTATATTAAATTGAGTGACGTTTAAATTGCATCCTATCTCGTCACATGTTTTTAACTTCATATGTCACTCGTTGCATATAGATATAGTATGGCATAACCGTGGCATACGGTCACACAATATCAAATCTATGGAGATGTATATGCGGGGTAGGATAAAGGTAGAGTTCCCATTACACTTACAGTATATGTATTCTCAACTGGAAGGAGGAACTGTTGTTTTGGCATATGCCAGGTATTCGCAAACTAAATTCCTCTTTGATGGGATAAGTTCTCTCCCAAATATATGCCTAGCAGCTGTCTGACACATGTCTACTGGGTGAGTACTCTACGCCGACCTAGTTTTAGCTTTATCTTATACCAATGTTATGAAGAAATATGGAACTTGGTACACTTTGATCGAATATAGTGCCAAATAATCATCCCCAAAGGTATATAAGTAAGTATTACAGTAGCTAGAATTCCGAGAATAAATACCAATTTGCTCGAATTATTTCAAATAGTTTTATATTAGATATACCTATGAGCCTGATTCTTTTTTGAATTCCAGCCAATCAAATTATGGAGGCCCTCCTGGGTGTCGTAATCATGTTATTCCTAGATCCTAAAGAGAGTGCATCTGATACGTCATCACAAGTGGTGCCCACCCAGCACCGTATATCAGCACACCAGGTGGCACTCTACAAGCGGCTCATGGCAGAGCGGAGGAGCATCGTGTTGCTCAACACAAGTGGCTCGCATTGATGATACCTGAAACAACAAATAGCATGCAGTACTCTATCCTCAAGGTATGCGCACATACAGGCTGCCTGCATAAAACCACCATTATAGTTTAGAAAGGGATCATAAACAATTTAATTTGTTTGAATGAATGCCATGACCAAGATGGTTATTATTTGATGAATCACCCGGAGGTGCGCTTAAACTGAGGCATGGAGAGATGTGACGGTGGCAACCCATAAGTTTGACTCTCTTTCTTTTATCTCCAGAGAAAACCTTAACCAATTCAATACGTTCACATTGGTATCGAGCGTGGCGGTTTAGACAGTTATTCTACAAACTATCAACCCTTCCAACCCTTTAGATTTGATTCATTGTCCGACAATCTGTTTGTGATTAACTAATGTATTATTACTTCAGCAGGGAAAGCAAACTTAAATTATAAAGGACAAGATAAAATGACAGCCGATTTTTTCACGCACTTCTTTTTTACGCAAGTGGTTTTTTTTCGTAATCTCCGCTCTGTGTAGAACGGTTGTTACACCATATAGGCCTTTAACAGGCGGCCAGGCCGGTCGGCCGACCCGGCGCAGGGCTGAGAATGTGCAATTTGTATGAATTGCCCGTGCTGTTCCACCAGCTCACCGATTACTAGCCGCTAGCACACACTGTCCGCAGGCACCCAACGACATGTTCTACAACAGGCCAGCCAGCGATGGGTTTTTGACACACATCGAGGACCCGGCCGCGGGCCGGCCGGCAGGGCAGAGGTTATGCGCTGTTCCACCGAGCAAATTATCGCCGCCGACGCGCAAAATGGGCCGGCGACGACCACATAGGCATTGGCCCGGGCGAGCGCCGGCTTGATGGAACAGCCGCTTATAGCAGAGATTATCAGCATCTGTAATCTGCGCCAATTTGAATTATACAGTCCCTATAGGTTTAGCATGGAGACTACGTAATCTGTGGATAATAAAGGCCCGGTACCACTGGTGCAATGCGATCGTCGCACGTCTTTTCTGGGCCTATAAATGCCATGTCAGTCTATTTCTTTGCGCCAATGGCGACGGATTCGTTGCACTCAATCGCAAGAAAATCCATGGGTATGCCCCAGTGGTTTAACTGAATCGTCGTAACATTTGCAGGGTCACCTATAGATACACAGATATGTAGTTTATAACGTGTGTGTGTCACCTATGGATACACATATATATATATATATATATATATATATATATATATATATATATATATATATATATATATGTACATGTAGTACATAATGCGTGTCTGTGTGCATGAGACCAATGAGGTTAGATCAAATCTAAGACAAGTCTTACCCCATCTATGTTCTCCACACAAAGCCTTTTTTTTTTTTTTTTTTTATTGTCAATGCCTCTCAACAAAGTTGAGTTTTTCAGGCATTCCATAATAATAGATACATTTTAATATCCGGATGAGCACATTTATACATTGGCTACACAATACAAAGAGTAAGAAGAAAGTGAATAATGAGATGTTAAGCAAGGATAGTCTCCATACAACAATACAACATAGAACCACATTTAGATTACTTTCTGTTCCCACTCTCCCACATATTTTTGAACGTTTTCTTATCTACTGCTGTATGTAACGTTGACCCCAATGAATTCCAACTGCGTGCGCCCCTCTGGTAGGGACTATTAACCCTTTCCTTACCGCACCTAGCGTAGCGCATGGTGCTTTAACGGCCGCGCCCCCTGTGGCGAACGTTCCCGCCACGACCGCACGTCGCACGTTCAACAGACGTTTAAATACCGGCCTATTCTGCAAGCCTTAGAAAATGGCACAAAGTGCAGAGGGGTGCTTCACAAATTAGCAAATCTAGTTAACTTAGAGAATTAATCAGATGAATTGAATGATACCGATAAAAAGAAGAGACTTTAGGCTTTATTTTCATATCATTCATTATGAAATAGATCGATATTTAATAATTATATTAATATTTCCAATTGCAGGAATAATTTGAGACCTTTTTTTTGCTCCATAGACTAAAGCCTGTACATAGGCCCAATATAGCACTGCACCTACAAAGATGTGTATCTTTTTTTTCATCGCGATGACATATTGTTTTTTTAACGTAAATAATAATAAAAAGGTATGGAGAACACATCTGTGAAGTTGTTTTGTATGTAGAATTTATTTATTATGGAGAAATCATGAAAATGTGATATGCCTGATAGGTGGCGCCTGGTGCACTCTGTCATATAGTAAGCGTAAGGCATCATTTTCTCAACTCACCACTATTTATAGCGTGAACAAAAACATCACCATGGTGACCATTCTTCATAAATTCTGTTAATTACGATATATAATATGGTTTTCTTTATTCAGTGAAAATCCCTTTTAAATCGATGCTTTATTTTCTGAAATATAATGTCTCACATGTTCTTATATCAAAATGCTGCATTTATGCAGCATCGGTATTCCCATGGTGCTGCATTTATGCAGCAGCGGTTTTCCTATGGTGCTGCATAAATGCAGCAGCGGTACTGGCGTGGTGCTGCATAAATGCAGCAGCGGTAGTGAAAGGGTTAAAAACTGTTGCACATTTGGTTGTATCCAATTTAAACAATATTTTATCTTGCGACCTTGTTTTGCATTTCGAGACTTCAATCCAATCAGTGGTATATCTGTTTTTGTACATTATGCAGAGAAGTTGTATTTCTCTTCTGATATCTAGTGTATCTATTTTACATTGCTCACTCATTGATTTAATAGACATGTACTTTGATTTACATCCCAATAAAATACGAAGTCCTCTGGCATTTAATTGCACAACAGTGTAAATCTTGTTTTCTAAAACTATTAAAAATGAAAGAACAATATTCCATGTGCGGGTAAATTGTACCAATATAAACATTTCTCGCAGCATCGTATGTTAAACAATCTCTGATTTTAGCAAATTTAAAAAGTTTGTTACTAACAGTTCTCAAAATATTATTCACATGTGGTATCCAGGTTAAACATTCATCTATGATCACACCTAAGTATTTGTATTTTATACATTGGTCAAGCTTTGTGTTATTCATATGCAACTCCAATTCATTGAGATCTTTCAGTTTAGCTTGGGTACTCACTCTCATTACTTTTGTTTTTTTAATGTTTACCGTTAGGCCATTCTTTAGGCACCAAATAGACAAAGTATCGATATCATTCTTGATTTCTCTTTCGGCCAATTCTGGACTAATATTTGAATTAAACAGCACCAGATCGTCGGCATATTGTATATAATCAGAATTATTTATACTATTACTTAAATTATTGACAAATAAAATAAACAAAAGCGGACCTAAGACTGATCCTTGGGGTACACCGAACTTGACACTTTTACGATTTGACAAAATTTTGTTAACCTTAACTACTTGATTCCTATCAGATAAATAATCTTCTAACCACTTACTCATATTTGTTGGCAATTTTAAAATTTTACAGAGTTTCAATAATAATAAATCATGGTTAATGGAGTCAAAGGCTTTTCTGTAATCTACAAAACACAAAACACTATATTTCCTCCTTGCTTCATATAACTTCTTCAAAAGATAGAAGATGGCGTCACCTGTGCTATGGTTCGGTCGAAAACCAAATTGTTTTTCTTCCAATAATTCTGTGTCATTTAAGAGTTCATATAATCTGGCATGAAAAATTTTTTCATACTTTACTGGGTAGGTTTAACATCAATATGGGGCGCCAATTGTCAATAGATTTATTGTCACCAGTTTTTGGAATCGGCACCACCACTGCATTTTTCCAGGTTGACGGAAAGCTCATGTTCTGAATCGATGTATTACACAAATGAACAAATTTATCACACTGTAGGATTATACTGTCAATCAATATTCTTGCGGAGATATGGGGTATTCCACTGGATTTATTAACATTTACATCCTTTAACTTGTCAAGCACTTCCGCAGATGAAAATTGTATAGGATAACTAGTCACACTCGGATCATCATCTAGATTTTGAAGCCTTGTAATAAGATTATCTATGTGGGTATGATCAATTGTATTAAAAAGTATTTCTTCAACTTCAGTGAAAAATTTATTTATATAGTCTGGTATTTCTTCAACTGGTATCAAATTCCCCTTGTCCTCTAATAAACAATTTTGTTCAGCAGCTTTAGGATTTATTAAATCATTAATTATTCCCCAGAACTTCTTTGGTTGACCCTTGGCTTCTAACAATTTATTTTTACAAAATTCGCTCTTTTCTTTCTTTATTTGTTGTTTTATGTCTCTGGAAATTCTTCTTACTTCTTTAAGTAATACAATATTTTTTGTTTTAGTAAATCTTCTGACTAAATCTTTCCTATGCTTTATTATATTTAAGAGGCGGGTGGACATCCACGATGGCTTACCGTCTGCAAATTTGTTTTTCTTAATCGGGCAGTTCATATCTAAGAAAGCAGTGATCATATTCATCCATATGTCCCACTGGATATCAACATTGTTTGCGTTTAAAAAGACAGACCAACCATGATTTCCTAGGAATCTATTGAGAAATTCTCTATCATATTTTGAATAATTACGGGCAGTAAATGCTATTGGAGTTTTTTCCCTTGTCGTGTGCTTTTTTATTACCAAAGTTGGAAAATGATCACTTAGCATTTTATTCAGGGGACGTGCAAAGCTCACATGGTTACTATTAGTGTAGGCATGATCAATTATCGTGCCCCCTGTTGCATTTGGTCTGGTTATATCTGTTATTAGTTGTTTGTGCCGGTATGTCTGAGAAAATTTGTCATATGTCTAAAATCTGGGCTTTTAGTCTTCTTGATATCTACATTGCAATCCCCAATGATCCATGTTTCCCTATTATGTAATTTATCCGACATAACAATATCTGTTAATTTACGATAGAATATTTCAGCTGATTTGGGCGGCGGCTTATAACAAACTATGATCGCCATTTTCTTGACATTGGGTTTGTTTATAAGCAGTACTAAAATTTCATAATTTTCACATGTTTCCGTATGGTCATTACAGACAGAGGTATACTGGGAAAATTCTACAGAAACATAACAACAGATTCCCCCCCCCCCCCATGTACCTTGAGTCCTATCCAATCTATACAGTTTATATTTATCAATTTGTAACATGCTATCGTCATACAACTCATGAAGCAAGGTTTCCGTCAAACAAATAAAATGTGCTCCATTGAAAGCATTAAATACCTCGTCCTTTTTGGAATACAAACTTCTTATGTTTTGACCAATGAATTTTAAACCTTTTTGCTTAATTTCATCGATTGGCATTATTATATATAAATACTCAGATATCTGCTAATGAATAGTGATGAAAGTAGGAAAAAGTTGAGGAAATATGGATAGAATGATCCACACGTATACCGTATACGTGCAGACCCGAAAACTACCCAACCACTAATCCAATTAGTGGATTGGATAGTTTTTTGTTTCAGAGAAGAGAATAATAGCATGGGGATAAGCAGTAGAGCAGCAACTTGCGCCCCACCGAGACCAAAACCAGATACATACATAAAATTCCGATGTAGTCTAGTTACTCAAAATAATTAAATTAAAGTAATTAAAGTAAGTCAATTTAATTGAAGAAAACAAAATGAGAAATTAAATTTCCGATTGATCCATAGGCTTAGTAATAGGTGAATACCAGTGGATCAAAAGAATTTATATCATGACTATTCTTTGGTCTCTACCGAGAAAAAACAAGGGACTTAATCACATACAACAGCCCATAGAACAGAAATTAATTTATCTAGTAGTCCTTCAAGAACAAAAGACAAAAGGTACTCATCAAAAACAAAATTACAGTCTCTTTGTAATCTAACGAAGGTATTCTTAGGATAGTAATCTAACGATTACTAGCAAAATCAACAGGTAGAATAATCTGCCGATTACTCTGGTGACATTTAAAAAAAGCAATTAAGTTTGACAAGAGATATGTAGGTTGGCATGATCTGCCGATGTTAATAATCTAACGATTACTAAACAACAATTCATACACTTGTGCCGATCTTTCCGGCGACGGTAATCTAACGATTACCAGATGACATATTAACAATATTACACTTAGTGATGTGATCTAACGATCACTCTGTTGGCAAAAGTAATACATTATTTGTGCTATGTTTAGACTTTACCAGTCCTAGAGGAAACTGAAGCAAATTAGGCGTGGAGACCTCGATTTATATTTTTTTGAATCGCGTCACTGAGGATCCTGGTTATGGCCATTTGTGTTTCCCACGATGTATCCCATCTCTTAACTTCCCAAACTGATACCTTGTGGCTTTCCCCTGTACATTCTTTTGTATCTCCCTACAGAGGTATGGCGTTACGACTGATGTTTCTGTGTTTATGTCCCTAATCCCAACATTGATAGATTTAATTAATCCGTTTAGTCTATACTGGTCTCCGTGAATATGATGCAGATGGTTTGCGATATAATGACCTTACATCTCGTTGATACTGCTTTAATCGCTAGTTTCAACTCCTTAAACGAGTTCAGAACATCAAGTATCAAATCGTCATTAGTTTTACGCCTGATTTCAATTATTGAGCAACTTTTTGATAATTTAGCATTCCCTTTTAGATTATCTCGAACCTGAATATTACATCTTGGTAAGTTTTTTCCTATCCAAACCTTCTGTGTGACATCATTTGTTCCCCCTACTATGTAACAAGCAGTGTATACAACCCCATATGCAGCTGCATTTCTTATCTCTCTTGTTGCAAATTTTGATAATCTATTTATACAACTTCCGGGAAAAAACAATACAGTGGTATCATGTCTATGGTTCGCTAACAGCTGATCCATGTGTCGTGCATGGGAATCTCCGATCACGAGGTATTTCAAATTAAGACAGTTCATTGTTCAGTATAATTTTGGCTTAGTTTGGGACAGGGTTCGACGCCATCAGGAGATCGTTGCGTATCTCGCACAGCAATTCACCGCAGCGGTTATTTCCAGTGAAGGTAGTGGCTTTGATTGCGTGGTCCAAATCGGTCTCAATCCCCCAGTAAGGATCCTTTGTTCCCTCGATTAGTCGGTAGGGAAATGTACTTTTGATGCGTTCCTGCAAGTCCAGATGTTGATCAAATTTTGCTCTCATTAGGTCCTTTAGTGTACTTTCCTTTTTTCCCTCCCAGCTGGGGTCGGTCTGCGGCTTTATATTGTGACTGCGCTCCTTTGCTTGTGAGGGATCAAATTCACAGTCACAGCCGGCCGTTTTTTCACAGCTTGCTTGTTATCACATCTCTTGACACCTGCCAGCTGAGTGGAGGCTGTCAAGATGCCCATTATTGACCGTATGAGACTCTATGAAGCACTGATGGGGACTGCCTGTGCTTGCACAGGACAGTGGTTCCTTATAGAAATAGGTGACCCATGGCCTTTGGTCAGGGGTGATCATTGCTCCCCCTGGTGTCCCCCTCTAATGTGCACCAGAGTCTAGTGGCTCTGACAACAACCACGCACCCACATGCACTCCCTTGTCCCTCGCCTCTCCCTGACTTCTGCTCAACCCTCCATATGCTCCACACATACTCCATTTTATTCTCTTGGCCACACCACTTGCTTGCAGCCTTTGTCCCCCACGAGTCAAAGGCTGGCACGTAGTACACCATCAACGAGGATAAGTTGCGAGAGAAAGGACAAAAGGAGAGATGGGCCTGAAGACGAGGAATACCTCCCCGAGCACCTCCAAAGCTCCCGATACGTCAGGCTCTGAGGCCACGCTGCAGGACGGTAACGACAACGGGGACTCCGTATTGGAACACAGAAGTATGGTACGCACCTCCAGGATCATCACCCTCAAGTCCGAACATGATACTCCGCATGTCACGCCAACAGTTGCCCAACCATAGCTCAAGGTCAGCTCAGGAGGAACCCGCCATGGTCAGATTAGCCGCAGGAGACTGCACCCATGACTGGGCCCAGGATCAAGCCCGCATGCTACCACCACTACGCTAGCTGCAGGAGCGATACACCAGTGAGGACTACGTACAGAGGGAAATTGACCGTGAAGCCATTCGTCACGACCGCACGGCCAGTAAGCTTGCCTCTGATCTTAACATCTCTAGACTAATTAGTAAGCCCTATATGTTCATGGAGAGGGAAGGTGTATACACCCTCACGCAGAAGCTCGAGGTCAGGAGCACGATGGGACCGCTAGAATACATTAGCGCCTTCCTGGCCATGATGTCGTGGCCCCTGACAACAGGGACAAATTATATAGGCACTTACACCAAGTGTCAGTGGACGCCCAGAGCCGACCGTGGGCTTTACATGACGAACGGGTACGGCTCGCCATGACCGCCATGCCCAGCACTCAAGGCGGACAAGATGGCAGCAAAGGGAGCAGCAGGGAAGTCCCTTGCTGTGCTTTCAACTCAGAGAAGGGGTGTAGGCAATGAAACGGCCACCAGGATGGCAGGGTCAAATGGCTCCATGTGTGTTCGTTTTGCGATTCGGTCGGTCGGATGTGCTTGCACTCGCTACACACGTGTAACAGGAAGCTGAGTTATGGCATGGGGTAATGCAATAGTCAACCCACGCAGGCCCCCGCACCCCACAGGACACCCCAGGCCAGACACACGGTGTGGCAGACCGAGCTTCCGCACACACAGGCTTAAAAAAAAGGCCAGGACCACCCCGCGAGTAAGCGAGGTGCGAGGATGCAGCCCCACAGCCCGTGCATGTGCACCCAGTCACCGGTGGGATGAGTGCAACACAAGTGACGTCATAGCACATGTGACCACGCGCACCCTGGACACCCACGTGGACCATCATAACAACAACAAAGCAGAGGTGGACACACCCTTCCCACAGGTTCATGACATAGCACCTACCGTGCAAACGGGAAGTGTTAGTGTTACCGCGCCCGACTTCTCTCCACTGTCCAGATAGGAAATAACACTCTCTCCTTTGATGTCATTAAAGAAATTTGTGAGACTGGAAAAGTGAAGCACAAGGTCCGCACGGACCCCGCAGCCTTTGTAGACCACAGACGGGCACACTGGCCTGAGTTCTGCGCCGCTGGCCCTCCGGGCTATGACTATATATACCAGCAAGTATGCGACACAGGCCTCCCAAACACCCTCAGAGCCCGTATTGAAGTACCTTCGGATCTCAACCTACCAGCGTGGGAGAGATACTTTGCACGGATGCCCAACAGGGGGGAACTCCTGGACTTCATCAGGTATGGGTTCCCCCTGGGATACCTGGGCCCCGTCAGCGATACCCAGGGTACCCCGTACCACCCCAGCACCATGGGATACTCAGAACAAAGAGACAAGTTCATACAAAAAGAACGGACACACTCCAACCTGCTTGGGCTTTTTCGGCCTCGCCCCCTTTGCACCATGGTGTCACGTGTTGCCACTCATGACATGTGAAAAGAGGGGTCTATGGACCGTAGAGTGATTATGGACTTAACGTTCCCACGTGACCACAGCTTAAACGCCTATATTATCAAAAACTCTCAAGAGGGGTTTTGTAATCCACAAAAAACCAGACAAGCTGATTTGGGTGTTAAATCTATATTGTGGGATTCGTTGAACATCGAAGTGGGGAGGGGTAATTTCTTGTAGATCTTTGCAACGTTTCGTCCCTATTTATGGGACTTCATCAGGCAATTAAGTTGGTGATTAAATGATTCATTTGTCATCCTTAAGTACATTTTTCAGATCGTCTTTGTTGTTATTTTTACAGTTTCTTGGTTACAGTTGCTATGGTTTTTTAGGTGATTCATTTGGTATAGGGTTATAGTGTCCCCTACCTTGTTAGTGGTACATTTAAGAGAATTTGATAACAGGTGGATCCTTTTTTGGATAGTGAATTATTGGTAAATTGATACATGGGTTGATCATTGTTAGATTTGCAAATACTTAACAAATATATATATCTATATATATAGGAGGAATAGAACTCAGTTCTATTCTTGTATAAACCCACGCGAGAGGGCACACCAGTCGTCTGCAATGCCAGCTGAGGACACCAGGGGAAAGGGCAGCGCCACCAACGTCGTCACGCCTGACCAGCACTGGCCGCATACCTGACCAGCGTAACCGAGACAGGGATCCGGGCCTCACTCCCCTCACCTCTACCATACGTGCTGGACGCTCATCGGCTGACCGGACTTGAACATTTTTTTCGGTTTCTTCATTCTCCTGGGCTTAGGCCATGGTCAGGTTAGTTCTTTGTTCTGAGTGTGGTTATACACAACGGCCAAGGGGCCCCAGCCGTTGTAAGTTCGCCGAGGCAGCTCGTGTAAAATGTAAGGAAGCGGGGGGTCAGTCGGATAATTTTTTATCCTTTATTGACCTCCAATCTATGGAGACAGATAGCAAGGACTATTTAAAGTCAGCTTTGGAGGACGGTGATGAGGGGAGTGAGGACGATTATGAAGATAGGCTCCGGAAAAATTAGGAGAAAACGGATAAATTGTTGTCACAGGTTGAGGAAAACTCTAGAAGTTTAGCTAAAGCACTTCAGCTGCTTACACTTTTGTCTGCTGGTAAAACCACGGAACCAGAGGATAAAAGTGTTGGAATAGAAGAGATACAGGGAGCTACCGGGGGAATTGCAAAAAAGACCGAGGCAATTGGTATTAGCTCGGATGAGTTCCGACTTCCCCCCAGCATTCAATCTGTAGAAAGGAATAAGACCACAAGTAGGGCAAAAGAATTTTATCCACTGAGTTTTTCCGGAGTAGACAATGCAATTCCGGCGGCTAGTCAGGCCCCGGATATAAAAGGATTTTCTCCGGGGTTTTTACGACCCGGGGTTCTTGATAGAACGGCTCATTCCTCTTCTGCTTCAATGTGTTGCCACTCAGAGGACAAGAAGCGCCGTCGTAAGTGCACAATTTTAGACTTAGAGCTTCATCTCCCTTTTGGGAAAACCTGTAATACTATGAATGTAGATGACGTACTTTCAGCTAGTAATAGCATGTGTGCGGCTATGGCCGATAGTGGTGTTAACACAGCAGGCTATTGCCGACACATTCAGTTTTTACAGGATAAGTCGAAGTTTTATGTAAGTTCTGCAATTGTAAGGTATGATCAAATGGTGCGTGAAAAGGCTGAGGTCCTTGGGATACAGTCTTTCACGTACGGGGATCATGAGGCATTTTTCACATGCCTGGGGCACGAAAATTTGAAGAGTTCTCAAGAAAAACCAAGAGAGAAAGGGGTCAAGGAGAAAACCTGGAAGAGCAGACAAGGTAGAAAGCTAGGAGTGTGTTGGGCTTTCAACGACCGCAAGGGCTGTTCTCTGAGTTCCTGCAGATACAAACATGAGTGCGCTGAGTGTGCGGGAGTGCACTCAGTGCTCTCATGTCAAAAGCCTAAGCTCCACAATATGCCAAAACCAAAAAGCCTCATTGTTCTTATTTGTTCTTCTATATATATCCGGCAGCACAAGGTTTATAGGAGGAATAGAACTCAGTTCTATTCTTGTATAAACCCACGCGAGAGGGCACACCAGTCGTCTACGATGCCAGCTGAGGACACCAGGGGAAAGGGCAGCGCCACCAACGTCGTCACGCCTGACCAGCACTGGCCGCATACCTGACCAGCGTAACCAAGACAGGGATCCGGGCCTCACTCCCCTCACCTCTACCATACGTGCTGGACGCTCATCGGCTGACCGGACTTGAAAAAAAAATTGTTTATTTTTATTACTCAAGGGAGAAATTTGTGTCCCTTATATATATAAATATATGCTCCACAATATGCCAAAACCAAAAAACCTCATTGTTCTTATTTGTTCTTCTATATATATCCGGCAGCACAAGGTTTATATATATATATATACATCTCTATATGTGTACAGTGAATATATAAAGTTCTGGTTAGTTGGTTGTTCTGGTTGATCGTCTCTCATCTGGTGGTTGAGGTAAAAAATTTTGATATCATGCTAGCATGAGGGTTGGTTATTGACGAGCATATCTATATACCTGTACGGTTCTGAAGTAGTCGTCAGCGATTCTAGTATCAATGTCTTGTAATAATTTATACACATTGAAGAGGGTGGCCTTTTTTAACTTGTAGTGGTTGTTTCTTGGATCAGGGCATGGTCTTCTCTGGTGGTAGGTGTCATCCTGGTGTTGTCTCGGATCATTATGTTGTCTACTTGTGGGGGGGCGTGGTCTTCTTTGGTGGTGTTGTGTTGAGTGTTGGTATTCCTTGGTTTTTGGTAAGCTTGGAATATATGGTTCATAGTAATCTGGGGCTTGTTTCACCTCATCCATTTTTTCTTTCATTGTTTTTATCTGGATGTCTTTGGGATTTCTCTTGGTGGCTTTCCTGGTTTCTTCATCGCTGGATATTTCTCCGTCTGTAGAGGAGTTGTCGGTTGAATATGAGACTTCTAGGTCTTCTTTTATTTGTTGATTTAATTTCTCGTCTTCGGTTCGGGGTTTCATTGCCTTTTTCTCAGCTTTGGTAAAGGTGGCATCTATGATTGGTATCTGTCGTTTTTCTTCTTTAGTCAATATTGTTTTTACTGTCGGTGCACTGATTATGTTTCGTTTTTTCTTTATCGGATTTGTAGGTGGGGTGGGGTTGGTTCTTTTCCGTTGAGTTGGATTTGGGGTTGGTTCAATAAGTTGTGTAGTGTGTGAGTTCTTCTTTAATGTATTCAAAGCAGTTCTGAAATTTTCGATTGAGTTCTCCATCTTGGTTGGATTGTAATCGGCATTGGTGGGCGTGGTCTTTGTATTGGTTTCGGTTGTCAGGTCGATTGTAGTTGCTACCTGCCTTCGCGCCGTGTTACGGGCTGAAACGAAAGGAGAGCCTTTGTATACGATCCTAAATTTCACCTTAGTTGGATCATAACTTTCTTTCCAGGTATGTGGGTTCTTTTGTCGTTGTTTAAATAACAATCTAGCGATGGGGATTGATCTAATATAGTCGGTGCTTAAATGTTGGTTGCGCTGGTGGCGTCTCAAGTTGCTTTGATTGATACAGAAAATGTTGCAATTCTCGAAATAGCATTTGAACTTACCGTTGTTATCGATGTATGTATCGCTGAGGGGTACCACTCCGCAGTGTAAGGTCTTCAAATGTTCCTTAATTTTGTCGGTTCTATTTTCTATGGTTGCTGCACATAAATCGCATGTTACTTTGCTAAAGAATGACATCTTCTTCTATGTGTGTCTTCTCGCTTGTTTTGTGATGCTGACCTTACTTCACGGGATCGGGTTCTGGCGTGTCGATTTTCCGTTGGTGACGTAACTTTGTATCAATTCGCGTGGTTGCTTGGGTGGTTGCTAGGTGTTGCGTTGTTGTTGACAACATGTTGTTAGGGTAACTTTTTTTCAAAGTTTCCCGTTTATTCCCTCGGGGCGGATGGTTCTCATTAGGCGAATATATGTTTCTTCCAGCCTTTTGCAGATGTTGGCATTGTTTGGCGAGGAATCTAGGAGTGTGAATATGATTTGGTGGGGTTCCACATCGTGGTTTTGCATGTGTTTCTGTACTTCTGTTTGTCGGCATGCTTTTACGTCGTTTTTGTGGTTAGCTATGCGGTCTGCTGCTCGGAGGCCCGTCTCCCCTATGTATTGTTCTCCACATGCTGGGCAGGAGATGCAGTATACTATTCCTCTTGTCTGGCAGTTGTTGTTGCCTCTTATTTTGTATATTCTGCCTGTTGTGTGGGCCTTTATTTGGGTGCATGTCTTGATGTTTTGGCAGTGGTTGCAGCTGAGTATGTTGCATGGTTGGCTTTGATTTTTTGTCGGTTCATACGGGAAAGCCGATTTTGTGAGTAGATCACGTAAGTTGGGAGGGCGTTTGTAGGCCATTGTGATTTTACTTTCTTTTATACATTGTAATAGGGGTGAAGGTCCAATCATTGTTTTGGCTATTTTTAAGTAGGTTTGGGCTCGGGTGTTGTCTGGGGTGTGTTGTAATATGTAGGGAATTACGTTTTGATTTCTCCTTTTGCTTGGTTTTAATAAGTCTTTTCTTGGTACCTCTTTTGCTCTTTGGATTGCTTCTTTTATTTTCTTGTGTGGGTGGCCTCGTAAGGTTAGTTTTTTCAATAGGTATTTGCATGCTTCGTTGAATTCAGTTTCTTCTGAACAAATTAGTCGGTATCTGATGGCTTGACTATACGCTATGCTGTTCTTCTGGCTGGGGGGATGGTACGAAGTGTGGTGCAGGTAGAGTCCTGAGTCTGTTGGTTTTCGGTATACTTTGGTGTGTAGTTTTTTGTTTTTTACATATACTGTTGCGTCAAGGTAGTTCACCTGGGTGTGGCTGTATTCGAAGGTGAATTTTATGCTATGATGTAGGTGATTGAGTCTGTTCATCTCGGCCTTTAATTGTTCTTTGGTGCAATCGTAGATATGTTGGCGTAGGTTGGGGCAACTTTGGTTCCCATGGCGGTCCCTTGTATTTGGTGGTAGTGTTTTCCGTTGAAATCGAATATGTTGTTCTTCAGAACTAATTCTAGTAGTCTTGTTGTAGTGTCTGTATCAATTTCCTGGTTGGGAAAAGCGGTAAGAACGGTATTTACCGCCTCTATACCCTCTCCATGTGGTATTGAAGTGTACAGTGCACTTACGTCTATGGTTACTAGAAATTCTGAGTCTTTTATTTTGTCGGTTTCTTCAATGGTTGTTAAAAAGCTTTTTGTGTCTTTGAGGAGGCATGGTAGTTTCTTTAGTAGTGGTTTTAGGATTTTATCAAGTGTTGCTGATATTTTGTCGGTTGGGCTATTGATGCCCGATACTATTGGTCTTCCTGGGTTACCCGCTTTGTGAATTTTGGGTAAAGTGTAGAATTGTGCTGTTCGGACGTTTGGTGGAATTAGGCCGGTGGATGAATTTTTGATGAGTTTTCCTCTTGTTTCTAGGTTTTTTAAGTCTTTTTTAAGTCTTAAAGTGACTACCTTTGTTCGATCATATTCGTTGGTTCTGTAGTATTTTGTATCTTTCAGTTGGTCTTCGCATTTCAAGATGTAGTCTGTCGTTTCCATTATTACAATTGCCCCGCCTTTGTCGGCTGATTTTATGGTTATTGTTGGGTCTTCTTTGAGTTCTTTGAGGGCTTTGATCTGGTTTGTAGTTCGATTTTTTCTTGATTTCTTTGGTTCTTCCTTGGCCATGTTGGTTAATATATAGGAATTGAAGGTGATGATATCTTCATGGTATGGTGGTGCTGGTTGCCAGTGTCCCTACTCTTTTGGGTACACTGTTTGTCGGGGTTTTTATTCCCCTTGGTCTCTGAAGTGATATTTGAGATATATCCTACGGTTGAATAATAATGTGTCCCTGATGGTATCTACTAGGTTGGTATTTGTCGGTGTTGGTGCAAATGAAAGGCCTTTGTTTAGTAGGGTTTTATGTTCTATTGTGAGGTGCTTGGAACTGATATTGCAGATTGCCGTTTCGTTATCGGTTTCCTGGTATTTCTTAAATCTGCGATTTTTCTGTCGGTGCTTTTGTTGCGATTGTTGCCGACTTCGGTCTGGAGGTTGTTGATCAATTTCTTGATTAGGTCTTGGATTTCTTTTGAACATTTCTTCGATATTTCTGAGATAGTATCGTTGTAGTTTTGTTCTAGTTCTAAGCATCGTTCTGCGTAGTAATTGGTTAGTAGGTCCCTTAGTTCTTTACCGCATTTGAGCTGAGCTTCTTCCCATTTTAGTTGGAAGGTCCAATTGGTGTTTGGGATTTGGGCGGTTATGTTAGGTTGTAGGCCTTTTGGGACTATGTTTTTGATGATGCATGTGCTGAGAAAATTCTCATGTTGTTGTGCCTTTGTTAGACTGATTGCGATTTTTCGCGCTAGTTTATAGTATGGTTGTACATCGGCAGGTATTCGTATGGTTTCAATTTCTTGTTTGTTGGTATTTGAATTTGTCGGTTCCCCATCCACCTCATCTGTGTTTTGAAGATCGGTTGTGTTGTAATTGGCGGTTGCCATGGTGAATCTATTAAAGACTCTTGTGAGGTAGGTTCCCAAGGGAGGATACAAGTGACGTTGGTGGTCTCGCTGACTGGTGAAAGTTGGTTCACGTTCACAACCACCTCTTGTGGCCTATAATCAATTTGTCGGTGATCCCGGGGTAGGATTCCGCTGTGTTGGTAAGATAATCAAAAGAAGTTTTGTAATCCACAAAAAACCAGACAAGCTGATTTGGGTGTTAAATCTTTATTGTGGGATTCGTTGAACATCGAAGTGGGGAGGGGTAATTTCTTGTAGATCTTTGCAACGTTTCGTCCCTATTTATGGGACTTCATCAGGCAATTAAGTTGGTGATTAAGTGATTCATTTGTCATCCATAAGTACATTTTTCAGATCGTCTTTGTTGTTATTTTTACAGTTTCTTGGTTACAGTTGCTATGGTTTTTTAGGTGATTCATTTGGTATAGGGTTATAGTGTCCCTTACCTTGTTAGTGGTACATTTAAGAGAATTTGATAACAGGTGGATCCTTTTTTGGATAGTGAATTATTGGTAAATTGATACATGGGTTGATCATTGTTAGATTTGCAAATACTCAACAAATATATATATCTATATATATATATATATATAC
Organism: Alentia gelatinosa; assembly: GCA_950022655.1. Lineage (NCBI taxonomy): Eukaryota > Metazoa > Annelida > Polychaeta > Phyllodocida > Polynoidae > Alentia > Alentia gelatinosa. Next base: position 28,360,597 of record OX465589.1, read on the forward strand.
ATTTCTATATGTGTACAGTGAATATATAAAGTTCTGGTTAGTTGGTTGTTCTGGTTGATCGTTTCTCATCTGGTGGTTGAGGTAAAAAAATTTTAACTCTGTCTACCGCGGTCTACAATCTACGGTCAGAGGGTGCACGGACTGCCCACGGTCGACGGGTTCGTCGGCCACCTCGTGTCCTCGGGTCCGGGGAGCTATATGTCCAGTATCAACATCTCCAGGGCATATAAGAACTTTTGCTGCGATCCCCTGGATTGACCGTTGCTGTGCTTCATGTGGGGGGACGGGTACCATTATGACACGGCCATGCCGTTTGGTGCCCGGGCCTCCTCGTACCACATGCAATGCATCACTCAATACCATAGTTAAAATCCTCAGGAGGAAAGGGGTGGATGCAGTGATGTACCTGGATGATCTCATCATGCTGTCCCCGGACCAGGAAAAGGCGACTTCCTCACGGCCCGTGAGCTTTACAGCATCGAAATAGACGCACCAAGGATGACACTATCGATGCCTCAGGACAAGCTACGTGATGTGAGGGAACACTTGAGGGCTGTATCACGTAAGCTGTCCCTCACCAAGAGATAACTCCAGTCAGTCCTCAGTAAGGTTTTCTGTTTCTAAAGGTTTCCATGTTTCTAAGTGTGTACGGCCAGCACGGCCGTTCGTCAGCAAGCTGCTGGAGGCCCTACGGGGGATGTCTGGCCATTATATCAACATATCATCCAAGATGCAGCAGGACCTTGACTGGTTCCTCCAGTTCCCCTAGGGCTGGAACCGGCACACACTTATAAATACCTCGAGGCCAGTCGACGACCCAGTGACCTGCATCGCGGAGCTCGAGGCGCTGAACACTGTCTTTGCAATCACAGAATGGGACCTTGGGACCCAAGTGGAGGTATTCTGCGACAACATGGGGACCATGCAGGCCCTCACCTCCGGACGTGGATGATACAGGCACTACAGGTGGAGTTTCTATACACCCATGTCCCCAGGGTCCTCAACACAATGGCTGATGCCCTGAGTTGTGCTCACCTGACCTCGAGCCAGTATGATAAAGCTGCCTATTTTATGAACTTTCATTCACTAATAGAAACAGTCCCCTGTACTCATGCCTCGTTTGTGCCTGTTTTCCGTCTCCCCTGCAGATCCAGAGCTACGTTATCTCCAGATGTGCGACAATCCGAGGCTCGTGCCCCAAGCACGGTTGCCAACCAGCGCTGTTCCGTCTCGATATATCTGGCCTTCTGCAGGAGGATGGGATCGGACCCTCAGGCACCCACAGTGAGCTTCATCACGGCGCACCTCGAGTACGTCGCGAGCCACGCCCCCTCACCAGCGACCGTAGCTAACCACCTATCGCAAATACGGTCACACCTACGGCTCTCAGGCGGTGACGTTGGCCTGACCGAGGACTTCAGAGTGAAACAGGTGATAGAAGCGATGAAGCGGAACAAGGCATACACTCCGAACATCAAGCCCGTGGTCCCCATGGAGGTCCTCAGAGCTGTCCTCAAGGCCCTATCATCATCACCTCTCTCTACGGGCCGCCGTCCTGATTATATACTACACTGCCCTGCGGCAAAGCAAGGTCGCACCACTGTCGGCCCGCGCTTTCAACCCGACCCAACACCTGTCACATGGGGACATGACAATCACATCTACTAACGTGAACATGAACATCAAGGCGTCAAAGAACTTGCAACGTGTGGGCGATTTCAAAGCAGTCATGCTGCAGGCCTCACCCGATCCAAGGTTCTGCCCAGTGAAAGCAATCAACGACATGATCGCCGCCGCCCACATGGCTCGGCCCAAGGACCCGTTCCTCATGCTCGAGGACAGCTCCCCCCATAACCACGCGAATGTTCGTCAAAGAATGGGATAATCTCCTCCAAACCGCCGGCCACCCCCCTAGGACCTACACCCTCCACAGCCTGAGAAAAGCGGCAGCCACTCAGGCGTTCCAGGCGGGTTTGCCTGAATTGTCGATTCAAAGGTACGGGTGGTGGCGCTCAAACGCACATCGTGCATACATAGTGGAAAAAAACTCACAGGCTGTGAACCTGTCCCTCATAAACTCATTTAATCAGAGATAATTGTTATTAATTATGTCTAAACACACATATATATACATATATGTATTTTTAACCACCCACCCACCCTTCTTATCATGGCTCCTTGGCTATTTTATCATTAACACAACATATAACCATATATACTCATACCATTGTATTACGTAGCTATATCACTATACTAATTGACATCATTTTCCATTTGTCAATTTACATTTTATTATTACTATACTCTATATCAATAATTAAATTATCCATATTTCGTCCAGTAAGGTCGAAATACAATTTTCTTGACTCATAAAATTCAATAAAAAAAATTCTCGCACTCCATGTCACTCTCTTTTATCCAGGGAAGGGGTAATGGTACGTCATATATACATTACCAATTCTCAAGATAATGATCCATAAAGTATAGATCTAGCTATCGGTTGGTAACGAAGCGACCAACATCCTTTTATGAATGTAGATTTTTATTCAACCAACCAACACGTACATGTCAACTGCAGTTGTGGCCGAGTGGTTAAGGCGTTGGACTTGAAATCCAATGGGCACTGCCCGCGTAGGTTCGAACCCTGCCAACTGCGTAGTTTTAGGATTCATGATATATGCATATACACTCAGATGGGTATCTATTGACGTTGTGGCCCATACCCAAACTCGGGACGTTAAGGTTCACTTATAATAACATTGAAATATACATACATGTCAAATCAATACCCACACTTCATGAAACGTGTAAAGACCGTGTCAGTTATGCTTTTAGCGCTAACAAACTAACGAACATTAACCAATTCTGCAAAATTAGGTGGGCCCTAACGTGTGTGAACGCGGTGTGGCAGTGCAGCCGGTATGGGAGCATATCTCTGTCTAGCGCGCACTGTTGTCCACGCGTGCCTTAAGGCCCGGCCCCACTGGTGCGATGCGATTGTCGCAAGTCAATAAAAAGCCATAAACGGCCGCCGAGGGTCATAAAAACGGTGCCGCCCGTCGCATCGCACACAATCGCTCCTGTGGGGCCGGGCTTGCGCGCGTGTGTGATTGTGTGCGATGCGACGGATCCGTCGCATCGCACATCTTGAAATGTTCATGATGTGCGATGGATTCATCGCATGGGTATGGTTTGCTTCCTTTAATATTTGTATAGAAACTTACATAAACATGTACTTCATGGACACCAAGTGCCAGACTGCAGTCAATATGACAGCATACATTTGGGTGCCAGGTCTCAAGAGGTGTGAACGCTGTGAAAATGGCAGGCTGTGGCTGTAGCCTAGGTGTTGTTCTGATACCTAGTAAAGCGTGAGGGTTGAGAAGTGATTTGATTATAATTAGATGTGTGTACCTCATAAATACTAGAAATTAAATTCTGCGATTGAGTGCGATGATTCCATCGCAATAGGGGTCCTAAACCCCGCCGAGGGGGCGTTTATGGGGTCATAAAACGTGTGCGACGATCGCGTCGCACCTGTGGGGCCGGGCCTTTACGCGAATCTAGCGGGCGTAAGGCAAGCGCCACTCTGAGTCACATGTTTACCTATCCCGATTTGAGCTAGACTCTAGCTGGTTTTTTTAATTTGCTAGGGTCTACATCAAATTATCCTGATATTGTGAAATTTCAGATTTCCTATAAAGCTTATCATTCTATTAAGTGTCAAAATATCGTTTTTTTTTGTTCATGATATAGATATGTCATTTATATACGTGTGCAACAAAACATGAAATGTTTCTATTATCGGGTAGGGTAGGGTAGAAATACATTGTCATCGGTTTTAAAAACATTAAATAGCATAAATTTCTTATTCAGATTGAACAATATACAAGGAGTTCTTACTTATGTAGAGTTCAATAAGGGAGCTAGGGAGCCCTAGTCAAGATTCTACCATTTGAGATTTAAATTTTAGAGTAAACTTAAATAACGAAAGCCTTTTCTGTTCGCTAACACGTCCACAAGTGCCTCAGACCATCTCCCTGCGCGCTCTCTTGCTAACAGCTCCCCTCTGTCGACTGTTTTACAACCTTCCTGGTATTGGTTGCCCGTCTCATGCATATTCAGTAGGGTCACGAGTCGGCAGTCGGTCTGTGTATGCCTACCGCTGTGGGTTCACCTTCCTTCCCTGTGTGGTGGTGTAGGGTTTTGGTGCTGCCCTCTGATGTGTATTAGTCGCTTTATAGCAGCTGAATGTTGCCTGCCATCTGGAGGCTTTCTCTATGGAAAGCAGTTTACATTACACTGGCAACCAGATGCAGAGATCTGAAGTCATCTTGATATATTTGGGTGGGTATTTTCACCCAAGAAGAACACCTCTTAACAATTTATTAAATATAAAGATATTAATTCTTTATATATTACTATATATCCTATTCGAAATTAACAGTAAAACAAGATGCCCCCCTCCCCCTGCCGAATACAGCAGGGAGCTGTTTCAAAACCATAGACTTAACCCACGTTTTGAAACAGCTCCCTGCAGGTCATCATCTCTTTGAAGAGATGTACATGTTCTGATTATTAAACACGTGTGAACTGGTTGTTCTTAAGCTGCTCGCCTCCGACATATAAAATTTCAACGATGTTTTTCATATAAACTCATTGTAGATACCATCTTGTATACCGAAATTTTGTACATGACTTTGATGAAGATATACCATACTGCCCAATATGTCATTCATGGGCAATACAGTAAAACCCCTCTTAAGGGGACACCCTTCGTTCCGGGCCAAGTGCCCCCTTAAGCGGGGTGCCCCCTTAAGCGGGGTGTCCCCTTAAGCGGGTTTTTCAGTCTTTCAATGGCTATACAATATAATAGAGAATTCCTACATAAATGAAGGAAACGATGGTTAATAGGTTAAAATGTTTATCAATAACACATAATTAAATAAATAAATATAAATCATATATGATTTATATTTGTTTACTTGAAATAATTTATATAATATAAATGAATATAAATATACAAACAAACAAAAAGAAGATAATAGAGGTTGAGGGTGGATATGCCTTCCTTGTGAAATTCGCTCCTTTTTATACCCCCGGTCAATGCCCCCCCCCCCCCCCCCCCCCCCAGTGACTACTGAGAGAAATCAGCAGCCCTAAAAGGACTCATCGTGAGCCGCCCAGAGCCGCGACGGCTCACTGAATACCGCACCTTCAAAGCCCCCAGCCCTCCCTGTGTCGCCCACAGCTAACCTGTAAGCGGGCCTCTTACCTGGCACCTTCAGCAGGCGCGAAAATCACGGGTCCTAATATCCACTCACTGTGGCCCGCCCAGACCCGCTAGAGATGTAGTTATAACCATGAAAAAACACACTCTGGCCGCCCGGGCCCGCTCGGGAATGCTCAGTCTATTGTTCTGTCTATCCTGTACAAACGGGCACCATAAACTTGGATTTTCAGTGTTTTTGATATGATGTTCTTCCAAACTGTCCCCTTAAGCGGGGTTTTTAAGCCTTTCTGTACCGAAAAACTTTCACCTAAAGCGGGGTGTCCCCTTAAGCGGGGTGTCCCTTTAAGCGGGGTTAAAATAAACTCTTAATAGTGGGAAAAATTTCCGTTCCGAGCAAATTGTCCCCTTAAGCGGGGTGTCCCCTTAAGCGGGGTGTCCCCTTAAGCGGGGTGTCCCCTTAAGCGGGGTGTCCCGGAAGAGGGGTTTTACTGTACTCTGTTGTTGTTCACATAAAAACTGACATTATCAGACTCTCTATGGCCACTGGAGCCATAAAAAAAAACAAAAAACCACCCTCCTTATGATTTAATCTATGATCCTGTCCACCTGGGCGCGGTTTGGATTGGAGAACAGGTTTACACTGATTAATCTGGCGCTATTATCAAAGCACCACTCCCCCCCCCCCCCTACCACCTCGCTCAAGTATTACTATACTCGGTATATGGACCTCGGCACCGGCAGCCGGGTCCCGGCTAGCCACCTGCGGCCCCGGCCGGCCACCCGCGGCCCCGTCCAGCCACACAGTTGCCAAACCCTGACTTACCCCCACCCTTCTCACCCTACCCTACCATTGCCATTAGAGTGGATATCGTATTATTAGAACAGAGGTTTATATGGACCTCTGTTTGGTTGTTCATAATGGCTTGTTATCCTTAACCCTTTAAGGACGGGTGTGTGCGGCCGTGTTACCCCTGTGAGGACGGGTGCTGGTGTCTGTGTATACCGCTAGGGGACGGGGACATAGGTGTCAGAACCCATAATTTGAGGGTATAATCACGTGGTATAATACGTCATCCTTGATATTATTTGTCCTCTCACTAGAAATACATAATACGATATCAGAACTATATTCTGTGAAAATTTGATGTTCATTGATAAATTATTTCTTTATCAAAAATGATTTTATATATTTTGGAGAAATGATGCCTTGAGGCATCATTCGGCCTGGGCCGGTTGATGCCTCAATGCATCATTCGGCCTGCACCGGTTGATGCCTCAAGGCATCATTCGTCCTTAAAGGGTTAATTAAAAGTCCCCCTCAAACTCGGCCGCGGCCACCTCGGTGCCGGCCGCGGTGGTCTCTCCGTGGTCAAGTGGTCATGGAGTTATCTTTCAGAAATCAGAAAAAAAATCCCCTGAAAACTAAACTGGCAATACTTGTATTACATTACTATTGCATATCACATACTATATATAAATGTAGGGGTCCGGGTAGTCGAGCAGCGTTGCTTCACTTCACGCTAGATGGCGCGGCGGGTTGATGGGACTTCTCGTGGTGCCTCTCTACAGAGTGATGGTAAGGTTGTGTTGGTAAGGTTGCATTGAACACCTTTCAACGTTGAAGAGACCAGTATCTCTTCCTGTGCTAGTTGGTGCCCCGAAGCACTAACATATTGTAACAGAAGTACCGAAATAAAGATTGGTACACTGAAACAGTCTGGAGTCTGGTTTTGTCTTCGTAGTTAAGCGGTAGGTAGTAGATTCTGCATCTCCCTGCCCTTTCCAGTGGGTAAAGCCGAACCCACCTGTACTGGCACGGTAAGTACAGGGTAGCGACTGAGTCTCGGAACCCCCGGTCAGCTGTTGATCACGGAAAGTGGTAAGACACTTTCAGGGACTACGGGATATGCTACATGCCAACTGCGGAGGAAGAGATTAAACGTGGCTGAACAATTGAGCTCAACCGTGTTTCACATGGGGACGCCCAGAGCGACCTCCATGGAAGAACGGGACCTGGAAGGAGTAAGCTGAATAGGCGACACCGAGGAGGGACCCGAAAGCGGGGAAAGAGAAACCCCGGTAGTCCGCCCCATGACTGATCCTCGGATCAATCATGATGCCGAGCAGCAACAACGCCAGCAGCGCCTGCTCGATCAAGAGCGGACCGCTCTGTTGTTGCTACAAGACTTGTACACCCGTTCAAAGCAAACAGCTGAGTCTCTGCGCATGCAGCAGCTCGAGCAGCTTGCTTTAGCAAAGGAACAAGAGAAGGCAGTTGTGGAACGCACCCAGCACATGGAGGCAGACTATACTTTGAAGTATAGGACTCCTTTGCCAGGCTGGCAGGGCGTGACTAAGGACCAAGTATACTCCCCACTAGGGAATATCGGCGGTCCTCAGGCGTACACACCGCTGTGGACAGACCGGAGACCACCAACGGTGAACTTTGCTTCCCCAACGGATTCTCCGAGAAACTCTACGTGCACCAGCGATAGGGGAGTGCCGTCCAGTTCCGCAATAGCAGAATTAGGACTAAACCCTGTGCACGCGGAGAGTCACGCTGATCGGGTATTTAATCGATCTCTGGCCCAGGCTAGAGATGTCCCGATTGTGAGACCGGCAGAAACCGCCAGACGCAACGCCATTGTTCCGAAGCCTTTTGGTAAGGGAATGGTGTGGGAGCACTGATTTGCCAGATTTTGTGAGGATGTTCAGTGCAACGGGTGGAGTACCGCCGACGCGCTGCCGTACCTCATGAGAGCGTTGCGCGATGGACCCGGAGAGGCTGCTTTACGCGCCTACCGGCGTTCAGCTACGCACGGATGGGATGCCCTTGTGGAAGTGGCATCTTATTACTGTGGGCAGCTAGTGACGCTGAACCCCCGCTCGACTTTTCTAAGCCGAGTGCAGGGCTGAATGAGCTTAGTAGTAACCTCACATCATTGCATGCGACAGTAGAAAATCAGAAGAAGTTTATTAAGGACCTACAGAAGCAGATACAAGATAAACAAGCCCCTGTGGTCTCTGATAAAATCAGACATACACACATATGCAGACGTAGTGAGCAAGATGGGCAGCATAAAACACTGCAAAGAAGATGCAGAGAGAAATATAGTGATATATGGAATCGAAACAAATGAAACAACAAACCTCTGGGAAATAGTTGACCTACTTTGTAAGGATATAGAGGTCTCCTTTGGAGCGGACGATTTCCTGAAAGTAAAAAGGCTAGTGTCCAAAACAGCTGACTCACAAAACAGAAGTCATTGCCCGATACTGTTGTCATGTAGTAACAATGCAATAAAAACGACAATAATGAACAATAAATGGCGACTAAGGCACGTCACAAACGCCAGCAAGGTATGGTTAGCAGATGTCGAACTGAGGGAAAAGCGCATAGCCAAGTCACCCCTACGCAAAGCACACCAGCGACCCCGAAGTGGAAGATGTACTTTCCGCGGTGCAGTCAATGGTGCTCGGACGTCGTGGTTTCCGCGGTAGGGGCCGTGGCCGGTTGAATCCAGGGAGACCCAGAAATGGGAATCCTAAGATCACAGAACAGGCCGTGGGGAAAGATTCCGAGGAATCTCCTACTGTGGCTGAGATGTTGCTGCAGATCAACGAGCGATTATCGCAGTTGGAGAAAACCAACTGGATACCCGGAGTTGTTGGCAGTGTTGAAAGACTGGGCACATTTCCCCGGAATGTCCCCAGAAGTTGGCTGCTGTAGAATCTACAGATGGCCAGAGTACGCCAACCGCAGAACTCGCGAACAGTAGGAACCCCGTTCGGACCAGAGAGGAAGAGATCTCGAATCAGATTGCTACAATCTGTTCTCGGTATCTATCTCCGAAGCACCCCTGTCTACAATGGCTCCGCCAACGTGGATGGTACCTCGGCACCCTCGATGGTATTTCCCGGTTCATTCAGCAGCCATCTCCATTAGGAGGGAGACGGTGGTATGTACCTGTAAGAATTCAAGGGTTGAAAGTAGACCTGTTGGTTGATACCGGAGCAAGTCGCTCTGTGTTAAATCACAATCTATATTTTATAGACTTTTGAGTTTGATCCGGAATGTAAAATTTCGGACGCAAGTGCACGGGCTGCTAATGGTACTCGTAAAATGTTTCGGTAAAGTGATTATTCCAATCTCAGTAGGTAACACTGAATTAGTGTGGAGTCCCATACTCAGTGATATCAAGGAGAATGAAATAATAGGCATAGACTTTCAGGCATTGTATGGAGTGTCACTGGACCTTCAGCAAGGCTTGCTCCAGATTAAACACCCGGAACAACTGGAAGTAGAGTGTTCCTGTAGACGGATATCTTCAGTGGTCTCAGTCAGACAGGATGTGAGCATCGCCCCTCAGCAGATGGTAAATGTGCTAATAGCTGGGGAAGGTGACTTACCGTTGACAGATGCTATGTTTGAGCCTGATCCAATGTTGTTTCCAGACAAAGGATTACAGGCTTGGGATACCCTAGTGGGTAGCGCTCGGATCGGATCCATACCCGTTAGTAATCATACAAGGGGGAGGATAGCGTTGAAGAAAGGCGACGTCGTTGGTCAAGTAATATTGGCTAACATGGTAGATACAGTAGAGGCTTGTCCTCTAGGTATTGCGCCTATTCCCAATACCAGACCAGGTGACTGGTCAGGTTTACAGGGAACCAACGACAACCCAGGAGAGGTGCGCATTGGATGCGTGAACGCAAACTCCGAAAGTGATCCCGGGTTTGTAGTTCTGCATGAGACCCTAGAAACTCTGATCACTGCTGCGGACGTGTTAACAACTGCGGAGCAGCGTGAACTAAGGAGTATGCTAGGAAGGTGGAGTAAGATCTTTGCACGACCAGGAGACCCTTTGAGTAGAACTGATCGCGCAGAGCACCACATAGATACAGAGGGAAACATTCCATTTAGACTACCCTGCCGAAGGCTACCGCCCATCAAGCTGGAAGCTTTGGAAGAGGAGTTACGGAATATGCTTTCCCAAGAAGTAATCGTGCCCAGTGAAAGCCCTTGGGCCAGCCCTGTGGTTATGGTTACGAAGAAGGATGGTACTTGCCGGCTCTGTATTGACTACAGAAAACTGAACAGTATCACCCGGAAGAACGCTTACCCTATACCACGGATCGATGAGAGCCTCAACTCTTTGGGAGGGAACCAATGGTTTTGTACATTGGATCTCCAATCCGGGTATTGGCAAGTAAAGATGGCTAGTGAGGATCAGCTGAAAACGCCCATGAAGGGCTGTATGAATTTACAGTAATGCCCTTTGGCCTATGCAAAGCCCCCGCGACGTTTGAATCCATGATGGATCAGATGTTGAGAGGATTGCAATGGAAGAAATGTTTGGTTTATTTAGATGACATCATTGTTTTCGGGAAGACCTTGGAACAATGTCTAAATAACCTTGCTGAGGTATTTGAACAGATAGAGTCTCATGGCTTGAAACTCAAACCTCAGAAGTGTCGATTGTTTAAACGCTCAGTGGAGTACTTAGGTAGGATACGTGGTGGGGAAAGAGCTCGACGATAGGCCCCGTTCAACATACAGTACTTAGGTAGGATAGTCGCAGGTGATGGTATCCGCACTGACCCATCTAAGTTGGACGTAGTGGCCAAAAGGCCTCGACCCCGGAATATAAAGGAAGTGAGATGTTTCCTTGGATTCTGTGCATACTATCGTGACTTTATCCCGGGTTTTTTCCGAAAACGCGTTACAACAATATGTAGTCCTAGATAAAGCCGGAAAGTCAAGGAGATCCTATGGAATGCTTTTTCGGGATTAAAGAAAAAGTTTGAAGAAACTCCGGTCCTCCATTACCCATTGCCCCAAGGTCGGTTCATCCTTGATACTGACGCAAGCAATGATAGTATTGGAGCGGCACTGTCACAGATACAGAACGGAGTTGAAGTTCCGATAGCTTTTGCGAGCAATAGCTTCAATAAGGCACAAAAGAACTACTGTACCACAAAGAGAGAACTCCTTGCCGTGGTAGTATACGTAAGGAAATATCGACACTTCCTCGGAGGTGGAGGTTTCACCTTATGTACGGATCATTCCTCGTTGAAATGGCTCTTTAACTTCAAATATGCCGAAAGAATGATCGGAAGATGGCTGGCGGCTCTGTCCGAGTTTGGACTCAAGAATTGCCAGATAGAGCACAGACCCGGTAAATCACACTTCAACGCGGATAGTCTCTCACAGAGACCATTGTGTAAGTGTGGACGGTCAGACTGTGTAGACTGTGGGGAACACGATGCTATCTTGGCTGCACTGCACCAGATGGGTAATCCTGATCCCGCGTTCTATCAGTGGACACTGGAACAGATCCGTGAAGCTCAACTGAGTGATCCGGAGATGTCCTGGCTGATTAAACTGGTAAAGAATGGCCTCCACAGACCTAGAGGATCAGAGCTCTCGATTGAAAACCGGGAGTTCCAGACACTCTGTAGTCAGTGAACGGAGTTAACAGTTAGGGATAACGTGTTATATAGGGTGAGAACCACTGGGTGTCCAGTAAGGAAACACTTACAGCTGGTTGTACCCATTTCACTGCGTCCTGGGCTTTTGACTCTGTGTCATGAGCATAGAAGTTCGGCACATTTCGGAAAACGTAGGACTGCCGCTAAAATAAAGCGACACTACTACTGGCCCGGAATGAGCGCAGACATACAACGATGGGTTCTAGAATGCTCAATCTGTTGTAAGGTTAAGCCCCGCGAAGGTCTAGGGAAAATGCCATTACAACAGGTGTTGTTCGGAGTCCGGTTTGCACCACTGCTCTCGATATCATCTCTGGTATCGATGAGTCTGATGACGGCAACACGTGTATGATGGTGGTGATGGATTATTACACAAAATATGTGCAGATCTATCCCATGAAAGATCACAAAGCTGCTACCTGCGTATCCTAGGGTTGATTGATCGAACGTGATGACGGTTGAAACTTGATAAAAGACGGACTTATGGCGGCAGTCCCGACGTTGCTCGAAGGGAATCCCCGTAGAGGGCCCTCTAGAGGCTGCGTTACTTGCCATAACGTTCTAATTTGATGGTTTTTAATCTCTCTCGATCATCAATCTGTACCTTATTGAGACACGTAATGGTGGTCAGATAGAATTGGAAACCCCCATGGGTACAGACTCGGCTTGGCGCAGTGAAGCGTGGCCGGTCTTCGCACCTGCTGGGAGAGTGTGACGGAGCGAATCAAATGACGCGTAACGGCATCTTTGATGATTTCGCGGTCGAGGGACGTGGAGTCGCTCGGATGTTGAACGTCTCAACACCTCTCATTGGTCGAGGACATGACCTCTTTTGATTGGGGTCAACTGGCCATATATAAGGCCTTGTTTTCGCAGATCAGATCACTCTGGCCAAGTGGTGTCTTTGTGACGCCCCTGGAGTGTGGCGCTACGTTCAGCCTGGCTGAGCAGTGCGGAGAGTCGCGGGCCCTTCCATCAGGGGAGGAACCCGCCCCGCAGGACTCGGCTCCGGCCGAGACCCCTGCGGGCTCAGGAGACAGCGCGTCTGTCGGCCTGGGCAGTGGCGATTCCCTCGGGGATTGCCACAGTGTCGACTCGGGTGCTCTGGACTCCGGTCCAGACGACACCCAGTCTTCACCGCGCGGTGAGTCCGGCCCTTCCACTTCGGTGGCAGAGGCTGGGCCCGTGAAGTCTAAGACATCAGCTTCGGCTGAAAGCTCTGGACGGATCGCTTCCGCGAAGGGTGGGAAAGTAGACCTTTCCCATGTAAAGAGCTCTGGGTATGGGCAGAAGTCAGCTTCAGCTACTCCTGCTAAAACCAGGTTGAACTTTGCTTTTTTTCATTTCAAAGCATAGAGAAAAGGTTTGCAGAAGGTTTTCAGAAGAAAATGTGAGAATATTGTGTTCTTTCCTATATTCTGTAATAGATCAGAGGCAAGAGTTTCAAATTCTTGGCAGTTTTTTTAGTTTTAAAGAAGGTCATTGGCATTTAAGGTAGTCTTATATGTGGTTAAATTAAAGCTAATGTATGTATATTCAAAAAGAAAGAACAAGTTTTAAGCAGTTTGTACCGCTTTTGGGATTTGTGATGAAGAAAGTGGAAGTCACTCTTCTATCACGTCCATTATTAAAAAAAATCACGTCCAAGAGATTCATCATGTGCACACGAAATGTGGTATTTCGAGCAATATCCAGGTTAAAGTTAATGTTTTTTACATTTGATAGGATAGAGTAAAGGTATGCAGAGAGCTCATAGCACAAACTGTGAGGGAAAAAAAACTTTACTGTTTCTGTGTGTCATCAGAAAGAAAGAGTTGTACATTGTTTGTAGTTTTTCAAGAAAAAAAAACAGTTCATTGGCATTTAAGGTACTGTTATATGTGGTTGAATTGAAGATAATGTATGTATTTTTAAAAGGAAACGTGAACTTTTAATAATTTGGGACATATTTCGGATTTCTCATCAAGAAAGTGGAATTTACTGTTCTATCACGTCCGATAGATTTTTAAACCTTTTTCCCAGAAGCTATTAGCTGAAGAAATAATGCATGGAACATCTTCTAATTTGACATAGATCATGTATATGAGCTATAAAAGTATTTCTGTGATTTAAAAAGGTGAAACTTTTGTATTTAGATAGTGACAGAAAAAACTAAATTCATTTTGTAATCCCTTGGAGAACCCCTTGTGTATGTGCAGCTTTGAGGCAGCACAGAAAAAGATTGCATATGTAGTTGATTATTTCCACTTGTCAATAATATCAGAGAGACACACACAATACCGGAGAGAAAATTGATGTCTTACAAAAAATAAAATATACTTCTCTATCATCAACTTTTGTATGAGTGTTTTTTTATATGTCGGACGTGCAGCAATAATATTTACAATTTTTGCAGCCCCACAAAAACTGACCCCCCACTAATATCCCAGTTGAATCATGTTTTCCTAAAACTTGAAAGTGTATATTTTGCACACAAGTAAAACAAACCAAATTTTTTTTTACCCCTTTTTTACCAAAAGTACATTTTCTGGTGGAATGACCCTCATATTGGGTGGGCGATAAAACAGGTTTTTTGCAAGGCAACTAATTTTCGCATGACACGGCGCCGCTGCAGCGCCAAAAATGGTTACCCTGCCAAAAATGGTAATTACCGCCCACTAGTATCTTGCGCGAACATGCGCAGTGGTAAATTCCACAATTAGAGAGTGAACAATTTGCAAAAATTAGGCATATCACGACATGTAATTCTCATGTCAAAATACATTTGTTTACATTAATTTAAAATCACATCAAAATAGTAGTACGTCCAATAGTCTGTGATATCTGAACGGAAGAACGTGTTCAGACCTTAAGTAGTCGCAGCTGAGCGCAGACAGGGGTTGGTGGCCAATCTACCACGCTGTGCCCACTGCCCAGTTACGCGGCCGCTCTGACAAACCTGGCCGAGTCTGGCTATATATGTGTATAGAGAATACAGCAATCACACCTAAAGTGTGAACGGTGGGTGTGATAACAGGAGCCTTGTTTTTGGATAGATTGGACTACAAGAACAATTAAAGGCATTGTATCAACCAGTCTGGACTATCAAAACTTTATAGTTGATAATTGTTTTTGTTTTAATTTGGAGAAAGATAAGCACATGATAGCTAGGCCTGCCAATGTATTAGAGGGAAACTATGTTCCGGTGAAAGGAAGTCAAAGTTACGAGGTAAGGCTTGGAAAAATTACTGCCCAAGGCCTTGGCCGCGGGCAGTAATTTTTCCAACCCTTACCGAGTAATTTTGACTTCCTTTCACTGGTACTTGGTTTCCCTATTCCTATATACCTTCAAATGTGGTTTAATAACGATAATTAGCGTTATTTGCTCATCCACCATCAAACCCGAAGCCAGATCCAACCTTATCAGTAACTTGACATTTTATGTTTACTCCCCACTGCGCTTTTCATATGAATTTTGTAAGAGACAATCTGATTGGTCTAAATGTCAACCTTGGGTAGTAAACCTATATGGCAACCTTGGGTAGTATACGACAACCTTGGGTAGTATCCATAAGTTACTCCACCCCCCAGAACGTGGTGTAAGCATAGAGTGTACAGCCATAGGTATATAGGAATAATAATGTATATTCAATTTTGGTGATCCTGTGTTATTTAACCTATATCTAAAGTATCATTGAGGTGATATACATGTATGATACATCGAATTGGAGCTGGAATACCATGGAATACGATGAAATCACTGTTATATCTCTGCAAATGATATACACAGGTATTATGAACTGCAGGCATTGCATAACCACGTAGATAAAGTGCGACACCGGCCTGTGGAAAAAGGCCTAATCCACAGGCTGGTGACTAATCGTGCGACGCGACGCGAGCGGTAGATCACAGAGTAGAGAGATACTCTGTGGGTAGATGCGCAGGCTTTCAGCGTGGCGTGCCCCGTGCGCCTCAAGCGGTCATGAAAGAGGCTATTCTAATCCGATGCCCCCTCTTGCGGCGATCATGGGAACCGAAGTAAAAAGAGCCTTATATACATTTGAGGGGGGGGGGGGGGGATTAAGTTCCACATTCGTTTAAACTTAGTAAATAGTAAAATTGTTTTCGAATTAAAACTGCATCAAGTTTTATTCCAATAGACTCTCCTGGTCCAGAACAATGTGTATCCACCATTAGAATGTCTTTTCTTTAATCCCTTGAAATTTACATGTTTTTTTGGAATTTTCGAGCTATCGGCCTTCTTTATCAGTTCTGGGGAAGAAATTCAAAGAAACGTACCTAAAGTAGACCCAGAATCGATTCGTCTATTCAAGAGGAAGCCTTCTATATTTTGAAAATAAGTCAAAAATCAAGAAAAACAAAAATGTCTTTCAAAATCGATAGGCCCAGGGTACAATTTTCGGTCACTCCGGCTTCGGATTAGAACTGCATCAATATGTATTCCAATAGACTCTCCTGCCCCAGGACAAAGTATATCCACCATTAGAATGTCTATACGTTTCTTTTTTCCTTGAAATTTGCATGTTTTTATTTATTTATTGATTTATGTATATAGGCCTATATCAGCCATCATTATCAGTTATGGGCAGAAATTCACAGAAACTTACCTTAAATAGACCCAGAATCAATTCATATATTCAAGAGGAAGTCTCCCATGTCTTCAAAATGGATTTTGAAAGACAAGCTGTGTTGTTGTTTTTTAATTTTGGACTTTGGAAATTGCCCTCCCCAACTAGTACTTTATGGATGGCAGGTCGAGTGATATAGTCCAACAGCGTGAACACAGCTGTGCAGTGAACGTAGGATTATAACTCGCCACCGGGGTTCGGACGTCTCTCGGTAAGTTAGCTTTTATCATAAAAATCACTATGCCAAACTGCAGTCATGGCATACAGTGGCCAAGATTATAACTCATCCAGTTTTACGATAGTATGTTTTCTGGTTGAATCTGAATTCGCCTGTGGACTGACAACTACCCCTATTTTCGCTCATGTAAACACTTCGCGGTAGCCTGCGCATCTACCACTCGCGTCGCAATCGTAAGGGGTGACTGGAGATTTATTATCCATCGTATACATAGACAATAATCGATGGTTTTGTGGATAGGCGACGGAACTCTCGAGGAAAGATCTCAAGATTTTCCTAGAGATATTCCACCCACCTCCTGCTGGGGTGACCGATGCCTGAGCAGATTATGTCACCGACTTTTCCCGACCCCTGCTGCGTTGGCTGTATCCGCCTTGCGATATTCGCGGTGTCACTGTGGATATCAGACCAGTATAGATCTATATCTCAAGGAAAAAAGTCGCAAAGTGTGCGTTGACCTTATTATTATATAGACCCTATTGAGGTATCCCAGAATTCAGTCTGTTTAGTGTTTGCAGGTCCCGGTGTGCGCTTGTTACCGACGTTGTATGGTGATGAACCTTGAACCGTAACCCGAAATTAATGCAGTTTATCGGTTTTTATAAATCTTCAAATGGGAAATCCCATGTCAGAAATGGAAATTTCAGCTATTTCTACTCATGGATCCGAAGTTATATTCAGGTTCTTCAAATATTAATGGGAGAACTGTGGTTCATGTGCTCGTGGCGTGCCAACCCAGTCGCGAGCGGAACTTGTATTTACCCTGGGCGATGATAGGGAAACTATTATCTCACCCCAGATATTTTTTCTCCATAGACTTAACATTGAAAACTCGTATCTAACACCCATTAGATATTTAGGAAAAATATCCAATGGGGGATAATGTCACAAATGTTAGCCCATTAGTCAATATTAAGGTTGAGATAAATTCAGAAACCCATTCAAGTTTAGGGTCAGAGCTCGATCCATCTCATTTGAATCACATAGCAATTCACGCGGCTTCGCCTTGTGAATTACTACGTGATTCAAACTCGATGGGATACGGGCTCAGACCCTAAACTTTCATGGGTTTCCTCTATAGTAACCTCTGGAGGGCGTATACCTATGCACTAAGTGACACACCTTATTATATACCCGTGCACGAAACTGACGCCTATACTGTATGGAAGTAATGTTTGGATATTGCATGTATGTGCACGAACTTCAGTGTACGGGCACCGGGTGCACGAAACAGGAAGCAGTAAACTTGTTGCCGACTGTATATCACACATATGAACCAGCGAAAAAAAAGACTAAAGGCGATGCATTAGTATCGACTGTAAATATACACAATTAAAACCCATGCAATACACAAATACATTAATAAATATTAAACATTGAGATACAAGGTTAAAAATATAAATGAAATTGGCATGTCATAGCAAAGAACTTGGCCATAGCGGGAGGTCTCTGCACGGCTGACAGCTCGCAAAATGTAAAAAAACGCTGATGTCAGAACGTTGTTATGGAGAGTGATAGCGGGGGGTTGTAGCAGAGATTGTTAATAAGCGCAAGCACCATGGAAGTTCTGCTGGGAGAGTGAGAGGTTGATGACGACACAGGCACAAGCCTCGCTATCATATCGATAGCAACGTTGTCGCGAAAACCACGATTCAAGTACACGATGCTATGCCCGCTGACTTTGACAATGGCGTTTTGGTAAATATCTAACTAATTCTAACTATTTGAGGGTATATAATAAAAAGAATACAGTCTAGGCTTCGATTGACATTGTTTTGTTCTTGGTCCTTGGCCCGATTTTATGTCCTTCACTCTACGAGCTCAGGACGTAAAATCGGGCCAAGGACCACGAACAAAACAACGTCCACGAAGCCTAAGCCAGTATTCTCTAAATACTGTCCGCTGCTGGGGGGTTCCTTCGTAACGTACATATTGCGCGATAAGCCGTGTAGCATCGTACTTACATACAGATTGCGTGCTTTGAACCATACTATGGAGTGCTTTGAACCATACTACGGAGAGCTTTGACCATACTACGGAGTGCTTTGAACAAATAACGCATTCTGATTGGCCAAGAGGCCGACAACACGAATCTGGGCAGAAGAATTGCAAATGGTGGATCCCTTCACTTCACGTGTTCCGATGTGTCTTACACGCGCAACGCAACGATTTATCATGTGTATCGACCAAATATCTAGGCAACTAACGTGTAGCTTTAACCTGAGACCGTTTAAATTGCTTAAATCTGCATATTCGATCGATATCAACATAGACCCTTGCCGAGCGGGCGTCAACAAAGGCGGTCCTATATGTGTGACGTCATTATCGGGGGTTCCCTACGCTCTGGTAAATCCCGAGGATGACGTCATCGGCGGCCGCACTGTCAAGTCGGCAAGGCGAGTGATGTTATCATTCAATATCGCATATACATGTACGCCATTTAAACGGTATCAGGTTAAAGCTACACGTTATTTGCTTCGATATTTGGTGAATACACGTGATAAATCGTTCTGTTGCACATGTCAGACACATCACAACACGCGAATTGAGGCACTATACGAACCAAGGCGCCATGGTAACTGTAAGACGTTAACCCCACTCTCCGAAGCCGATATTCCGTTCCCTTTAATCAAATAAACAATCAGTAGATATACAATTGGTGATGTAAAAAGTGAATCCGGGTAACTTCACGTTCTCCAAGCTGAGTTCAGGTCCTTTCACGCTATCGATTCGAACAAAAAATCTATTCGGAGAGCAAACTTAACTCGTGCAGGCGCAATTAACTTCCGATTCAGTATGGTGATGTACTTGCCGCGCTGATGGACAGTGAGACAGAGTCGATTTCGGAGGATTATAACCAAAATAAGGTATATAAAAATAAAAAAACACAGTGATGACGCCAATACGATGATACTTATTCTCAGTGAAGGCCAGAAATCCTTCCGAACTCGTTCTTCAAACTCGTTCGGAAGGATTTCTGGCCTTCACCTCGAATAAGTATCATTGTATAGGCGTCATAACTATGTTTTTATATAGTACGTCCAAAACAATTTAGTTCGGCATTTCGTGGGACTACATGCTCTGTCGGCAATTACAAAAGATCACAGGCTTTTCTGTTTTTAACCTATTTTTTAATTGAAAATCACAACATTTGAATTACGTCAGCTCTTCCTTACACCTTTACATAAATTCCACGTCAAATATTCGATAAGAGGATCGGCGATGTCAGTCACTTGGTACAAGTAGTAGATCTGTTATTACAAATTTGGGCGTGGTTTGGTCGGCTTTATCGTTTCCCACACTGAGTGGGTCTCATGAAGGGGAAGTTTTTAGTGAGGGGATGCAAAGCTCTTAATTACTACCACAGTCCAAAGGTCGGCCACAGGCGGGATTCTGATGACATAAGCACCCAGGGACTAGGAGGAAGGCAGGGGTAGGGGTATGTGTAGGTTACATGTAATGGCTGGTGTGACCACTCACATTAGGTTTCCTCCTGGTTTAATTTAGTTATTTATCGAATGTTCATAATCAAAGACTAGGACACGTTTCACTAGTTTGGTGTCGCAAGCTGATTGAAGACACCAACAGCGGCAGCAACAGCGGCAGCAACAGCGGCAGCAACAGCAGAGAAAGTTATGTCTTGTTTCAAAAGCTTTGTCGCTGTTGGGGTCCATGTGCCGTTCGTTGTTCGCGATGTGACTATGCCAGTCCCTGTCTGTCTCCAACTACCAAAGCTTCCACCTTGCAGTTGCATATGTAACTGGATTTTGCATATTTAAGCTATTTGAACTGTATCAGCCTGATGTTTGAAATTCCAAATGGAGGAGAGTGCAGTTTATAGGTTGGTAATTGCAGGAAAATTATTTTCAGAAGTGATGTCAGATCAAAATTCTGACAGAGCTTTCCTTCACAACGGCTATTCGCACGCTGTTTTTCGCCCACCCGATGCACTTCGATGAAAACTGCCAATATCGTAGTGCATCGGGAGTTGCATATCGCATTGCATCAGTGTGCCCAACAACGTGTACACCCCGCACCTCCAGCGGCGATGCACCACGATAGACCTCCCGATTCACTACGATGGAAAATAGCCCAGAATGTGGTGTATTGGGACGTCGACAAAAAACCTAATCTGCGTGAATTTGTCAGAATGGCTTTGGCAGTACAGAAACATGTGGCCACGGTAGTGACATCGTGACAGTATTGATTTGAGACCATCATTTTCAATCAAATAAAACTATTTTTTTCAGTAAAGATTTGTCGTTTAACCTAGTAGTGAAATTTCAGAATTTCTGTTAAGTATTTCACACGTGAGAGATATTTTCTCATCAAATAGGCTCCCGATATGGTATGGAGATGAAGAGCAGGGGAAGATGTTTGGTGGGTTTCTTTATATTAATTCGCTTTGCAAAGATTGTTTTATTTGGTCTTTTCTCCGGCAATCTGCCAAAATTGCAGATAACAGGCTGCTACAACTGTCAAAATACAAATTTACTCAGAAGTAAATGAATATGCAGATTCAATCATTCATACCTCTATCCCACAAAGTTTATTTATTTATCTTGTTAGAAACACATCAAACTACCTTTGATTACTCATATCAATCGTGTACAGTGAGTTCAAACATCAATTTACATTACGCCCGTCGAACACTAATACCAGAAGGCAGGGTGGCCGAAAATGGCAAAACCCTTTTCGCTATAGAGCCTCGTTTTGGTTTGTACGTTTCACTCCGGAGAATGTAGGATCTTATCGGGAGGCCTATGATTCGCATTTTTAATCGTGGCGTGTCAGGAGGCAATCGTGGCGTTTCAGTGTGTATCGTAGAGTCAATCGGAGAAGTATGGTACACTGTTAAGTCTTGATTCCACCAACACACAAGATAGAGCAAGATTAGTCCCAATCTGGTTGTCTTGCTAAATCGGGCTAGGTTTGAATAATCGTGTGCCTATTTGTCGCGATGTGTCTTGAGGTGTCGCGGTAGTGGAGCACCAAAATAGACACAAAATCGCGCACTACGTTTCGAGACAACGGAGGTACGATACATGGCGACACAGTAAGATATATCAAGATATACCAAAATATACCACGGCAAATCCATCGTGTTGGTGGAAACCACCCCTTTAAGCCGGGCTCCCACTACTACGATATATGCTCCCGGTATGCTACGATAGCCTTCTGACAAGCTTTCCGACACAAAATCAACTTTCATGTCAAAATGAACGGGTTTCTCGTAGCAGTGGATCCTGGATTCCGACGTGGTTTCTGACACACTCCCACAGAGTTCCGACAGAATGGCCGTGTCGCAGGCATCCCGACAAAATCAATCATGATCAATATATTGTAGGGACTAGACTGTGTCTGAATGTCGGAAGCACTCTCTACTATGTGAAATCTATGTTATATATATACATGGGTCTATTTTACAAATTTAAAAAAACAATAAAAGCCCAACGCACACTGGGCGACATTTTTCCTTGTGATATTCTTGAGACTTTCGCAAGAGGGGTGCAATAAACGCAGCAAGGGTCGGGAAAAGTCGCAGACAAATTTTGCTCGAACGTCGGTCTCCCCAGAAGGAGGTTTACTGAAAATCTCTAGGTCTATCCATGCACACCTTGAGTCTTTCCTTGAGAATTTTCTTTGCATAAAGTCTCATCAATGGATAACCGGCTTCCAGTAGCAATAAAATGGATGCGAGGTTGGCCAATTTGGGACTTATGTTTTGGGGTTTTTTTTTAAAACTTTTATCCATACTTATAATTTTTGTACTCAATATCATGTATAAGTAGGATGACACGGATTTTTTTTTTTTTTTTTTTTAATTCAGTTAAGAGGGACTAAGTACATTCATCCTTTCTCAGGACGTTCTTCCATGAACCGATCCAACAAGACGTCGACAAAAGTCATTACTGCCATGTAGTATATAAACATTCCTTTTACAGTATCCTCACAGGTCTTTTGACTCTGTGTACCCATTTTAACTTACGAGTTTAAATAAATCTTTGTACAAATAATTACCGGTAGATTCAAAATCAGCACTACAGCATTAGGTAATGATAGACACACATACAAGATAATCTTATATGAGGGTTACATAAGGACAAAGTACAAAACATAATACAATACAATACATTATACAACCAAACGAGACAGAAAAAAAACAAAAACCAAAAAAAAACAAATGTTACCAATAGTCTTTTCCTATAACAACTCCATAAATTGTTCTTGTGCATTCCGTACCTGTATAGACACAACTTTTGAATATATAATACATTCAGAGTTAGTTGTTACATAATCACCTTAAGACACGTAGAAGCTAAGGTACCCATTTAATGAGGCAGTCTTTTGACTCACCTATTTATTTATACCACGGTCTTGTGACTCATGGTATCCTTACCCAGATAACTTGTGTTGTATTTCCTCCCGTAGGAGGTGTATTTTTACTTGTGTTTTATATCCTTTCCTATCCATTATCTTTTGAATGCCAGCCGACAATGTATTCCACAGTTGCATTCCCCTATACAAAGGGCTACTTTTGTACTTTTCAGTCCTTGGTCTTTTGGTTCTAATTATTATTTTTGAATTCATTCTTGTCCTGTCAAGTCCTGTCTCTATGATGTTTTCTCTATTTGTTATCCACCAATGAATGTTGATAAGTAAATGCAGCGCCCTTCTATACTGCAATGGGCGAATTTTGCACAACATATACAAGTCTTCCAGACTGCAGTGTTCCCATCTTGGTAGGTCAACAGCAATACGCAAACTATTATTAAGGCTAATTTGTAATTTATTTCTTTCATTGACAGTGACTAAGTAATAGATGTAATCTACATATTCCAATTTGGGTAAAATCATTTGTTTGCATATCGAAACAGCCACATCTTTGGTGAGTAAATACCTAAGTTTTTTAAGCTTAAAATTTTTCTGATTAACATCCCCTGTGATTTTTTTAACCTGTTCCCTAAATTTAAGCTTGGAGTCAATAATTACTCCCAGATAATTATAGCAATAGACCCTTTCTAATTCATCAGTCCCTATCTTACATGTATTTTCATTTACATCCTCGTCTGTTTGCCATACCCACATAATTTTAGATTTCTGTGTATTAATATTCAGCAAGTGGTTATCTAACCATTTTTTAATCTAAGTCCCTTTGCATTTTCTCATTTGCTTCCACTATACTGTTACCTGTCGCTATCAGGATTAAATCATCAGCATACATTGTCGGGCTGGCATACTCTATCACTTCAAAGATTTTGTCTATAAATAAAATAAATAATACAGGCCCTAATACAGAGCCTTGTGGGACTCCTCGTCTTGACAAGTTTAAAGATAATTTTGTCAGACAAATTTGTGATATACAATGACCTTTTAGAATTATGATATGTTTCTGTGAAGAAAAACATTGGCTGAGATGTTTGAGACCAGCTGGTTAGATCGCAAGGGGAAGGATAACTCCCCGTTTTGCACGGGTCGCTTGAGACCTTTCCTGGACCTGGGACCCAGGCCGACGGCCCTCCCAGTGGGAGGTAGCGTCCAAAAGGCAAAAGTCGCATACGATAAAATGTAACATATTATCAACTTTAAGCCAATGAGCACTGTGCGACTTTTCCAGTTTTCAGCAGAAAAGTCGCCGTAAAACTCTCCTATATATATTTTCCCAGTACAAAATCGCAACGTGTGCCATACTTTCCTTGCGATATGGCAGACCCCATTATGCAGCCCCTTTTCACCCCTTTCCTCGCCAGCCGTTTATGACTTTTTAGTGACTTGCGACAATCGCATCGCACCAGTGGGACCGGGCCTTAATGCTCGGTGATTAGGGACGAGATTACGGCATGGACTGTACCTATTAAACCCCGTGCGAGTATATATCTGTATATTCCTTGTTTGTAATTGTGTGTATATAGCTGTGTGTTATATTTAGCCCAATACACACCTTCCGATATTTTCTTTTATGATACCCTTGCGCTATGGGAGGGAAACGATCACAAGGGCCGTGTCTCCTCACAGCAGGGAGGCGAAAAGTCGGCGACTTCTCCCCCTTTGCTATCAGTCTGCACAGCAGGTGGGAGAAGAGATATCGCTAGGGGACTTCGCCACACACATTGCGATATTTCCTTGGGTTATCGTCCGTTTTTCATGTCTTCTACAATAAGTATTCATATGATAATCTGTATATGGTTTTGCTAGATAGCCATGATATTATGCTGACTGAAACAAAAAATGGGCACTTTGATACATGTCAATACCGAATATAAGAAAAGGAAATTAATCAAGAGCCCAGAGGTGACAGGAAGCCGATCGGTGGCCCTCCCGGTTAGGGTTGCACAAAAAGATGACCGAGTACAATATCGCAAGGGAAATACAGACACGCCTGAAGTGCAAGTCACAGGCAACTTTGACCCTTTTGAAGGGAAAAAGTCGCTGACAAATTCCCCTCAGAGGGTGGTTCAAAATTACAAGGAAAAAAGTCGCAAGGCATACACACGTTTTGCAATATTGTACCTGGAAAATATCACAGGGGAACATTGCCAACAACTTTTCTCGGCAAAAGGGGAAGTCGCAAAGTGTGTATTGAGCTTATTAAGATACACATCTATAACTTCGTTAAGTTCGTTAAACCAATATGATGACGTATGCTAGAATCAACAATACAGACTGTGATGAATGAAACAAGCACATATATAGGGAACCAAAGCGAACCCACTGAAACCGGAGATACCCGTTCACAAAACACCATTTCCGGAGATAAGCGCTCAGTCCTAGGTTCGAGATTGTATTTGTCATTCTCCAATCGTTTAATCTATATTTTCGATACACTTGATAACTGTCATCATAGCTGCGAGACGACTTATTCAGAGACGTTAGTAATAAACTATACTTAAATGGTAACAAACGAGACCCAAAACAAAATTCTAGCCACAAACCCCCATCGCTTTAGCACTAGGCCTTGTTCTTGCTCGCCTATGGAAATGGTGATCCACTAAGGTAAATTTCGAACAAATTTGTGTTCGCACACGTTCGCCCAGAGTTTTCCCAGTGTCATGAAAGGTCGCAGTAAAATTCACTTTAGTGGATCAGGCATTCCCTTGGCGTTCACATAGTGCAAATTCTCATGCGACAATATTAAAACATTTTGATATTGTCGCATGTGTTTCTCACATTTGCATGTATTCGCATTGTCGCATAGTCTCATGGCACCGCACGAGAGTTTCCATGTGAATTCAGTCGCCTTAAGCCCATAAGACAGCGACATTTTCCACAGATTCTCACCGATCCGATCACCGATTATAATCGGTAACAAGAATGTCGCTGTCTTATACCCTCAACGCCGATTGCCGATCACACTTTTCCACTTTATGACCTTGTACAGTGAACCGAGTGAGATCAAAGAGAGCCGCCGAGAGCCGAGCCGTGGTGAGCCATGGGCCGCTGGTGTGGATTCATAGAAAATAATTCAAAGTTTAATAACTTTTGATCCGAATAAGATATTGGAAATCGGTTTTCAGATTTGTCATTGCCTCTATCTCCCCTGCAAATCGATATAAGGCACTTGTACATCGGACCAGGGGATGGGTAGCATTGCTGTTGAAACGGCCTACTCAGAATCGGGAACAGTCGGTGAAGTGCGTACAGCGACACGATTAAGGTCGGGCATAGTCGGTCATTACCCCCACGCAAGTAATGCCCGACCCGATTAAAATCGGGTCTGTGAAGTGCGTACAGCGACCCGATTCTGACCGACCCGACGGATTCGTCGGGCAAAGGTGTGATCGGGCAAGATGGTCGGGTCGCTGTCTTATAGGCTTTAGGTGATTTTGTGGTTCAGACCAGAACCCAGAACGATATCCTATGTGGAACTGAGACTTTTTCGCCTTCACAGGGGCAGGAATCGCAATGAAATATCGCAAGGTGTGCAGAGAAGTTCCCTTGCGATATCTCCCACCCCACCTGCGGTACAGACCGACGGCAGGAGTGAACTTATCATTGCGACTTTTTCCACTGGGTGTGCAAGGCTTTCCTTGAGATATCGTACCACTCCCTTTTCAACCCCTTTTCACTGATAGGAAGTTTGTCGCCGAATTTTCCTTGGTATTTTCCGATGAAGCATGTTTCATATTTTTCCCTTGCGATATGTTCCTTTTGGACGCAACCTCCCACTGGGAGGGCTGCCAGTCACCTCCTAGCTCCTCTCAGCCCCAACCAGCCTATTGTATTTTTTTAAAGCTTTTTTTTTTGGGGGGGGGGGGGATTTAGTCATGAAAGTGATATAAGTTATTAATATAATCAATTTGTCTGGCAAAATTATACATACATTTTTCTTTTAATAATAATTCTAAAACTATATTTGTCAGAAAAGATGCAAGGGATGCAGGGATGCAAGATTTCCGCCAAATGACGGAATTCCGACATTTCATATACATCGGCAACACTCACAGTGTTAGAATATATATCCATTCATAGCTGCTCTCTTCCAAAGTTAATGTTTTAAATGAACCATTTTTAAAAGCGTTTTAAATTTCCGAAATTTTCCTCTGTTCCGATTTTCATCCCTGCATTATTTATAACATTGTTTTGGAACAGAAAGTTTATGAATTAATGTATATTCTAACACTGAGTGTTGTTGGTATTTCTTCAGATATGTCGGAATTCCGTCATTTGTCGGAAAACTTGCATCCCTGTATTTGCATTTAGGTTTTCAAAATGATTAACCAGCAACATTTTGATATTTCAGAAAAGGAGGAAGAAGAAGAATAAGAAGAAGATGGCGAAATCAGATCTCCCAGTTTTCAAACTGGAGCGTTATTTTGCGGAGTATGAGTTCACGGTAAAACACCTCATTTCCTGCTCGGATCCGGAGAGTTTCACGATGAAGGATGTGCTGAGTCTGGCGGACACAGAGTGCACACAGCTGTGGGACAACCTCTCCCTGGGCTACACAGAGAGTCAAGGCCATCCCCTGTTACTCCGCCAAGTGGCAGCACTCTATCCTGGGCTGACGGCCGACGACGTCATTGAAGTTGTTCCCCAGGAAGGAATATACATCGCAACGAAAGTCCTCGCTAATCTCTGTAAAAGGTGATCTATATGCATGGTTTGTCCCATTTTATATTGAATTGTTTTGATTCAACTCTTTTTCCATACATATCTCCCATAACAGCTCCAAATATGTAAGTGCTTTCTTGAAGGAGGTGGTCCAGTGACTTGTCCGTTTAAGAGATGTAGGCCTAAGATTTAGCTCACAAATGCGGAAGCACTGGCACATATCCCTATGCAGTTAGTACTATGCTACAGATTTAATGTTTATAATTATAGCGTATCCCCTAGTCGCTGAAAGTGTCTTACCACTTTCCATGATCTACAGCCAACCAGGGGTTCCGAGACTCAGTCGCTACCCTGTACTTACCGTGCCAGTACAGGTGGGTTCGGCTTTACCTGCTGGAAAGGGCAGGGAGATGCAGAATCTACTACCTACCGCTTAACTACAAAGACAAAACCAGACTCCGGACTGTTTCAGTGTACCAAGTTTTATTCAGGTACTTCCTTTACAATCTGTTGGTGCTTCGGGGCACCAACTAGCGCGGGAAGAGATTCGGGTCTCTTCAACGTTGAAAGGTGTCCAACGCAACCTTACCAACACATGAGGCTCCAGGCGTTCACTCTGTAGAGAGGCACCGCGAGAAGTCCTGTCAACCCGCCGTGGACTCAGCCTTATATAGTGACTGAGTTAAGTAATGCGGGTGACCCCGTAGCATTTACATACCACAGGTCCACCGGCCTTACCGCAGGGCAGGGATCGGCACTCGCGCCACCTAGCATGAAGTGAAACAACACTGCTCGACTACCCTGACCCCTACATAATAACTGTTTTTACAATTTTACATTTGCTACATGATAACATCATACATATCTGAACTATTATTATTATTATTATTATTATTATTATTATTATTATTATTATTATTATTATCATTATTATCATTATTATCATTATTATCATTATTATCATTATTATCATTATTATCATTATTATCATTATGATCATCGTCATTATTATTATTAGCAACCGCTTTGAGGGTTCCTTTATTGAATCCATATGTTTTACAGTCGTTTATCATTCAGCTGTTACATACAATGTTCATTCAACGCAGGCGGCAATTAGCCTCAGTTGATATACAACTGGTTTTCAAGGCTACGCCAGTAATGGTAGTAACTCAGTTTTACAACCTAGTTGCAACAATATTAACATATATACATTACAAAATTCATGTAATGTCATTGAAGCAGTATCGCTGAGTTTATAAAGATAGAGGCTTAAAGAAATATAGTGGGTCCTTTAAATGGGGACACTTAAGACCACGCATCATCAAAATTAAGACCAAAATACATTATTTTATAACACAGATACGATAAGATTATAGTCCAGGTTAGGGCAAAACATCGACAAAAGACACAGGTTCAATAATGTACGAATTGGGACCTTTCCAGAATCTCAAGTGATTTCCTTTTTGTCAATGATTTAGATTCCTTACAGTTGTTCGTATATCTCACCAATACTGATAGATTGTTCCACATTGAACTGCCATTATAATGGAGAGACCGCATATTTACTTAATACCCATGCCGTACATACTGTAACTACGCACCGTTTCGCCATATAACGTAAAAATACTGTACGGACCACTGGTCCGTACACTAAAATACGGACAACCTTGCCATACACGTTTATTGAAATATTGGTTGTTAAGCCAAATTAAATCAATGATTATTTATAATTTTGGTTATATAGTAAATATATAATGTCCAACCATGCTGTATAATTCACAGAACTCAATGATAATTTACAGTTTGTACAGAATTTTGCGTAAACGCCTCGATTACCATCTCGTTCTGTGAATTGTACAGCATGGTCAGGACGTTCTATATAAATACTATACAATTTAATTCGGAAAGTCCACACATCCACCTCAGTTTGCCTAAATCATTACCGTCCAAATTAATCACTGACAGTGATTATATTAATGATCGCGGTTTCTATAGGTCCCCGCCTGCCATACTGGGAGGTGTTATATAGTCGCGATTCTTGTTGATAGCCTCAGTTTTATAGTCACGATCATTGTTGAGGGGTGCAGTAAGTTCTGTGAAAGTTAGTCGACTGATGCAGTGTTTCTGACGATCGGGATAACCACAGGAAAATTCTGAAATTTGGGATATAGGTACGTCATGTATAAACAGTCCTTTGCTGTTAATATAACTTAAATTGAATAAGATTTAGCACCTGGCCATTGAACATCTACAGCTAGTCTGATCCTGTCAACAGACCGTTTTGGCGTTTTTTACGCAACGATTATTAAGGATAAGTGTGTTTATTGAACATCCAAAAGGCACCAAGCAGTCTTTGTTGGTTATAATTATCGCCGATTATGTGATTGTTCGACTATGGACCACAACGGTTATCGCGACTATAAACACCTCACTGATTTCCAGACCTGAGGCGTTCTGCTGTTAATCTGGTAATTACAACAGAACGAAATTCCATTAAACTTCTAATCCTATTGAGGGATTAATTGTGACTTATCACTTTGTTGAGCCTCAGACGATGTCTTCAACATTTATATTTTATCTTTTCCAGAGGAGACGGGTCCAAGAAGCCGCATGTGGTGGCCACCTTCCCAGCGTACCAGAGTCTCTACGAGAACCTGAGATCCTTCGGATGCGATGTCTCGCTGTGGTCTGTGGACTCAGACAAAAATGCGTGGACTTTCCAGATCAAGACACTCAAATCACTGCTGAGAGACGACACACAGATCCTAGTGGTAAACTTCCCACACAACCCAACAGGCTTTCTACCAACTGATAAGGACTGGAGGGAGATTATAGAGATTTGCAAAGAGAGAAATATTTTCCTGTTTTCTGATGAGATGTATCGGTTGACGAATAACGATGGTAGTGAACCCTACCCTTCAGCCTGTACCTTGTATGACAATGCTGTAACTCTGTTTGGACTCTCTAAAACCTTTGGTCTCCCAGGTCTCAGAGTTGGTTGGCTGTGTACAAAAAATCCCCATGTGAAAAAGGGAATTGCAGAGTTAAAGGATTACCTTACTATCTGCCCCCCTGCACCCTCAGAAATACTTGCGATCATTGCTCTGCGAAACAAAGATGTCCTACTTGCAAAGATTCTTGATATCATCCAAACAAATTTAAAATGTCTTGATGAGTTCTTCAAAGAATTTCCTCACCTGTTTGAATGGCGTAAGCCTAGAGCCTGCACTACAGGCTTTGTTAAACTGAAGGGCAGAGCTTTAACGTTACGACAGGGAGGAGCTGAAGGATTCTGTAAAGCATTACGTGAAGAAGCTAACATCTTACTGCTACCTTCCAGCATGTATGACTTCCCAGACGAGTATGTCCGACTTGGTTTCGGCAGAAAGAATTTACCAGAGATCATTCCAATACTCAGGGCCTTTGTGAAAACGTACGATGCAAAATGCTAAACATGAATAAAGTCTGTTATAGGCAGCAGAGGGAGTTTGTTAAGCATTACCGAAATACACAATCTGATCAGGTGAGGTCAGCTGTATGTCTATATGGGAAGGTTATTGATATTACTATGGAATGATACAACTCTAGAGGGTGGTATAGAGCTATGTATTACTGTATTGACAGAGTCCACATCAGTAGGGATTGTGTAGCTCAGTCTAGCTAAGACTTCTTTACAGCCAACTGAAAACTGAATTCTATCGTTGTTTTAATGGATATCAAATGACGCAATGTAAAGATTCAAAGAAATGGAGTTTCTAAATATATATATCGCTTAGTTTAATTTCAATGATTATTTAGATTTAATATTATCGACAATGTCGGGTCATTCGTGAATTTTAATTTTAAATTATCAATAAAGTAATTTGAACATTAATTCACCATCAATATCGTTATATCATATTCATGATATTGTAGCGGGTGGGTGGCATTATCCCCCCCCCCCCCCCCCCCCCGCGGGGGTGCTGGTGGGTCTGGCGCTCTCCCCCGCGGGGGAGGTCGGTCTCGCCAGTTCTCCCGGGGGGGCGAGACTCGGAGAGATGACGTCACCCACAGACTATATATACAGGGATGTCAGTTTTCCTTGTTTCCGCGGAATTCCGTGTTTTCATTTTGGAAAAAGAAATCCCTTTCCTTGTGTAAAATGCACATTACAATTAGAAAATACTCAAATCAACCATGACTCATAGATTCCCCAATTAACCTGCCTCCAGACCCATGTTCCGTAGTGATAATGTTATTTGTATCTACTTTATTTCAGGTCTTTTTGATGTATATATAGATCTAATGTCTAACCCTGTATTGCCAGGAAAGATATTTCCTTGTTTAATTCTGACCCCAACTGACATCCCTGATTATAAACAAGGCCGCCTGCTAGTTTTAGGCAGTCTGCTTCCAGACTCCGTACGAGGCGTATCGATACACCTTAGGCGGGGGCAGCCGTTGTAGCCCTTTTCCACTGAATAAAGACTTTGTACAAGCGAGAGCTATCGGTAATTCCTTGTCGCGTCATCCTTACAATATTTTCCGGAAATGTGATCTAGATGTATTAGAGAAATTGAAAGATAGTGGTCTGTGGTTGGCTCTTTTACTACCAGGTAAACAGAAACCAGTAAAAAGCCCATATGAACAAATGGGAATATAGCCACTCTGGAAAAGTAGACCCAGACAATTAGCAACAATCATGTATAAAAACAAGACATGTTAACTGGATCAAGAAAAAAAGACTGAGAAACCATATTGGCTGAGGGTAGCTTCCATATATACATCATACTAGAAGTAATCTGATTCTTGTTACTGATTAATGTCAAGTGTCCTACCTAAGAGGAGCTCGACTCTGGAATTCGCCATCCTCGGGATGCCAAAACTCATCTGATATATAGATTTAAAAAGAACCTACCATAATGAAACCTTAAGCTGCGATAAATGCTTCATATGGAGGATATGTAATAATGCAAAACCTATCCATCTCGTCACATACCGTGTTTTATCACCTGGATTGTGTGTCAACTTATATTTTTTATGTCTGCAATGATCGAATATGGTTTGATATTGTAAAAACTGATCAGAAGATCAAATTTTGAAAAAAAATATTTGATTGGAGAGTGATGGATCTATTTCTCTACATGTATAGTGTACTGTCCTGTCTTGTCAGCTGTATTATCTGTATCGTCTTGTATTGTCCTTTCTGGCCTATAATGGAAGACCGCTGATTCTCTCGGTGAATTGTACGTCGTCATGTTTGTTCACTTGAATAAAAACAACTATTCTGTATTATCACCATGATGCCGATAACCTTGCATAAGAATAACTCGTCAATACGAGATACATTACAGATTTTTGTAATCTGTTCCTCACGAAGATGAATTAATTTTAACGAAACGTTGAGTATTTTTTTTAATGATTCACCTATCAACCATCTCATCAAATTGCTTGTTCACCATCCGCTAATCATCAATAAATTACTTCAAATAAATTGGAACGAGTCTGGTTTTGTGTGGTTAAAACTACTTCACTATTGATGTAGTAATTTGAACATAAATTCACCACAATATCTATCCCATCGAGATTCCAACTGACATTTTCCATCACTTTAAACCAAATCCAGGCCCTCAGAGGCGTCTGGAAATGTAGAAGAGTTCTAGTTCAGAGACCATACTCAGCTGCGTACAGCCTGACGACATAAGGCAATCAGAACTATCGAGTAAGACTGGATGAACACGTCAATATACTCCAGCAAGGACGGACCATACAGGTCTACCGTACCACTCTAAACAGAGAGGGCGCCCCTATCGGATTATACTTCGGGCCGTTGACATCAGGGGTAAGCACCGTCACAGTGCCACCACCAACATTCCTACATTGGTTTTAATAGTTTGCCGCCGCTCATTGCCTGCAGGACCAGATAATCGGAGGCCGAGAAACTGATCACATGATCATTTACAACCAATCATGGTCGAGTTCTGCCCGGTTTAGTGAATATTTACCCACAAGGCGGAAGCCTGAGGGAGAAGGACGGTCACTTGCTCGATAGTCGCTGCAGCCAAAGAAGTGGAGAGAGAAGGAATGGCAACAGAGGTGTGAGGCTAATAATATCTATGTCTCCCGGCCGGTCGCGCGGCCGTCACGGTTGGGTGATTGCATACACTAGTTCCCCGGAAATCCGTCAGGGGGCACGGCGTCAGTGGTGTCAGAGTAGGGGGGCAGGAGGAGGGGGGGGCGGCCGCCAACTCCAAAAATCGTCACCACCTTCAAATTTAAGTCTCTCAAGTAAGTGTTTTATACTTGTAAGTGACCTGAATTGACCCAGTCTCCACATTTCAAAGTTTGTGTGCATTGTCAATGCCGGTCACAGAGCCTCCGTCAGCCACCCGCCCAATACAAATACAGCCAGATTGTTTTGAGACAACCACACACTCTATATACATGTTGATATTTTTGGAATCTAATCTCATCATTTATGAATGTATCTAAATCTAAGTAATTCTCCATGTAACATATTTCCGCTATTTTAAATCAATAAATAATGTAACGGAACACGCGGACGACCAGATATGAGTGCACAAGCGTTGACAACCTTTATTCAAGGTAAATGAGCTACAGCCAAGGCCGCTCGAAGCCTTTAATCCTTTGATGTGTATTGCTCAGAGTCTAGCAGATGACTGCCTGAAAAGCAGACGTCCTTTGTGTATATACTGGGCGGATGACGTCAGCTCGAGGAATCTCACCCCCGGGAGAACCGACGAGACCGGCCACCCCCGCGGGACCAATCCCGCCAACGCCCCCGCGGGGGAGAGCTGACCCCACCCGCCCGCTACACTCTTCCCTCCTTAATTTCAGCCGTGGCTTCTATTACCAGCACACGGTGCCCCAGAGGGGGGCCAAGTTTACGAAGAGGGAATAAACACTTCTTGAATTACTGCTTTAACAGTTACTAAACGCTTTAACAGTTACTAAAACTTCAACTGATTTTAATCTTCTTGGCACCGAACATCGTTGACGAACAAGGCCACCCGCACCTGGTGCTCGCCGCTCCCGCACCTGGTGCTCGCCGCTCCCGCACCTGGTGCTCGCCGCTGTCCGCACCTGGTGCTCGCCGCTGTCCGCACCTGGTGCTCGCCGCTGTCCGCACCTGGTGCTCGCCGCTCCCGCACCTGGTGCTCGCCGCTCCCGCACCTGGTGCTCGCCGCTCCCGCACCTGGTGCTCGCCCTCTACATGCAAGTGCCTGGCATGCCAGTGCCCTGCGCTCCTGTGCCCTGTGCTACTGTGCCCTGCGCTCCTGTGCTCCTGTGCTCTGCACTCCCTGTGCCCTGCACTTTTTGTGACTGCACTCCCTGTGCCCTGCACCTGCACCCTGCACTCCCTGCGCCCTGGACTCCTATGCCCTGCACTCCCATGCCCTGTGCTCCAATGTTCTGCACCACTGGGGAGCCGTCCTAACCCGATCTTCTGGGGGCTCGTCTTCACCCTGATCTTCGGGGGCTCGTCCTCACCCTGATCTTCGGCGCTCATCCTCAGCCCGACCTGCCAGGGGCTCGTCCTCATCCCGACCTGCCGGGGGCTTGTCCTCACCCCGACCTGCCGGGGCTCGTCCTCATCCCAATCTGCCGGGGGCTCGTCCTCATCCCGACCTGCCGGGGCTCGTCCATACCCCGACCTGCAGGTGGCTCGTCCTCACCCCGACCTGCCGGGGGCTCGTCCACACCCCGACCTGCGGGGGGCTCATCCTCCCCCCGACCTGCCGGGGGCTCGTCCTAACCCCGACCTGCCGGGGGCTTGTCCTCACCCCGACCTGCCGGGGGCTCGTCCACACCCTGACCTGCCGGGGGCTCGTCCTCACCCCTACCTGCCAGGGGCTCGTCCACACCCCGACCTGCCAGGGGCTTGTCCTCACCCCGACCTGCCGAGGGCTCGTCCTCACCCCAACCTCTCGGGGGCTCGTCCTCACCCCAACCTCTCGGGGGCTCGACCTCACCCCGACCTGCCGGGGGCTCGTCC
This sequence comes from Alentia gelatinosa, assembly GCA_950022655.1. Taxonomy (NCBI): domain Eukaryota; kingdom Metazoa; phylum Annelida; class Polychaeta; order Phyllodocida; family Polynoidae; genus Alentia; species Alentia gelatinosa. Next base: position 28,396,236 of record OX465589.1, read on the forward strand.
TCACATCGACCTCCTGGGGGCTTGTCAACACCCGGGTCTGCCAGGGCTCATCAACACCCCGGCCTGCCAGGGGGTCATCCTCACCCCGACCTCCTGAGGGCTCATCCTCACCCCGATCTGCCGGGGATCGTCCTCACCCTGACTTGCCGGGGGCTCGTCCTCACCCTGATCTGCCGGGGGCTCGTCCTCACCCAGACCTGCCGGTGGCTCGTCCACACCCCGACCTGCCGGGGGCTCGTCCCCACCCCGACCCGCGGGGGGCTCGTCCTCACCCTGACCCCCGGGGCTCGTCCTCACCCCGACCTGCTGGGGGCTCGTCCTCACCCCGACCTGCCGGGGGCTCGTCCTCACCCCGACCTGCCGGGGGCTAGTCCACACCCCGACCTCTCGGGGGGCCGTCCTCTCTCCAGGGGCCGCCTTCTCCCAGCCCCAGACTGGCCCAGACTGGCCCAGTGCCTAGTTCAGACCCAGAGCCCTGGACTGGCCCAGTGCCTAGTCCAGTGCCTAGTTCAGACTCAGAGCCCTGGACTGGCCCAGTGCCTAGTCCAGTCTCCTATCGCGGTCCCCGCGGAGACCACCGCCCCCGCGGAGAACGACGTCCCCACGAAGACCGCCGTCCCCGCAGAGACCGCCGTCCCCGCAGAGACCGCCGTCCCCGCAGAGACCGCCGTCCCTCCGATCTTCCGAGGGAGCGCTGCATCCTCCTCGGGGGCCCACTCTCCTCGGGGGCTGCACTCTCAACAGGGGGCCACACTCTCCATGGGGGCCGCATCCTCCTCGGGGGCCCACTCTCCCTGGGGGCCGTACTCTCCTCGGGGGCCGCACTCTCCCCGGGGGCCGCACTCACCGCGGGGGCCGCGCCCTCCGCGGGGGCACTCTCCACAGGGGGCCACACTCTCCACGGGGGCCGCATCCTCCTCAAGGGCCCACTCTCCCCGGGGTCCGCACTCTCCGCGGGGGCCCACTCTCCCCGGGGTCCGCACTCTCCCCGGGATCTGCACTCTCCGCGGGGGCCGCACTCGCCGTATATATAGAGTCTTTTTCTGGTAAGTATTCCGCACCGCGGTCCGCAGCGTCCGCAACGGAGTCCGCAGCGTATTCTGCCCCCCGCACCGTCTTTTGAGCCCCCGCACCGTCAAGCGCGTATCCCAGGGTGCTTAGCGACAATGTATGGGGCTCCAAACGGGTCGTAAACGCGTTTTAGTCTACTCAAGGACTCAAGGTCATGTTATCCACTCCCATGTATCAACTTCAAATCTTGGGGATGTGGGGATGTAGTGATGTAGGATGTAGGGATGTAGAATGTAGTGATGCAGGATGTGGGGATGTAGTGATGCCGGATGTGGGGAAGTAATGATGTAGGATGTAGTGAAGTAGGATGTAGAATGAAGTGATGTAGTATGTGGGGATGTAGTGATGTAGGATGTAGGAATGTAGGATGTAGTGATGTAGGATGTAGGGATGTAGTGATGTAGGATGTAGGCACCAAGCTGCCCCTCCACCATGCTGCCCCTCCACCATGCTGCCCCTCCATCATACTGCCCCTCCACCATACTGCCCCTCTATCATACTGCCCCTCCACCATACTGTCCCTCCACCATACTGCCCCTCTATCATACTGTCCCTCCACCATACTGCCCCTTTCCCATACTGCCCCTCTACTACACTGCCCCTCCACTATACTGCCCCTCCACCATACTGCCCCTCTCCCATACTGCCCCTCTCCCATACTGCCCCTACACAATACTGCCCCTTTTTCATATTGCCCCTCCAAGTACTACACTGGCCCTCCACTATACTCCGCTATGACAACCTCTGGTCTAGGTCTGGTAGGGTTTGCAAATTGACTAATTTATCGCATTATCGTTACCGCTGTGCGGCCAATACTGCCTCTTCGCCATACTACCCCGCCACCTATACTGTCCCTCCAATATACTCAACAATACTGTCCCTCAACCATACTGCCCCTTCACCATACTGCCCCTCTACCATACTGCCCCTCCACTATACTACCCTACATGTATGGATGTAATGATGTTGGGATGTGGGGAAGTAGGATGTGGGGATGTATGGATATATGGATGTGGAGATGTAGGATGTAGGGATGTAGGATGTATGCATGTGGAGATGTGGGGATGTAGGATGTATTGATGTGGAGATGTGGAGATGTGGGGATGTAGGATGTGGAGATGTAGGATGTAGGGATGTAATGGTGTAGGGATGTGGGGAAGTAGGATGTGGGATGTATGGATATATGGATGTGGAGATGTAGGGATGTAGGGTGTAGGGATGTGGGGATGTAGGATGTGGGGATGTATGGATGTAGTGATTTAGGGATGTGGGAATGTAGGGATGTAGGATGTATGGATGTAGGGATGTAGGATGTGGGGATGTAGGATGTGGGGATGTAGGATGTGGGGATGTATGGATGTATGGTTGTAGTGATGTAGGGATGGATGTGGAGATGTGGGGATGTAAGATGTCGGGATGTGGGGATGTAGGCTGTAGGGATGTAGGATGTATGGATGTGGAGATGTGGGGATGTAGGATGTAGGGATGTAGGATGTAGGGTAGCATAGTGGAGGGGCAGTATGGTTGAGGGACAGTATTGTTGAGTATATTGGAGGGACAGTATAGGTGGCGGGGTTGTTGGCTCCATAATTTCACGAGTCGAAGACGAGTGATATTACGGAGCCAACCTAAATACCTACCAAAAAAAGGCTCTATACTATTGCACGCACGCACAGATTATTAACAGTCGGCGCCCCATAGGATATGACCTACCTGCGGTGCACTTTGAACCGGACCGTACGTTGTGCATACATTAACCTACTTAGGGCTGACAGAGACGGTGCGGAGGGCGGATTTGACCTAGTATAGGTTTCAAATAGGATTATAGAGGCAGGGCCTAGTACGATTCAGGGTGCGGGAAGCGAAATACGGTGCGGACCGCGGTGCGGAATACCTACCAAAATGAGGCTATATATCGCCGCGGGGCCGCACCCGCCGCGGGGGCCGCACTCTCCCCAGAGGCGGCACTTATAGAGCCTTTTTTTGGTAAGTATTCCGCACCGCGGTCCGCACCGTATTCCGACTCCCGCACCGTCAATCGTACTATATAATCCTATATGAAACCCAAACTAGGTCAAATCCGCCCACCGCACCGCCTCAAGTAGGTTAATGTATGCAGAACGTACGGTCCGCTCCATATTCGACCTTAGGTAGGTCAAATGCTATGGGGAGTCGCTTGTTAATAATCCGTGCGTGGGTGCATATATACACCTTGTCCAAATTCAAACCACAGGGTTTGAGCAGGCATGGATTTAGTTATGTTTATTTGTGGTGTGGTAACCATAAGGCAACCTGAAGGCAGACAAATGCGTAGTGGACGAATGTGTCATATAATTATCAATATACCCAGTTTGAATTACGTGGATAATATAATAAGGCATCGGACGGTGAAGTGGTGATACACTGTAAAAAAGGTGTTTGGTTTTACTTACTAGATTCTCTAAACACCGTTTAATTCCTGCACACTTTGATATTTACACACATGTATTTAAACACCATTATATTCTAAACGCTTTTTCTGCTACTTAAACACTTATATTTTACACACATATATTTAAACACCATCATATTCTAAACGCTTTTTCTGCTACTTCAGTCCGTTAATATGTATGTAGATGTGTATAGAGGTAGATGGGTAGGCTGGTAGATGGGTAGGCTGGTAGATGGGTAGGCTGGTAGATGGGTAGGCAAGTAGATGGGTAGGCAGGTATATTGGTATGCAGGTAGATGGGTAGGCAGGTAGATGGGTAGGCAAGTAGATGGGTAGGCAGGTAGATTGATAGGCCTTATGGCCATGGGAGGAAACGGAGTGCAGAGTATTATCCTACCCCTAATAAAAACACGCCATAAGCTTAACATTAGCTAATTTTATGTGGCATGCCGTGACATAAAGTGTGATTTATGCCTCTAGGGGCATAAAAAAGTTGACCAATCAGCGACCAGGTTGTGAGCTACTCTGAAAAAAGTTCCAGTTGCACTAAAAACACCCATTCAAATGTTTGCTCACCTGATACAGAATATTTCGAGTGGTTTATGAAACCAGCCCCACCCCAAACGTCATTCTATTATAAACAATAAATACACACTTAAGGAAATCGAGTCATATTTGCCCACCAATGTACATATAATTAATGATCGCTCCCAGCTCTGTTTTGGTCACATAACATCTAAAAATAGAAAATCCATGATTAACCAGCAATAATTCACACACTTTCCATTAGAATTGGGTTTTGAAATTTATATGCCACTTAAGTGAATATATACCATAACCATCTTCTATTCATTAATATTAAACTGATTACGATATTTGCACACTTTTAGACATTAATATCGGAATAAGTTCAGTGACTACATGGGGAACTATATCCTCTCCTAGAGCAGACCGAACCACTGCTGTGTAGGCAAATAACTTAGCGGCAAAGTATCACAGGCTGTGAACAGTGACTTGCGGCGTAACAAAAATGGATTTATACGCAATATTGACTGGATTTCTGTGAGTTCTTGCATATTTCTAATATTATAAAGTCCTAGAGACGGGGTAGGATAAATACGAAACTGAACTCGAGTTTGACTTGTCCACTCCGGTCAGATCTGCTCCTTACTTTGGCTGGTTCCCCCTGCTGCTAAGAGTCTAATTCCGCCGTGCCCCCTAGCGGATGACCGGGGAACCAGCGTACTCCTTACTACACTCGGCTACGCCTCGCGTAGTAATCCACGAACTAAAAAAGTCCACATGGTGGTTTCCGGATTATATATATCCATCTACCTGCCTACCCATCTACCAGCCTACCCATCTACCAGCCTACCCATCTACCAGCCTACCCATCTACCTCTATACACATCTACATACATATTAACGGACTGATGGCATTTGGACTGATGGCACCACTTCGGACTGATGGATGGGGGGGGGGGGAGGGAAGGGGGCTAGTTTTATTTTGATTTGTCCGTTTTTTCTTTCAATATTTCCGGGGGAGGGGGTTCGAAAGTTATTTTTAAGGGGGGGGGAACAAATGTGTTTCAGGTGCTTCTGTATCGGGGCAGAGGGTAACTTTTGTATTTTCATGGAGACAGGGAACTTATTTCTGTAACTCCTGGGCGGGGGGGGGGGGGGGGGACTAATTCTAATTTCTAATTTTTCCATGTTGGGAAATAAAATTCATGGGAGGTACTTTATTTTTGCTTTTGTTATTTCTGTGGGGTGCTCGGTTTAAGAAAAGATCTCAGGGGAATTGGGCAAATTTATTCTGGTGCCCTCTGTGGGAGGGGGGGGGGGACTAATTTCATCTTTATTTTATATGTTTTTTTCTATATTTCCTAAGGGGGCTTTAAAAACAATTTGGGGGTGGCAATTTTTTTCAAGTGCCTCTGTGGACGGTGGTGTGTGATATTTTTTTACTATTGTAACGGAACACGCGGACGACCAGATATGAGTGCACAAGCGTTGACAACCTTTATTCAAGGTAAATGAGCTACAGCCAAGGCCGCTCGAAGCCTTTAATCCTTTGATGTGTATCGCTCAGAGTCTAGCAGAAGAAGCCCTGTAAAGGCAGACGTGCCTTGTTTATATAGTGGACGGGTGACGTCAGCCCTCGAGGGATCTCGCCCCCCGGGAGATCCGACGAGACCGGCCCTCCCCCCCCCCCCCCCCCCCGCGGGGAGGCACTGATCCCGCCAGCATCCCCCGCGGGGGAGAGCTGACTCCACCTGCCCGCTACGCTCTTCCCTCCTTAATTTCAGCCGTGGCTTCTATTACCAGCACACGGTGCCCCAGAGGGGGGCCAAGTTTACGAAGAGGGAATAAACACTGTTCTTGAATTACTGAAATCTCTTAAACAAGAAACGCTTTAACAGTTACTAAAAACTTTGACTGATTTTAATCTTCTTGGCACCGAACATCGTTGACGAACAAGGTTCTTCCCCACCGTCGACGAACAAGGTTCTTCCCCACCTTCGACGAACAAGGCCACCTGTGACACACTGGTCCCGCACTCGGTGCTCGCCGCTCTCCGCACCCGGTGCTTGCCGCTCTCCGCACCGGTGCTCGCCTTCTGCATGCAAGTGCCTGGCATGCCAGTGCCCTGCGCGCTGTGCTACTGTGCCCTGGGCTCCTGTGCTCTGCACTCCTGTGCCCTGCACACCTGTGCTCTGCACTCCCTGCGCCCTGCGCTCCTGTGCTCTGCACTCCTGTGTCCTGCACACCTGTGCTCTGCACTCCCTGCGCCCTGCACTCCCTGTGCCCTGCACTCTATGTGACTGCACTCCCTGTGCCCTGCACCTGCACCCTGCACTCCCTGCGCCCTGGACTCCTATGCCCTGCACTCCCATGCCCTGTGCTCCAGTGTCCTGCACCACTGGGGAGCCGTCCTCACCCCAATCTTCTGGGGGCTCTTCTTCACCCCAATCTTCCGGGGGCTTGTCCCCACCCAGATCTCCTGGGGGCTCGTCCCCACCCCGCTCTTCCGGGGTCTCGTCCTCACCCTGATCTCCAGGGGGCTTGTCTTCACCCTGACCTGCCAGGGGCTCATCCTCACCCCGACCTGCTGGGGGCCCGTCCACACCCTGACCTGTCAGGGGCTCGTCCTCGCCCCAATATCCCGGGGGCTCATCTACACCCCAATCTCCCGGGGGCTTGTCCTCACCCCAATATCCTGGGGGCTCGTCTTCCACCTTCTAGGGGAGGAGGCGACATACTTTCTGGGGGAGGTTGCACTTTCCCCGCATTTCCGGGGGAGACCGCGCTCCCGGAGGAGACAGCCCCAGACTGGCCCAGTGCCTAGTCCAGACTCAGAGCCCTGGACTGGCCCAATGCCTAGTCCAGACTCAGAGCCCCAGACTCCTGTGCTCTGCCAACAGACACTCGTCCTCACCCCGATCTCCCGGGGGCTCATCCTCACCCTGATCTTCCGGGGGCTCGTCCTCACCCCGATCTGCTGGGGGCTCATCCTCACCCCGATCTGCCCGGGGCTCTTCCTCACCCTGATCTTCTGGGGGCTCGTCCCCACCCCGATCTGCCGGGGGCTCGTCCTCACCCCGATCTTCTGGGGGCTCGTCTTCAACCTTCTAGGGGAGGAGGCGACATACTTTCCGGGGGAGGCTGCACTTTCCCCCGATTTCCCGGGGAGACCGCGCTCCCGGAGGAGACAGCCCCAGACTGGCCCAGTGCCTAGTCCAGACTGAAAGCCCTGGACTGGCCCAATGCCTAGTCCAGACTCAGAGCCCCAGACTCCTGTGCCCTGCCAACAGACACTCGTCCTCACCCCGATCTCCCGGGGGCTCATCCTCACCCCGATCTGCTGGGGGCTCGTCCTCACCCCGATCTGCCCGGGGCTCGTCCCCACCCCGATCTGCCGGGGGCTCGTCCTCGACCCGATCTTCTGGGGGCTCGTCTTCCACTTTCTGGGGGAGGAGGCAACGTACTTTCCGGGGGAGGCCGCACTTTCCCCGCATTTCCGGGGGAGACCGCGCTCCCGGAGGAGACAGCCCCAGACTGGAAAAGTGCCTAGTCCAGACTCAGAGCCCTGGACTGGCCCAATGCCTAGTCCAGACTCAGAGCCCCAGACTCCTGTGCTCTGCCAACAGACATTCGTCCTCACCCCGATCTCCCGGGGGCTCATCCTCACCCCGATCTCCCGGGGGCTCATCCGCACCCCGATCTGCTGGGGGCTCGCCCTCACCCCGATCTGCTGGAGGCTCGTCCTCACCCCGATCTCCTGGGGGCTCGTCCCCACCCCGATCTCCTGGGGGCTCGTACTCACCCCGCTCTTCCGGGGTCTCGTCCTCACCCCAATCTCCCGGGGGCTTGTCCTCACCCTGACCTGCCAGGGGCTCGTCCTCACCCTGATCTTCTGGGGGCTCGTCCTCACCCCGTTCTGCCGGGGGCTGCATTCTCCATGGGGGCCGCACTCTGCCCGGGGGCTGCACACTCCGCGGGGGCCGCACTTTGCCCGGGGGCCGCACTCTGCCATGGAGCCGCACTCGCCTTGGGGGCTGCACTCTCCACGGAAGATGCACTCTCCACGGGGACCGTGCACCCTCCACGGGGGCCACACTCTCCACAGGGGCTGCACTCTCCCCAGGGCCGCACTCTTCTCGGGGATTATGCTCTCCTCGGGGGCCGCACTCTCCACAGGGGCGGCACTCTGCCCGGGGTCCGCACTCTCCACAGGGTCCGCACTCTCCACAGGGGCGGCACATTGCCCAAGGTCCACACTCTCCGCGGGGTCCGCACTCTCCGCGGGGTCCGCACTCTCCGCGGGGTCCGCACTCTCCGCGGGGGCCGCACACTCCGCGGGGGCCGCACTCTCCGCGGGCGCCGCACTCTCCGCGGGGGCCGCACTCTGACCGGGGGCCGCACTCTCCGCGGGGGCCGCACTCTGACCGGGTGGCCGCACTTTGCCTGGGGGCGCATTCTCCGCGGGGGCCGCACTCTCCGCGGGGGCCGCACTCTCCGCGGGGGCCGCACTCTCCGCGGGGGCCGCACTCTGCCCGGGGGCCGCACTCTCCGCGGGGGCCGCACTCTCCGCGGGGGCCGCACTCTCCGCAGGGGCCGCACTCTCCGCGGGGGCCGCACTCTGCCCGGGGGCTGCACACTCCCCACCCAGACCTGCCTGGGGGGTTGCACTCTCCACAGGGGGGTTGCACTCTCCACAGGGGGCCACACTCTCCACGGGGGCCATCCTGTCCCTGGGGGCTGCACCCTACACAGGGGCCGCACCTTCCATGGGGGCCGCACCTTCCATGAGGGCCGCACCTTCCATGGGGGCCGCACCTTCCATGGGGGCCGCAATCGCCGCGGGGGCGACACTCTCCACAGGGGTGCAGCACTCTCCCCGGTCTCCACGGGGGCCACACTCTCCCTGGTCTCCTGGAGGTGCCGCACTCTTCCCAGGTCTACCGGGAGTCGCACCTTCCCCCTGTGTAGAGCCGTCTCCACCGAAATCCGCCGCCCCGGCGGAGAGCACTCCCCGGTCTCCCGATTGGCCGCACTCGCCGCGGGGGTTGCCGTCCCCCCCCCCCCCCCCCCCCCCCGCGGGGGTTGCCGTCCCCCTGTGGGGGTTGCCGTCCCCCCGCGGGGATAGCAGCGAAGTCTGCCGCGAAGTCACCCGAATGCGGACTATGAATTCTCAATGACCTCTGGCGTCCTCTCGTCTTACTTGACTAATCTGCAGACACGATCTCTCTCAGGAATCGCTGACATGTTTCCTGCCTACTGCATGGTAAACTGCCTACTGCCCCTCGCCGTTTTGCTTCCTGCTTGTTTCCTGCACTGTATCATGTCTGTCCGCGACCGTAAAATCAGGGAATAAATCCCACCGCTGCCACCAATGTAACGGAACACGCGGACGACCAGATATGAGTGCACAAGCGTTGACAACCTTTATTCAAGGTAAATGAGCTACAGCCAAGGCCGCTCGAAGCCTTTAATCCTTTGATGTGTATCGCTCAGAGTCTAGCAGAAGAAGCCCTGTAAAGGCAGACGTGCCTTGTTTATATAGTGGACGGGTGACGTCAGCCCTCGAGGGATCTCGCCCCCCGGGAGATCCGACGAGACCGGCCCTCCCCCGCGGAGAGGCTCCCCCGCGGGGGAGGCCCCCCCCCCCCCCCTACCCCCGCAGGGAGGCACCGATCCCGCCATCATCCCCCGCGGGGGAGAGCTGACCCCACCTGCCCACTACACTATTTTCATGGGAGCAGGGGACTTACTTTAATAAATCTGTGGGGGCTAATTTCATTTGTCCATGGTGGTCCTAATATTTTTGGTATTGGAGAGGGAGGGATTTTTGAGAAACAAAATTTGTATTGCCATTTATATTGGATGTATTGTATTGGTTGTTGCGATCTTGATATATGGCAATAAAGTCTACATGTATATAAAACAAAGTACTTTTGTCACAGTTTTTTTTATACAATATCTATGATATAACTGTAATTATTATATACGAGAAGATGATAATAAAATCTTTTAGGGAGTTCCTTAGGTTGAACACTTTGTGTGTAAACACTTCCTGAAGATAAACACTTAATGATTAAACACTTCTTAAAGTTAAACCCTTTGTAATTAAACACTTCCTAAAGCTAAACACTTGTTATATAAACGCTTCCTAATGTTAAACACTATGTATGTAAACACTTCCAAATCCCAAACACTATGAATATAAACACTTCCCAAACTTAAACACTATAAAACTAAACTCTTTGCAATTAAACACTTTCCAAAATTAAACACTTTTTACCTAAACATGTTTAAAGTTAAACGTGTTTACCCCAAAAAAGCGTTTAGAAAAGTGGGACAAGAAAGTGTTCAAATAAGTGTTTAACTTCTAAACACTGGCGTGTGGATAGCAAACACCGTTTTTACAGTGTAGATTCCCGGGGATGGATGGTCTGGTTGGCTTAGAAGTGATATATAATAAAGGTTTACTACACTAATCGGCGTTATGACGCAAATGGCGCCCCATAATTTGCTGCTAAGCACCCTGGGATACGCGCTTGACGGTGCGGGGGCTCAAAAGACGGTGCGGGGGGCGGAATACGCTGCGGACTCCGTTGCGGACGCTGCGGACCGCGGTGCGGAATACTTACCAAAATAAAGCTCTATAGCACTCTCTCCGGGACGGCCTTTTTTTTGTAAGTATTCCGCACCGCGGTCCGCGCCGTATTTCGCCTCCCACATCGCGAATCGTACTAGGCCCTGCCTATATAATCCTATTTGAAACCCGAACTAGGTCAAATTCGCCCGCCGTACTGTCCTAAGTAGGTTAATATATGCACCACACACGGTCTTGTCCCAATTACACCGCAAATAGGTCAAATCCTATGGGGCGCCGACTGTTTTTTTAAGATTTTTATTTATACTGGAGTGTTCGGTTCGGAGTGCTTCACCCCTATCCTCCACCGTCTCCAGTCTCGACATTCACAGTTCACCCACGCCCAGGGTATGGGCTTACATGAAACATAACAGATGTCGATGATAACTAGAATTGTCAAAACGATGCTGTCATTTGTTGAATCAGTGAAACACACTTGTCCACACCCGTGTTGGTCCAAAACAATGTGAGTTATCCTTCTGTTAACTTAGAAGTGTTATTTGGTAAAGGTCTGTGCGTTAATTCTGTGGAAAACGGCGATCAAAGTGAAGCCTTTCCCTGCTTTGTTTACATGTCACAGCGCACGCGGCTCCGGCCGGAACTCCCGAGTGGCCGCACATGCGCAAGTACTGGCAATCCCTCTATTGTTATCGGGCTACATCATCCTACATCCCTACATCCTACATCCCTAAATTTTCAGTACACTAAAACGCGTTTACGACCCGTTTGGAGCCCTATAATTTGGCGCTAAGCACCCTGGGATACGCGCTGGACGGTGCAGGGGCTCAAAAGACGGTGCGGGGAGCGGAATACGCTGCGCACTCCGTTGCGGACCGCGGTGCGGAATACTTACCAAAAAAAGGCTCTATAGGCACTCTCCGCGGGGGCGGCACTCTGCCAGTGGGCCGCACTCTGCCAGGGGGCTGCACCCTCCGCGGGGTCCCCGTGCCGTGCTCTTCCTGGTCTCCTGGGGGTGCCGCACCTTCCCCTGCATGTGTATAGCCGTCTCCGCCGAGATCTGCCGCCCCCGCGGAGAGCGGTTACTGGAGAACTCGGCCCGTAACGAACTCGACCCGTAGTTGTCAGGAGAACTCGACCCGTTTTGGAGAAATCCATTGGAGAACTCGACCCGTTCCAGATACTTATGAATAAGACATTTTGATATACAAGTAAAGGGCTGATTAGTTAACTTTTAGACAAATAAACCAGCGCATATAGAAAATAATTCCAGCTAGGTTTAGGGTTAGGGAGAGGGTTAGAGATAGGGTTAGGGTTAGGGTTAGGGTTAGGGATAGGGATAGCGTTAAGGGTATGGTGTTCTGTATGTTTTCTTCCCCAGAGTAGACCAAATTTTAGGTCAAGATAACATCCTAACTACTAAATTTAGTATTTATTCACAGTTGAGATACGTGAGTAGGGAAGATTTAACACGGGTCGAGTTCGTTACGGGTCGAGTTCTTAAAACGGGTCGAGTTCGTTACGGGTCGAGTTTTTTACGGGTCGACTTCGTTACGGGTCGAGTTCTCCAGTATTCCGGAGAGCACCCCCCGGTCTCCCGATTGGCCGCACTCTCCCCGGGGGCCGCCCCTCTCCCCGGGCGCCGCACTCACCCACTGTATAGCTGTCTCCGCCTAAATCCGCCGCCCCCACGGAGAGCACTCCCCGGACTGCCAATCGGCCGCGCCCTTCCCGGGGGCCGCCCTTCTCCCCAGAAGCTGCACTCTCCTCGGGGGCCACACTCTCCCCGGGGGCGCGACTGCCGGCAGCCGCGAAGTCACCCCAATGCGGACTAAGAAATGTAGACGTCCTCTGGCCTTATATATATACTTGGCAAGGTAGCAGGAGCGGAATTTAGACAGCTGCTCTCTCGAAGATCGCTGGTGTCTCTTGCCTACTGCATGGTAAACTGCCTACTGCATTTTTCCACTGAATCGTTCCTGGGCCTTTCCTCTCGCCATAGGCTGCCTGCTTGTTTCCTGCACTTTATCGTGTCTGTCCGCGGCCGTAAAATCAGGGAATAAATCTCACCGCTGCCACCAATGTAACGGAACACGCGGACGACCAGATATGAGTGCACAAGCGTTGACGACCTTTATACAAGGTAAATGAGCTACAGCCAAGGCCGCTCGAAGCCTTTAATCCTTTGATGTGTATTGCTCAGAGTCTAGCAGATGACTGCCTGAATAGCAGACGTCATGACGTCAGCTCGAGGAATCTCACCCCCCGGGAGAACCGACGAGACTGGCCACCCCCGCGGGGGAGGAGGGCTCCCCCGCGGGGGAGGACCAATCCCGCCAACGCTCCCGCGGGGCAGAGCTGACTCCACCCGCCCGCTACAATAAGCTCTTATTCATTCTTTTGAATCGCCCATAATACCCCTATAGAGGGTAGCCCGCCAGGAGAGGTGAAGGATCATTGGCTACAGCTGTCCTTTCCCAAGTTAATCAAACCCAAACCCTCATAAGACCTCTCCTCGGGGCTTTTTCTTTCGTTGCACAGAAAATAAAACGACCCCCAAGACAAAATAAGCCTGAAAAAAACTTTAGAGGAGACTTGGAACGAGGCTTCGTAATGCTTGCAAGTGGTATTTCTTTTAAATAATTTCATCATTTCTAATTATAAATGCATCTAAGTATCTCCGTAATTCTCCATCTAAAACATCCAGTTTATATTCCAGTCACAATTAACATATTTCCGCTAGTTTAGATAAATAAATAAGGTTTCATTTGTTATCACGAATCACCCACGATGACCCTATAGAGTGTTGCCCGCCAGGAGAGGTGAAGGGACGAGGTATCCTGGTCATACTATAGTAACACATTAACAACAGTAACGAACTTCTACATAGCCTAATGAATATGTAGTGGCGTGGATGTTGAGTGGTGGTGTACCTCTTCTTCGTCAGAGGGTGCAGTCGTGTTGTATGCCTCGTTTGAACCCGTACACACAGAAGTGCTATGGGTTTTTCTCTTAGCCTGATAAAAACGTCCTAAGGCTTAGCATTAGGAACTCGTACTCAACACACTTGTAAGTACGGTAACTCATACTCAATGGGCGATGAAAAAATAAATATGTCCAGGCTAAAATGAAATCAGAAACATATTCGTGTTTGGTCTGTGTCCCCGTTTGTGTTTAGTCTTGTTCGGTATTCACAGGGCTATCACCTCGTTCATACTATTGCACGCTCCAAACTCTATGGCGAACGGGGACACACCAAGTACTCATGAATTTCTTTCCTAGTGATTGCATTACCTGGTTTGATTAGTCCGTAGAGTAGGGTAGAACTTAACCACCGGGTACTATCTATACATTCACATCTGTGTAGTATTATAGGTGAATAGCTGGCATCCACTACAAATATATGTTAACTCATACAATGTTCATGGAAGAACAGCCCCCCCCCCCCCCAAGAACAAAATGCTTATAGGTTTGTTATGTTGTATAGAACATTACTATATACCCATGCCGTATATACTGTAAATACGCACCGTTTTGGCATATGACGTAAAAATATTGTACGGACCACTGGTCCGTACACTAAAATACGGACCACCTAGCCATACACATTTCTTAAAATTTTATGTTGTTAAGAAAAATGAAATTGATTTTTTTTTAAATTTCGGGTATATAGTAAATATATAACGTCCAACCATGCTTGTACAAGTCACAGAATTCGATGCTAATTTACCGTTTGTACGGAACTCGGCGTTAACGCCTCGGTCCGTACAAACGGTAAATTAGCATCTCGTTCTGTGACTTGTACAGCATGGTCAGGACGTTCTATATAAATACTACTCTAATACCAGTGTTTATATTGAATTTAGCGTGTATTAATTACATACAAACTTTCTATTCATGACAGGAAGGTGATGAAGTTTCAACTTCATCAATGAGGTCTCCGACAACACCACCACTCCCAAAGACTCCAACACCGACACGAAAGCGGAAGGTTGAGAATCTCCCAGTCAAGGAGGAACCATCAAAAACAGAACTAGCAAGTATTTTGCAGGATTTATCATCTTCGATGAATGCGGTGATAGCATATTCCAACAGAGAGAGGTCACACACTGAGATGTGGTGTGATCTACTTGCAAGAGATATGCAAACATTGAACGACGATGATCAAGACACAGTTCGCCGTGCTGTGAATACAGCAGTGGACAAGATAAAGAAAGGTAAGATCTTACCGACGCACTTTCCTATTTACCTTGGTCTCAGAGGATTTTTTTTCTCGCAATTCCAATATATAAAGTTATTATAAGAACATTATATAGTTTCTACTATAATTAACATTAAATATTTGATACAACCAGCAGCCCGGTTAATCATCTCAAACAGATGTTAATTATATATTTATATTTTCATTTTCATCATATATTTCAGGGGCAATGAAGGCCGATGATCTATACGACATGATCCATTCACAAGGTACCAAGCAGAAGAGGTCTTCAGAACCACAACACTAAAACAAATTTATGGGTCATATCAGACTGTATGGTACAACTTAAAGAATTCAGGGAATTAAAGTAAACCTAAACTTATGTTCTACATTTAGTGTTTATCAGATAGCCTGACATGTTTTCTATAGAATAAAATTGTTTATACCCAGATATGTGCACTTCTGTAGTTTTTTTGAAGACTTTACTGAGGGAAACTCACCAATGTAGGAACGTGCCACATATTCAGAATACTCCCAATCTAATTTTCCACAGACTTCCCTGTATAATGTGTACAAACTAAGTCTTGTGATATCTGAATAGTAGACATATAGGTATATTATTGTGTGCGATGGCTAGGCCCCTAAGTCATGTAATACTTTTGAAGAATAATTCAAATAATATGAACATCCAAAGTCTATGAAACATTTCACATCTCCGACATAAATTTACCAGGAAAGAAGTAATATGCCGTGATATATAGAGACATAGTTAGTGTGACTGAATGGAATCTGTTCAGAGATATTTTGATCAGAAATACTCAGCGAGTTTGAAGTCCAAAATGGTTGAAATCTATAATCCAGCCATGAATGAAGCATTCATGTTAATGATTGTATAAAAGGCACTCACACAATTTTGACCAAAAATGGCAAAATATGGAGGAACAGATGGAATTCAGTCACACTCATTGTGTCTCTTTATTATTATATACTTTGTCTCTTTATTATTAATATTATATACCTAGAAATCATTAAAGATACCATTCTACATCTCACTAAATGGAAAAATGAGTGGTCATGTGCTAGAGGGACGTTCTTTCGTCATCCAGTGACTCTCTCCGGAGGCAGGGTACACTGGTTACAAATTTTATATGATTGTTTGTTTTCAGGCAAGATTGAATATACAATTTGGAGAATACAGGCTTAGGCTACGTGGACGTCGTTTTGTACGTGCTCCTAGCTCCAGTTGTACGTCCTGAGCTCGTAGCCTAGACTGTATTCTATTTATTATTACCTACTATATTTAAAACGGTAGAATTCCGTCGAATCCGCTTGGAGAATCTCCCGCACATAGGGACAGAGTGAACCCAATCTAGGGTGGGAGACTGAAGGGCCACGAGAGTGAGATTCTCATGCAGTACTTAACTGAGTCCTGCTTCTCTTTTTTGTGTTTCTCTACACAGAGGATTTGTTTCTATCTGTACTGAAATCATAATTTAGAACTGTAGTTATCTAATTGCTTTGCCATGTGATCGGCCACGAGAATAGTCGGTAAAATCGCACTCTCCCCCCAGATCTTTCGCGGCGCTAGCGCTAGCTTAGTCTCTGCCCCAACCCAAAGCCTGTTCCCTGGGTATCCTCTAAAGACAGGGGGGACCAGCAAAGATCTCAGATTCAAAACAAGGCAACTGTCAAAAGTTATACAAGTCAAATAACTCACTATATCATTAGTTAGGAAATATAGGAGTTGTAAAATAGGGTTAACAGACAATCCAGCTGTTTCTAAAACCACTTTATGATGTGAATCTACCGGTACTGTTGATTAGACTGCCACTTCGAGTGAGCACATGTGTTATGTTGACAAACAAAACCCTGTAACACATGAGGTGCCTTCCAATGAAGAAAGTAATCTCTAAGACTATACTTGATTTGATACAACAAGTATCAGAAATGAGTGTAAATCATTTATCATATAACTAGATACATATATATATATACATGTAAACCACAAAATACTGCCCAAAGCACTAAGAATTTAAGATGTTTCAAAAACTGGCGTATGGGCCAGATTTGAGCCCAAACAGGCAGGTTGGGGCAGAGATATAAGCGGCCACAGGAAGTAGAGCGCAAGATCTCTGCTGGGAGAGTGGTAAAATCGGTGTCACATGAAATGATGCTTGGGAACTATTTTGGTAGTTTCCGGTATTAATAGTAGGGGGCGCCACTAAGCCCTCACCCTATTTCAAATACGACTCGACGAAGTCGCTAGTATACCCTCAAATCGTTATAATTAGTTAAATATTTACCTAATCGCCATTATCAAAGATACCGGGCACAGCATCGTGTACTCGAATCGTGGTTTTCGTGACAATGTCGCTCTTGTGCTCTGTTACTATGGCTATTGCATTGCTCACTCTCCGAACACATCCTCTGTTATACACGCTAGCTGAATAGCAGAGACTACAATTTGGAGAGTGACGTACTTATGACGTTGACAACGTGAAGCAGCGTCAAGGGATGCAATCGGACTTGTTGATATTGATCAGTCTCACATATTTAAGCAAGTTAAACTGTATTAGGTTAAAGCTACGCATTATATACCTTGATATTTGGTCATTACACACTTCAAGCCATTACATGGACGTTGTAACATGTCTGAAAGTCGGCGGGCACAGCATTGTGTACGTTGTTACGTCAACGATTTGTTTTCCACACTGCACCGCTAGAGCAACCTATAGAAATTTGTTTTGCGGAGTGATAAACCAGAGCGGCGCAGTGTGTTTGTTTTCATTTTGCGAGCTGACTGTTTCGACAGTGTCTGGCGCTATGGCAAGCCTATTTCATTTATATTTTTGACCTCATATTTCGATGTTTTATATTTATTAATGTATTGTATATATTTACTATATACCTACTGCCGTAATTGACGTAATTACTACACGCTACTCCCCATGATGTACTGCACAGCTGTGCAGTATATCAGGGTTCATTTCACGGTCGTAACGGATATGATTACGACGTCGATATTTAAAAATGGCCGACGGCGTCTCCGCTTCGACATCGGTAATGTTAACGTTAGAGTACATAAAGAAGACTTACTGAAATACTGTAAAATCAAAAATACATATATGAATTACAGAAAAACTTCGAAGTACAGTAATAAAAATCTGAATAAACATGGCAAGCACCTTAAAAACAAGAATGCAATGAGAGAACAACTGCTATGTTTTCTTCCCGACGTTTTCCCGCTGGTTCCCCGCTGGTTTGCAAGTGACAACAAGTGTTGCTATGCAGGTTGCTATGTGTGTTGCTATGCGACAATGTCACATCCGCATTCCACGATCGAAGCGAAAGCTAGGGTTCATGTCGACCGTTCTGTGCCCAAATTGGATTTAAAATGGCTCCTACAACTTAATTAAGGTAACTATATTAATGTTTTGAAGGTATATATAGTAAAAATAAAACGTTGTGCCTGTAAAAGTACAAATTTCGATCCTCACTCGGGCCCTGGGACGTTGACAGCTCGGTGTAAACACCTCGCTGTGAACGGCCCGGGGCCCGAGTTCGGATCGAAATTTGTAAGTTTACAGGAACATCGTTTTATTACTGTACTACATTCACAGGTTTAAACTGTGTATAATTACTGTCAATACTTAAAGGTTGCATTCAATATTTTTTACTATATTATATACCTAAAGGAGAATGTCTGACCAGTAATACAGACTTATTACCTACTATATTTAAAACGGTAGAATTCCGTCGAATCCGCTTGAAGTTGCTCCCGTACACAGAGACATAGTGAACCCGACCTAGGCCTGGAGATTGAATGCCCACGAGAGTGAGATTCTCGTGCAGTACTAAACTGTAAACTGCTACTCTTTTTTGTATTTCAATACTGAGACATACGTTTTCTCTCATGATTCATTTTGAGCAGTGCCGAAATTAAAGTTTAGTATTGTCGTTTTCTGATCTACTTTTCTTGTACATAATAAAACGTGAATGTAGGAGACCGCGTGTATTGTCGGCTACAACGAGACTTTGCTTAATCAAACCCAAATCCAATTATTTCGGAAATAAATGAGCTTTTTAAAATACTGCTGCCAACATAAATTAAACAAATCTAAATAAAATATTTAAATATCTTCACAATCTAAAATTTATCAAGACTGATTTTAAATGATATGTGTGTTGGTGTGCATTACAATATGCTGACGATTTGATACTATATCTTAGCGGGAAGAATACAGAAAGAGTTGCATATTTATTGCAGGAATCGTTGAACAAAGTACGTAACTGGTGTGTAGCCAATGGGATGTCGATAAATGTGCAAAAGACGCAAGTTGTTTGGTACACATCGGAGGTTAAGCGAAGGTATATTGAATTGGTAGCGATAAATTGTAATGGTAAAGAACTACAGA
The DNA here is from genome assembly GCA_950022655.1 of Alentia gelatinosa. NCBI lineage: Eukaryota > Metazoa > Annelida > Polychaeta > Phyllodocida > Polynoidae > Alentia > Alentia gelatinosa. The sequence goes on from OX465589.1 coordinate 28,415,471, forward strand.
CTGTAAATAAGTATAAATATTTGGGAGTGATTATCGCTTCACATCTGAATTTTGCCAGCCAACTAAAAGAAGCTAACTAAGTAAGATTTGTAATTCTATTAATCGAAATATTAGAAGTGGTTGTGCTGCATTGCAATTGTAATATCGACTATCTAGATTCTAGAAGAAATATGCAATTGTTAAAAATTATGTATAAACTGGCAGGTGATGCGGAGTTGTTGGATCGAAAAATCAGAAATACAAGAAGTGACTCACGATTGAAATTTTAATCTGTAAACTGTCAAATATATTTTTTTAATCTGAACGATTGGGTTTCATGATGATAATGCTACGGCTAAGGCTAAGACCTATATATCATCTCCAGGTAAAAAATTAATATTCGTCAGCCCGAAATATCATTCCGGTCCTTAGAAAAAATTTATATATCATCTCCACCATTATTCGTCCTATGTAATTTTATGTATTCATTAATTTTGTATAATAACCATTGTGTTAGAAATAATAGTTCAGATATGTATGATGTTATCATGTAGCATGAGTTGCAGATTTTTATGAATGATAAGACAAGGCAAATGTACATACTCTTCAACGTCGTCTTTATTCCACAAACATTTCCCACACATTCAGCGATACCAACACACTTCCCCACGGATTCAGCAAACAATAAACATAAGTTACATGGCCGTTTGCACCAGCTTTATTTAAACGACAACTCCCGGGTTGGCGTGACATCTCCGCGTTATCAGTGATGTAAGCATTTACAAGCCTACCCTCTCGGAACTCCTGAACTAATACACAAAGTTTGTCACACAAGGGTTTGACACGTCAATGTTGAACGTGTCAATCGTTTTCACATTGATTCAGCCAGAATATAACGGAATAAAACCTCAGGCTTAAATCACCAATGCAGATGTAATCTTCGTTGTCTAATCTTCAAAGTTGAAAAAAAAGGTTGGACAAAAGGACTATTCGTCCCATTAAATGGCTGATATATATCAGACCAACTATGACTGGCTATGTTTGCCTTCTGACAATGGCTTTTGGCTACACAAAAATACTCATCATAACTTCATTAATTCTCTTTCCCTCCCATCCTAAATACTTTTTTTTGCCTTAGAGCGATACTTCATATCGCTTTCTAAATTTCTTTCGAGATATCTGCCACTGACAACGATTTGTTTTTACCGATGTCACCAACAAAACAAAACAAAAAATAAGACATATTCTTTCACATTAGGTCAGACCTGAATTTAAATAGCTGGTACCATGGTCATAATAAATGTACACCTACATTAGGAGCTAACCATACATGAACAGAGTTGGGTAGAACCCTGTTAGTGTTCCACGCCATTACGTGGACAGCGTTTACTTAAAACAAACTCATTTATATGACCTTTTTTTTATTTTCCCTGGTAAGCAGACCATCCTGCAACCCCAGCCACTGAAAGGGGAGGGCGGTCTACTTAGCTGGGTTCTACTGTACTTTCGTCTTGTGATATACTTTCCATGTTACAACTTAACGTTTGGTCACCAGCCAAGGATGGACACCTTTCCCATCTCTCAAAGAAGTTAGATGGTATAGACCTGCAGATGACACTTCATAAAGCAGCCTATCGTAGAACAATCTCCACTTTTCGAAAGAATACAATGCATTAAACTTCCAAACCATTTATTCCAAATGGATATCTTTTAAGTCATTGGATCCAATAGTCATATAATTAGTAGAAAGCTGATGACGTCTTTACTTAAGTTGTAACTGTGTGTAGTTTGATATCACGTCGAAATTTCCTCTGCACAAGTCAATGACTCGGCATCGTGCTGGGCACCAACATTGGAGTTCCTCCCCGTATACTCCCCGCCTCACTTAAATACATCCTAGCCATCTTTGTAAGGTTTTCCCTTCTTCCCCAGAAGACTACCAAATCATTAAATCCTTACTCAAACCAAAAACAGATACACTTGGGGTCCTGGGGAATAATTACACTCTCCAGACATACAAGACCTACTACAACCTAAACACGAGTTCCGAAGGAGAAAAGACCAAGACTCGGCTTGGAGACTTATCGGGTGCGCCATCATGTGCACCTTATCCCTCCGCCTGGCGGTCATCATGATTATCACCATTCGCCCTCTGGAGGTGGGTTTCAATACTAATGAGGATGGTCAAAGTGTACCTTAACCACACACGACCATTTTGATCCTCAGATCGGGAGTCCCCATAAATGTCAGTGTGGGGATTTCTCTTATATTTAATATATATTATATATTACATTATATTATATATATTTCATATACTGCTCATGTGCAGCCTGTATCGGTGGGGCCATGAGGTGGCTGACGTGTACGAGATGACAATGCGTGATGGCCTGTGTATAAATGACTCCCCAGAGACACGCGCAGTACAAGGTAGCTCCATAATTCATGTAACTCACGTTGTATTAGTAGGAACACACTCCCACCATCAGTTCTGCCTGCTCGCAGTTCAGGTGTTAAATATTATTAGATGACATGCCCAGCTCCAGATTGAGGCGGGCTGCGACGTGCGCCACTCCAATTTGCCGCTCCTCAGTGGTGCCGGTCTTTGGCACTTGACCATCCTTGCATTCGGTCACCAGCACACCCCATGGTTTTAATGTTAAATGAATGAACAATGTGCTCACATGGTCTGTGATGAAAGCTAAGTGGGGGCTGCCTGCTCGGCCAGCCCGATCAGCTCTGTTGCAGTCCGGTGGCGAATCGTTTCGTCCATTGACGAGCGATTCGGTCATGCTCATCACGGTTCTGCATGTACTGCGTGGCAATGCTGCCGACAAGTGGGTCCGCCGGGTTACAGTCAGTGAGCAGTGAGCAGATGGAAAGCAGCACTTTGGAGATAGTCAGGGCCGGACTCCAGTTTTCCTTCAGAATATCTAGACAAATGTTGCCACCACTGTTAATGTTGCAGTGATAGATTCGTGTGCGGAACGTCACCTGAAAATATGAAAAATACTCATCAGTACTGATAATAAAATTATGATTTTATAGGAAGGAGACAACAGGGTAAAAAAAGGACAGGATAAGAACGGACCCTATTTCGTTGTCAGGTGGTCTCGTTAATGGGATCTACTCTATGTAAATGAAAATTTTCAAACATTGGGATAATGTCTCTTGATTTCGTATTGCCATGGTATAATCTTTCTGAATATTTTGTTATAATAAACACATGAGAGATACAACGTTGAAGTGCAACAATTGAAAACAATTGTTCTACAGTTGAAATTTCATTTGCTTGTCGGCTTCGTGCCTATACCCAGCATGTCTTCCCTGTTATTGATTTAGGTTCTATCCCAAAGGCCATGTCATTGGCTGCAAGAAACATACGAGACTCTACAACCTGTTTTGTTTGTTTTGGTAGTTTAACGTCCAATTTGTTCAATTAGACTTTCTCACATACATACACTGCCTTTTATCCACTGGTGGATTTGTGGACCAAAGATGAATTATTCAACAAGGCTAAAATGATGCCGTTATCTTACATACATACACTGCCTTTTATCCACTGGTGGATTTGTGAACAAGGACAAATTTTAGATCGTAATAGTGGATATGGGACTAGCGAAAAAAAGTATTCCAAAAGTGATAAGACCCTATAAGGGTCCAAAATTAAAAGAAATTAAAAGAAATTAAAATAATGCCTGTGGTCCCTGAAAGGGCCAGTGACTGTGGCTGCCAACTCTAGGGGTGCAGGGGACATACCAGACCTGGACTTGCGGAAAAAGCCCCTGGTGAAGGGGGCTTGACCAGGTCTGATAGTCTCTGCTAGACATTGTCAATGCCATTGACCATGCCCAATAAATCATGCCCAATAAATCATCCTGGTCCAAAATTGTGGTGGTTTGGATGGGGGCAGAGTCGCCGAACCAGTCAGGCAGGCACCAAGGCCAGATGTTAAAGGTAACAGTGAAACCATGCCACACCACTTTGTTTTCCGTGGGCCAAAAAAGGCCAAAACAGGTCTAGATGAGTTATCCATCCCCGAATATTTATTTGGTTTTATGCAGTTGATAAAATCGGCCACCGATCCCGACACTAAGCAAGCAGTATCTGATCATATGGAAAGTATTCTAGACGAGACCGGCGCCGTGTTCCATTATGCTGTCCCACAACATGTAGCGAAAGCACGGCCAGGTCCGCCGTGTGCTTTATTTCAAAAGGATCAGTGCCCTGAGAGTACACATCACGCAGTCGCGGGCGTGCGGAGGCTCCAAGTCTGTGCAGCATGCCTTGTCGGGAGGGCAGCTCTCTACACACACAGCCAAGCCTAATGCAGAGCAACACAGCAAGGACAGGCCAAACCCCAGTCGGGGTTTGGGCAGTAAAAAGGGACAAATGTTTCAAAACTTGGGTGTTCTATAATTCAAGCCGGAGAAACGCGAGTATACGGGAACTAAGGAACGTGATAAGACCCTATAAGGGTCCAAAATTGTAAAATATCAGTCTAAAATTGTAAAATATAATGAAGAAGAGTTCACCAGGATGATTTATTGGGCATTGGCAAGGGGCAGAAAGGTGCAGGGGACATACCAGACCTGGACGTGTGGAAAAAGCCCCTGGTGAAGGGGGCTTGACCAGGTCTGATAGTCTCTGCCAGACATTGTCAATGCCATTGTAGCTGAGTACAAGTAGCCTTTCTGTGCCTTGCCAGTAGAGTTAAGAAATTAAAATAATGCCTGTGGTCCCTGAAAGGGCCAGTGACTGTGGCTGCCAACTCTAGGGGTGCAGGGGACATACCAGACCTGGACTTGCGGAAAAAGCCCCTGGTGAAGGGGGCTTGACCAGGTCTGATAGTCTCTGCTAGACATTGTCAATGCCATTGACCATGCCCAATAAATCATGCCCAATAAATCATCCTGGTCCAAAATTGTGGTGGTTTGGATGGGGGCAGAGTCGCCGAACCAGTCAGGCAGGCACCAAGGCCAGATGTTAAAGGTAACAGTGAAACCATGCTAAACCACTTTGATTCCGTGGGCCAAAAAAGGCCAAAACAGGTCTAGATGAGTTATCCATCCCCGAATATTTATTTGGTTTTATGCAGTTGATAAAATCGGCCACCGATCCCGACACTAAGCAAGCAATATCTGATCATATGGAAAGTATTCTAGACGAGACCGGCGCCGTGTTCCATTATGCTGTCCCACAACATGTAGCGAAAGCACGGCCAGGTCCGCCGTGTGCTTTATTTCAAAAGGATCAGTGCCCTGAGAGTACACATCACGCAGTCGCGGGCGTGCGGAGGCTCCAAGTCTGTGCAGCATGCCTTGTCGGGAGGGCAGCTCTCTACACACACAGCCAAGCCTAATGCAGAGCAACACAGCAAGGACAGGCCAAACCCCAGTCGGGGTTTGGGCAGTAAAAAGGGACAAATGTTTCAAAACTTGGGTGTTCTATAATTCAAGCCGGAGAAATCGAGTATACGGGAACTAAGGAACGTGATAAGACCCTATAAGGGTCCAAAATTGTAAAATATCAGTCTAAAATTGTAAAATATAATGAAGAAGAGTTCACCAGGATGATTTATTGGGCACTGGCAAGGAGCAGAAAGGTGCAGGGGACATACCAGACCTGGACGTGTGGAAAAAGCCCCTGGTGAAGGGGGGCTTGACCAGGTCTGATAGTCTCTGCCAGACATTGTCAATGCCATTGTAGCTGAGTACAAGTAGCCTTTCTGTGCCTTGCCAGTAGAGTTAAGAAATTAAAATAATGCCTGTGGTCCCTGAAAGGGCCAGTGACTGTGGCTGCCAACTCTAGGGGTGCAGGGGACATACCAGACCTGGACTTGCGGAAAAAGCCCCTGGTGAAGGGGGCTTGACCAGGTCTGATAGTCTCTGCTAGACATTGTCAATGCCATTGACCATGCCCAATAAATCATGCCCAATAAATCATCCTGGTCCAAAATTGTGGTGGTTTGGATGGGGGCAGAGTCGCCGAACCAGTCAGGCAGGCACCAAGGCCAGATGTTAAAGGTAACAGTGAAACCATACCACACCACTTTGTTTTCCGTGGGCCAAAAAAGGCCAAAACAGGTCTAGATGAGTTATCCATCCCCGAATATTTATTTGGTTTTATGCAGTTGATAAAATCGGCCACCGATCCCGACACTAAGCAAGCAATATCTGATCATATGGAAAGTATTCTAGACGAGACCGGCGCCGTGTTCCATTATGCTGTCCCACAACATGTAGCGAAAGCACGGCCAGGTCCGCCGTGTGCTTTATTTCAAAAGGATCAGTGCCCTGAGAGTACACATCACGCAGTCGCGGGCGTGCGGAGGCTCCAAGTCTGTGCAGCATGCCTTGTCGGGAGGGCAGCTCTCTACACACACAGCCAAGCCTAATGCAGAGCAACACAGCAAGGACAGGCCAAACCCCAGTCGGGGTTTGGGCAGTAAAAAGGGACAAATGTTTCAAAACTTGGGTGTTCTATAATTCAAGCCGGAGAAACGCGAGTATACGGGAACTAAGGAACGTGATAAGACCCTATAAGGGTCCAAAATTGTAAAATATCAGTCTAAAATTGTAAAATATAATGAAGAAGAGTTCACCAGGATGATTTATTGGGCATTGGCAAGGGGCAGAAAGGTGCAGGGGACATACCAGACCTGGACGTGTGGAAAAAGCCCCTGGTGAAGGGGGCTTGACCAGGTCTGATAGTCTCTGCCAGACATTGTCAATGCCATTGTAGCTGAGTACAAGTAGCCTTTCTGTGCCTTGCCAGTAGAGTTAAGAAATTAAAATAATGCCTGTGGTCCCTGAAAGGGCCAGTGACTGTGGCTGCCAACTCTAGGGGTGCAGGGGACATACCAGACCTGGACTTGCGGAAAAAGCCCCTGGTGAAGGGGGCTTGACCAGGTCTGATAGTCTCTGCTAGACATTGTCAATGCCATTGACCATGCCCAATAAATCATGCCCAATAAATCATCCTGGTCCAAAATTGTGGTGGTTTGGATGGGGGCAGAGTCGCCGAACCAGTCAGGCAGGCACCAAGGCCAGATGTTAAAGGTAACAGTGAAACCATGCTACACCACTTTGATTCCGTGGGCCAAAAAAGGCCAAAACAGGTCTAGATGAGTTATCCATCCCCGAATATTTATTTGGTTTTATGCAGTTGATAAAATCGGCCACCGATCCCGACACTAAGCAAGCAATATCTGATCATATGGAAAGTATTCTAGACGAGACCGGCGCCGTGTTCCATTATGCTGTCCCACAACATGTAGCGAAAGCACGGCCAGGTCCGCCGTGTGCTTTATTTCAAAAGGATCAGTGCCCTGAGAGTACACATCACGCAGTCGCGGGCGTGCGGAGGCTCCAAGTCTGTGCAGCATGCCTTGTCGGGAGGGCAGCTCTCTACACACACAGCCAAGCCTAATGCAGAGCAACACAGCAAGGACAGGCCAAACCCCAGTCGGGGTTTGGGCAGTAAAAAGGGACAAATGTTTCAAAACTTGGGTGTTCTATAATTCAAGCCGGAGAAACGCGAGTATACGGGAACTAAGGAACGTGATAAGACCCTATAAGGGTCCAAAATTGTAAAATATCAGTCTAAAATTGTAAAATATAATGAAGAAGAGTTCACCAGGATGATTTATTGGGCACTGGCAAGGAGCAGAAAGGTGCAGGGGACATACCAGACCTGGACGTGTGGAAAAAGCCCCTGGTGAAGGGGGGCTTGACCAGGTCTGATAGTCTCTGCCAGACATTGTCAATGCCATTGTAGCTGAGTACAAGTAGCCTTTCTGTGCCTTGCCAGTAGAGTTAAGAAATTAAAATAATGCCTGTGGTCCCTGAAAGGGCCAGTGACTGTGGCTGCCAACTCTAGGGGTGCAGGGGACATACCAGACCTGGACTTGCGGAAAAAGCCCCTGGTGAAGGGGGCTTGACCAGGTCTGATAGTCTCTGCTAGACATTGTCAATGCCATTGACCATGCCCAATAAATCATGCCCAATAAATCATCCTGGTCCAAAATTGTGGTGGTTTGGATGGGGGCAGAGTCGCCGAACCAGTCAGGCAGGCACCAAGGCCAGATGTTAAAGGTAACAGTGAAACCATACCACACCACTTTGTTTTCCGTGGGCCAAAAAAGGCCAAAACAGGTCTAGATGAGTTATCCATCCCCGAATATTTATTTGGTTTTATGCAGTTGATAAAATCGGCCACCGATCCCGACACTAAGCAAGCAATATCTGATCATATGGAAAGTATTCTAGACGAGACCGGCGCCGTGTTCCATTATGCTGTCCCACAACATGTAGCGAAAGCACGGCCAGGTCCGCCGTGTGCTTTATTTCAAAAGGATCAGTGCCCTGAGAGTACACATCACGCAGTCGCGGGCGTGCGGAGGCTCCAAGTCTGTGCAGCATGCCTTGTCGGGAGGGCAGCTCTCTACACACACAGCCAAGCCTAATGCAGAGCAACACAGCAAGGACAGGCCAAACCCCAGTCGGGGTTTGGGCAGTAAAAAGGGACAAATGTTTCAAAACTTGGGTGTTCTATAATTCAAGCCGGAGAAACGCGAGTATACGGGAACTAAGGAACGTGATAAGACCCTATAAGGGTCCAAAATTGTAAAATATCAGTCTAAAATTGTAAAATATAATGAAGAAGAGTTCACCAGGATGATTTATTGGGCATTGGCAAGGGGCAGAAAAGTGCAGGGGACATACCAGACCTGGACGTGTGGAAAAAGCCCCTGGTGAAGGGGGCTTGACCAGGTCTGATAGTCTCTGCCAGACATTGTCAATGCCATTGTAGCTGAGTACAAGTAGCCTTTCTGTGCCTTGCCAGTAGAGTTAAGAAATTAAAATAATGCCTGTGGCCCCGACCTCGCCACAGGCAGTCGCAACCAACCAACGGATAAAAGAACTTCAGTTGCGTCCTTCAAAGTAAAATTCTAAAATTCTTCCCATGGTTCAAAGAGATAAGCCAACCGACAAGTCCAACTGGGTCCCTGAAAGGGCCAGTGACTGTGGCTGCCAACTCTAGGGGTGCAGGGGACATACCAGACCTGGACTTGCGGAAAAAGCCCCTGGTGAAGGGGGCTTGACCAGGTCTGATAGTCTCTGCTAGACATTGTCAATGCCATTGACCATGCCCAATAAATCATGCCCAATAAATCATCCTGGTCCAAAATTGTGGTGGTTTGGATGGGGGCAGAGTCGCCGAACCAGTCAGGCAGGCACTAAGGCCAGATGTTAAAGGTAACAGTGAAACCATGCCACACCACTTTGTTTTCCGTGGGCCAAAAAAGGCCAAAACAGGTCTAGATGAGTTATCCATCCCCGAATATTTATTTGGTTTTATGCAGTTGATAAAATCGGCCACCGATCCCGACACTAAGCAAGCAATATCTGATCATATGGAAAGTATTCTAGACGAGACCGGCGCCGTGTTCCATTATGCTGTCTCACAACATGTAGCAAAAGCATGGCCAGGTCCGCCGTGTGCTTTGTATAGCCCGGGAGGAGCCACAGCCATCGGATCCGAACAAAAGGAACGTTGAGCATGTGCCCTTGGTTGCCCTTGGTGGAGGATGATCAACAGGCTTGCCCAGGAGATATGTGCTCAACCATATACGGAAATTATAGCTATTCAACCGGACGGACTGGAGGCAGTTGCCCTGGAGACGGCACCAGCCCTGGAGTCGGCCCGAAAACAAGTACACCGACAAAGGACTTAGTGAGAAAAATCTCAACGGTGATGGATGAGGCCACGGACGCGGAGATCACGGGCCCCCTTGCCGGAGGAGCCCGCGCCCGAAGATGTGGCCCAAAGCAGTATATGAAAACTGTTATTAGCCGCTGGCCCCACCCAACAAAGGGTGCTTTCGCAACGGCCGGTCTACACATGGAGATATATAGAGCGGTAAGACAGACAGGTATGCCAAACTACATCCAAGCACGGATTGTGATACCATCTGCTACCGTTATCTACAGCCCCCACCCTCTCAGCCAGCCACAGGAGGGCCAAAGCCATTCGCTTCGAGATCATCACAGACCCCGACTATGATATGCTGCTCTGAAGTCGGCCAATCCCAGTAGTGTCCTGCCAGGCAACCCGAGGAGTGCCGATGAGAACCGATGAGATCCTTACAGCCCCGACACATGGTTTGAGAAGCACACCAGCTCCCCCGTGAACAAGGCATGGTTCGACAACTTTACATTACTTTTCTTTAGGCTATGCACCATTGAGATTTGTAATAAAAAAAGATAAAAATGATAAACTCATTTAGGGTAAGGCATGGGTCAGATCAGTAAGTGTTAGGATATAAGTAGGGGAAGGGGTTAGCTAGAGTTAGTTAGGGTTAGTTAGGGTTACTGTTTTATGATTAGTGGGCTTACCTGACCCTGAATGAGTTTTGGAGGAATGTAGTTTGCTAAAAAAAATTGTAAAAGGGACAAATTACTTCTGCCTCATTCTCACAAAACCAGTACAAATAGGTTTTGCGGGTTAGATACCTATATCAAGACCTCCTGGGTCTCAAAAAAGGTGAAAATCCACAAAAGATTAATCCTCTAGAAAATCTATTTTTGGTAAATAATAAATTGCATTGCTACTATTCAATCAAATATTTGGATTTTTTCTGCATCCTTTCAGAATAATTTACTTGAGAATTATTTTGAGAGTTGTCCCACCAAATAGACATTATGACTACACAATTATTTTTAACATCCTCAAAAACTTTTACTTTTGCCCCTAATAGGCCGAAATTGCACTCCGTTCATGAGAATGAGCCATCTAATATTCATAAAAAAAGGTACATTGCCTTTAAAAAGTATTGCAAAGTGAGACTAGCTACTTGTGTCTTTCCACACCTTGCCAAGAAGCGACCGATGCCCTTTTCACACCATGCATCGAAGCATGTAAGAACCCCATCGAGTTCCAGAATTCACTCCCTAGGTGACTTGACAAGCCATAACCAGAATTGACCGACTTCGAAGCGAGTCCAATACACATCACAGCCAGAGGCTGCAACGATGCCGAAGCCCAAGACTTTGGCTGTCCTGTCGCCAGCTGAGAGGAAGAAGCTGTATATTTGCCTGTGGCCCCGACCTCAGATTGGATACACCAGTAAGGCTTCACACAGGCCGGGTTTGGGCTGATTGGTCACACCAGTAGGGCTGCACACATGCTAAAGGGTTAATCAGTAACTTGTTCACTTTGATGCTGTTCTGGTAGATTCATATACTTTTGACATGTATTTATGTTTGGCAGCATCCACAGCTTTCATCTTTGCTGCTTCCCATGGTGCAAATAGTTAAGCCAACTGACAAAGACCGATCTGCCTTCTCCAACTGTGACCTTGAAAGGGCAGTGACTGTGACTCAAGAGCAGCAGAAGAACTTGTTTATGAAGACAGACTATGATCTATATGGTTTACGGGGCTCTGGTAATAGTGATTCTACCCCCAAATCTATTGCTCTACCATCAGTGTTTGACTCTCTCAGGTAAGCAAGGGCTGCCATTTTCTTCAGAACATGATGAACAAATAACTAAACATACTCTGGTAGGTTTTGAAAATAAAGACTAGCGACTTCTTTAAAATGATAAAAAAAAATTCCAGTGGCCCCAACCTCGCCACAGGCAGTCGCAACCAACCAAGGGATAAAAGTCTGTTGCGTCCTATAAAGTAAAATTCTTTCAGTCCAATGAGGGAATTGCATTGATATTTCAGAAAATACTAGAACTTAGTTCCAAATATAATTTGGACTTTACACCATATTCATATCTTGTTCTAAGGATAATTTAGAAATTAAAATAAACACTAGCGACTTTGTCAATGCCCTGTGACAGGCAGTCTGCCTCAAACCATATTTGTAAGTGATAATTCAAACGCAATTTGGAGGAAAAAGATAGCTAACAGAAAGTATTCTTTGAAACATAGGCCTACTTTAATGCATTAATAGATATTTGCAGCATGGAATTATACATAGCCCTGGTGTTCTGTTTATAGTAAAACTGACTTTCCTCCTCTCTATTCTCTCAAAAGGTGATAAATCAGACAGCTGGAAAGGTCATTAACACCCCCTATCACCTCTAGTGATACCCTACACCAAACCGCATTCCTTGGGTGCCTTTAAGACGAGATCACATGGGATAAATCGGCGACGATTTCAAATGTGTAGGGCGGCCATTTTTGGGCGGATTGGACACACCAGTAAGGCTCCACACAGGCCGGGTTTGGGCGGATTGGACACACCAGTAGGGCTGCACACATGCTAAAGGGTTAATCAGTAGCTTGTTCACTTTGATGCTGTTCTGGTAGATTCATATACTTTTGACATGTATTTATATTTGGCAGCATCCACAGCTTTCATCTTTGCTGCTTCCCATGGTGCAAATAGTTAAGCCAACTGACAAAGACTGATCGGCCTTCTCCAACTGGGACCTTGAAAGGGCAGTGACTGTCTCAAGAGCAGCAGAAGAACTTGTTTATGAAGACAGAAACTATGATCTATATGGTTTACGGGGCTCTGGTAATGGTAATTCTTCCCCCAAATCTATTGCTCTACCATCAGTTAGTTCCAAATATAATTTGGACATTACACCATATTCATATCTTGTTCTAAGGATAATTTAGAAATTAAAATAAACACTAGCGACTTTGTCAATGCCCTGTGACAGGCTGTCTGCCTCAAACCATATTTGTAAGTGATAATTCAAATGCAATTTAGAGGAAAAAGATAGCTAACAGAAAGTATTCTTTGAAACATAGGCCTACTTTAATGCATTAATAGATATTTGCAGCATGGAATTATACATTTGTATGCTACCTTAATTCTTAGTTTAACAATACCATATGATGACTAGCGACTTCAATACTTTCCTGTGACAGGCTGTGTGCCATTTTAGGACTGTGACTGCAGAGTGAAATCTCTCTATCATGGTGACCCTTGGGACTAGCCCAAAATGGGATCAAATATACGAGGTTACCATGATAGAGAGATTAGACAATAAAGTCCCATGTATACACACCATGGGTGTTTTGAGACGAGGTGACATCATAATGATGAATGCCTATCTGATTAAACATATTCTGGTAGGTTTTAAAACTAAGTGGATCTTTTGATAGGGAATTGTATTGATATTTCAGAAAATACTAGAACTTAGTTCCAAATATAATTTGGACTTTACACCATATTCATATCTTGTTCTAAGGATAATTTAGAAATTAAAATAAACACTAGCGACTTTGTCAATGCCCTGTGACAGGCTGTCTGCCTCAAACCATATTTGTAAGTGATAATTCAAATGCAATTTAGAGGAAAAAGATAGCTAACAGAAAGTATTCTTTGAAACATAGGCCTACTTTAATGCATTAATAGATATTTGCAGCATAGAATTATACATTTATATGCTACCTTAATTCTTAGTTTAACAATACCATATGATGACTAGCGACTTCAATACTTTCCTCTGACAGGCTGTGATATTCTGGTAGGTTTTAAAACTAAGTGGATCTTTTGATAGGGAATTGTATTGATATTTCAGAAAATACTAGAACTTAGTTCCAAATATAATTTGGACTTTACACCATATTCATATCTTGTTCTAAGGATAATTTAGAAATTAAAATAAACACTAGCGACTTTGTCAATGCCCTGTGACAGGCTGTCTGCCTCAAACCATATTTGTAAGTGATAATTCAAATGCAATTTAGAGGAAAAAGATAGCTAACAGAAAGTATTCTTTGAAACATAGGCCTACTTTAATGCATTAATAGATATTTGCAGCATAGAATTATACATTTATATGCTACCTTAATTCTTAGTTTAACAATACCATATGATGACTAGCGACTTCAATACTTTCCTCTGACAGGCTGTGATATTCTGGTAGGTTTTAAAACTAAGTGGATCTTTTGATAGGGAATTGTATTGATATTTCAGAAAATACTAGAACTTAGTTCCAAATATAATTTGGACTTTACACCATATTCATATCTTGTTCTAAGGATAATTTAGAAATTAAAATAAACACTAGCGACTTTGTCAATGCCCTGTGACAGGCTGTCTGCCTCAAACCATATTTGTAAGTGATAATTCAAATGCAATTTAGAGGAAAAAGATAGCTAACAGAAAGTATTCTTTGAAACATAGGCCTACTTTAATGCATTAATAGATATTTGCAGCATGGAATTATACATTTATATGCTACCTTAATTCTTAGTTTAACAATACCATATGATGACTAGCGACTTCAATACTTTCCTGTGACAGGCTGTGTGCCATTTTAGGACTGTGACTGCAGAGTGAAATCTCTCTATCATGGTGACCCTTGGGACTAGCCCAAAATGGGATCAAATATACGAGGTTACCATGATAGAGAGATTAGACAATAAAGTCCCATGTATACACACCATGGGTGCTTTGAGACGAGGTGACATCATAATGATGAATGCCTATCTGATTAAACATACTCTGGTAGGTTTTATAGCCAAGTGGATCTTATGATAGGGAATTGTATTGATATTTCAGAATGTACTAGAACTTAGTTCCAAATATAATTTGGACTTTACACCATATTCATATCTTGTTCTAAGGATAATTTAGAAATTAAAATAAACACTAGCGACTTTGTCAATGCCCTGTGACAGGCTGTCTGCCTCAAACCATATTTGTAAGTGATAATTCAAATGCAATTTAGAGGAAAAAGATAGCTAACAGAAAGTATTCTTTGAAACATAGGCCTACTTTAATGCATTAATAGATATTTGCAGCATGGAATTATACATTTATATGCTACCTTAATTCTTTGTTTAACAATACCATATGATGACTAGCGACTTCAATACTTTCCTGTGACAGGCTGTGTGCCATTTTAGGACTGTGACTGCAGAGTGAAATCTCTCTATCATGGTGACCCTTGGGACTAGCCCAAAATGGGATCAAATATACGAGGTTACCATGATAGAGAGATTAGACAATAAAGTCTCATGTATACACACCATGGGTGCTTTGAGACGAGGTGACATCATAATGATGAATGCCTATCTGATTAAACATACTCTGGTAGGTTTTATAGCCAAGTGGATCTTATGATAGGGAATTGTATTGATATTTCAGAATGTACTAGAACTTAGTTCCAAATATAATTTGGACTTTACACCATATTCATATCTTGTTCTAAGGAAAATTTTCCAATTGAAATAAACACTAGCGACTTTGTCAATGCTCTGTGACCGGCTATTTGCCTCAAACCATATTTGTAAGTGATAATTCCAACGCAGTTTGTAAAAACAGTGATTACATCTAATGTATTTATCCTTGAGGCTCCATTCACACAGCTCGGATCAGTGTTTGTTAATTTGGGTAGTTTAACGTCCAATTTGTTCAAATAGACTTTGGGTCAGTGTGACATAGGGTCTACTGTGGAACCTGCTGAGACTATGAATTGCCTGAAAAATATTCTCACAAAAGATTACTTAGAAAATGTACATACTTGTCTAACCCTTTAAAGATGGGGTCTGTGGCAGAGCCCGGTTGGTCGGGACAGGTATTAGGGACTGGTATAATGCCAGGGGACAGCTTGATTTTCATCTAAATCCATAATTGACTATTTGATCATGTGATATGACACATCATCCCTAATCTTATTATTTGTATTGTGAGTATATCCTGTGCAAGTTTCATGTTCTTTCATCCATTATTTCTTGATTAATCAATGATATTGTAAATATTCATAAATATCCTAAGTGACGCCTCAAGACATCATTCATCGTTTGCTAGGGAAAGCCAATGAGATGTTGAACTTATACCAATCAGAGGTATGGAGGTTGATAGCTGGTATGTCCAATATGACATAATAGAATTATTGGTAGAGATATCCATCTATTACTTCTCCAATTTCAGTATGAATCACATTTCTTTACAATGTTGTGAGTAGACTGGCTCCAGTCCCTGCATCCTATGTCTACTCTCCTCGCTAGGATACAGGGACTGGTAGAATCGGTAATGGTGTTAAGATTTCTGGCACTGTACAGTGCCAGTATTTCCAGTACTCTCCATGCAGATATCATGGCTACTTGTCAGATATCTGCTGGGAGATTGATGCCCTCTCACTTTGATCTTAATCGGGCTACAATCAGGAGTAGGCTAAATGTATTGCTATGACAACACAGGCGGCCAGGGAACTGGAGGGGGGAGGGCTAGGAGGAAGTATAGGGTTACAGGGAGTGGCTTGGTACCATAAACAGGAGATTCTGTTCATAGTGGAGTTTGATTCATGGGCTAGTCAGAGAAAGATAGATACTTTAATGAACTTTATTCTGATTGTGATTAATCATTTGATGAATGTTCATAATCAAAGACTTGAGCAAGTCTATGTTGTGGGGTGCATCTAAAATTACATCTAATACAACAGACTATGCAGGACTAATGTCTTAGAATGCGCATCTAATAACATGAAGCAGTAAAATTCTTTAAGTCCTGGGAATCGATCCTTTAGTTTGATGATAAAGCACAATTCACTGTTGTTTAGAAACTTGATTGGTAGCTAGGTCAGTTTGATGGTGTGTTGGTAGGTTGGTTTTGAGGGTGGGTAGTCCAGTTGCTTTTTTCTTTGTTTCATCTTAAGAAGAACAGTCATTGAATACAATGGTTTTCAGACTGTCTTTCCCAGTTAAAAAGTTAAATAAAAGCCATTAATTGTATGGCTACAATGTCAATCAATGAAAACCAGCTCAATGAGCTGATGACTTAGCCATTTTGTTTGGCTTACACTACAACTGGATATATTATTCTATCCCTAATAAAAAATGCCTCGCAGAGTAATCACGACCTGCTCATTTTGCAATAAATACTAACAGTACTAACTTTCATTGAGTTTCTACTAACTACTAGAGCTGATGTAATCTGATAATGACCAAAAAAGAAAACTATAAGATAAGAACATTGATTGTATAGCAACGCTAATGTCATGTCCCACTCTGCGCTATTGGAAGCAGAATGCATAGGCAAATCTTAATTAAGTTTGTGGCTACTATGACTGCACAAAAGGCGTTATTGCCTGCATGATGATACAAGTCTTTGTGGCAAGTTATGCCAACCTCATCTTGTGCCATGTTCAGAGGATTCTCTGCATCCTCTGGCTTGCCATTTTCAGGGAAGATAAATTTTGATGAGGAAAGATAATGATTCTTATACAAAAATGTTATTACCATTTGTAATCTGGATACACTGAGCAATGAGAGAAAACTCATTTCTTATTTTGATTCTCTGTTGGGGATTTAACTGTCTTTGTTGTCTGTTTGGCATATGTATCTGATAGAATTTTATCCTACAAATTACTGATGGCATATTGCTATTTATTATTATTGTAACAATCAAAATTCGTTTATCCTTTTGACAGAAACAGTCTGCTGAAATTGACTGCATATTAGATTATGAAGTTACTCCAGCTAGGGATTCCATGTTTATAGATGCTGATAGAATATTGATGCACATATATGCGGAGATTTAGATTCTGATCTGAGAGATATACACCCACACATGTTGCAAATGAAATACAGATATTAGTCAATGAAAAACAACTTGAGCTGATGACTCAAATCGTACTGGCTAACACTCCAACTTGATAGATCACTAGAAGTGATGTATTGTAATAAATGCAAATGAAGAGAGCTATGACCAAGATTACATTGATTGTATAGCTATATATAAGGAAACCAAGGGCAATGATATAAGAAGCAGAATATATAGGCAATACCAAATGTTGTTTGTGGCTACTATAACTGTACAAAAAGTGCTGCTGTCTGCATGGTGACAGTTTCTGTTGCAAGTTATGCCAACCTCATCTTGTACCCTGACAGAGGATTTTGTACTCTCATGTTCATCCTCTGTCTTGCCGTTTTCAGGGAAGATAAATTTTGATGAGGGAAGATAATGTTTCAGTATATAACAATTTTATCATCATTGGTTATCTGAATACAGTGAGCAATAACAGAAAACTAAATTCTCGTTTTAATTCTCAGTTGGTAATTTAACGTTTTAATGTCTGCACACTATAGAAATTACAGCAAGTGGCAATCATGTAACCACCAAATATACCCCATACAACAACCTACAAAAGAAGTGATGAATGTTATGGAAGCGTTTTCTAGAACAATGTACCCTGTATGGTCTCATCAATACCGACCTATGCAGAGTTTGAATCAATCACAAAGACAATTTTAAAAGAATCGATCCTATAATGATTCTCAAATATAATCAAATTCTTATCTTTTATATGCCAGTCAAACTGAGAAATTATATTATCTTTCCAGACATAATCTTACATAGGTATTAAGTGATACTGCTATTTATTATTATTGTTACTATCAAAATTTCTCTATCTTTTGGACAGGCACAAACAGTGGAAAATGACTGCTGATTAGATTATGAAGTGCCTCTGGCTAAACATTCTATAGTATATAGATCCTAGTTAGACATTAAAGAACACATATGTGGATATTTTGATTGTGATTGTAGAAATAAGCTTTTTTTTAAATTCTGATGTAAGAGATATACACCCACACATTTTATGAATGAAAGACAGATGGCAGTCATTGAAAGCCAGCTCAATGAGCTGATAACTTAGCTATTTCACAGGCTAGCACTCCAGCTTGATATATTACTAGAGATGATGTATTCTAATAAAGGCCAATAGCGTAATCTCTGAGAAAATAACATTGATTGTCTAGCACTACAGCTGTTCATGAGAAAAGCAACGCCAGTGTCATGTCCTGCTCGTCACTAATGGAAGCAGAATGCATGGGCAATACCTAATTTAGTTTGTGGCTACTATAACTGCACAAAAGGTTCTGTTGCTTGTATGGTGAAACAGTTTGTGTGGCAAGTTATGCCAACCTTGCCTTGTGCCATGACACTCCAACTTTATATGTTACAAGAGCTGATGTATTCTAATATAGGCCAATAGATAAAACTTTAACAAAATAACATTGATTGTAAAGCTACATCTGTTTGTAAGGAAAGCTACGCTAATGTCATGTCCCCCTCTAGGGTATGAGAAGTAGGATATATAGGCAATACCTAACATTGTTTGTGGCTACTATGACTGAACAAAAAGTGCTGCTGTCTGCATGGTGAAACAGTCTCTGTTGCAAGTTATGCCAACCTCATCTTGTACCCTGACAGAGGATTTTGTACTCTCATGTTCATCCTCTGTCTTGCTGTTTTCAGGGAAGATAAATTTTGATGAGGGAAGATAATGATTCAGTATATAACAATTTTATCATCATTGGTTATCTGAATACAGTGGGCAATAACAGAAAACTAAATTCTCGTTTTAATTCTCAGTTGGTAATTTAACATTTTAATGTCTGCACACTATAGAAATTACAGCAAGTGGCAATCATGTAACTACCAAATATACCCCATACATCAACCTACAAAAGAAGTGATGAATGTTATGGAAGCGTTTTCTGGAACAATGTACCCTGTATGGTCTCATCAGTACCGACCTATGCAGAATTTGAATCAATCACAAAGACAATTTTAAAAGAATCGATCCTATAATGATTCTCAAATATAATCAAATTCTTATCTTTTATATGCCAGTCAAACTGAGAAATTATATTATCTTTCCAGACATAATCTTACATAGGAATTAAGTGATACTGCTATTTATTATTATTGTAACTATCAAAATTTCTCTATCTTTTGGACAGGCACAAACAGTGGAAAATGACTGCTGATTAGAATATGAAGTGCCTCTGGCTAAACATTCTATAGTATATAGATCCTAGTTAGACATTAAAGAACACATATGTGGATATTTTGATTGTGATTGTAGAAATAAGCTTTTTTTTAAATTCTGATGTAAGAGATATACACCCACACATTTTATGAATGAAAGACAGATGGCAGTCATTGAAAGCCAGCTCAATGAGCTGATAACTTAGCTATTTCACAGGCTAGCACTCCAGCTTGATATATTACTAGAGATGATGTATTCTAATAAAGGCCAATAGCGTAATCTCTGAGAAAATAACATTGATTGTCTAGCACTACAGCTGTTCATGAGAAAAGCAACGCCAGTGTCATGTCCTGCTCGTCACTAATGGAAGCAGAATGCATGGGCAATACCTAATTTAGTTTGTGGCTACTATAACTGCACAAAAGGTTCTGTTGCTTGTATGGTGAAACAGTTTGTGTGGCAAGTTATGCCAACCTTGCCTTGTGCCATGACACTCCAACTTTATATGTTACAAGAGCTGATGTATTCTAATATAGGCCAATAGATAAAACTATAACAAAATAACATTGATTGTAAAGCTACATCTGTTTGTAAGGAAAGCTACGCTAATGTCATGTCCCCCTCTAGGGTATGAGAAGTAGGATATATAGGCAATACCTAACATTGTTTGTGGCTACTATGACTGAACAAAAAGTGCTGCTGTCTGCATGGTGAAACAGTCTCTGTTGCAAGTTATGCCAACCTCATCTTGTACCCTGACAGAGGATTTTGTACTCTCATGTTTATCCTCTGTCTTGCTGTTTTCAGGGAAGATAAATTTTGATGAGGGAAGATAATGATTCAGTATATAACAATTTTATCATCATTGGTTATCTGAATACAGTGGGCAATAACAGAAAACTAAATTCTCGTTTTAATTCTCAGTTGGTAATTTAACGTTTTAATGTCTGCACACTATAGAAATTACAGCAAGTGGCAATCATGTAACCACCAAATATACCCCATACATCAACCTACAAAAGAAGTGATGAATGTTATGGAAGCATTTTCTGGAACAATGTACCCTGTATGGTCTCATCAGTACCGACCTATGCAGAATTTGAATCAATCACAAAGACAATTTTAAAAGAATCGATCCTATAATGATTCTCAAATATAATCAAATTCTTATCTTTTATATGCCAGTCAAACTGAGAAATTATATTATCTTTCCAGACATAATCTTACATAGGAATTAAGTTATATTTCTCTATCTTTTGAACAGGCACAAACAATGGAAAATGACTGCAGATTAGATTATGAAGTGCCTCTAGCTAAACATTCTAACACATTGAAGAACACATACATGGATATTTTGATTGTAATCGTAGAAATAAGCTCTTTTTTTAAATTCAGATTTAAGAGATATACACACACACATTTTATGAATGAAAGACAGATGGCAGTCGATGAAAACCAGCTCAATGAGCTGACAACTTAGCTATTTCACAGGCTAGCACTCCAGCTTGATATATTACTAGAGATGATGTATTCTAATAAAGGCCAATAGCGTAATCTCTGAACAAATAACATTGATTGTCTAGCACAATAATCACTAGAATAGCATCTACATGACCTTCAACCAGAAACTATGAAAGAGTTATATAAAAAAACAAGACACAAAAATTGCACAATATAGTCTACATGATCTTGATCAGAATATCAAAATACAAGTAAGACAGAAATGGTCAACAATTATAGCCAACTATATGGAAAATATGATAAACCAGTACTGCAACATCAAATACATAACCCTCACTAGAAACAAATAACCCACGTGTACATGATCTTTATTAGAATATCATGGAACACATGTAAAAAGAATATGACAAAAATACTCCAATAGCATCAACATTATCATGATCAGAATATCATAGCGTAAAAAAAAATATCTCAAAAATATACTACAATAGAATCTACACAATTTCCATCGGAATATCAGGAAACAAATGTCTAGAAATGACACAAGGAAATACTGCAAAATCATTTATATGATCTTCAACCAGAAACTGAAAAAGTTGGAACAAACACCTTACCCAAAAAAATCCCACAATATGATCTACATGATCTTGAACTCACAGCAAGAAAAACAATAGAATCTACATGATCTTCATCAGAATATCATGGAGCCAATGAAAAAAAAGACTATACCAAAGATATACTACAATGATCTTCATTAGAATATCATGGAACATATGACAAAAATATGACAAAAATACTCCAATAGCATCAATATTATCATCAGAATATCATAGCACCAAAAAAATATCAAAGATATACTTCAATAGAATCTATACAATTTCCATGAGAATGTCAGGAAACAAGTGTCTAGAAATGACACAAGGAAATACTGCAATAACATTTACATGATCTTCAACCAGAAACTGGAAAAGTTGGAACAAAAACCTCACCCAAAAAAATCCCACAATATGATCTACATGATCTTCAACTCACAGCAAGAAAAACAATAGAATCTACATGCTCTTCATCAGAATATCATGGAGCAAATAAAAAAACTATACCTAAGATGCACCAAAATAGAATTTACACGATTTTCATCAAAATATGGGGAAACAAATGTCTAGAAATGACACAAGGAAATACTGCAATGTAATTTACTTGATCTTCAACCAGAAGTTGAAGTTAGAGCAAAAACATTACCAACAAAGATCCCACAATATAATCTACATGATCTTTATCAGAATATCATAAAAAAAACACTACAAAACACGACAATAGAATATACAGGATCTTTGTCACAATATTATGACAGAAATGAAATCACAAGGGAATCCTAAATATTTGTCTGAATATCATGAAAAAATTGATAAGACATATGCCAAATAATTACTGCAATAGCATCTGCATTATCTTCCTTAGAATATCATAAAACAAATAGCCAAAAAAAATATGACAAAAAACATAAATCATGAAACATAAATCCATGACCAGAAATACTAATATACAATCTGCATGATGTTCATCATAATATCATGAAATGGATAACCTAAAATATCATAAAGATATACCACAATAGAATTGACATGATCTTCATCTCTCTTATGGTGTGTTTTTCGTCATACCCCAGGTATGGTTTGAAAAACTTACTTCCACAGAGAATTGTCATTCTAAGTTAGAGAGAAAAATATTCTAACTAATTAATATTCATGAACCTCCCTGAGGCGCTGGTAGAGCACCAGGTCAGTCACTTGCTCGATAGTCACAGTAGCGCCTCGTTCCCAAAGTATAACTAAGGTTTATGATTACCATGCTTCTTTGATCATGCTGTGGTGAGATGGATGATTTATGATAGGATGAATGGTTTACAGCCAATCAAGGCACGACAGGGACCACTTTGAGGATGACAGTGGTAAGTAACCACAGCTTTCTACTGCAGCATATACCAACTTAATATTTGAGTGTCTTAGAAATGAGATGAGATTAGATGATTCAGCATGATCTCCACATGGGACTTCCACAGAGAATTGTCATTCTAAGTTACAGAGAAAAATATTCTAACTAATTAATATTCATGAACCTCCCTTTGGCGCTGGTAGAGCACCAGGTCAGTCACTTGCTCGATAGTCACAGTAGCGCCTCGTTCCCAAGTATAACTAAGGTTTATGATTACCATGCTTCTTTGATCATGCTGTGGTGAGATGGATGATTTTTGATAGGATGAATGGTTTACAGCCAATCAAGGCACGACAGGGACCACTTTGAGGATGACAGTGGTAAGTAACCACAGCTTTCTACTGCAGTATATACCAACTTAATCAGACCACACCATGTTTGAGTGTTTTCTAATTGGAGGAATAGTTCAATAGCATGACTCTTTGATATGAAGATAGCTGATGAATTATCACATCTTGCTACTTCAGTCTGTATTAATTGAGTCAAGCCACACTTTATATATTCTTCATATTCAATCGACAGACTTCTGGCTTCTAGGCCAGGTCTTTCAAACCTGATACTAATGAATACATGGTTGGATAGTCTCTTAGAAATGAGATGAGATGATTCAGCATGATCTCCATATGGGACTTTCCTACATACTCAACTCTTTGCTAGATATCCTAATTCAGTAGTTTATACTATTTGAAGTTTCTCCTGATAGAATGTTCTAAATTCTTTCTCTTCATGAAAATAAAACAGAATATCATAAAATAAGTAACCAGAACTATGAAAAAAATTTACTATTATGGAATCTCATTGTTCATCATGAGAGTATCTTGAAACACATACCAAAAATCATGACCAAACATGAAGATGATGCAGAATGTATATTAGTATTTCAAAATATCATGAAACAAATAACCAAAAATATGATAAAGATATACTATGATAAGATATACATGATAAATTGATCACTGTTTAAACTTGCAAAACATTTTATGATCCTTGTTTAAGAAATTATAAAACAAATGAAATATCTGGGCGTGCATTAAAACCAGCTGCAAGGCTGAGCACGTCCCAGCATAATTAAATGTTTTAAAAATATATATATATGCTGCATAGATACCATGATAAAATGAAAATTATCTTCATCAGAATATCATGGAAAAAATGACATAAGTAAAACATGCAAAAAAAACTTCAATAGCACATGCATGATCTTCATGAGAATATCATGAAGCAGATAAAAAAAAATACCCCCCTCCAAACATTTGGAAATAATGAAGTCTCTCCCCCCAAAAAAAAAGGTTCACCCTGCTTGGATTTAATGAAAAAATTACTCCCCCCCATGGAAATACAAAGAGTAGCTTCTCGATCCTTGGAAATACTGAAACTCTGGTGAAATTTGCCGTACTACAGGCTGATTCTCCGGTCATCCGCAAGGAAACACGGCAGTCTGAGCACAATGGAAACTTGCATATCTCCAGTCACCCCTAATCTATGCAAGTGGTAGATGCAAGGGGCCTTCAGCAGAGTTTTTGAAAGGGGATCGGAAAACTACAATTCTAAATAATGTTCTCAATAAAGGTAAAAACAAATCATAAAAGAAGAAGAGCATCTAAATGTAGATCTAAAAAATTAGCAGGTTCAAGTTTTTCTCTTCACGAGAATCTCGCGCTCATGACCCTTCAGTGTCCAGCCCTAGGTCTGGTTCACTCTGAATCTGTGCGGGAGAAACTCCAAGCGGAACCGACCAGAGTTTACACTTTTATATGTAGGAGGTAAATATCTAAAACTGGATCACTTGTCAAAATTATTTTCAGATTTGCGTTGAGTTTCAGAATATAAGGAAATAGATAACTAAAAACTATGAATATTTTTTAACAAAAAAGATGACAAAATATTTCCCAATAACATCTACATAACCTATAAAGTGGCTGTGTTCTCAGCCAATGGTTGGTTTTCAATGATAGCCATCATTACATTGGTGTGACAAATATATGTGTGGGGCATATAATCCCTTACATCTTTGCTAGGTAGATGTTGATTTCAGTAATACTGATCAAATGTTAAACTACTTGTGTACATAAAATGTGAAAATTAGATGTATGAAGGCTGGGAATAACATCACAGGTAGAGATTCTTCTAATATTTTCTCAGCAATAGATTTATAGACTAAAAGTAAGCATATTTTGTATCAATAATGGTAACATGTTCCAGTCAGTACTTCCAATGTATTCAACACTTTGCATATAGGTAAAGGTATTTGGAGTGTAAACATTTAATATGGCCATTGCAGCTGATATAATCAGTCGTATTCTATTGTCTACAAGTATGTTCTACCTTGTTCCCTCTCTTTCATAAAAAATTTCTTTTTTAATTCTTCATTGGCTAAATGTTGTTTTAGAATCAACATGGTACTTTATCACATAATTTATAACCTATGACATGGCCGTGTCATCTGCCAATGCCTGGTTTTCATTGACTGCCATCCTTGTATTATTATGACTCATATGTGTGGGATATATAATCACTTACATCTTTTTTGAGTAGATTATGATATCAGATTTTGATTATTCTGATCATATGTTAAACTTACACCAATCAGAGTTATGAAGGTTGATAGCTGGTATGTCCAATATGACACATAAGAATGTTTGGTACAAATATCCATCTATTTGTTTCTCCAATGTCAGTAACAATTACTGAATAATGGTAATTAAGTCACAGGTAAATATTCTTCTAGTATTTTCTTATAGAACCTAACTCTAAAAGTAGTCAAATTTTGCATTGATATTCATGACCTTTTCCAGTAAGTACTTCCAATGTATTCAACACTTCACATGTAGATAAAGATATTTGGAGTATAAACAGTTAACATGGGCATTGTAGCTTATCTAGTCCTTCATATTCTATTACCTACAGGTATGTTCTTCATTGTTTCCTCTCTTATATACAGAATTTGATAAATTATTGTAGTGTAACAACAAGTACAGAAAAATACCCGGGTATTCATATGAAGAGACCCTGCAAATCAGCTCACCTTTCATTCTTACAGTAATAGTAGCCATTTCTTTAAAACACTGTGGGATGCCAGAAAGCATCATTTTAGGTTTACTAGTATTCAGACTCAATTTAGGGGCAGGGACCTAAACGACCAAAGTGAGGATGCATGACATAGCCTAGCTCCACCGTCTTCAAAGTGTGGGGTGTAACCCCCAGTCCCCTCCTTCCCTACACCTCTGTGCTTAATGAAACTCCTATTCTTTTAATTCTTCATTGCCCAAGTGTTGTTTTAGACTCAACATGGTGCTTTATTTTTTACAGGATTTATAACCTATGGCATGGCCGTGTCATCTGCCAATGCCTGGTTTTCATTGACTGCCATCCTTGTATTATTGTGACTCATATGTGTGGGGTATACAATCCCTTACATCTTTTTCGAGTAGATCGTGATATAAGATCTGGTTATCCTTATCATATGTTAAACTTACACAAATCAGATTTGCGAAGGTTGATAGCTGGTATGTCCAATATGACATAAGAACTTTTGGTACAAATATCCATCTATTTGTTTCTCCAATGTCAGTAATAATTACTGAATATCGGTAATTACATCACAGGTGAAGATTCTTCTAGTATTCTTGTATAGAACTTAGCTCTAAAAGTAGTCATATTTTGCATTGATATTCATGACCTTTTCCAGTAAGTACTTCCAATGTATTCAACACTTCACATGTAGATAAAGGTATTTGGAGTATAAACAGTTAACATGGGCATTGTAGCTTATCTAGTCCGTCATATTCTATTATCTACAGGTATGTTCTTCATTGTTTCCTTTTATATACAAAATTTGATAAATGATTGTAGTGGAATGACAAGTCCAGAATGATACTCAGGTATTCATATAAAGAGAACCTGCAAATCAGCTCACCTCTCATTCCTACAGTAATAGTAGCCATTTCTTTAAAACACTGTGGGATGCCAGAAAGCATCATTTTAGGTTTACTAGTATTCAGTCTCAATTTAGGGGCAGGGACCTAAACGACCAAAGTGAGGATGCATGACATAGCCTAGCTCCACCGTCTTCAAAGTGTGGGGTGTAACCCCCAGTCCCCTCCTTCCCTACACCTCTGTGCTTAATGAAACTCCTATTCTTTTAATTCTTCATTGCCCAAGTGTTGTTTTAGACTCAACATGGTGCTTTATTTTTTACAGGATTTATAACCTATGGCATGGCCGTGTCATCTGCCAATGCCTGGTTTTCATTGACTGCCATCCTTGTATTATTGTGACTCATATGTGTGGGGTATACAATCCCTTACATCTTTTTCGAGTAGATTGTGATATAAGATCTGGTTATCCTTATCATATGTTAAACTTACACCAATCAGATTTGCGAAGGTTGATAGCTGGTATGTCCAATATGACATAAGAACTTTTGGTACAAATATCCATCTATTTGTTTCTCCAATGTCAGTAATAATTACTGAATATCGGTAATTACATCACAGGTGAAGATTCTTCTAGTATTCTTGTATAGAACTTAGCTCTAAAAGTAGTCATATTTTGCATTGATATGCATGACCTTTTCCAGTAAGTACTTCCAATGTATTCAACACTTCACATGTAGATAAAGGTATTTGGAGTATAAACAGTTAACATGGGCATTGTAGCTTATCTAGTCCGTCATATTCTATTATCTACAGGTATGTTCTTCATTGTTTCCTTTTATATACAAAATTTGATAAATGATTGTAGTGGAATGACAAGTCCAGAATGATACTCAGGTATTCATATAAAGAGAACCTGCAAATCAGCTCACCTTTCATTCCTACAGTAATAGTAGCCATTTCTTTAAAACACTGTGGGATGCCAGAAAGCATCATTTTAGGTTTACTAGTATTCAGACTCAATTTAGGGGCAGGGACCTAAACGACCAAAGTGAGGATGCATGACATAGCCTAGCTCCACCGTCTTCAAAGTGTGGGGTGTAACCCCCAGTCCCCTCCTTCCCTACACCTCTGTGCTTAATGAAACTCCTATTCTTTTAATTCTTCATTGCCCCAGTGTTGTTTTAGACTCAACATGGTGCTTTATTTTTTACAGAATTTGTAACCTATGGCATGGCCGTGTCATCTGCCAATGCCTGGTTTTCATTGACTGCCATTCTTGTATTATTTTGACTCATATGTGTGGGGTATACAATCCCTTACATCTTTTTTGAGTAAATTGTGATATAAGATTTTGATTATCCTTTTCAGATGTTAGACTTACACCAATGACACGTATGAAGGTTGATAGCTGGTATGTCCAATACGACATAACATAATTCTTGGTACAAATATCCATGTATTAGTTTCTCCAATTTCAGTAAGAATTATCAAATGTTGGGAGGTACATCACCGGAAAAGATTCTTCTAGTATTTTCCTATAGATTTAAACTCTCAACCATTTCTGGCAGGGCAATGCCATATGGCATTCCCATGGCTGTGGCAGGACAAACCTGCAAATCAGCTCACCATTCATTGTTACAGTAATAGTAGCCATTTCTTTACAATGTTGTGGGGTGCCAGAAAGTATTATTTTAGGTTTACTTCTGAGATATTGAACTTATATCAATCAGAGGTATGGAGGTTGCTAGCTGGTATGTCCAATATGACAACAGAATTATTGGTACAGAAATCCCATCTATTAGTTTCTCCAATTTCAGTAGGAATCACATTTCCTTACAATGTTGTGGGGTGCATCTAAAATTACATCTAATACAACAGACTATGCAGGACTAATGTCTTAGATGCGCATCTAATAATTCAAAGGAGTGGACAGTGAAATCTCTCTATCATGGTCACTCTTGGGACGAGCCCAAAGTGAGTTCAAGTATAAGAGGTGGCGATGATAGAGAGATTAAACAATAAATTCCCATACACACAAGGCAAGCTTGCATGGACTATGGTGTTAGACAGGAGAGAGGTTTGTGTTGCAGTAGATGGGTAGTTTGGGTGGTGGAAAAGGTTGGGTGCTCTAAGACAAGGTGGCATCATAATGACAAATGCCTCTCTGATGGCCATACATCCTCTGATAGGTTTTAAAGCTATACAGGTCTTACTCTAGGTAATTTGTATTGATATTTTAGAAAACACTATCTTAGTCTATGTTTAATTTAGACTTTATATTCATGTCTCAGTTCTAGTAACATACATTGAGCAGTTCTTCCATTGAAAACCAGATCCCCATCTCTGTGCATAGCATATTTACTATCAGTTGATAGGTAGGTCTAATCTAGCAGTGCCTACACACATTTCCTTCTCCAAATCCCTTAATCTACCTTTGATTGCTTCTTAATCTGCCTTCTGTGACAATATTTCCTGCATCAGACCATTAAAATAAGAAGGAACTTGTGTCCCTATGTTGTTTCCCTGATGCATTAGCTTTTCCAAGTTTTTTTTATTGGGCATGAACTTTTCTTAGACATGAAGATTATTCATTTACCCTTTCAAGGCAGATCATGCCTTCCCCAGCATAGATTGGACAATGCCTTGAGGCATTCCCCAGCATAGACTGGATAATGCCTTGAGGTATTATTTATAAAATTTAATAATATTAATTATTCTATTGTTTTATGATAAAATAATCGATCAATAAATATGAAACTTTCAGAGAATACACCTATGATATAGTATTTAACACAATTTGGTAAATTAAAAAATATAGATGAGGGTGACATATCATATCACATGATCAAAAAATAGAATACAGGTTTAGACAAGAATCGGCCCGTCCCCTGGCATTATACCAGTCCAAAGTCCCCAGCCCGACCAACAGGGCTTTGCCACAGACCCCCACCTTTAAAGGGTTGGACAAGTATGTACATTTTCGAAGTAATCTTTTGTGGGAATATTTTTCAGGCAATTCATAATCTCAGCAGGTTCCATCTTTGGTTCCCTAATCTGTGAACTTGTCTGATGTTTGTTTCTCTTAATCCGAAATTCTGATTGGGGGAATTCTGATTGCCCTGTGTAGACATTTCTGAACTGGCTTGCTTACATATCCCCTCAGCTTGGATCAAGCTCCACCAGACATTGTCAATGCAATTGTCAATGATACAATCATCTCAGCAACATGAATTGCATTCATATACAAAATATTTATGAGATCTGTCCTTTAAAATTGAGACTCCATATTATTGATGAACAATGTAGGAGTTCATAGATATAGTTTTGGGTTTTAATCTAGGGCAGAAATGCAGTGGTGAACCACAGGTGTTTCGTAATCTATAACCAGGAAGATTTATTGGGCATGTCACAGGGTAAAAAGCCACCTCTACAAATGTCACTTTCATCTATTTTTGATATGAAAGAGATATTACCGATGATGCCGTTATCTTAGTTACATTTTGTTTGTTTTGGTAGTTTAAGGTCCAATTTGTTCAATTAGACTTTCTCACATACATAAACTGCCTTTTATCCACTGGTGGATTTGTGGATTTGTCAATGCCATTGTAGCTGAGTGCAAGTAGCCTTTCTGTGCCTTGCCAATGCCACTGTTTTGCCACCGATATAAAAGGAAAAATTGAATATTGCAATACTGGATATCGGACTAATAAAGGAGAAAGCATGTTGGGCAGTCCCTAAATATTTAAGCAATGAGACTACAACCTATCACAGGGTAAAAAGCCGCCTCTACAAATGTCGCTTTCATCTATTTTTGATATGAAAGAGATATTACCAAAAATGAATTATTCAACAAGGCTAAAATGATGCCGTTATCTTACATTTTGTTTGTTTTTGTTTGTTTTGGTAGTTTAACGTCCAATTTGTTCAATTAGACTTTCTCACATACATACACTGCCTTTTATCCACTGGTGGATTTGTGAACAAGGAACATTTTAGATCGCAATAGTGGATATGGGAATAGCGATAAAAAGTATTCCAAAAGTGATAAGACCCTATAAGGGTCCAAAATTGTAAAATATCAGTCTAAGATTGTAAAATATAATGAAGAAGAGTTCACCAGGATGATTTATTGGGCATTGGCAAGGGGCAGAAAGGTGCAGGGGACATACCAGACCTGGACATGTGGAAAAAGCCCCTGGTGAAGGGGGCTTGACCAGGTCTGATAGTCTCTGCCAGACATTGTCAATGCCATTGTAGCTGAGTACAAATAGCCTTTCTGTGCCTTGCCAATGCCACTGTTTTGCCACCGATATAAAAGGAAAAATTGAATATTGCAATATTGGATATCGGACTAATGAAGGAGAAAGCATGTTGGGCAGTCCCTAAATATTTAAGCAATGAGACTCTACAACCTGTCACAGGGTAAAAAGCTTTACAAATGTCGCTTTCATCTATTTTTGATATGAAAGAGATATTACCAAAGATGAATTATTCAACAAGGCTAAAATGATGCCGTTATCTTACATACATACACTGCCTTTTATCCACTGGTGGATTTGTGAACAAGGACAAATTTTAGATCGTAATAGTGGATATGGGACAAGCGATAAAAAGTATTCCATGTTGGGCAGTCCCTAAATATTTAAGCAATGAGACTACAACCTGTCACAGGGTAAAAAACTTTACAAATGTCGCTTTCATCTATTTTTGATATGAAAGAGATATTACCAAAGATGAATAATTCAACAAGGCTAAAATGATGCCGTTATCTTACATACATACACTGCCTTTTATCCACTGGTGGATTTGTGAACAAGGACAAATTTTAGATCGTAATAGTGGATATGGGACTAGCGATAAAAAGTATTCCATGTTGGGCAGTCCCTAAATATTAAAGCAATGAGACTACAACCTGTCACAGGGTAAAAAACTTTACAAATGTCGCTTTCATCTATTTTTGATATGAAAGAGATATTACCAAAGATGAATTATTCAACAAGGCTAAAATGATGCCATTATCTTACATACATACACTGCCTTTTATCCACTGGTGGATTTGTGAACAAGGACAAATTTTAGATCGTAATAGTGGATATGGGACTAGCGATAAAAAGTATTCCATGTTGGGCAGTCCCTAAATATTTAAGCAATGAGACTACAACCTGTCACAGGGTAAAAAACTTTACAAATGTCGCTTTCATCTATTTTTGATATGAAAGAGATATTACCAAAGATGAATAATTCAACAAGGCTAAAATGATGCCGTTATCTTACATACATACACTGCCTTTTATCCACTGGTGGATTTGTGAACAAGGACAAATTTTAGATCGTAATAGTGGATATGGGACTAGCGATAAAAAGTATTCCATGTTGGGCAGTCCCTAAATATTAAAGCAATGAGACTACAACCTGTCACAGGGTAAAAAACTTTACAAATGTCGCTTTCATCTATTTTTGATATGAAAGAGATATTACCAAAGATGAATAATTCAACAAGGCTAAAATGATGCCGTTATCTTACATACATACACTGCCTTTTATCCACTAGTGGGTTTGTGAACACAGGCAAATTTAAGATCGTAATAGTGGATATGGGACTAGCGAAAAAAAGTATTCCAAAAGTGATAAGACCCTATAAGGGTCCAAAATTGTAAAATATCGGTCTAAAATTGTAAAATATAATGAAGAAGAGTTCACCAGGATGATTTATTGGGCACTGGCAAGGAGCAGAAAGGTGCAGGGGCATACCAGACCTGGACGTGTGGAAAAAGCCCCTGTGGAAGGGGGCTTGACCAGGTCTGATAGTCTCTGCCAGACATTGTCAATGCCATTGTAGCTGAGTACAAGTAGCCTTTCTGTGCCTTGCCAGTAGAGTTAAGAAATTAAAATAATGCCTGTGGCCCCGACCTCGCCACAGGCAGTCGCAACCAACCAACGGATAAAAGAACTTCAGTTGCGTCCTTCAAAGTAAAATTCTAAAATTCTTCCCATGGTTCAAAGAGATAAGCCAACCGACAAGTCCAACTGGGTCCCTGAAAGGGCCAGTGACTGTGGCTGCCAACTCTAGGGGTGCAGGGGACATACCAGACCTGGACTTGCGGAAAAAGCCCCTGGTGAAGGGGGCTTGACCAGGTCTGATAGTCTCTGCTAGACATTGTCAATGCCATTGACCATGCCCAATAAATCATGCCCAATAAATCATCCTGGTCCAAAATTGTGGTGGTTTGGATGGGGGCAGAGTCGCCGAACCAGTCAGGCAGGCACTAAGGCCAGATGTTAAAGGTAACAGTGAAACCATGCCACACCACTTTGTTTTCCGTGGGCCAAAAAAGGCCAAAACAGGTCTAGATGAGTTATCCATCCCCGAATATTTATTTGGTTTTATGCAGTTGATAAAATCGGCCACCGATCCCGACACTAAGCAAGCAATATCTGATCATATGGAAAGTATTCTAGACGAGACCGGCGCCGTGTTCCATTATGCTGTCCCACAACATGTAGCGAAAGCACAGCCAGGTCCGCCGTGTGCTTTATTTCAAAAGGATCAGTGCCCTGAGAGTACACATCACGCAGTCGCGGGCGTGCGGAGGCTCCAAGTCTGTGCAGCATGCCTTGTCGGGAGGGCAGCTCTCTACACACACAGCCAAGCCTAATGCAGAGCAACACAGCAAGGACAGGCCAAACCCCAGTCGGGGTTTGGGCAGTAAAAAGGGACAAATGTTTCAAAACTTGGGTGTTCTATAATTCAAGCCGGAGAAACGCGAGTATACGGGAACTAAGGAACGTGATAAGACCCTATAAGGGTCCAAAATTGTAAAATATCAGTCTAGAATTGT
Source organism: Alentia gelatinosa (assembly GCA_950022655.1). Taxonomy (NCBI): domain Eukaryota; kingdom Metazoa; phylum Annelida; class Polychaeta; order Phyllodocida; family Polynoidae; genus Alentia; species Alentia gelatinosa. Next base: position 28,449,372 of record OX465589.1, read on the forward strand.
AAAATATAATGAAGAAGAGTTCACCAGGATGATTTATTGATCACTGGCAAGGAGCAGAAAGGTGCAGGGGACATACCAGACCTGGACGTGTGGAAAAAGCCCCTGGTGAAGGGGGGCTTGACCAGGTCTGATAGTCTCTGCCAGACATTGTCAATGCCATTGTAGCTGAGTACAAGTAGCCTTTCTGTGCCTTGCCAGTAGAGTTAAGAAATTAAAATAATGCCTGTGGTCCCTGAAAGGGCCAGTGACTGTGGCTGCCAACTCTAGGGGTGCAGGGGACATACCAGACCTGGACTTGCGGAAAAAGCCCCTGGTGAAGGGGGCTTGACCAGGTCTGATAGTCTCTGCTAGACATTGTCAATGCCATTGACCATGCCCAATAAATCATGCCCAATAAATCATCCTGGTCCAAAATTGTGGTGGTTTGGATGGGGGCAGAGTCGCCGAACCAGTCAGGCAGGCACCAAGGCCAGATGTTAAAGGTAACAGTGAAACCATGCCACACCACTTTGTTTTCCGTGGGCCAAAAAAGGCCAAAACAGGTCTAGATGAGTTATCCATCCCCGAATATTTATTTGGTTTTATGCAGTTGATAAAATCGGCCACCGATCCCGACACTAAGCAAGCAATATCTGATCATATGGAAAGTATTCTAGACGAGACCGGCGCCGTGTTCCATTATGCTGTCCCACAACATGTAGCGAAAGCACGGCCAGGTCCGCCGTGTGCTTTATTTCAAAAGGATCAGTGCCCTGAGAGTACACATCACGCAGTCGCGGGCGTGCGGAGGCTCCAAGTCTGTGCAGCATGCCTTGTCGGGAGGGCAGCTCTCTACACACACAGCCAAGCCTAATGCAGAGCAACACAGCAAGGACAGGCCAAACCCCAGTCGGGGTTTGGGCAGTAAAAAGGGACAAATGTTTCAAAACTTGGGTGTTCTATAATTCAAGCCGGAGAAACGCGAGTATACGGGAACTAAGGAACGTGATAAGACCCTATAAGGGTCCAAAATTGTAAAATATCAGTCTAGAATTGTAAAATATAATGAAGAAGAGTTCACCAGGATGATTTATTGATCACTGGCAAGGAGCAGAAAGGTGCAGGGGACATACCAGACCTGGACGTGTGGAAAAAGCCCCTGGTGAAGGGGGGCTTGACCAGGTCTGATAGTCTCTGCCAGACATTGTCAATGCCATTGTAGCTGAGTACAAGTAGCCTTTCTGTGCCTTGCCAGTAGAGTTAAGAAATTAAAATAATGCCTGTGGTCCCTGAAAGGGCCAGTGACTGTGGCTGCCAACTCTAGGGGTGCAGGGGACATACCAGACCTGGACTTGCGGAAAAAGCCCCTGGTGAAGGGGGCTTGACCAGGTCTGATAGTCTCTGCTAGACATTGTCAATGCCATTGACCATGCCCAATAAATCATGCCCAATAAATCATCCTGGTCCAAAATTGTGGTGGTTTGGATGGGGGCAGAGTCGCCGAACCAGTCAGGCAGGCACCAAGGCCAGATGTTAAAGGTAACAGTGAAACCATGCCACACCACTTTGTTTTCCGTGGGCCAAAAAAGGCCAAAACAGGTCTAGATGAGTTATCCATCCCCGAATATTTATTTGGTTTTATGCAGTTGATAAAATCGGCCACCGATCCCGACACTAAGCAAGCAATATCTGATCATATGGAAAGTATTCTAGACGAGACCGGTGCCGTGTTCCATTATGCTGTCCCACAACATGTAGCGAAAGCACGGCCAGGTCCGCCGTGTGCTTTATTTCAAAAGGATCAGTGCCCTGAGAGTACACATCACGCAGTCGCGGGCGTGCGGAGGCTCCAAGTCTGTGCAGCATGCCTTGTCGGGAGGGCAGCTCTCTACACACACAGCCAAGCCTAATGCAGAGCAACACAGCAAGGACAGGCCAAACCCCAGTCGGGGTTTGGGCAGTAAAAAGGGACAAATGTTTCAAAACTTGGGTGTTCTATAATTCAAGCCGGAGAAACGCGAGTATACGGGAACTAAGGAACGTGATAAGACCCTATAAGGGTCCAAAATTGTAAAATATCAGTCTAAAATTGTAAAATATAATGAAGAAGAGTTCACCAGGATGATTTATTGGGCACTGGCAAGGAGCAGAAAGGTGCAGGGGACATACCAGACCTGGACGTGTGGAAAAAGCCCCTGGTGAAGGGGGGCTTGACCAGGTCTGATAGTCTCTGCCAGACATTGTCAATGCCATTGTAGCTGAGTACAAGTAGCCTTTCTGTGCCTTGCCAGTAGAGTTAAGAAATTAAAATAATGCCTGTGGTCCCTGAAAGGGCCAGTGACTGTGGCTGCCAACTCTAGGGGTGCAGGGGACATACCAGACCTGGACTTGCGGAAAAAGCCCCTGGTGAAGGGGGCTTGACCAGGTCTGATAGTCTCTGCTAGACATTGTCAATGCCATTGACCATGCCCAATAAATCATGCCCAATAAATCATCCTGGTCCAAAATTGTGGTGGTTTGGATGGGGGCAGAGTCGCCGAACCAGTCAGGCAGGCACTAAGGCCAGATGTTAAAGGTAACAGTGAAACCATGCCACACCACTTTGTTTTCCGTGGGCCAAAAAAGGCCAAAACAGGTCTAGATGAGTTATCCATCCCCGAATATTTATTTGGTTTTATGCAGTTGATAAAATCGGCCACCGATCCCGACACTAAGCAAGCAATATCTGATCATATGGAAAGTATTCTAGACGAGACCGGCGCCGTGTTCCATTATGCTGTCTCACAACATGTAGCAAAAGCACGGCCAGGTCCGCCGTGTGCTTTATTTCAAAAGGATCAGTGCCCTGAGAGTACACATCACGCAGTCGCGGGCGTGCGGAGGCTCCAAGTCTGTGCAGCATGCCTTGTCGGGAGGGCAGCTCTCTACACACACAGCCAAGCCTAATGCAGAGCAACACAGCAAGGACAGGCCAAACCCCAGTCGGGGTTTGGGCAGTAAAAAGGGACAAATGTTTCAAAACTTGGGTGTTCTATAATTCAAGCCGGAGAAACGCGAGTATACGGGAACTAAGGAACGTGATAAGACCCTATAAGGGTCCAAAATTGTAAAATATCAGTCTAAAATTGTAAAATATAATGAAGAAGAGTTCACCAGGATGATTTATTGGGCACTGGCAAGGAGCAGAAAGGTGCAGGGGACATACCAGACCTGGACGTGTGGAAAAAGCCCCTGGTGAAGGGGGGCTTGACCAGGTCTGATAGTCTCTGCCAGACATTGTCAATGCCATTGTAGCTGAGTACAAGTAGCCTTTCTGTGCCTTGCCAGTAGAGTTAAGAAATTAAAATAATGCCTGTGGTCCCTGAAAGGGCCAGTGACTGTGGCTGCCAACTCTAGGGGTGCAGGGGACATACCAGACCTGGACTTGCGGAAAAAGCCCCTGGTGAAGGGGGCTTGACCAGGTCTGATAGTCTCTGCTAGACATTGTCAATGCCATTGACCATGCCCAATAAATCATGCCCAATAAATCATCCTGGTCCAAAATTGTGGTGGTTTGGATGGGGGCAGAGTCGCCGAACCAGTCAGGCAGGCACTAAGGCCAGATGTTAAAGGTAACAGTGAAACCATGCCACACCACTTTGTTTTCCGTGGGCCAAAAAAGGCCAAAACAGGTCTAGATGAGTTATCCATCCCCGAATATTTATTTGGTTTTATGCAGTTGATAAAATCGGCCACCGATCCCGACACTAAGCAAGCAATATCTGATCATATGGAAAGTATTCTAGACGAGACCGGCGCCGTGTTCCATTATGCTGTCCCACAACATGTAGCGAAAGCACGGCCAGGTCCGCCGTGTGCTTTATTTCAAAAGGATCAGTGCCCTGAGAGTACACATCACGCAGTCGCGGGCGTGCGGAGGCTCCAAGTCTGTGCAGCATGCCTTGTCGGGAGGGCAGCTCTCTACACACACAGCCAAGCCTAATGCAGAGCAACACAGCAAGGACAGGCCAAACCCCAGTCGGGGTTTGGGCAGTAAAAAGGGACAAATGTTTCAAAACTTGGGTGTTCTATAATTCAAGCCGGAGAAACGCGAGTATACGGGAACTAAGGAACGTGATAAGACCCTATAAGGGTCCAAAATTGTAAAATATCAGTCTAAAATTGTAAAATATAATGAAGAAGAGTTCACCAGGATGATTTATTGGGCATTGGCAAGGGGCAGAAAGGTGCAGGGGACATACCAGACCTGGACGTGTGGAAAAAGCCCCTGGTGAAGGGGGCTTGACCAGGTCTGATAGTCTCTGCCAGACATTGTCAATGCCATTGTAGCTGAGTACAAGTAGCCTTTCTGTGCCTTGCCAGTAGAGTTAAGAAATTAAAATAATGCCTGTGGCCCCGACCTCGCCACAGGCAGTCGCAACCAACCAACGGATAAAAGAACTTCAGTTGCGTCCTTCAAAGTAAAATTCTAAAATTCTTCCCATGGTTCAAAGAGATAAGCCAACCGACAAGTCCAACTGGGTCCCTGAAAGGGCCAGTGACTGTGGCTGCCAACTCTAGGGGTGCAGGGGACATACCAGACCTGGACTTGCGGAAAAAGCCCCTGGTGAAGGGGGCTTGACCAGGTCTGATAGTCTCTGCTAGACATTGCCAATGCCATTGACCATGCCCAATAAATCATGCCCAATAAATCATCCTGGTCCAAAATTGTGGTGGTTTGGATGGGGGCAGAGTCGCCGAACCAGTCAGGCAGGCACCAAGGCCAGATGTTAAAGGTAACAGTGAAACCATGCCACACCACTTTGTTTTCCGTGGGCCAAAAAAGGCCAAAACAGGTCTAGATGAGTTATCCATCCCCGAATATTTATTTGGTTTTATGCAGTTGATAAAATCGGCCACCGATCCCGACACTAAGCAAGCAATATCTGATCATATGGAAAGTATTCTAGACGAGACCGGCGCCGTGTTCCATTATGCTGTCCCACAACATGTAGCGAAAGCACGGCCAGGTCCGCAGTGTGCTTTATTTCAAAAGGATCAGTGCCCTGAGAGTACACATCACGCAGTCGCGGGCGTGCGGAGGCTCCAAGTCTGTGCAGCATGCCTTGTCGGGAGGGCAGCTCTCTACACACACAGCCAAGCCTAATGCAGAGCAACACAGCAAGGACAGGCCAAACCCCAGTCGGGGTTTGGGCAGTAAAAAGGGACAAATGTTTCAAAACTTGGGTGTTCTATAATTCAAGCCGGAGAAACGCGAGTATACGGGAACTAAGGAACGTGATAAGACCCTATAAGGGTCCAAAATTGTAAAATATCAGTCTAAAATTGTAAAATATAATGAAGAAGAGTTCACCAGGATGATTTATTGGGCATTGGCAAGGGGCAGAAAAGTGCAGGGGACATACCAGACCTGGACGTGTGGAAAAAGCCCCTGGTGAAGGGGGCTTGACCAGGTCTGATAGTCTCTGCCAGACATTGTCAATGCCATTGTAGCTGAGTACAAGTAGCCTTTCTGTGCCTTGCCAGTAGAGTTAAGAAATTAAAATAATGCCTGTGGCCCCGACCTCGCCACAGGCAGTCGCAACCAACCAACGGATAAAAGAACTTCAGTTGCGTCCTTCAAAGTAAAATTCTAAAATTCTTCCCATGGTTCAAAGAGATAAGCCAACCGACAAGTCCAACTGGGTCCCTGAAAGGGCCAGTGACTGTGGCTGCCAACTCTAGGGGTGCAGGGGACATACCAGACCTGGACTTGCGGAAAAAGCCCCTGGTGAAGGGGGCTTGACCAGGTCTGATAGTCTCTGCTAGACATTGTCAATGCCATTGACCATGCCCAATAAATCATGCCCAATAAATCATCCTGGTCCAAAATTGTGGTGGTTTGGATGGGGGCAGAGTCGCCGAACCAGTCAGGCAGGCACTAAGGCCAGATGTTAAAGGTAACAGTGAAACCATGCCACACCACTTTGTTTTCCGTGGGCCAAAAAAGGCCAAAACAGGTCTAGATGAGTTATCCATCCCCGAATATTTATTTGGTTTTATGCAGTTGATAAAATCGGCCACCGATCCCGACACTAAGCAAGCAATATCTGATCATATGGAAAGTATTCTAGACGAGACCGGCGCCGTGTTCCATTATGCTGTCTCACAACATGTAGCAAAAGCACGGCCAGGTCCGCCGTGTGCTTTGTATAGCCCGGGAGGAGCCACAGCCATCGGATCCGAACAAAAGGAACGTTGAGCATGTGCCCTTGGTTGCCCTTGGTGGAGGATGATCAACAGGCTTGCCCAGGAGATATGTGCTCAACCATATACGGAAATTATAGCTATTCAACCGGACGGACTGGAGGCAGTTGCCCTGGAGACGGCACCAGCCCTGGAGTCGGCCCGAAAACAAGTACACCGACAAAGGACTTAGTGAGAAAAATCTCAACGGTGATGGATGAGGCCACGGACGCGGAGATCACGGGCCCCCTTGCCGGAGGAGCCCGCGCCCGAAGATGTGGCCCAAAGCAGTATATGAAAACTGTTATTAGCCGCTGGCCCCACCCAACAAAGGGTGCTTTCGCAACGGCCGGTCTACACATGGAGATATATAGAGCGGTAAGACAGACAGGTATGCCAAACTACATCCAAGCACGGATTGTGATACCATCTGCTACCGTTATCTACAGCCCCCACCCTCTCAGCCAGCCACAGGAGGGCCAAAGCCATTCGCTTCGAGATCATCACAGACCCCGACTATGATATGCTGCTCTGAAGTCGGCCAATCCCAGTAGTGTCCTGCCAGGCAACCCGAGGAGTGCCGATGAGAACCGATGAGATCCTTACAGCCCCGACACATGGTTTGAGAAGCACACCAGCTCCCCCGTGAACAAGGCATGGTTCGACAACTTTACATTACTTTTCTTTAGGCTATGCACCATTGAGATTTGTAATAAAAAAAGATAAAAATGATAAACTCATTTAGGGTAAGGCATGGGTCAGATCAGTAAGTGTTAGGATATAAGTAGGGGAAGGGGTTAGCTAGAGTTAGTTAGGGTTAGTTAGGGTTACTGTATTATGATTAGTGGGCTTACCTGACCCTGAATGAGTTTTGGAGGAATGTAGTTTTCTAAAAAAAATTGTAAAAGGGACAAATTACTTCTGCCTCATTCTCACAAAACCAGTACAAATAGGTTTTGCGGGTTAAATACCTATATCAAGACCTCCTGGGTCTCAAAATAGGTGAAAATCCACAAAAGATTAATCCTCTAGAAAATCTATTTTTGGTAAATAATAAATTGCATTGCTACTATTCAATCAAATATTTGGATTTTTTCTGCATCCTTTCAGAATAATTTACTTGAGAATTATTTTGAGAGTTGTCCCACCAAATAGACATTATGACTACACAATTATTTTTAACATCCCCAAAAACTTTTACTTTTGCCCCTAATAGGCCGAAATTGCACTCCGTTCATGAGAATGAGCCATCTAATATTCATAAAAAAAGGTACATTGCCTTTAAAAAGTATTGCAAAGTGAGACTAGCTACTTGTGTCTTTCCACACCTTGCCAAGAAGCGACCGATGCCCTTTTCACACCATGCATCGAAGCATGTAAGAACCCCATCGAGTTCCAGAATTCACTCCCTAGGTGACTTGACAAGCCATAACCAGAATTGACCGACTTCGAAGCGAGTCCAATACACATCACAGCCAGAGGCTGCAACGATGCCGAAGCCCAAGACTTTGGCTGTCCTGTCGCCAGCTGAGAGGAAGAAGCTGTATATTTGCCTGTGGCCCCGACCTCAGATTGGATACACCAGTAAGGCTTCACACAGGCCGGGTTTGGGCTGATTGGTCACACCAGTAGGGCTGCACACATGCTAAAGGGTTAATCAGTAACTTGTTCACTTTGATGCTGTTCTGGTAGATTCATATACTTTTGACATGTATTTATGTTTGGCAGCATCCACAGCTTTCATCTTTGCTGCTTCCCATGGTGCAAATAGTTAAGCCAACTGACAAAGACTGATCTGCCTTCTCCAACTGTGACCTTGAAAGGGCAGTGACTGTGACTCAAGAGCAGCAGAAGAACTTGTTTATGAAGACAGACTATGATCTATATGGTTTACGGGGCTCTGGTAATAGTGATTCTACCCCCAAATCTATTGCTCTACCATCAGTGTTTGACTCTCTCAGGTAAGCAAGGGCTGCCATTTTCTTCAGAACATGATGAACAAATAACTAAACATACTCTGGTAGGTTTTGAAAATAAAGACTAGCGACTTCTTTAAAATGATAAAAAAAAATTCCAGTGGCCCCAACCTCGCCACAGGCAGTCGCAACCAACCAAGGGATAAAAGTCTGTTGCGTCCTATAAAGTAAAATTCTTTCAGTCCAATGAGGGAATTGCATTGATATTTCAGAAAATACTAGAACTTAGTTCCAAATATAATTTGGACTTTACACCATATTCATATCTTGTTCTAAGGATAATTTAGAAATCAAAATAAACACTAGCGACTTTGTCAATGCCCTGTGACAGGCAGTCTGCCTCAAACCATATTTGTAAGTGATAATTCAAACGCAATTTGGAGGAAAAAGATAGCTAACAGAAAGTATTCTTTGAAACATAGGCCTACTTTAATGCATTAATAGATATTTGCAGCATGGAATTATACATAGCCCTGGTGTTCTGTTTATAGTAAAACTGACTTTCCTCCTCTCTATTCTCTCAAAAGGTGATAAATCAGACAGCTGGAAAGGTCATTAACACCCCCTATCACCTCTAGTGATACCCTACACCAAACCGCATTCCTTGGGTGCCTTTAAGACGAGATCACATGGGATAAATCGGCGACGATTTCAAATGTGTAGGGCGGCCATTTTTGGGCGGATTGGACACACCAGTAGGGCTGCACACATGCTAAAGGGTTAATCAGTAGCTTGTTCACTTTGATGCTGTTCTGGTAGATTCATATACTTTTGACATGTATTTATATTTGGCAGCATCCACAGCTTTCATCTTTGCTGCTTCCCATGGTGCAAATAGTTAAGCCAACTGACAAAGACTGATCGGCCTTCTCCAACTGGGACCTTGAAAGGGCAGTGACTGTCTCAAGAGCAGCAGAAGAACTTGTTTATGAAGACAGAAACTATGATCTATATGGTTTACGGGGCTCTGGTAATGGTAATTCTACCCCCAAATCTATTGCTCTACCATCAGTTAGTTCCAAATATAATTTGGACATTACACCATATTCATATCTTGTTTTAAGGATAATTTAGAAATTAAAATAAACACTAGCGACTTTGTCAATGCCCTGTGACAGGCTGTCTGCCTCAAACCATATTTGTAAGTGATAATTCAAATGCAATTTAGAGGAAAAGGATAGCTAACAGAAAGTATTCTTTGAAACATAGGCCTACTTTAATGCCTTAATAGATATTTGCAGCACAGAATTATACATTTGTATGCTACCTTAATTCTTAGTTTAACAATACCATATGATGACTAGCGACTTCAATACTTTCCTGTGACAGGCTATGTGCCATTTTAGGACTGTGACTGCAGAGTGAAATCTCTCTATCATGGTGACCCTTGGGACTAGCCCAAAATGGGATCAAATATACGAGGTTACCATGATAGAGAGATTAGACAATAAAGTCCCATGTATACACACCATGGGTGCTTTGAGACGAGGTGACATCATAATGATGAATGCCTATCTGATTAAACATACTCTGGTAGGTTTTAAAGCTAAGTGGATCTTATGATAGGGAATTGCATTGATTTTTCAGAAAATACTAGAACTTAGTTCCAAATATAATTTGGACTTTACACCATATTCAGATCTTGTTCTAAGGATAATTTAGAAATTAAAATAAACACTAGCGACTTTGTCAATGCCCTGTGACAGGCTGTCTGCCTCAAACCATATTTGTAAGTGATAATTCAAACGCAATTTGGAGGAAAAAAGATAGCTAACAAAAAGTATTCTTTGAAATATAGGCCTTCTTTAAGGCATTAATAGATATTTGCAGCACAGAATTATACATTTGTATGCTACCTTAATTCTTAGTTTAACAATACCATATGATGACTAGCGACTTCATTACTTTCCTGTGACAGGCTGTGTGCCATTTTAGGACTGTGACTGCAGAGTGAATTCTCTCCATCATGGTAACCCTTGGGACTAGCCCAAAATGGGATCAAATATACGAGGTTACCATGATAGAGAGATTAGACAATAAAGTCCCAAACACACAATGGATGCTTTGATACAAGGTGACATCATAATGATGAATGCCTATCTGACTAAACATACTCTGGTAGGTTTTAAAGCTAAGTGGATCTTATGATAGGGAATTGCATTGATATTTCAGAAAATACTAGAACTTAGTTCCAAATATAATTTGGACTTAACACCATATTCATACCTTAGTTCTAAAAATAATTTAGAAATCAAAATTTGGACTAACCACTTTGTCACTTCCCTGTAACAAGCTGTGTGCCTCCAAGCACATTTTTAAGTATGATTTAAACTTGACATTATATTCATATCTTAGTTTAGACAATTTAGATTTTATACTGTATTTGAAACATAGGCCTACTCTAATAAATTAGAGGATATTTGCAGTAGATAATTCTTTATTTGTACTTGACCTAAATCTTTTGTTTAACAATATTTTATATTAACTAGAGATTCGTCACTTCCCTGTAATAGACTGTGTCCCTTCAAGCATATTTGATAGGGATAGTCCATACAAAATTTAGAAAAAGAAGCAGTGTATTGTCTAGCCTGACATTTATTAAGGTTCACAAAACCTGTCTCTCCAAAGCCACTTATCTGTTCTTCTTGATTACAATAAAACATCAAATCAAGAACAATCTTTTAACTATGCGATTGCCTCAGCATGTACAGGTGAGTTTTCATGGTGACATAACTCACCTTTGGTGGTTTGAAGGGATAGTCAGAGGCAAAGTGGATGTCGAGGAAGAAGACTCCTCCCTCGTAGACAGAGCCGGGCGGCCCTAAGATGGTGGAGACCCACTCGTACAGGTTGTCGCCTTTTGGGCCAGCACTGAAAGAACACAAAAACTCATGGTTAAAAAACAGCATCAATTTCCAGTCTCTAACATATCATAAAACAAGTTCCATTAGATTCTCTTGACAGTCATCGTCAGTTTGGGAACTCATTTAACGTCAATATTATATACACAACCCGAAACTCCCTGCGTTTCCCAAATCTAAATTAACATTTTCACCGTGTCTATGAGTATTTTCCTGTGATACATTTAATAAGTTCACTGCTTCCAGACGGTGGTGACCCCTGTTATCGGTGGTCTATAGTTAAGTTACTCAATAGACCCTATTGAGGTATCCCGTAATTCAGTCTGTTGACAAGTTCCGGATTTCGCTGATTACCGACGTAGTGTAGTGATAGACCCCCTACCCGAAAGCCAGAATTAATGCAGTTTAACGGTTTTCAGACATCCTCAAATTGAAATTCTGATGTCAGAAATGGAAATTTCAGCTATTTCTACATGGAAATCCGAAATTATATTCAGTTTCTCCAATTAAAAATCAGAAAACTGTAGTTCATTTTGTCGTACTGTGCCAAGTCTATCGGGAGCGGAACTTTGCTTTACCCGGGGCGATAATCGGGAGTTTAGTAACCTCTGGAGGCTCTATGACATGCTGGTGTGGCGGGATGACGGCGGGCAAGAATGGCTTTCTCTGGTTACTGGTGACCGTGTGTCGAGTAAAGATGTGTATCACCTGACCCCAACACCAACCTGAGTCCGGTTAGCATTATGAACAACACATGGCGGGTGTTAACTGTGACATACATGTTGTATGAAGTGTCTGTTAACTGAGACAGGTATAAGAAGTGTCTCTATCCTACAAGAAGCATGTGCTCCATGAAATTAAATGGTTAGTGTGACTGAATGGAATTCAGCTACACTATATTATCGTAGTATTTTTCATATGCAAGAAAATCATTAAAAACGCCAGTGATCAGCTGGTGAATTAAGTGGTTCCCACCACACGCACTGGCTTGTGGTATCCGAATCTAATTGACTCATCAGGGCAGGCGCACCCCCTTATGGCCCAGTGTAAAACAAATACTGTGAAGAAAACATGATGCATCTTTTGATATTTAGGACGCATAGATATTTTAGCTCCACGAGGTGATCTCAGTAGCGGGGGGGGCCTATTTTTTCACCAAATGACAGAGAACGGACCCTGTACGGTCTCAGTCACTCCGTTTACTTCACACCTGCTAATCGTTTAAAAAGCGAGGTGTATCTATTACCAACAGCACCACATAGAGGCGGGGGTGAGCTGGGACCTACCCGGCAAGCACCGCGCACGGACCATATTACCGAACGCGATGTCAACACTGTCAGTCTGCCAGTGGCCGCCACACAGCGCACAGCGCGGTAGCGATGCACACGGTTTTCTACCCGATTCAGAACAAACTGATGCATAATATCATATCCCATCAACACCTTCCTTTAGTGAAGTAGACTGCTATCTAGTGATTTCAGACGTTTTTATATACAAATAGAAGTTATTGGTCTTGTTTTCATCCTGTTCGATCGTATAATGCATCTATTACTTAGACTCTAAGGCTAGAATTTGTCATTTTCAGTAAAATCACAACATTCACAGTGTCTCTTCAATGGAATCAATATTTCTCATGTTTCGGCAGATACAAGTATATTATATAAACAAATATTTATTTTTTCTAATTCATATTATGGTTCAGTATTCTAGGGATAGAATGACATAGGAAGAAGGGAGGCAGGGTTTAGGGATTTAACCCATTTCCCTCTCACCCCCCTGCCCCCGCCCATATAAAAGTTGGATGTTGGGGACATAAACCATAATAAATGTGATATTGCTGCCCTGCCAATACCTATAATGAACAAACAGTGAATATGTGTGGAATGTATATACAACACAGTGACAGAAGTTAAAAGGGGGAAAGTTCCCATGACCCCACCCCTTTTCCAAAACAACACTTGACAGTCTGCTAGACTCCCCCCCCCCCCCTCCTCCGCCACATGTCAGTCTGATTATGGTATAAAAAGTCACTAACAACAAATCTAGTCTCCCTAAAATACCATTGATTAATCAATCATCACAACCTTTGTGTGGATCTGGTGCTTCAAAACATCTACTACAAAATACCATGAAAAATGAAGTATGACATCCCTTGTTTTAAGGAGGATTTTAGGAAAATTCCACTGGAGACCTTTGGAGTTTTTCACGTTTTCCCCACTCAAATTAACCATGATTTTTAATCTGGGACAGTCTGTTGCATTGTGGGAAGGATTCTTCTCCTTCTATTACCATATTCATGATGTAAACATTGGCCAATGTGCTTTGACATAGAGGTGTATGTGTCATAAGACACTAAAATCAGGAGGCAAAGTAAATTCTCGAGGAGGCAAACTACAAATGGTCAATCTGGGTTTTTTCAATGTATCTATTAATTTTTACCCCCCCCCCCCCCCCCCGACAACATTAGTTTCCTTCTTTCTTCATATTAAGGTGTCGTCCCTGGAAGACATTTATTTCACGTGACCTGTTACGTGGGTCACCCCGCATCTCGTCGCCATGACGACGGTTAATGACATGGTGCAAGGCTGGTCGCCGACAAGCGCCATCACAATATAGTGTTTAGAGTGGGAACCAGCTTTGCGTGTGTCGTCTGCTCTGTGCGCGCGCCGCCGACGGTGGCGTCTCCATCGTGCATCTACTTTGTGCGTCGTATATACATGCACTCATTTGATGGCGACCTGCCCTGTGAGGTGAATAAATACATACTGGGTACACGGGGCTTTACACGCCGGACGCCTTGCGTGTCCTGTATAGACAAGCCGACAATGTTTTATTGGTTCGAGGGAATCGAACCCAGACCCTCATCCTTTGGTGATCAGGATTCTAACACCTGAATCAAGATGGTCGCTGGGAAGTCAATCGCGATTGGTATTCAAGTAGCGTTCTCTGCCACACCCCCCCCCCCCCCCACACACACACACACACACACACACACACACACACACCCACACACCCACCTACCCCCACTGATAATCCCTTAAACAAGAGGATGGTTCGTTGCCACGCCCTTGCCACACCCCTCCCGCTTCCCCAGTCCCTTCTGTCTACAGACACACGCTCCTGCCACATGAGCAACTTCTGTATAGCCCTTTATTCCTTTTCTTACATTTCTAATCTTTTCTAGCCACACTCTCCTCCCATGTTCAGGCACGAATAATTCAACTCGCCTTTTCTATAGTCCCTCTAGACTTGCTAAAGTCTTTGATTATGAACATTGTTGGATCTTTATCGCGGCGAGGGGAGGTGGGGTAGATTGGAGGGGCACGGGGACTGAAGCCGATCTATATTCCCACCTTCCCCGTCTTGTTCCTGGCCCCTTATCACGATCATCACATCTCCTACAACCTACCTAATAACCCCTTCATTGTACCTACTCTATGATACGGACAACCTGTCCCTATGTGCTTTTATAGTCTCTTACACTTTATTCATACCGTGAATCTCTAAAAGGCAATTTCTATTTTGTCATAAACCTTCTTTTCTGAAGTAGTTTTATGGTATGGATTGTAAAATCACCCTCACCATTCAATCACCTTCTTACACCCTACACTCTCTATCCATCCCAATATTATATCCCCTACATGGTTTTCCTGCACCCCTGCCCTCTCTAGTTAATTCCTTCTTGTACACATCGCACCCCATTCTGTCATTTACTGTGCAAACAAAATGGCAATTCTCTCTGATGTTAATCCACGCCCTCCTCTGCTCGTTCACCGCGGCCCTCCCCTACTGGGTTTGGACCGCCACCCGCCGCCCCTAACTGCCCTCTAGCGGGGGAATCAATAGCGTAGAGGGCAAACGCCCCTCCGCACACCCCCACAAACCTCCAACACGCACTGAACACAAGCCACGGAGCGGCCTGACCTGCTACCCCGCCCCTCACCCTGACTCACCCCGGCCACAGCTTGACCCCTCAACTATACCACTGGAGAATCCCCGATGGTCAATTGTACAAATCCCCATCTTCAATCTGCACAGATTTCTGTTCATTTTCATCACTGCTATTCGTGATCAGGGAGCGTGTTCATATACCAAAGTAAACTCAATTTCGCGGCGATGTGATTTTTGCGATAAGAAAATGATGCAGGGCAATGCATGTTCCCCACATGCATGGCACACGCGTATTGGCATGTAATCTGGCACGGGAAGGGCTGTCAGCGCTTTCCAAAGTCCCTCTCTATCACTTTCCCCAGTCACGCCAGAGTCAGGAACAATACCTCGAACGGGAAACCACAGGGGCGATCTGATTTTCGGATGCGAGCGGAGTTTATGATAAAAACGTGATCATATAATCACAAGGAGATAGGCGTGTGATGGATTCCGTGTAGGCGCACAAAGGCTGGAAGAGGAAGTGTCTCTGGCTGAAGGATGGATGGATGGCTGCAGCAGGGTGAAGGATATTATAGGAGGACGACACTCCATGCTCCACGTTATGCTACTCCACCGTGTGTCAGCCTGGGTAAAGTTAGTTACTCCAACGTGTATCAGCCGTGCACTGTCTGGGATTATGATCAAACATCATGAGTAACATTGCCTTACTTCAACTGCGTTAGCTGTGCAATGCCCCCACGGTTTATTATTTAAAGGCATGAGGAACATTGCGTTACTACAATGTGTGCTACCCGTGCACTGATCTAAAGTCATGAGACAATAAGAACGAACTGCATCTAGATCCATAGCCCCTGAAAATACGTTATCAACTTTGTTTGCGTAGTAATCACTGACTGGTTGACTAAAGCGTATATTGAGTTAAATAACCCATGGGCATCCGGAAAGGGTATGGCTACATCTGCTGCATAACATGTAAACACATTTGCTGTGTATTCGCCAAAAAAAAAATTCATACCGTTCACATATCACCATGCCAGCCATGTGGTTATATCACTGAAATACATGTGATTTGCATTAGATATCTTGTATTCACACTTATCAATTCCATTTCCATAGCCGCTGCCGTCGAGAGCACCCGTGGCAGTGGGTGGATTTCTCATCTTGATAAGATTTACGGCGACTCTATGGTTCGCACTATGAGTAATGAACTTGTCGGCGAGTGTGTGGCTCCAAGTCACGTGGCAGCTGATCACATGACCCACATCATCAGCTGCGTTGGCAGGTGTGCGGCTGATTGCTGCACCAGAACAGCCGCCAGGGGCGTGTTCATGCTCTTTGTACTTTAAACTAATGCAGAGATTGTCTTTGTTAGGATTATTACTAGCAGACACCGACATAAATGCCATTCATGATATTTCTTTGACTCCTCTATGTATTTGTCGTGATCCTTATCATATATCATATACATGTATGCATGTGTCGTATGTATGTATGCATGTATGTATGTATGCATGTATGTATGTATGTATGTATGTATGTATGTATGTATGTATGTATGCATGTATGTATGTATGCATGTATGTATGTATGCATTTATGTATGTACATGTATGTATGTATGTATGTATGTATGTATGTATGTATGTATGTATGTATGTATGTAGACACGTTTGTCTATGTATAGATACATGCGTACATGTATATAATATAGGGAGCCAATGTTAAAGGATAGTCTCTGCGATTTTCCTGAATTCACTAGGTTCACAACAATCACTTCAGAAAGGTGCCCTGATCAATTAGATAAGAAAGACAGCCTTGCCATTTAACATAAAAACATGAAATCTAGTTTCCGCCTGTGAAGACTAAACACACACCTAATTATAAGCTACACAATTACTCAGTTAACAGGTAAGCACGGTAGATGACATCGATACTGTAAGATATGACTATCTGTGATGGATATCACTAAGAGTGATGTGTCACTAACATTATTAAGAATCACTAATACTAACGGGTAGCTAACACTGATGACAATCTCTAACATTGGTGACAATCACTATAACGCTGTTAACAATTACTAACGCTGGTGACTAGAACTAATAATGCTAGTGACAAATACTAACACTTTTTTGATTATTCATATATAATACTGTATCTCACGTCATTGCAAGTTTTTCGGATACAACATTTAGATTTTCACATTTATACACTTATGACAATCACTGGTTACAATCACTAACGCTGGTGAGAAGAATCCCCCAAAGTGGCAGGATTCTCTAAAGGTTTTCCGGCAGAGGCACAGAGATCCATCTTGTTTAGATACTAGCACATGTGATTTTACCTCATTGCCCATTATTATACACATATGTGTACATAGAATAACAGGTCAAGCGCCAGGAAATACCTACATGGCTTTTTTGCAGTGTCCATTCAAATATGAATGTACCAACCTGCGTATATGGTTATAGAGCTGTCATTGGTTGTATCAATATATTGATGGGAGAGTATCGATCAATGTGAGTAAATCTACTGTGGGATTCACTACTCTTAATTCCCAGCCCTGGTTCCAATCATATCGCGAGGCTTTGCCTTGAATCAATATTGATAACAATGACAGATTTGAATATGTGCTCTGTATATTATGACATCTACTCAAGTCCCCTTCTGTTTATATGGACACGCAGCGACACAATAGGTGGCCTTGACACTTACTATACCTGGTATGATGTTTAATCAGCGCCCAAAATGTAATAAATGTGCCTCTGCCGGAAAACACGTGGAAGATACTTTACAGTGAGTTTTCCATACATTCAGGGCATGGGCCCAGAGCAGTCAAGTACATCACGCCGGCCAAGGTCAGCTCAGGGTTAAATGACAAACATATCCACGAAACGAGACTGGAAGGTCTAACCCCCATCAGATGCTACCTTGACTTGAAAAATGAACAAATAATCACAAAAATACCCGTCCTCCCAGATAATATGTATGGAAAACTCACTGTAAAGTATCTTCCACGTGTGCTGCCTAATGTATCGAAGAGTGAGTACATTTATGATTATTTTTGTTAGTTGCGGCCGTTTTCTTAGTACAAATATTGTTTTACATTCTACTCTTGTGTATTATGCCCTGACGAAGAACTTTAGAAATTGAAATAGAGATATCATACACGACTATCACCTTCCAGGACCTATCACAACCAGGACCACTTCCCGCCAGCTTACCTGTCAGTTCACTCCATGCTATCAATCTACACCGATATTTATCTGAGACACCGTTTGAATGACCTAAACCAATCCATCATTAATTTATCATTGAGGTTACCAGACTTACACGGAAGGACATTCATATAAATAAATGTGTACACGTAGGGACATCTATCTATCTATCTATCTATCATGAGAGTGGAGTTATTCGCTCCCTCGTGCACCCTCCCGGTTTTCCGGGTCGCTCAAGCAAGTTGGCTAGCTGACCATCTATAAGATAACATAATTGGAACGCAGACAAGCATGAGGAAAGGGGGTTTATGGGATTGTACGTTTTACACAAGTTGAAAGGCGAGACATTTTGGTCCCTCCCTCTCCAATCTTGGAACTCTGGGTCCGAGACCTAATTTTTACAGTACTAATATTATTGTACGATATGAAATTCTACGTATAGAGTGACAACTAGGAGCAAATGGTATGTTCATCATTGATGAATGAGCGTGCAATTATAAATGAAAAAGTATAAAAGGTTTGGGATAGTTTTCTGGCAGCACGCTGGACCACGCTAACCTCTCAGTGAAGCACGCTCTAATAAAGGAACCTGGATATAACAGACAAAGTGAAAACTGAGGGCAGACGCAAATCTCACGATAGGTAAATGTATATGTTTTTATATACGCATATTAATGGGGTGTTCCAAGCTGTGCTATCCAGGTAAAATATCCTACATTCAGTGCCCAGCCATGCGCCCTCACAGACTGGACTAACCTGACCTTGCCAGTCATGTCTCATTGCTAACCCACATTTCTCTCAATTCGCTTTGCAAATTAATTAGAAAACATTGTAAATACAGATCCACAGATAGACAGTCACAGTTACAGAGATATAGAGCATATATTGTATAGCATACCATTTTTTCTTGTGGTCATGTACTGCTGGTGGTTGTCGCCGGTAGTAACATTGAAGATTGTGCACACTGCTCGGTGTCATGGTTCTCTGACTAGCCGGAGTCACTGAGTGTGTCTTGTTTAGCCCCAGTCCGGCACCGGCCGCTTTGTGCGCAATTCCTACTTGCCGCGCAAACCATTGTACTCAGTGACTGGCCAGCAGTCACTGAGTGTGTGGTTCATAGCCCGAGTCCGGCACCGGCCGCTTTGTGCGCAACGTGCGCAATTCCTACTTGCCGCGCAAACCAATTCTTGTCTGACTGGCCAGCAGTCACTGAGTGTGTGGTTCATAGCCCCAATCCGGCACCTGCCGCATGCAGCGATGCCCTGACACCCAGTCAGTTGTGCCCTGACACCCAGTCAGTTGTGCCCTGACACCCAGTCAGTTGCTCGTCTCTTTCACGACCGCTTGAGCCGCACAGGGCACGCTGACAAGTGTCTTAGCCTAGAAGCCTGGCCACTCACATTATATTGGGCAGAGAACCAGTCTAACAAGTTTCTGTGAACGAGACTAGTCACATTTTTGGCCAGGTATTACGTAAGAAGTATTTACCAGTCCTTTATTTCATTTGGGCAGGGAACCAGTCTAACAAGATCCTATGCTGCTGCCAACTCAGAAATGTCCCTGTTAGCTCTTCTCTGCGCACGGGCGTGGACGGGCGGAGTTTCGTCTTTAGGGTTATTAAACCTTAGGGTTTATCTTTAAATATGCATATGTATGTATATAAACAGCAGAAAAGTGTGAGTCAGAAATCTCATTTCTCACGACTCCCCACCCCCCCCCCCCCCCTTCGCCTTTCCCCCGTCCTATGTTTGGAGGTTAAAAGGCTTCTGTAGATACCTCGTATTTTAGGTGTGGCCCAGTGATGAAGGCAGTCATCGAGCGCTTCTGTGAGTACTCCATGCCAGGCGGCCATCACCTGATCACATCACTGGGCGACCACGACAATCGGTGTTTTTCTCGGCGATAAGCCTGCATACCACACTGTTAGCACCGTGTGCCGCCGTGTCACTGACCCCGGGCTCACACGGTTGTTATGGAAACGGCCAGAAACA
Source organism: Alentia gelatinosa (assembly GCA_950022655.1). Taxonomy (NCBI): domain Eukaryota; kingdom Metazoa; phylum Annelida; class Polychaeta; order Phyllodocida; family Polynoidae; genus Alentia; species Alentia gelatinosa. The sequence goes on from OX465589.1 coordinate 28,469,509, forward strand.
ATTCCAGCCGTTTCCTCTGATAGGATCTTCAGACTGCAGTGAGTTCAGTCTCTTGTTGGTAGCGGACCAGTAAGTAAATGTGGTTCAAAACTTGTCCATTTGATGCTTCCTTCACCAGCAGTATGACTACCGCAGTCTTGGAGTTTTATCGGAAATACTGTCTGTCATATGTGCACGAGGCTTCAACGACTGACATGATACCACATATAATCTTCACGGTTTGTTTTTTACCACCAGGAAAGGGTTTTTTCCTCAAAATTTGGGACATTCCTTAAATGAAGGAGTTTTTATGTGAGAACAAAATTTTGAATTGATTAAGATATGGGGAAACAGTTATCAAATATACTATGCATCCCCCTGAACATGGTATTCTGACCTCAAATCATGCTGATTACACAGCAGTTCACCCATTTCTAAGCTCCAGTTTCTTGAGTTGGTTTAAATGCTGCCATGCCACCTTGTGTCAAATCGGATGGGGAGGCGCGAAAAAGAGAAATCGTCCAGCAGAGAGGCGCAGATAGACTTGCTCAAGTCTTTGATTATGAACATTCATTAAATGATTAACCACAATAAGAATAAAGTTAACTAAAGTATGTTTCCTTCTCTGACTGGCCCATGAATCAAAGACTTGTCCACTATGAACCAAATCTGTTTATGTCCCCGAGCCACTCCCTGTAACCCTATACTTCCTCCTATCCCTATCCCCTCCCCTCCTCCAGTTCCCTAACCGACTGTGTTGTCATAGCAATAAATTTCACCTGCTCCTGACTGTGACTCGATTGAGATCAAAGTGAGAGGGTATCAATCTCCCAGCAGATATCATGACCAGTAGCCAGGATATCTGTATGGAGAGTGTTGGGAATGCTGGAGCTAAACAGCACCAGAAATCCAACACTATTACCGATTGCACCAGTCCCTGTATGCCAACGAGGAGGGTAGCCATAGGATGCAGGGACTGGAGCCAGTCGAAGGCGCAGATAAAGAGTTAACCTGGGGTCACGGAGACACGAGCTCATACCGAGACCTAGTTAGCGGGCAGCGCGGTGTGCGACAGGTTAACACTGTCACGGGATGGGCCGGGTTAATCACACACCTATATCTCCTGAAAACTGCACGTGAAATATCAACTTATTATTCACGTTTAACGTGTGGGTTAGATTGAAAGGTTCATATATCGATGTCCTATAGTTGAGTTTACTCCTAACGTGAAACGTTCCTTCCTCTTAATTTTGACTTCAACGAAGTATCAATTTGTTAGACGCCACGAAAACGGGACTAAATCATTTTTTGCGATAAATTACAATTGGCAAAATAATTGAAAATGCATGCAATTTTTCCTTTATATTTGTGAATCCAAACTGAAATCATCCTTGTGATTTCTCCCATGCTTTATTAAAACCTCAACTCCTTTTTATCGCCCGTTACCCTATCACGCGTTTCTAGTTGCTGGTATCGAAAACAACGCAGTGAGTTAGGAAGACGAGCCGGTGACATGCGGAAACCCATCTCCTGCCACTCTCCAAGCAGGCTTGTCGGGTACTCATTGTCGTGAATCGAGGATCAGTTTGGAGAGTGAGGATATCAGGTGTTGGTAAACAAACAGCTGGCGACCAGGTGAGGTGAAACCGAGGCTACTGACGTCCAAACTGACCCCTAAAAAGGCCAGAGGTCAAAGGTTACCTTCTTGTTCCTACTCACTACGGAACTATTTTCTGTGCCCCAGGATACCGCTGCAACCAGGGGAGGACCTTTCGTGAATTTAAAATAGCCCCTCCCCCCCCCCCCCCACCCCCACACACACACACACACACAAACAGACACAGGTACACCATACCCCAGGTGACAACTCATATAGAAACGCATCACAGCGTATGTTTGATGGCAAAGCGGCGTCTTAGGATAGTGATTAAGGTATGGAACTATGGGCGTACGACTGTCCTTCTATTCCTGTTCGTTTGTCTCCTTCACATCTGTAAATGAATTTGTCAGTTGATCTGCATTTTGTTATATTTATCCAAACAGATCCAGAACGCTAAACTGAAATGACAAAGAGCTTCTGTTGGGATTGTTGACGAGTAAAACCGTCCCAATTCCCATGTCTAACCCCTGGACATTTTAAATCCTCTAAAGTCTATGACACTGACACCGCTGATCAACATAGGTCAATCGGATTGTGGTCGACCATTACGTCGAATCTCTATGCAATCTTCAGACCTGATTCTGAAAAAACCTGATGAGTATGTTCTTTGCTTGTGTTTTGTCGCACTGCAATCTTTTCGCTACACCGAAAGTGTCCGACTGTTCTGCAGGCAGTGCTTTCATCTCACACCTTATCGTATAGCAAATATACTGGTGTGTATTAGTGGTTTGTGGCTGAGAGTATGTGGGGAGGTGATGAGAGATTGCAGAAGTCGGGGAGAGGTAGCAGGAGGTGGTCAGAGGTGGCAGGAGGCGGTGGCAGGTGGCAGGAGGAGGTAGGGGGCGCAGGAAGGCAGTGCCAAGTGGCGGGAGGCGGTAGGAGGTGCAGGCAGGTGGTGTCCGGTGGCGGGAGGCGGTAGGAGGTGCAGGCAGGTGGTGCCAGGTGGCGGGAGGCGGTAGGAGATGCAGGCAGGTGGTGGGAGGCGGTAGGAGGTGCAGGCAAGCGCTGGCAGGTGGCAGGAGGAAGGAGGTGCAGGCAGGCGGTGGCAGGTGGTGGGAGGCGGTAGGAGGTGCAGGCAGGTGATGTTAGGCGGTGGCAGGTGGCGGGAGGCGGTAGGAGGTGGTGTTAGGCGGTGGCAGGTGGCGGGAGGTGTCTTGTCATGTCTGCTCGGTATTTACAGCGCGCTCCAGGCACGAGGCGACGCCGCAGCCTGGACTGCCAGAATTAACTTCTTTTCGACTTCTCTGATTATGGATTTACCTTCATAAGAACACGTTTCATCGGGAGGAGGAGGAGGGTAACAGCAGGGATTTCAATATAAACAGCGATATTGACGACATCGTGTACATATCTATTGTCTGTTCAATCGCTACATAAAAAGGGCAAGGTGCAAATATATCACAATTAAAAAAGATCGTATCACCATGCTCAATAACCAGAGGAAAGTTAACAAAATTTACTGTAGATGGATATCTGCCGTTTCATGATGTTCACATTGGCTCCAGGTAGTAGAATTGAAACCTAAGTTGAAAGATTATGCCAGACTGATTAAACAGTTCTACAAAAAAAAAAATTCTAAGGAGTCTGAACTCTACGCACACCTCCATGGGGAAGCACAGAGGGAGACAAGATGGAAAGAAATTTTCTCAACCAGTTCTACAAAACTGTCCTGTCCAATACTGCCGTTGGGGAACCACTGAAGAACTAGGAGCAAATGGAATGTTCATCATAGATGAATGAGCTTGCAAATATACATGAATAACAATTAAACGGTTTGAGTTACATTCAGTCTATGAATAGTTTTCTGTAAGCTAATGGAACCCAGTCAATCTGTTATTTCTGCAACCACCTGAGTCTGGGATCCAAAAATATCAAGGTCAATCACCAATAGGTCAATGAGGTATTTCGGCCTCAAGTGATTGGTCATGGCCAGTTGAGCATGCCTCTAAGACCCTGAGACACTGGCACCCTACTCCTTTCACACTATCACAGTGAATAGCATGCAGATAGTGAAGGGATAGTTTTCTGGCAGCACACTGAAAGTGTATATATGTGACCACTCTAACCTGTAGGTCTATAGATGATGTATATAGGCGTGCAAGCACGCTCTAAAAACAGAAGTGTTCACCATTATGAGACCAGTCAGAGAGCGCTGCAGCACTGGAGTGGTGGAGTGAGGGGCGTCTGCCACTCGCACTGCACCACTTGAGTTGTTCTCTGTGAGTCACACCACACAACCAACTGCCTGACGTCACCTCACATGAGAGCACTGCAATCCCGGTCCTGTGTAGGAAGGAGGGGGTTTTATCTCCTTCCCTAAATGATTATTTCAGACAACTGAAGGCACAGTCACCCACTGTTCTATTTGATTAGAGGCGGGGGTCAAGCTTAAACGTCACAGGGCATGGGGCTAAGGTCTGTTGGACGATCCGCGCGACGCGTCAATGGTGTAAATCACCCTTAAAGCATCGAGCGCGCCCCAATGTAAACTGGCCTTAAGAGGTGCACCGCCTAAGGTAATTACGAAGCTTCCGTTGGGTGGAAAGGGTTAACACACAGGGTGGGGTGGCGAGGGCGGGTGGGTTACCATGGCAATCGGTAGGCGGCGAGCTGCCTGTATGTACTGTCGGTACACGCTGAAAGAAGGTAGGAGGACCTGGGGGAGGGAGGAACATGGATAGGGAATCACAACCTATGGGAGAGACTCTTTACGTTATCATATATAAGGTAATTTTGTATACAGTGCGTACACTATATGTATAGAGGATTGTGGGAGCGTTATCAAATAATCATGTGTATGCCTGCTGTATCGGGTTTCTGGCCATCATCTGGCCTCCAGGTAGTCCCAGAACAGGTATTTTGAAAGGAGGTGAGCAGGAGGCAGCTTTTAAAAATACATTATCATGTGAAAGTTACGGCGAAAGCCAGTGCAAGCTCTTAACAACTTTCCCATCGTTTTTTATTATCCCATTTTTTTCATCAGTTCATGTTGTTTTTAACTGTGAAAGGTCCAGAGCTCGGATGCCTTAAATACCCATTACATTGCCTTCTTTAGGTATCAACTGAAAAGATCAATAACGAAGGCCTATTTCAGAAAATGAAAGCAACTATACTCGTTGAAACAACTAAAACCATCATTCTGTGACTGGTGGCAGGGCGATGATGGAGTTATGGATTGTAGCGTTTGAGGTCCCGACTGAAGTGTCACCTGCAGTCGATGACAGATGGGTGGCATGTATAAGGAATCACAGCCCCTGGAACATGTATAAAGAACCATGTCCCGTCACTTCCGGCTGTGAGACGAACCACAGGCGGTGGCTGTAACCAGCAGAGCGTGACACCTGTCTGATTCTTCATGCTGACTGGCGGTCGTCTGTCTGTAGTCGCTCAGGCGTGGCCGAGTTAAAGCCGAGACGCCTGCCCAGCCACAACAACAGTGGAGTACCGTATCACATCACAGGGTGGCGCCAGCGTCAGTGAAAACGGCCTATAGTGGATTAATGTGGAGAGTTATGGGTGCTTGGTTTAAAAATAAAACACTCCACTGATGAAGAGGCCTGCGATTCTCTGCCCTTGATGGCTTTATCGCCTTCAATGCCACTCATCACTGGAAAAGGTGACTACACATCACTACTTGCTGCCCATCACCATCTGCCACAATCTATCACCACTCATCACATGACTCTGCCCATCACTATTTGAGGCAGCCCATCACAGGATTGATTATCCACCTAATACAAAGTGTCCATAGAAAACACTGGGAGTTTGCATTAACATAAGAGGAGCACACGGATATCTTGTATGCGGGTTGCGATAAAGCACGCATACCGGAAAAGAGTGCGCACTGAAAACTGAAAAATATTGCATATCTAAAGGGAACTTATATTGACACGCCACCTGCCCGGAAAGGTGGATACTAAATCCGACCTCGACTGGTTCCAAGCGTTCATATGCGGGATTCCATATTATGACGTGCAAATAATTGAGTCTAGACGTATAAATCTGGCTTAAATTGATATGTATGAAAAACAAAATGTAAAAAGATAATCGGAAATAGAACCATGCTAGAAATAGAATTTCGCATGGTAGAGCATATATATTATATATAATTTATTACAGCTGACTAAACTAAATATAATTTCTCCTACTCTGCAATTTGAGATAGGGGTATCTATGAAGACTTTAGTAACCTGTGAATCAACTAGTACGAGACATCCTACTAAAGCACTTCTTGACACATATCAAGAATCCACGGCCGTGCGCTTGTTTTCTCGACGAACCCAACACGTGCTCGTGGTGAAGGCTGTACGACAACACTGAATCTATGACAAATATTGCATGACACACACAATTTTATTGCAGAGTGTCATGGAGTTTGCGACACAACTACGACACAGACACGCTGTGTATATGACACAAACCGCGCCTGTTGTGTAGGAATTCATAGTTGTGGTGTCTTTGCGTGTCGTGCTCGGTGAGTTCACTCTGATAATCATTGCAAAAACATTATGTCCAGGCATCTATGTCGCGTATTGGGCTCTATCTAAAGCTGAGACTTGTATAAATGTAAAACAGCTTATGCTTAATCAACCGCTTAAGCAAGCCGACACATCAGAATTCGAGTTCACTTTTCAAACCGGGAATGGGTCGGGTATATGAAGCTGGAACCTCACGACGAGTGTACTGAGTCTGTCCTAGTAAATACACATTTCCCGATGCGCTACTGTGTACAGCTCACAGACTGTCTGTTGAATGGGAGGAGGTGTAGAGGCATTCTCTTTACAATGGTGAATCAGCTGGACTTGCTGAAGTCTTTGATTCTGAACATCCATTATAATATGATTCAGCAAAATTAGATAAACCTTCCCCTGACAACCCCAGAAATGGCGGTGAGGAGGTGGGGTAGGGGTGGAGGGGAATAGAATCAGCCAGCACCACTGCCAGCTGCCGACATTAATATCACGGAGAGTGGATATGGAACCCAAGACTACCTTAAGCCTTTGATTCTAAATATTTGATTATAAAAAGATGTGTGTGCCCTGGTGCCTTGGGGCTCTATCAGGGTATGGTTGGGTGCGATCGACTTGTCGATATTCTGGAATTGTATAAGAAAATATAAAATATGATCAGTTATCATAAAACGAAAACTTCGGCAAGCCGAGTTAAGTAGGTTTTCAACTATGGTACTAGTAAGTGGATTACATAAGAGATAATCTTGGAATTGCCAAGAACTGGGCACCTTAAATCCTTGGGAAAGTGTGCTATACATAATAGCATATCGCCTCAGCTGATACGAGTGATCACTTGTAATGCATCGCACCAAATCGCACTCCCGGGAACGGGGTTAACGAGCTGGCAGTAGTTGATGCTCCAGTGGTAATAAGATGTATCTATTGACTTATCAGCCTATCCATTGTATCTGAGTGGTGACTAAAAACTTAAACTAGATAAGGGCTCTGGGTGGTGTTTGGTTTCGCTAGACATCCAACACAACATCGCCGAGAGGTAAAAACTGGCCTAAACAAATGATGTCAGAATGACTCCCGTGAATCAGCTGTGTGCTTTGTTTGTATCGGTTTAGCGCTCTGCTATCAGTGTGCTATGTGGAGTTGGCTGATATAACCGTCACGTACTGACTTGAGAATAATATTTTTTCATGATTCAGTATTTATACTATAATTTGATTTTATTAGATCAAGCGGTTGATACAAGAAGAGAGAATACCATAGATGCAAAACAAGAAATCTAGAGAGGAAGATGACAGAATAGTGTTGGGACTGGTATCAAAACATGCTCAGAGCTATGGATTACTAGTTTATTAAGTCCAATACACATCTTGCTATTTCCCCCCTTTCTGTGCGATTTCTCCCTGCAATAATTTCCCGGTACAAAATGGCAAGCTGTGTATGCCTTTGCAACCTTTTAAACTGCGACCAGCCCATTTGCCACCTCCTTTTACCAGCCGCTGAGGTGAGAAGCGATTTTCCCCCGGAAAACGGAGAAACTTGCTTTGCGATCCGGTACCTTTTTAAGAGCCCTCCTGCTGCGAGGGCCGTCAACCAAGGACCGGGCCCGGGTAAAAATTGCTTGCATCCCTGTTCACACGTGTTTTTGTGTACACCCTTGCGGTATTATCCTCCCCCAGATACTAGGGTCCCAGACTTTTTGGCATTCACCTGGGCAGAAATCGCAATGAAATATCGCAAGGTGCGTAGAGCAGGTCCTCTGCGATATCTCCTTCCCCACCCTCATTGCAATATTCCCTGCGACTTCCCCCGCTGTGAATAGGGATGGCCCTTGAGACTTTCCTTTACACATGTCGCAAGGTTATCACAAGGGAAAATATGGCAAGGTGTGCAATGGTCTTAAATGCATACAGATACGTCAGTTTATAAAAGCCAATTTCGGCCGCCGAACGGCACTTTCTGTTAGCCTGTTAGTGCTGCCACCCAGGAGGACAGGTGCGACTGACATGTAGATATGACGGAATTCTGTTGTGTTTTCCCCTCAATGTCTACAGAACTTTCCACACTGTAAATTGATAAGAAATGAGTTAAAATAATCCGATATTTGTCGGCATCACCCTTCACCGACAGAAAGCAGTGGGCGGGTGATTCATGTTCTGTGGTGGGACGGATCCTCAGCCTCGTCGTCGTGAGTAACTAACGCATCTATCATCGTTTCCTCCTTTGATTCCTCGCCGCTCTCTGGAAACGGCTTAAAACACGCGCCTCGGGCAACACAGGAAGCCAGTGTAGGTCTCTGGGTTCAGTGTTATCAACGAGAATAGAAAAAAGTGTTACCAACGAGTATAGAGAAATATTCTATACTCGTTAGTGTTATACTCTATCCAGGACCTGCTGGCACAGACACACGGGAAGGCATTTCGGATGTTAGACGTGTATTGAATTGAACAGGTAGTATCTCTGAACAGTGGTTTTATACACCATTCTTTCCTATCGTAAATTTCAAAGTGCTTTTCAGAAATTTTCGCAAGAAGGTATTGCATCTTTAAGGCTAACTTTTGAGTTCAGATATTTTCCTATCTCTGTTCTTCATAGGAGAGAATACCTCCTTACCAAATCTTTTCTATTTTGAATGTGACATTTCTTGACACGTGTAGTATTCGAGTAGATGAAAGTGCCAAGGCTACTGATGACCATGACACCACAAGGTAATGTTTTAATCGATGTTGATGCAGCGTCAAATCTGACATTTTTTCAAATATGACGTTTGTTTATCTAACTTTAAGCGTATTCTTTACAACCCGTTTCTCTGCAAACCAACACGCACGTCCCTTTGACAACCCGACCCGTCTTATTTCATTAATACCGCCTTTGGCTACTTCCCAGAACCCCTCCACACTTTCCCCTATGCCCTTTTTCAGCTTTTATTACCCCCCCCCCCCCCCCCACAACCCAACTACCGACCTGTATAATGGCTACGTCTCACGAGATTACGTCCACGTGGGCCGCTTGTTACCAGCTTGTCCCACATACACTGCGACTTTACCCGCAGGGAACCAGTGACCCTACAACACCACACTCCCAGCACAGACGGCAATATATCCATGGCAATTAAGGTGCATTGTCCCTGCTTGAAGAGTGTGCGTGTGTGAGTGTGCTTACACTGGTCTCCAGTGCTGCACGCTGCTATCACCATCACTGAGTCCGTGGGACTAGGAGATTACCAGTTTACAGGAGAAATCTGCAGGTCAGGCCTGCCCTCAGCCACCTGCTGTAGTTCCCCGTGCCGCCACCGGGGGCGCCACCATCGTGCCCCCTCACGGCGCCCTGTGAGCGCCCACAGAGCGTGCCCACCCACACCTGACCTCTGACCCCCGACCCTCCTCCTCCCTCACCAGGGTCGACTTGCCCCAAGTCCCATCCCTTCATACTGAGTCATGTATGAACATGTGGGGCCCGTTCATAATTTATAACCAGGAAGGGGGCGGAGATAAGTATGTGTGCATGGTACAGATTGCGACAGTCACACGTCAGTGCACAGGCACCCTACCCCTACCCCCTCCCGCTCCTTCCCCATTGGAGCCCTCGTTGAAGCACGGTGCTGCCTTGTTGCAATACCTCATAATGTACTTCGTGGAGGCGGCGGGGCTGGTCGGGGAGTTAGAAGCGGTGCTAGGATTCCGTAAGTACTATACACGAGACCGGTGTATATTTACATTACACCACTCTTAAAACTTAAGTCTTAAGAAAATCTTGCAATATCAACGATACTATAATCTACGTTTCCACTCCACTGAACGACTTGGGTGACTGCTATCTAGTCATGTCGATACTATTTAGAGGTCAATTTTCTCATATGACAGATCAAAGTGGTCCTATAAGTGGTGAACCCACCTACACAACATGTTAAAGATAGCAATTACGACACATTCCCACAGTATATCAGGGCGGTGAGTTCCTCCCATGACACAATTACGATGTGCTCATGATAAGCAGCTGAGCATTCCGAGTGTGTTGTATGCTGGTCGATAATATAGAACTAGTTATAGATACGAGGCAGGAACACTTCTAAAAAAAAAAATTTTTTTAAAAGATAACATAGAACTAGTTTATTATATCATACAACACACACGTCGCAAAGTGTTCAAGAGTTTTGAAACAACTATGACACTGATGCAGTGTATCGTAAGTATGTCATGCTAGGTAGGCTCACCATTTATTGCCCAATACACATGTATATGTGCGTCAGAATAGTAGTGACACAAATACAACATGAGCACGTAAGGGTCGTAAGGGTGCCATGCTCCCAAGTTTATCACATGATTTGCACATGTGTTGGGGTGGATTCACCACTTATTGCACAATATATGTCACAGAATTTAATAGAAGTTTTGACATAGAGTAGAACCCCGCCTAACGGTACACCCCGCGTGTACCTTTGTCACTGATATTCCAATGTTCTGAAATCGGGCCCGATAAATTAAAAAACCTGGTCCCGATTTCAGAACATAGCATTATGCTTTTGTCGCCAAGAAAGGAACATTCATGTTCCGAAATCGTAGAGTGTTAGGGGGTGCGTCCACCAACCACGACAGGGCTGCGACACGCGCCGACAAGAAAGTTCCAATCGCAGCCTTGTCGCAGCCTTGTCGTGAGAAGGGGGGCTGTCGTGACCCCTTGTCGCAGCCTGTCGGGACATCCACGCTCCACCTAAATATTCTATCGTAGACCTCTGCGACAACCTCCCGACACGCCACGACACGCCACCAAAATCGAACATGTTCGATATTGTCGTAGCCTTGTCGGAAGGCCCCCGACAGGCCCCCGACAAGCTTCATGTCGCAGCCTGTCGTGGCCTGTCGTGACAAGGCTTCCAATCGTAGAGCTGTCGTGGACCCTGTCGGAAAGCCGTTGTCGCAGCCTTGTCGTGGTTGGTGGACGCACCCCCTTAGAAGGCCCCGACAGGCTGCGACACGAAGCTTGTCGGGAGATTGTCGGAGGCCTTCCGACAAGGCTACGACAAAATCGAACATGTTCGATTTTAGAGCCTTGTCGTGGCGTGTCGTGGCATGTCGGGAGGTGTTTTTTTATTATTTTTTTTTTTTTTATTGCACAAGTAAGCATACATTCATGACTTCTGCATAGCAGTTCTTCCAGTCAGTCCAGCGACCATTTACCGAATTTCTATTTGTGAACACAGCACATCCAATATTTACATAGTATGTATAAGATAAATGATGTGAAAGAGTATGAGAATGGGGATGAGGGTATGACTTCTAGTCATCATACCTGTTGAAATATTTTAACTTCAGATATTTCTTAAACTTATACATACAACCAGTTTGAATCTCCTTTGGCAACTCGTTCCACGGTGCCATTGATACATATATCAGACTTTTTCGATAGAAAGAAGTGCGTGGACGTTTCAATCTAACTATAATCTTTCTGTGGTTTCTCGTTCTAGGCTTAACAATAGGTTTTAATTCTTTTTCAGCATATTTTCGTATATTTAACAATCCAAGATATTTTCGTCGAGCTTCTAACTTCTGAATATTACATTTTAGGTGCAGGTTGTCTATAGACATTTCTCAGAGATTTCTCAGGTTGTCGCAGAGGTCTACGATAGAAAATTTAGGTGGAGCTTGCTCTTCCCGACACGCCCTGACAACGCTGTCGCAGAGCTCCTCTCCTCACGACAAGGATGCGACAAGGCACCGATTGGAAATTTCTTGTCGGCGCGTGTCGCAGCCCTGTCGTGGTTGGTGGACGCACCCTCTTATTATTTAAAACATTGTGTGGTAAGCACGTTATGTCAAACCGTGCACCCACTGCATGCTGATAGGTCTTACAATTGATTTTCTGATTCAAATCAAATATTTAATTCAATTGGCCATAGTGTTAGGTATTTCTACTCGTAGTGTATCAGGAGGTCTATCGTAGTGAATCGGCGGCAGTGGGTGCACGATGTTAAGGTGGGTTCATCACTTATTGCACAATTCACATGTATGTCACAGTGCGTGGGAGAAGTTGCGACGCTGAACACAATCTGTCGTAAGCACCACTTCACCACCATCAGAGCCTTGTCTGAGTGGGGAACTTTCCCACCACAGATTTTAGGAGTAGAGAGGCTTCAGGATTCTGTTCGTGTTCACGGTGTCTGTAAGCTCTGAGAGAGAGAAAAAAACACAAGACACGGACAAAAAGAGCTCGTCTAAACCTGGCGACGAGATTCGCCTCTGCGGCGATACCCAGCCAGCGCCTGTACCCTTTGTCTGGCGTGTCGTTTTTACACGCTACACATGGCCGTGTGAACGCCGGCCGCGCTCTCCGCCATCACCACCACGCACGCGCCACACGACGGGGCCGTGTAGGCCAGTGGTAGGCGTGTGGGACTCTCAAACCAGGGACGGGTGTTCGATATGCCCGATCTAATATCCACCAACCAGCACACTCAGCTCTTCGATACCGGGAGGCGCGGATTTGTTTTTGTTGTAATTTCGGTGGCGGTGAGGGGGAGGGGGGGGGTTATTTCCATTTTGCTTTGTTTTTATTACCTTTTTCGATTCTTTTCTTTTATATTTTCTTTCTATTGTGTCTGTTTCTTTGTGAGGTTCGGTCTGCTAATTTCTCCTTTTCTACTCTATCAACTGACACGAGATGTAATGTAAAGATCATGTCTAGTTGAACAGGGTTCCTCTACCCTCCCCAGGGTTCTGCGGGATGTCTTCCACCAAACACTTCTAATCGCAAAATGAACTCCCAACAGAGTCTTCTACATAAGCAGCGCTTCATCAGCACTACTTCTGTAATAGACGACAACATGGGGAAGATCTCATAATGGTGGAAGGTTGGGACCACTGTGTCCTTCTCCCACCTGTATCATCTCATCAGCCGCCGCGCCGCGTCCCCCAAAGAGGTCACGTAACCCAGAGTAGTGTTTTATTGGTTAATGAGAACGAGGCTCCCCGCGGAGCCCGGCCGTCGGCGTCCATTTTTATACGGTCCGCTGATATAGCCGCGGACGGCGCAGACGTGTGCCCACCTTGCTCTCGTGATATATTTACTGGTGGCGGAACACATCGAGTCTCTTACTACACAAGATATCAGACAGGACGCAAAGCAAACCGCCGCTTCCCGAATCATCCTGTGTAACGGGCGGGATGTGCGAAAATAGGGCCGCATTTACTTTACCACTTCCGGTGATTGGTTTGTGAATTCTATACGTGGGCCATGACATCGACCTGTCACTAGTGCAGGGCAACCGATGGGTGCTAACCTCTACAAAAAACAATCTCTACATACCATAGAAATCTAATTAAGGCGGTTGATGATGGTTTTAAAATCCCATTTTGCCTCAAAATACCTGCATTTTGCTAATATTTCATACAGTAGAACCTCGTTAACCGGGACACCTCAGGTCAAAGCCATACTGCTCCGAGTCATGTGGTGCCGTGCTAAACGGGCGACCATAAACAAGACAAGTCAGATTCGGTTCCCAGCAGCTCGGTCGGAGTGACAGGTTGATCCCCTTTATAGGGGTTTAACTGTTCAATACTCTGGATTTACAACTTGATTGGAAAGATATTTTCTGAAGTAATTTTTTCAGTTTCTGTATTGCGTATTCTTCGTGACTGGTAGGACATTCGCCGACTATAGTTCCAAATGACATTGGGCTCAGTGTGTATGGGATTCTTCACACGGGTAGGGGACTGGTCAATTTTCTAAAACATTTTTTCAGATTTTCTAAAAGTCTCAGAAATTGCCCAAAAATCTAATGCTTATCAATCGAATAATCAACACCGAGATGATGATCGTTGTAAGGCATTTTCTGTCAAGTGAAGAAATCCCAACAATCTTGATTCCTTTATATAAAAGAAATACCTGAGTTGGCAAGCAGGACTATCATGCATGATACCATCTCTCACGATGATGACCCTACGCGATAGCGCACACGCAATTATAGTGAGCGTTTTATGTTTTCTAACAGTTCTCCCAAACCTGACGGGAGACAGTAGACATAAATAAGAATGATACTAAATGCTGGTGTGCTAGAAGGACTCTCTCAGTAGAAGTAGTTTGGGGTTATCCATCCATGTCACCGGGTACACTTTTTAGTAGCGCATTATCATAAACACTTCTAATTGATAAATTGATTCACAGCTAGCTTCAGTTTGTGCCGTCATATCGAATTAGTCCTAATACATTAGACCTAGGGTTTATTGAGGTATAGGCCGTATTGATAGGTGTCACATGACCTCCTTTTTGTCTCTATCTGTCTGCTCATTGGTGAGGATGTGATATTCAACAAAATGGAATAGCAATCTGTTAGCATGTTGAGTACTGATTTTGGTGGATTTACAGTTTTATAGAATAGATTTAGGCATTATTTGGGTACTGGACTTTTTTTCATTCCACATGTATGTATAATCATTCTGACTTGGAATGGAAGAATCACCAATCATTGTGGCTTGGAGTAAACTACATTGGGAACAGGTAAAATATAAAAGCCACGTCATCTCTATCAGTAAACTATGATACGATTTTTTTTTTCATTTCCCCTACCAGATGGCACATTGATATAGATGTATGCCGCCAGTCGTTCACTTCACTGAGCGTACTCTCAATATTTACACCAGAGGGCTCTAGCGTTGACCTACAAATAGCCCGAGCACCTTTGAGCCTCCTCTCATGGATAATTCTCCACGGGCAAAATAAATGCGAAGTTCATCATCCATAGATCTTATTACGATAAAGGAATTTTTCTCAAATTTAGTTCAGCTGCAATCAAGCCTAGTCGAATAATGAGCTTCATATTCACAGCGAGACACTGTTAACTAAATAAACTGTATCATTAGCTCTAGGTGTTATAACGGGTTTTGATAGGTAGTACTCAGGGTAGTACTGGTGCACCCTTTTCTATGTGTGCCCACTTCCGGGAGAGTAATGGGAGAGAGGGCGGGGCGAGGACTGCCCTCTTTGAGCTATGTCTACTGTCGCATCAAAACGCCAGCATAAAAACACCTCAAGGTCAACCATGTCATGAGTAACCTGGTAACCATACACCACGCCGCTCGGTACAAAGCAGACGAGATCAATACAACGTGTAGAGTGGCGGGAGGCCATTTTTCTTTTCTTGAACTTTTCCTGAATTTCTTGGGCGTATGAAATATCCTGCCCTGCAGGTTCGTTGGTAATCTGACAGTTATACTCATATATGTGCGATCAGCCGACTCATTGATGAATGAATATCGCGAGCGGCGTGGAGTTACGAGACCGAGGAGAGATACTTCCTTCAAGTTTCACAAAGCGTCACCAGATTAGACAGGCTTAGAACCAATGTTGTGTGGCTTAGCAGCTTGTGGGGTATTCTTGATTTTGAAAAATGAGTACATAATAGTATTTCATATAAAATACCCTAGATGCAATATGTAATATAACTGTATGATATATATATATATATATATCATACAGCTATATATATGCAGTAAACGTGGCTAACTACCGCGACTATTGAGCATATGAATATATACTCCTGTTCACATTCTTATAAAAACAAAACAAAAAAGACTATGGTCGCCCCCCCCCCCCCTCCCCACACACAGACACCCACCTCGCACACATCTGCACGTAAAACAGCGACATAACCAAAAGCTAGTGTAAACCGCCACCTAATCTAATGATCCAGACAAACCTACATCTATAGCAATGCATAAGTCTATTTACACATACACCTACGCAATCATCCACTCTAGTCAGCCCCCCTCCCCCATGTAAAGTATGACCCCACTAAGCAGGCACCCTCTGTTCTGAGCTAAAGTGTCCAGAGTTGTGAGCTGCCACACTTAACGGGGTACAATAAACAAGAAAACAGCATTCCATTCCAACCAAATTGGTCTGGGTTGCGGGGTATAGTCCCGTTAAAAGACTGGCCAGCCACCGGAGCTGTGTTGTACTCTCACCTCCCGACACTGAGATACACACATAACCTCAGGTACAGATCCACACATCCACACACCACACACACACTCAAACATGTGCGCACACAGACCTACATATAAATAAAAACACACATGTATCTACTCTGTATGTAGGTCGCATGATGACAGTCACTCACGTCAGTAGCTGGATCAGGCGCCCTATTAGGCGGTACATTATATGATGCCATTATGTGCTCCATGACGTCACCTCAGTTATGTCATAATCGGGATTGATCATTAAAGTGAACAAAGGTACCTTTCATTATTGCATATTCTTGTATATTATCAACATGGTTGGGATTGATAACGACTCAAAGGACAAAAATGTAGTTCATCTGTAGTTTCGTACAACCCCGCTTATTAAAAAAATCGGCTTATAATTTTTTGTCAAAGTCGGGGGTCGGCTTATAACCGGGCTTTTTCAAAAGTTGATTTTGGGGAAAAAACAAAAATCAGTACAAATCTATAATAAATTACCAAAAGACAGAGACATACAAATGTGAATCATTTAATGGCTGTAATCTGTCAGATAGCATCTGATATCCTATACTGGTACTAAAGTTCATAGAAACGTTCGTATTTTATACCGAAAAATCTACAAAAAGTTGTGAGTGGGGGTGGGGGGGATGGGGGGCCAGGATCCCAAAGTGGGGGGTTGGCTTATATCCGGGGTCGGCTTATAAGCGTTTTACGGTAGAATATTTATGTATCACAACATTTTCTCCATCGATCTATTTTTCGTACAATCATATACTTATAACTAAAATTTTCATTCGTTGTCATCTCTTCATTACTGATGTTTGACGGCCCTACCGCGTATTTATGAAACTATTGTGTACCTTAAGAGGGACCGAGCGGAAGCACGGATCCAAGCCGAGACCGGAAGTTATATAACTCACGCGAATAAAGTGTCCCATAAAGAGATTGTTGGTATAGTTACGCTATGTTCTGTTACGATGTATGTCATTATGCGAGAGAATTAAAAACTAGAATTTTGAAATGAAATTTGGGTGTCTTCTCTATTGAACATGTTATTAATACTATATTGTTAAGAATACACGGCAAGGGTGAGTCACGGTCAGTTGGGTAGCACGGACCATGAAGAATAAGGGGTGATATCATTACATTTGTATATCCATTCTCTTGAAACTATCACGTTATATCTACGAATGGCAAGCTACGTATGTTGTAGGCCAAATTATTGGTACATCTGTATATCTGTAAGCATCAAGTCCACAACCAGCAGTGATATAGCACCTTATCACTTCTGATTAGACTGGCCTCAGTCCCTATTCCCACTACGTCTTCACCGTGCACACTGACCGCAAAGAAACGTTTAATACTCTGTCATTGCCATTTTACTGGTCAAAAACCACACCATTTAGCCCTCAGCCTAGACTGGCCTCAGTCCCTGTGTCCTCCATCCACCTTACTACATGTATTCCCCTTTCCCTTCCACTCGCTGTCGGTAGACACGTATTCCAATACATAATCAATGACTTTAGCAGGTCTACACTGCGCTGGCACCTCACGTCAGTGACGGACAAACATGGGGGACTGATTAGAAGGAGTTTGACTGCAAGAGTAATTCACGAAGTGTAGCTGAGTAAATTACTCTGCGGTCAAACGAGGTGGAGTGCGGACCACGTTATCATCGAATGGGTTTCTGATTTTATCTTACCCCATATAACATTATTTATTGATGAAATTAATCACCCAATTAGCCATTGAGTATTGGGTACATAAACTTCACGGCCGTGGAGTACGAGTTCCTAATGTTAAGCCTATGGAGAAAAATACCGGGGTGAGATAATACACACACTGATCACTACCCCTATATGTTGAACACCCACATATCACACTCCTCGCCACTCCGCCCATCTCTCTCCACCCATGACTGGGCGCAGACAGTGCACTCACCGGGTCGTGGCTGTCAGCTGATTGGCCTTTTTCCGTAGGCCGGTGTCGCACCTTATCTCCCTAGCTACGCCAAGGCTGAAGCCAAACATTCACTTGGCAACGTATTTCTTAGCATTGGATCACTCAGTATATGAGCCTAATGCGATCATAAGACCCATGTATCTCATTTTCAGAGAAATAACAATGATTTCATCGTATTCTATGGTATTCCAGCTACAATTTGATGTATCATACATGCATATCACCTCAATGATACTTAAGATATACCTTAGATAACACAGGGACACCGAAACTGAATACACAATAATACATTGGCAGGCCTAGCTATTATATGCTTATCTTTTACCATGTTCAAACCAAGATAATTATCAACTATGAAGTCGAGACAGCCCAGACTCGTTGGTACAATACCCTTGTTTGTTCTAACAATTTAATCTGTCAAAAAACAACACTCCTGCAACCACACCCACCGTTCACACTTTAGGTGTGATTGCTGTATGTCTCTATATGAATACCGCTGGAATCGAAGTGTTTGTCCGAGCGGCCGTGTTACTAGACAGTGGGCCGTTAGGCGGCGCTGAACGGCAACACCTGTAACGGATTAACGCCATTTACCTGTGATGCGCAGACATACAAACCGTCCCGAGCGCACTCAGTGTGTGGCCAGTGTCAGGGTCAACATCCTGGATCCTTTCTCATGTTCCTATGCTAAATGACATGTGTGTGAAATAGCGAACTCTGTTATTGATTATTTGACGTCTACATCTTCTACAGATATGCACAACCTTTTTCTCAAATTTGAGAGAGAACGTGGCTTATAGTTCTTTCGGTCGCAGCTACCACTTGAATGAGCTGTCGGTCATTTTGGATTTCAGGAACGGTCGCTAGAACTTCAGACCCGAGGATTGGGCGTGAGGTGTCCCGAGCTAAGCACCCCCGTCGGGTCGACTACAGACAAAGCCTTAAAGCAAAGCCTAAGCTGCCTTTGATTCTCGAAAAGTCGGAAACCGCTTCAGAAAGAACCGATGATAGGAAACATTTGTTTTTGGTGGGGAGTAGGAGGGGGTATTGCGTGGGGAGTAAAGCACCGCGCATAAAGCCACAACACCATTCGCTTCATCTCAAAGTCAATCTAAAAGAGAGATCAGTCCCCTTGAGAATGCGGCTCAGGACTCTATCATAATTGTCTCCCCAGATGTCATTGACGGGAGGTGATTGCTGCAAAACCGATCACATAAATGATGACGGGGCACTTGTGACGTCCCCAATTCACAGGTGTGGTAATGGTCATAGATTAGCATGCTATGATCCTCGCGGAGGCATCAAGTGGTAGGACAATATGCCATGCATCCAATTCTCCCTGTAACTAGCACACCTTTAACCAGATTAGATTACCAATTAGACTGATACTAAAAACTAAATATCTCAATTTGGAAATGTCACTGAAGTAATGTCATCTATGTCTGGGAAACAATCGACTTAAATGATCTCATGAGACCTTGGTTTATAAAAGCTGATTAAACGATGAATAATAGTTGGTTGTGAATGGAGAATTTCATGATGGATATTGTTTTACAAGGAGACCGTGTGAAATACTGGCCCTGTATCATATTATGGACGGTATGACTCAAATGATTCACGGATACTAAAAGATGAATATGTAAGTTCAGTGTTGACTGCTTATGTTTATTCGTGAGCACAACTCATTGAGGATACACTCCATGAAACGGTATCCACCACTTATACATGCAACCCCTGTTTTTGTGCTTGGATACTGCCTTACGTTCTATCGTTAAAAGCGTGTCGTCCTAGGTGGGTTTCAATCTTTAATCTCCTGCATGCATATTTTTTTCTCCTGTGTCATCAAGGCTCCAATGTGCCGTTGACAATGTCAATAACGGCCGAGAAACGTCCATTATGTGTATATCTATGAGTATATATATATATATATATATATATATATATATATATATATATATATATATATATATATATATATTTATCGCAGAGACAGATGGTGTGCGCATGAAATAGTGACACAAACTGTAGCGATACGACATCAGTGGGAAAAGGGCAGTATACGCCACTATATCATGAGAAAAAGGTTATCTAGTTATAAAAAGGGAATTCCATGACCAAACTCTATGACCGATGACGCCATGTATCCGTCTTAGGCAATGAGTCTGGTGAGCGAAAGGAATATCCCGTACATCACATGAGTTTGTAAATGTATATCTAGTTTTTAAATGTAGATGTCGAGGTGCCTAATCTGCATTTCATGCCCTGATGAAGGAATGTAAGTTCCGAAACGTCGGCCAGTAAGTTAAATACATAGTCCACATGGAACTTTGAAACCGTTCTCCAGTCTTACCTTGTCTATTAGCCAAGTTTGGGGGGGTTATAATATTATCACTTCAAAGAATAGTTTAAAACTCACAGCACCCTCCTCAAGTTTTTGTCTACTGTCGTGACCTTTAATGATTATAGGAGTATCATATAGACGTGGCAATAGAAACCTCTGTATCATGTCGATGCTACCTTGTTAATGACAACCTCCTGTCAATTTAAACCGAGTTACTACAGTCGAACCCCGCCTAACGGACACCCCGCGTAAGCAGCCACCCCGCGTAAGCCCCGCCCCCCCCGCGTAAGCGGGCACCCCACGTACTCGGGCACTTTGGCCCGGAACGGAGGGTGTCCGCTTACACGAGGCTCTACTGTATGGTGTCTCCAGGTCAACCATTATTCTGGGTTAGACAACACGGGATCCGACCATGGAAACGGATCCTAGATCCAGTCTTGGGAAAGTGAAAAACCAAGCAGATTAGTTTAATTACATCACACGGACAAGCTTTCTGGACAAAGGCTACCCCACTAGCACAAAGGATAAACGCAAATCTCTTATTTCTTATATACAATAGCGTTAGTCTTATTGTGCATTGCCTACCTGTGTTTAACTATCCCACAATAAAAGACATTTGGGATAAGGGAATTAGGTTATGTGTTGTCTCATATTGCCAGCTTTTGTCATGTTTCAATATGCATGTATAGTTGAACCCCTGTTAAGCAGACCAGTCCTGTATGCAGTCCATCTTTGCTTGGTACGAAATCACGTATGCCATCGGCTTGTTATAGAGGTGCCTTAATCAAGTTTTAACAGAATTCACCTTTCATCCTGTTCAGGAGACGACACCTCAACGCAGACCACTTACGGCTCCAACGGAGGATGGTCTTATTAGCGAGGTTTTACTGTATGTGTATAGTCTTACCTCAATCAGCAGAGGAAAAAAATATCAGCAGAGACTAATTTAGGCACATACATACATGTATATACTATATCTACAGTAGATAGGGCTATGAATAAAGCCTTGGCATGGGAGTAAACACCAGCATCCTGTTACTACTCACGTGTGTGTGTGTGTGGGTGTGTGTAGGGGTGTGTGTGTGTTTACACTTCTAGAGTAACCATGGAGACGAATATGCTAATTAGTGTGCCAACACAGAGGATACACACTCCGGTTAGAATACTCCATATGTCCATGTAGATATATCTATATAAAGTTTATATTTACCAGCTATTGGGAGGATACCTATTACTGCGGAATTGGCTACAGGTGACGGATCTGACGTTGGCCCTACGTGTTTGTGCAATACAGACGACACCGATTAGGTGGTATTGGGAACATATCATGTTGGGTATGCTCAATAATAGCATTGAGACCCATCGACTGTATGTAAATATACAGTGCCGTTTGAACTCGGTCGAGGCATACTCTTTGGACATTGAGGCACACTGAGTGTTTATAGATATAAAGACATGAAACTTTTTCTTTTGTTAATCTATGATTTTTAACTCTGCTCCTTCAAGTTGGAACATGATGATGGCAACATGATCAAAAGGGTTTTCACGTTACAAGCTACCTACACCCCCCCCCCCCCCCCATTCGGTCCGGCTATATATATTCTGTTGAAAAGAGCACTAGCCACTTCCTCTTGTGCCGGTAGCATTTCTAACACTATAGGCTTGTCATATCCGCAACCTATTTACACTAATGTCAACTAAAACAGAAATGACTACGAGTGCTATTAACACACTGTGGTGAATGTTTGTGTTTGGATCAATAATAAGCTTCAATGCCCATACGCTATGATCCTCGGGGGTGGGGAGAGGGGGTAAACGACGGACACTAGCCCATGGCTAAGCCATGGTTTAGGGCAAAATGAGTAGAACTGAGGTACCCAAGCCATTACGCTTCATAGACAGCATCCTTCAGACACTATGCTTTGAAAATTGTGCATTATGCTACATTTTCTCATGATAACAAAGAGACTGCCCCGGACACAACCCTCTGGGGCTTTCACACAGAGCAGCCAACTTAAGTATTTTATCAATACAACTATGGATGAATTAGAAGTAATGTACTTCATAGAAAATATGTTTTTTGTAATATTAAAGTGGTCTGTGGTCATATATATATATATATATATATATATATATATATATATATATATATATATATATATATATATATAACCTCTATGTTTAGGGTTATGTTAGGGATATATGGTTAGGGATACACCACTTATAACCTAGTTACGTAATCTTGGTTATAAGTGCTATCTCATCATAAACACATAACCCTATATGAACCCTTACAATGTACAAAGTATGTTGTCTGAAGGATGCTGGTTATGAAGCGTATAGTGTCCTTTATTCATATGAGCAAAGTATGTACCTCCGCAGGTGGCGGACGAGGCGATAATATCGACGTTATGAAGTTAACTCTATATTCGTCATGAACGTCGTCACTTGAGGTTTAAGATAGGAGAGCCTGATTAATATTAAACCTAATCCTAGCTCATTTCAACTCTAATAACGCTAATCTAATAACGCTTACTAAAGTTAGGTGATAAATCCCAGAGCAAATATAAAACAGAAACTGGAAAACTAGCGACGCAGGCTTGAGATAAGATGACAGAACTACATTCGTATAGTTACATCCTCATATGAAGTTTCTGTTGCTCTATCTAATTCCAGGACTATCTACTTCATGTGGATTAGATAAGTTCGGCCATAAGGCGCTAACAGCTGCAGACATGTTAAAATCACACTGGAAACATGGTCTGTCATTTAATCTCTCAAAAATATCAAATTGGAAATATTTGATGTATTTATGGAATGGAAGCCGTCCTCAATTTCAGTACAAGTATATTAATTCGAAATTGACATCATTGAATCAATTTGAGTTCAAGCTGGGGAATTCTGAATGATATCCCTATCGTGTATCACAAGGGAGCAGTATGTTCTGCGGAATGGCGTTAGTGAAGATTTAACTTCAGGACAAGTGGGAATAGGATAGTCTTCACCGAGAGTGTCGGGAATATTTCCTCAGTAAAATCACCCTGACGAACCGACGGGTGAACACGAATGGGTCCGCCGTTGGTTTTAACCCTTTAGCTACTGGGCACAAACTGACATGTCTTTGATAAACATACAAGTAAAGGTAAGATGAACCCCACAGTAAATAATCTATAAGACACTCACCTGCAGTTCGGGGGAGGGTCCAGGGTAATTTCGGCTAATTCCTTTTGGATCCTGAAAGAATGAAGAAAATGTTGGTACAATTTCCGTATGTTGGTCCGCGCTGGTAATTTCCACCGCGCAGCCCCCAGAAGAACGCATTCAACATGGCGAGTGGCAAACCAGGCGACCTAGGTTCGCGGCGAATATTCCCAACCCGATTTCTCA
This sequence comes from Alentia gelatinosa, assembly GCA_950022655.1. Taxonomy (NCBI): domain Eukaryota; kingdom Metazoa; phylum Annelida; class Polychaeta; order Phyllodocida; family Polynoidae; genus Alentia; species Alentia gelatinosa. The sequence goes on from OX465589.1 coordinate 28,493,260, forward strand.
CTAAAAGCTATAAAATGCCACTATAATAGCATATCTATCGAAAGCCTATGTCTATAGCTACCGGGCTACCATATCGGTTTTTGCATTGAATACATACTTTCTGAGTCACAATCCAGAAAAGCTTATATGCAAATGAGCCTACCCTGTGTTGTGTAGGGGCCGGTTGGACATTTAATAACCGGGGGGAGCTAGGACGAAGCTGCAACCAGTGCCAGTAGAGGCAAGGTTGTCACTATTTCCGTTCAAATCCTTCGGAATGAACACACAATGACTAAAATATACACTTCTACATCCAAGCTAGAGGTGCAAACGATCTACTTTAGGGATAATTTACCTTCTGATGCTTGGCGTTGACGCTTTAACTGGAGCCAAACTTTTGGCGACAGGCTTGTGTTCTGGTGAGTCGTCAGCCCTTCTTCTATTGGCAGTCCGGCCACGACTAGTGCTCGGGCTTCCACTCATTTTCACCGACTTGTAATCCACGGATGTCAATGAAATTTGGTGTGTATATCCTCTGTGTCCCGGATCGTGTGCGTGGTGAATCTGGGAGAGATTGGTTGTGTCCAGAGATCAAGGTGGGAGTTTGAACCTGGAGCTGGCGAACAAAGACACCTTATGGCCGCGCAAGCCTCCACTCAACGCGAGGGGGAGGCCTCCAAACAATTCGGGTACTTGGTCGGCGCTGGTGGAAGAGGGGGGCACTCGCCAACAAAAATAACACTAGCTTGGTGTCCGGTGACTGGCGCTGTTCGTATTCGGTATTTTCTTTGATGATTTGTTATGAAATATCAATTTTTGGACTTTAATATAGTCGATTAAGATTATGGAATGTCACTTCTGAACATGAAGCAATATGTAACCAGATTTAAAGAAGTTCTGAAAATGTGAAGACTTCGTGCCAAAACTTGTGGTGGGTGCTCGGTGAGGATCAGTGGTCGATTTTGATTATTTTCGTAACGAACCGGCCACAGATGAATTATACAATTGCACTATTGCATATAGATACCATAGTTATGGTTGATTCTGGCAAAACGCAGGAAGAAGCAGGCCATAGAAGGAAACAAGATTTGTTGACTGTAGACACATGGATAAAAAAACATGAACTCGCCATCAACTACAAGAAATAAAAAATCATGTGCGTGAGCCATAGCTCAAAAATCAATTACCATAATGAACTAGAAGATAATGGTCAGATGTTTAATGTTGTTGAGAGTTGCAAATCCTTAGGGATAATAATATATAATAAACTCAATCTCAATATGCAGTCAGATAAAGTTATCAATGAAGTGAACAGGAGAACTTTTGAATTAAGGAAACTTAAATATTACTTATCAAGGGAAACTAACATAATCAAGCACATGTTTGTCCCTGTAGTGGAGTATTGTGATTTTGTGCATTGTCTAATCTGAAGAAATCGAGAGAGAATCCAAGCAGTAATTAATCAAAGTATGAGTTTGGCTCAAGGTGTAAAACGGGCTATTGATATGCATAGTGAAACTTTGTATGAAAAGTGTAAAATGCGACCGCTTTTTTGATAGAAGATTATCTCATCTAATGTCACTTATAAAATGGTGGTCGGAAGACTGTAATAATATTATTGAAAGTGCAAATTGCGATACTGGGCTAGCTATGAAGAGCGAATGCAGAGTGAAAAATTTAGACGATCACCCTTATCAGAATGTGCTTGTACGCCAGCGTGCTTCCAGAAAACTATATCTTCACTACCTGCATGCTATTCCCTGTGATAGTGGGAAAGGAGCAGGGTGCCAGTGTCTCAGGGTCTTAGAAGCATCCTCAGCTGACTATGACCAATCACTAGACCGAAATACCTCAATGACCCACTGGTGCTTGATATGTTTGGATCGTAGACTCAGGCGGTTGCAGAAATGGCAGGTTGACTGGGTTCAAATAGATGACAGAAAACTATTCATAGACCGAATGTAACCCAAACCTTTTATTCTTATTCATTTATAATTGCACACTCATTCATCAATGATGAACATACCATCTGCTCCTAGTTAATTGGAGAGCGGGTGCGGAGCACATTCAAAGCTTGGCTTAAAGAGGAATTGCTAAGAATATATAATCTAGGTGAAGTCTAATGGTAATGTAATCTGCACTGGGTCTTTTTTCTCAAGTATCCCAATATGAATGTAATAAGGCAAAACACTGGAATATTTTTGGATTGATATTGGCATCTTTTACAGATGCTGTGACCTGAAGACGATCTCATGAAACTCCTTTCCAATAATGGACTGTTCATCATACTTAACATGTACACACATGAAACATATCGTTTCTAGTGATATGGTGTAATTACAGTTATAGGATGGTCCTAAGATCAACGGAATTTATCACGATATTGCAATTACCAAATTACCATATACTAATTAATTAATATGATCATAAGATAATAAACAAAAGTGATTCCGGGATGAAGTCAAAATATGAATTGTCTATATGTCTCTGTACAGTCCATAATGTCCTGTTATGTAATGGTATTATGACTGTGTTGTCTTTTTTGACAGTTATATGGAAGAATGCCAATAGGCGGATGTAATGTTTCACCTTTGTCTACCTGATTGAATAAAAGAATATATTTTTAAAAAAAGATCGTTTGTGGCAGTTACATAAGCCTATAACATGTGTACTCCGACCATAGCCTACAATCATGTCCCCAACATATATCAAACATGCATTTTATCACATAAACCTAGGCTATAGGCTACATATTAATTAGGCCGATATGTATAAAGACACAACTAATTCAAAAAACTATATCTAAGCATAATGTACTTATACCTATATCTTAACACGCAGGAAATATAAACATATATATATACGTGTGTGTGTGACAAGTGATCATACTTTTGAAATTAGTTGTCAGTAAATTGACAACAAGAAATTGGGTAACATGTTTACTTATGGGCCACACAAGGTATCTGTAAAGGATTAAATGTGACCTAAGTAGGCTTAGATCAGCAGGACCTGGGCCTAATCTATGGACCTATCGTGCCGTGCACGTTCTCGTTTAGTCAAGCTGTATTGGTCGAAGAAGAAAACCACAACCTTTCTATGCAATCCGACTGCTACCTACACGAAAGTCAGTCCCTGACTGGTTCCAGATGTCTGATGCGCGTAGATACAAAGTCTGTGCTTTAACGTTATATCTAATTCTATTTTCAATATAACTTCTTGTTTATTATTTTACATGATATCGAACCCATGAAATCTTGGGACCGTTATGACATTTAGAAATGGATAACTAGTCTTGCATCCAGGCCAGTCGTTATGATGTTTCGTTTAACCTCTCATATATGCAATATAAGAGAGAGATATTTGATCATCATATACTTTGCTTTAATTTAGCTGTAATTATCAAGGTTTACCAACTAATTCAAAAGGATTCCCTAGTCCCATAATAAAACATCATCTCAGCAAATTAGGTTGCCTGTATTTTAGACACTATGATGATGACTACTTCATCGGTATTTACGAGCCAGAGTCCATTTGGACTCCATATTGGCACGGTTAACATGTCATATTATAATATAGCTATATTTATCCCTTAATACATACATTTTTACAAATAACTGCATAAAACGTAAATGTTTCTATTCAGGTGTCTGTAGCCTCGGAGATTTTAGTCTCTTCGTTTTCATGAGAGTGCCGAATTATGAGAATGCCGAATTACTGGTCATAACGTATCTGCGGTGATATATCAAATGATATAACAGACCGTGTGATACGAGCACACGCGTGTGTACAATAATCCTAACCAGTTACGGCAATCAATGGTGATATTAACATACAAATGAAAGTCAATCTAGTATTCCTAAACGGAGGTGGCGACAGATGGGATGATCATCGATGCTGAAAAGGAAATGCGATAATGGGCACACCAGGGGCTTCTTGTATAGCTTCACACTACGCCTATATAATCGTCCTGATTACCCAGTGTTGGCGCATATTCACCAGTGTAATCTGTACACTTGATAAACAAAAATCAAAGTGACACAAAGGGTGAGACGTTATTTCAAAACGGTTCTTGGTATATCTCTATAATTACAATAGGTAATGTGTCTTTGGTGACTTAGTATGTGGAGGCTCCAAGCAGCGTCCAGCGGGTTTACAGTATTGCCCGCTTGAGTGAAAATGGTAAATCTACTTTCAAAATCACAGTATAGTATTTCATCTAATGGCAAAAAAAGCCGAATAAAGCACACATATGGCATATCATCTGAAAAAATCAGGGGATATGATTATGATATATCATTTGAAGAAATCAGGGAATGTATAATGGAATAATGAGTGATAATAAGACACACATTGATTGTCAATTATATAGGTACAATATGATATACATGTATATACATATATATAGTGCGTCTGGTTGTTTGTGCGTATATCCAATAATTGAGTATAGTATTATCAGCAGCTTGACATGTGCCAGTATGGTGACTGACATTAACTTGAGCCTTTGGGTGTGCTATGTTCCTTGCGTCCTTGCAACCATCACATGTTCTCCCTAAAGGTCATGTGGCGTTCCCTCATTGTCCCTTGGCAATATGAGATACGGCCTGTCCTCTCTGGCCTGCCGAAGCGTGAACTGCCCCTTATTCCCTGAGAAGCGGCCATGGTTGTCTCACGATATCATATCAGAAGGATAGAGACCTGTTAATGATACCCACCAGCAACAGCATCCGTCTCTAATTTACTAATTACATAGACATATATCAGGGGTCGTTCTAGGATACCCCCCCCCCCCCCCCCCCCAACCAAAAATGATAAATAAATAAAACTTGGGGAGATGGGGATGGGGGTCATTATTGTAGGAGACCAAAGGCATAGAGGGGGGGGGACTAGTGCAGGTTACCATAATTAGGCAGGGGTTTTATTGAGAACAAAAAAAACGGAGGAAAGGCATTATTGGTAGGATTGTGTTCCCGGTCTCTAACACGACTGACTTCTCTATATAAATCTATATGTTCGGGGCCAAAAAGAGGAGGAGGAGGGTGCCCGCTTGTATCTCCGCCCCGTCTAAATCTGCCATTGTATATGTGTATCACCACCGTGTGCGTTGGGGCTGTCTCTCCCCACGGGGATACTGTAACCCAGGGGATATATGAATTGTCATTCCGTATCGGCATTAATTATATACCCGTGCACGAAACTGACCCTTATACTGTATGGAAGTAATGTTCTGATATCATATGTATGTGCACGAAATTCAGTGTACGGGCACCGGGTGCACGAAACAGGAAGCAGTTAGCTTGTTCCCGACCGTATATTTCACATATGAACCAGCGAAAAAATATGTAAGGCAATGTTTAAGGATCAACCGTAGGCTAAATATACACCATTAAAACCCATGATAGTGGTACATTAATACATTAATAGATATAAAAGTCAAGATATGAGGTTAAAAATATAAATAAAATAGGCATGCCATAGCGCCAGACACGATCGACAGTGAGCTCGCAAAATCAAAACAAACCGTTGACGTCACAACAACGTCAAGGAGAGTGATAGCGTTGGGTAGGTGCGTTGATACACTGCGACACTCCGAACCCGCGAAAGCCGCGAATCGAGCAGTGTATCGGCGTGTCGGGAATTGTACGGGAACGGTCAGAAAACGTCAAATAACCGCGGAATTACGCATTTAATCCAACAATGAAGGTAAATAAAGATAAGGATTGATGTTATGAATGTGTATGGCACACTATGGTGCTAGAATTCTGCCGAAAGTGTCAGAGTTTTCGATGTCCGTCCGATGTTACGTACTATTAACCTAAGACAAAGAATGTCTTGGGAGATTGAGAGGTTGATGACGACACAGGCGCTACCGATAGCGACGTTGTCGCGAAAACCATGATTCGAGTACACGATGCTGTGCCCAACTTCTTTGATAATGGCATTTAGGTAAATATTTAACTAATTCTAACGAATTTAGGGTATATGATAAAAAGAATACAGTCTAGGCTTCGATTGACGTTGTTTTATATGCGGTCCTAGGTCCAGTTTTACGTCCTGAGCTCGGAGAGCTCAGGACGTAAAACTGGACCTAGGACCGCATATAAAACAACGTCCACGTAGCCTAAGACAGTATTCTCTAAATCCTGGCTATTATCATATGCCTATTCACAAACTCACTACGAATAGGGACGGCTGATTGGGTGTAGTATTCTTATCAGACGGGCAAGGTACTCTTATAGGTATCTTGCCATCACACCGATATCGGAAAACTGATTTCAGATCCATGACCTCCCCTCATATCTGACATGGTAGTCATGCCCGACGCGTCGGGAAAAGCAATAAAATCGGGTCGGCGAAGTGCGACCCGATTGATGCAGATTCTCACCGACCCGACGGATCTGTCGAGCAAAAGTGGAATCGGGCACAGTCGGCATTTCGATGTCTTATAGACGTTACAAGTGTCCTCTCAGAGGACAATCTTCACAGGTCAACGTGAAGAAATCAAGAAGAAACGCACAGGTGCGATAATCGCTTATCAATATCACAATTAGATAAAAATGATCTTTTTTCGCTCTAGCTCCTTTCTCTCTTCTCTCTAGCTCCTTTCTCTCTACTCTCTTCCTCTTGGGGACCTAGTAAACCACTATACCCATTATCTAAACACTGTCCGATACCATAACCATTGTATATGAATTTCAAATCCAGCCTCAGAGCCATTGATTATGGAAAAATAGTCCCTTTGTGTCTTAGACCAAAGGAAGAACGCCTATTGATATACCCTACCCTCTTGTGGTTTACGGCTGCCTCTCCACAAGACCGTCGATTATTACCTGTACATGTATATCATTGAGTGACCACCACCAAATTAACCTTCAGTAATGCTTGTTTCTTTTCCATCTAGAAGGCTACTTCAGGTTGTTATTTATTGACATACGCAACTCTCCAAATGATACAAACGTATTGTTGAGATATTCCGCCATATGGAAATAGGTGAGTTCCTGAGAGCTTAAGTGGAATTCACATGGTTCAAACTCTCATGAGATTCTGTTTCTTGTTAGGGGTATATGTCGCCAATAATCGCGGGGTTAAAAACATGTATCAGAGAAATGGAACCCTACAATTTAGATGAAGAGATTGTGTTCGAGTACATAATTTTAGCAGAATTTGTCTTAGACAAAAACTCTGTGAGGTACATGAATCCCATCGTGTGAATCCCGCTTTAAACAACAACAGCACAACACGTATTGTGTTCTTCTCAGTCATATAAAATGTTTTGGTAGCCAATGGAATTTACCATATTATTGCTAAGTATTCGTGATTGATGATGACCATAGTTTACCGTAATAGATAATCGTTTATCCTTGGTACCTCCGGCCTCAGCGGTGTGAGGTTACCGTGCTGCTGAGGCTAGTTTTCTGCAGGCGTATCTATCAAATATTCACGATCTTCTCTGAGAATTCTGCAGTCTTAACGAACTGAATAGGTACTCCTAGGTCTAAGTAACATCATCTTAGACCCTACAACAGTACAGTGTATAAAGTTCCAGTAATTAAATTAGATGAATAGAATAAATCTTTCAGAGATATTTGATACATATGTAGACCATTTGATAAGGGTGCCTATGAGTGCAAATAACTGAAAAGCCAATTTTCGGATTACTGAGATTTTTCTGTTAATACAAAAGTAAATCTTCCCCAAACTCATGTTATGAATACTATTTACTGAATACTCCTTACCTTTCATGTCGTTATGTGGGCTTATGTGTGTAATTGTGCAAACCATTCTTAACCCTCCCCTCCCCCCCCCCCCCCCCATTTTTTTATATAGCTGCACCATAATACAATTATACATAAAGGTTTTTGAGGCGGGCTGACATGGGAACCCCTATCTGACAGATTGCAGGGGGCGGTAATATTATAGAACTGCGTACAAGAATTCACATTGATGAGTCAAGCTAAAATTTCATACATGTCAGACCCTGAACAAAAAAGTGGACAATGGAAACAAGCACGTCTACTGAGTCATTGAAGTTGCCCAAAGAGCATCATTGTATTCAGATAAAGAAGTGTGTCACGTGAGAGTGTTTAGTACGTCCGTTTCCCGCCGGGCGGCGTTGACGGCCGCTGCGCTGCGAACGTCGTGCAGATACAGGCGCTGCATGCGAAACCTACGAAAACCAGCGAAAACCCCTGCGTGCATTTCAGGGAGTAGGGGGAGGCGCGGTGGGGAGGGACGGGTGGAAATAACTGGCGGTTACTGGGGAAGGAATGCCTAGGGAAATGAAGGGTTTCAGAGGGTGGGGGTAAATGTGAGAGGAGGGAGGAAGGAGAGGAGAATGTAGCATACAAGCCTGTGGTCAGAGACGGTGAGGTAACTATGCGGGGCAGGGGTTAATATATTCCAGGTATTGCCTACTCATAGCCCTCAACGTAGCCTATCCGACTGTCTTCATTACACATGCCGATATTATATTTCCTCTATCACATAAGTCAATGGTGTATTCCTATATACCTATGGCTGTACACTCTATGCTTACACCACGCTCTGGGGGGTGGAGTAACTATCTGATACTACCCAAGGTTGGTATACTACCCAAGGTTGCCGTATACTACCCAAGGTTGACATTTAGACCAATCAGATTGTCTCTTATTAAACCACATTTGAAGGTATATAGGAATAGGGAAACCAAGTACCAGTGAAAGGAAGTCAAAATTACTCGGTAAGGCTTGGAAAAATTACTGCCCGCGGCCAGGGCCTTGGGCAGTAATTTTTCCAAGCCTTACCTCGTAACTTTGACTTCCTTTCACCGGAACATAGTTTCCCTCTATTCCCTCCATCACATATATCAAAGGCGTATTACCTCCATCACATTTACCGCAGTCATATTTCCTTCATCACATATGCCAAAAGGCGTATTCCTCCATCATATATGCTAAAATTGCATTACATATACCAAAGATAAACTAAAGTTTATTAATCCAGGCCTTGCAGTCAGATATACTTATTTATGAATGAGGTTCATTCACCCACCCCCATCCCCACGCTCTCCCATCTTGAGGGCTAGAAACTGGCATGTGGTGGTTGCATACGGAAGGAGGTTGGAGGGATAATAGAATGGGGGTAAGCCAGGTGTCGCTTGAGGGTAACGGAGAGGGGTGGAGTAAACTAAGAGGAGGTGATACAATGGGAGGGGGCACCGTTCCTGGGTGGGGTAGTGTGGGGAGAACTGGGCAGGTAGATTGTGAGGGGTTCGCCAGGTAGATGGTAATCAGGGAAGTGTCCTGTGTGCTGTGGGGTTAATGGTCTATGCAACTCAAACTCTCCTTGGTATATTCTCAGTTAATTAGCATAATGTTCACCAAATGTGCGTCTTCTTGAATGTATTGCCTCAATATAGAGTATGGTGTTCGTCGTATTAACCCCGACCACTTTTTCTTTAAATTTTCTCAAGAAGTACATTATCAGAGCATGGTATGACGGACATAGTCATTGCATTACGGGAGTGATAACCTAGTCATATTTTATGAAAGCTTAGATGTTATATCCATCGTAGATTGCCCTAGGAATGGAGAAGAAAACCATCAGCTGAGCAAAGTGCATTGGTAGGTTATCCAATTATCAGTGAACATATACATATAACAAACCGAAGTCTTTAGATTATTTACAAGTTATTTAGACTTAACCAGATATATAGCGTATGTTGTTTTATGTGAAACTTCTGCATGTGCTCAGTATACAATGTCAAACTCTAAATCAATGCTACGACCAGTTATCTCTTAAAGTCCATTGGTTGAGCCGATATCTTGTTTCACATATTAAAGGCGAACCTGTTGGTGGTTTCCACCCAATCTAGGTCAGAAGTTGTTATTGCAGTGAAAGATTATATTATTATATGAATACTGATCTATTGCCTATTATTCCTTCGTTTCCGCATTTAACATGGTCTACTTCTTCACTTGATCTTCCTAGTTATTGTCCTGTCTCTACAATTTTCAGGGACTTTCCCTTGCAATCGGTCTGGAATCGACAGTTGGAAAAGAGAATCGAAAGTGTCAAAGACCTAGGAAGCAATCATTATTCATGATCGGCGGCGCACTTTTCGCAACATTTTATGATAATCATAAAAGCTTCCACCCCACGGAAATACGAAAATATGCCCCCATAGAACTACAAAGGAATTACCCCCCCCCCCCTCCTCCCACGGAAATACCAGAAAAAGTTGTCCCCGAATGAAAACTCTCTGCCCCCCCCCCCCCCAAAAAAAAAGCCATACAAGATAAATAGTCATTCTCATTACAGACATACAAAATATTGTTTAGACTGAAAATAACAGGCAGTACTTCTGGGCTTTTTAAACATTACATTTAAAAGGATATACAACAATAGATAGGGGGGGGGGGGTCAAATGTGAAATGGGTGTTGGATTATAAGTAGCGTGCGTGGCTTGGGAAGGTTATAGTGCATGGAAAATCAGATGAGACAAATTAGCTAAGTTGATATTCAAATGGTAGTAAAGTGAGGATCTGAACAAGGCGAATAAACCCACTTTGAAAAAAGGGAAGAATCACGCTTTGGATATTGTCCAACCCATGAAGATATCCCATGTTGTAAATGAGCAGTGCGTGTACAATGTGAGATATTGTAGTCGAGCTACAAGGATTTCGTTTAGATTTTGTCAAATATCAGAGAGACTAGGACTGAGTGCATTAGTGTGTATCATCATGTATTTGTAGTGCATCATTTGTAATTTCATAGGCATTTCAGAATTGTACAAAGAGTAGAATATGTAGTATATCATGGTGTATATATAGAATATTAAAATCGTTACCGGATAAGCATCAGACGCCAGTCACCGGATAACGGGTAGGTCAGCAGGGGTACGCACCTCGACAGAGCTGGCCATGGGACATCAGCGGGCGCGGTCGTGTGGGGAGCAACCAATGAGGCTCTGACACGATCCTGTCCCTAACAATGGTTAACTAATGTGGCCTGAGGCGATTTGACGATGGTAAGAGACAAAGCGTGTTGAAATGAAATAAAAAGGGGTGTTCTAGAGAATTAGGGGCAGACCAGAAGCTAGAGAGAGGAGAGAGTGTGAGACAGGAGCAGAGACGGAGAGAACTGTATACCAGTGGAAGATCTGCCTGTGCAGAACTGGACATCTACTTTGATGAAATAAAAAAAAAATTAAATTTAAATTTAAAAAACTGTTTGAGAAATCCCTGCAGCAACATATTGGCAGGAATCTGCTCCTCATAGAATATGCTGTCCACGCAGCATGACCATTGTTTCGGCACTCCACTCTCATTTCATACCTCATTGACTTCCCACAGATTTATAAGTACCACACTCATGTTAAACTTTGAAACTGCCTGCACATGCCCTGTCACCATCTGTATGTGTAACATTTAGTTTCAGCCTCTCATGAAACATTGCTCCCAAACTTTGTTCAAAGTCATGTGTTTCCAATGTTAGCATAGTAGGTTGATTGAGGGATCTCTTGTAGATGTTTTAACATACATACAACCCTGTATATAGCTGCACAATTCCCTATCATGTCAGTTTATGAAGAGAGCAGTGTAAACAAAATGGCACCAGCGCCGTTTGATAGAAAACACGAAACGGTGCCATCAGCAGTCACTCTCGAGAATATTTGATTGATTGTCGTACATAATCTATGAGGGATAACATCGACAAGACGTCATGCGCCTTTGTTAGCATGTTCTTATAGAATACCTTCGGGCCGTAAGGCTCGGCCCCACACATGCGATGCGATCGTCGCATACGTTTTATGACCTCATAAATACCCCCTTGACCAATTTTATAGTATGTATGTACATACAAACATGTATTAGATTTTATTACATACCTATGTGCGAACGTCAGTGAAATACTACCCGCTCACGGGGGTGTAGTATATCGTGACTACGGCCCACTATGGTGCGCTCCGTCGTACTGCACGATTCTAACGTGTATGTAAGTAACTAGATGCAACGGAATAGGCGTGCGTATTCGACGTCATCGCGACCACTGTCAACATGTCGGAGGACGTCGAATCGCGACTTGAAAGTCGCTATAGAGGCCCCCGGTAACGACTAGAAGTGTAAATATGTAAAATATCGAGCTAAATAGTAGATAACTATAAAGTAATGCAGTTGTAGTGGTGTAAATATGTGTATAACATCGATAGTAACAAACGACTTGATGCGAACGGTAGTGGGGACACACAGACAGACTGTCAAGTCGGCTAGTCCGACACAAGTTACCGTTTTCCGAAGAAATAAGTGTAACAAAAGTTGCAAAATAAACCACTTAGCGATAACATGTACAGTTTTTGCCATAAATAAATTATAAATATATATATACAATCATATATAAAAATAATTCGTACTCACATAGATGCCGAGGTGTTCCGATAAACACCGGAAATGGAATCTGCAAAATGTAAACAAAAAAATGTACACACTTGAAATATGGTAAATGCGATCTAAATTAATAATAGATATATATATATAAATTAAATTAGAATATTTAGGTATGAAACTGACGAAATTGTATGATTAAAATCAATAATAAGTAATTACGTAAATAATAAGAGAACGAATAGACATTCCAAATAAGCTCTGACGTTCACAAGCGTCTACAAAAATGGATGATACAGACATTACTGCTATAGCTATCGATGTTACAGACATATTTGATATGGAAGAAGACCCGATAATTGACGATAAAGTTGAAGAAAATGAGGAGAAAGAGTTACTTGAATACATACACGGCAAGAAATCGGAAGAAACCCGGAAAAAAACAACTAGAGAAGTCGATGCGTTTCAGAAATACGTAGCAAGTAAAAACGACCCCCGTTTGATAGAGAACATACCAGCTGAAAAACTAAATATCTACATGGGCCGATATTTTATATCAGTAAAATGTAAGGATGGCACAAACTTTAAGCCACAAAGCCTTTCAGGGATATATGGTAGTATAAAGAGACATCTTGACACTAAAATGTACGGAGTAAACATCACAGAGTCAGAAAAATTCAAAACAGCTAGAGAAGTTCTCGCAAGTAGAAAAAGGGAATTGAAGGCTGAAGGTCACGGCAACCATCCAAACAGAGTAAGTACAAAAACAAAATTTTATAATAAAAAATTAAAAAATAATAAAAATTCTGGATATTTCGTATAAATTTGTGATTACTAATACAGAAATACTTGTGTTTTTCTTTTTTTCTATAGTGTGATCCGTTATCTGAAGATGATGAGGAGGCTCTTTGGGCTTTGTTTTTCAATAAGTACGCCATCTGGATTGAGAAACGCTCTATGGTTTCTAACAACCAAGTGTTTTGGGATGCGTGGGAGACATGAATCGAGACAGTTAACCAGGGGTGACGTACAGATAAAAAGTGATAAAGATGGAAAGGAATATTTAACTTTTGCAGAACGCACAACTAAGACCAGGCAAGGGGATGGAAATAGTTCTCATGCTTTTGTCCCAAAAATGTGGGCTATTCCAGAACAACCGGAGAGATGTCCGGTGACTTTGCTACGGGAGTACGCCCAACGCAGGCCTGCCGACACCAAAGTGGATGCATTTCCTTTTTATTTATCGATCAATCATAAGAGAACAGCCGAGAACCCACTCTGGTTCGCGAGACAGGCACTGGGTAAAAATGAATTGGCCAACATAATGAAAAAATGGGCTGGAATTTGTAATAAAAAAATATAATCATTCAGTCAGAAAAACGATATGTATAAACTTAATACACGCTGGAGTGCCCCCGAATCTAGGAGCCCAGCTATCTGGCCATAAGAATGTCGCTTCATTACAGTCTTATGCTGTGGCAAGCGAAGCACAACAAGAATCAATGTATAATATATTGAACAAGAACATAAAAACATTCTACCTACCGCATCAGCTTCCAATAGCGGGGAGTGCTGGTCCGTTGCCTGCGCTGGAAAATCGTCAGGTTAGATTCTTAGATGATATAATCCACATAATAAATATTGTAGGAAACAAGGGTGAAATTCATGATTTCCACTAATATTTCCTTGTTTGTTGGCCATTTGCCTTATGATTTTGTTCCTTTTTTTATTTCACACAGAGCGAAGTCGTACCTGACAGCTGCAATCACTCCAGGCCTGGTAAGCGGCCATTTCATGCAGCGTTGATCGGACAACAACCCACTCGAGAGGAACGGCAGGTATGAATAATTACCTTGTGAAAATAAAAGGTTCCATTTCCTTTTTTTTGCACAAATTTTCAAAAATATTTATATCCTCCTTTGCTTTTGTACAGCTATGTGTAGAAGAAACCAGGCGCCAGAAGCCAGTAACTGCTGCACTGGGAGCTTCACCGGTACAGAGTGTGGCAATACAGGTAAGTATTTATCAATTTGGTGACTTTCTTGTAAATTTATCCTTGTGCTTGAGACTTTCTCCTGATGTTCTCGTTCCATTTGTTTTTTTAAATAGAGCGAGGCTGGTACAGTAGGTTGTGACAACTCGAGGGCTGGTAAGCGGCCACTGCCGGCAAGCCTGGGGACATCAATGGAATCTAAAGCAGGGATCCAGTACGATGCGGTAAGTAGCTTGTAAAACTTGTATATATTTCAATAAAACCAGCAAAATTGAATGCATTGCCAGAAATTGAAATGTTTCTTCAATTTTCTTGAACAGAGCGCCGAAAGTGTGTCACTTGCATTGGTCCCGACATGCGTGAAGAGATGTAAGAGTGGGGGGGCCGAACGTGCGTACTGGGTAGACTTGGCAGAAGACACTGAAAATGTAAGTAAGATATATTAAAATAATTGTATAGTTCACTAATAAAAGACAAGAATGACAGTATTTCATATAAAACATGGCTAATTTCTTATATTTACAGAAGGAACAGTTGACCCAAGAGTTCTTGAAAGATTTGGAGAGAGACGAGCTACAAGTTTCTGAGCTAAATTCGGCGAAAGTGGAGGGGGTGAAAGTAACAAAGAAGTGAAGCTATTTCTCTCAACAGGAATTTAAAAAGGGACTCCTATCTGGAGCGAGTTTAAATGTGAGTACAATCAATATCAACATAAATATGTAAAATGAGTTTCAATGTTCTAGAATAGCTATTTGAGAAGAAAAGAAAAGATGCGCTTAGTTGGAAATGACGGTTAGAAGGCAGTTTCTCAACCGCCGGTGAAAATGTCGGAAAATCTACTCAATAAAATGTGTAAATACGTTGAATTTAGTTGTTTTGTTGACTAAGTAATTTCACATGTATGATCTATAAGCTATTTGATGTGTGATAGTAGCAAAATCTAAGTAAAGACCATGAAATTACTTAACTGGTTATTTGTAGAAGTAACCTCTTAACGGTCCCGTGTTGTCTTCATCACGGTCAACTGCATAGTGGCTTCAAAATTGAATTGATAATCTCCATGCTTTTGTCTTGTACTGCTAATTAACTGAATCTGTGTTTGGAGAATACATATCTAACATCCGAACAGAGCCGGTAGTAGTTATCTTATATAAAAACGTAAAATGCGTATGGTCGAAAATCACGAAATAGCAGCAACTACCCAAAAAATCAAATCTGAGAGGATCATTAATTCCTTTTGCAAATATCATCTCTATATATTAGAGGACTTATGTGCAAAGTTGGGAACGCTAACTAGCATAATTAGCTTTAGCACAGGGCTAATATGAAAATAAAAGCGTTACATTACGTCCCCCCCCCACCCCCCACCCCCGAACTGGCTCATATTTATAGGCTGTGTCCACACCCCCACCAGGGAATGGGCTGACACTGGGGAAATTGATTTGATCCATAGAAAATGTATTTCTATCATTATTTTGCTCTCCCTGGCCTTATACCCACTGGGGGGTCGTAACGCGACGGGGTCATAACGTGACGAAAAAATATGTTGGGGCTGATAACTTTCTTTCTAATAAAGATAGAGACTTCATTTTTTCGCCAATGTGTAGGTATATATCTACCCTTTGATATCACAAAAGAACTTTTACTAATATCATAGCGAACTGGAACTATTAATACTTTAGTGGGTGTCGTAACGTGACTGCCCAAACTACACCAAAATAGCACAAATTGAGTTCGAAGTATTGAGTATGAAGGAAGCTATATAGGCTTATCATTTTATGGTGGGAAGATGCATATAAGTGAGTCATTAAAAACAGTGAAACTCAATGCATTCTGCCACTTTTTTATTTTATTTTATGTACGATTTTATGCTGGTGTCATGACGTGATGCCCTCACTTTTTTTGCGATATTTTAATAAATATTGGAGCTAGGTGTGGTTTTAAGGTTCTGGACTGTGCCATACAATTCCCTAGACGTGTGAAAACTATTGAAACTAATTTCCAAGAAAGATTTTTTGAGATATTCAAAATATAGCCCAGTTGCTGCCATTTCGTGATTTTCGACCGTTTGGAGAGATGAAAGATCAAATCTGATTGGTCGACAGTTGAGCGCTGAGGATATCTCAGCGAATCATATCCATTTTAAGAAACGAGGATTTGGTGTGCGTATAATGACTAGACGTTGCAGTTAGCACGGTGGCGACCAGAGACATTATCAAGACAGGGTTGTTACGTTACTCGACAACTTGGAAAGATAACAAAAAAGCATTTTATGTACGCATTAAGGTATGTAATAAGAAGAAAATGTACTGACTGTGGCCAGAACTACGTCTTAGTTCTCGGTCACCTATCGCCGACGTTCGCCCCTCCGCCTGCGGCGTCGGGGCGAACGTTGGCAATAGGTGACCTCGAACTAAGACATAGTTCGGCCACAGTAAGGACGTTTTCTTCTAATACAAAACTCCTGTAGCCGTGGTGACCAAGTGCAGTGTTTTCACACCCTGACCCACTTTCTACCCAGGTGCAAGGTGTCAGGAGGTGTGAAGCAAATCAAAACTGTGAAAAACTCGGACTGTGACCGAATATAAGGTTCTACCTTGTATATCACATATATCTGATACATAGAAAATTCACAATACCTATGCGACAAATCCATGAACATTTCAAGATGTGCGATGCGACGGATTGCCCCATCGCCGCATCGCCCGACCCCACAGGAACGATTGTGTGCGATGCGACGGGCGGCGCCATTTTTATGACCCTCGGCGGCCGATTATGACTTTTTATGGACTTGCGATTAATCTCGCACCAGTGGGGCCGGTCCTTACACGATTTTCTCGTTAGAAAGCATAATTCAATAATGTCTATAGTCTCAAATGAAACTATCACAAAATATCTATTACGTCGTATCTCATGGTCACGAATTGTGTTTAGTGTTGCGGCCTCAATTTATCTCAATGTTTCTTTAACTTCACATATTATTATCATGAAATATGTATAGTGTTGCATTTCCTCACCGGATCTATCGTGCCTTTTACTTTAGACGAGACTCGCTGAGACTGAGGTTATTCCCGGAAATCTGCCTCACGGCCTCGTACCGTAAATAAAGCTTCATCTCGTCTTGAATCATGTACGACCACTATGAGGTTGTTCTATGTAAACATTTGATCAAATGAATGGAATCATCCAGTTCCCGAAAAAAAGTCCTCATATGATAAACTTATCAAATGTTCCGTAGAACAAGTTCATTGTTCAAGCTGATAGCTGAACAAAAAGACGATTCTTATTTATAGCTGTATATTCGGTGATGCTATTTGGGGGGGGGGGGGGGATATGAATAATACAAAAATATGGCTCATCACTTGTTCTTACCTCGCCCATACCACTGTCATTATTAAACAAACACTTGGCATTAACTGATTCATGACAGTAACACCATTGAGTCACTTATGTGCTACTGGTTCATTTTGCTCACTTTATTTCTTTCTGATATATTGTGTAGCGAGATATTAAACGATATGGATAATTGTCTCCACAATTGGCCGGGAGAAATATAGGCCCTCGGGGGAAAGAAAAATATTTTCAATAAATGAATTGAAACTATCTTTATTCTAACGAGATGTGAAGTCCAGTTGTAGTAAAAAAAAAAAAGCACTTTATCTTATGTGCATGTATGTGGACTGCCAGGAAATTAAAATACAAGTACGTCTATCTTTAAGCTTCGGATCATCAATTAAGGATACCCACGACGAAAGAAACTGGGATCTAGATTTCTGTACTAATATATTGTGTTTGTATAAATACGTCAATCACGAACAATGCTATGAAAGTCTTCCCATTCTAATACTGCACAGCAGTACATGTTCTTTTTTCCCCCTGCAAAACTGAAATGTATTTTATGTCTATTTGGTATTAATACTGACGATTCGCCCAATTTTGTTTCTACTGATGTTAAAGACAACAAACGTAGCATTCAATGTTTATTCATAAACTAACAGAAAAACACTTTTTTCAGAAACATAGGCCTACATACATGTATCTTTATCAATAAACGCCCTGGTTGCATTGCACACATTCAGTAGTGTGTGACCGCACTTTCTACCAACTCCGTCAAGATCGTCCCTTCTAGAACTGCTACAAACTCTTATTGTATGTATGTTAACGAGGACAAATTCACAAAAGTGTTGGGGGAAAATACCAATCGGTAAAGACGACCTAAAATTTTAATGAATTATTACGTCGGTTTAATTATGACATTAACAAGTCTAGCGTGAACCTGTACCCGTGAAATCACTGAGGCGTGCGTGAGGGCGCATGGGGTTGAGTATAACGTGCTCATTTCCTACTGGGGGTCACCGTGGTGAATGGACGGGTGGAACTACCTGCTGTGAGGAAGGGTAAATTCATTATGTTATGTGAGAGTGACAGTTTTCCGCCTTCCTATTTTGTCCAGGTATAAGAAAGAGCTAAGTTGAATACGATGTACGACTTTCATCCTTTTGAAAGCAGACGGAGTGCTTTAGAAGAACGCATCAATGGTTTTTGAACATTATTCTTTTAGATTCTAATAACGATTACATATAATTTCATGCTTATGTGCCTTATTGTACATTGATAGAGGCGTCAGAAATACTTAGTATTGGAAATTTTTTTTAAAACCTGTATTATGGTTATTCCAAGTGTTTTTGAAATGTCAAAAGTGATGTGTTTTGTTTCATAAGTCAAATTCATACTGAGGAACATATGAACCCGTTATCGCTGTTGTACATGTATTTAGAATGACATGTAATATTTGTTGGGGCCCACTGAAAAAAAAATCATATGACTTTTCAATGGAGGGTGGTTACTTCAAGAGCGAGGACTTATTCACAATGGTGCTACAATGGGCCCATCTTGCTCTTTATCTGACCACTGATTGGCCAATCTGAGGACGTTTTGAACTCCTCACGACTGTAGCCTGTACGGGGCTGTGATATTTGAAACCCGTTCACCAATATCTTAAAGGCATATTCGTATATCAAAACTCGTGATCAATTATATCCCGTTCAGCAGGTTGCTATAGTTATTTATTGTGAATAATGATCATGAGATCTAGAATGTGTCTAAAGGTAATGTTATTTGGAATATTTTCATCACAATATGGAACCCAATTCATAACCAATCGGGAAGTTTTAATAGTAAACGAGTGTATTTATAGGTAGAAGGAATGAACCCCGATCGATCATACAGACTACATAAAGATAAGTTATAGCTCATTTGATAATTCATTAACCATAACTAGTGCACAATTATATTCACAAGACGTCACTGGGTTAATTATTATAATTCCTCACAAAGCGAAGGCGCGTGAATTACGTAGGGATTCAGATGAGATGAGATCGAGCTCTGACTTGAAAAGGTTTCTGAATTTATCCCACCCTTCACATTAACTAATGGGCTAACCTTTGTGACATCATCCCCTATTGAGTATTTTTTCATTGAATTTTTTTTTTCTTCTAAATTTTCAATGGGCGTTGGATGCAAGTTCCCATTACCAAGTCCATGGGGCAAAATACCAGGGGTGAGATCAATCGACGAATCTACATGGTAGGGGTTCCAACCAAAATAAAAATCCTGTCAGTCACCACACTAAATATGCATTATTCACGAAAACATATAGTGCATAGCGTGGTGGCTGTGTGACCAACTTATAGCGGCTTCTTTTGCACAAACTGAAACTTATACGGAGTAAGAATTGTAGCGAAAAATGTCACACCTATAGATCCATAAGCATATAAAGGGTTACATTTAACTATTAAAGCTTCGCAAGCACCATGGCTTCCGCTGGGCCCTCTACATCGGGGGAGAAGGGGGTGGGGTGGGGTCGGGGTCCGTGGTGAGCCCTAGGGACTCTGGGGCTACGTATAGGAATGTTTTGAAATTATGGTCGGAGGCACAGGGACCGAATGGTATATTGGGAGGGGGGGCAGTGCTACTACCCCCTAATTTTTAATTAAAAAAAAATATATATATATATATATTTTATCAAGAACTGTCTGCTTCACTTGAAAATTCTGTAAACCCACTCAAAAGAATAAGCAGCTTGCAAATGACTTTTTGTACCCAATATGTTCCATGATACTAGAACCATGCATAATCTTTTTTGAAAATATAGCCTATGAAGGGCCTATGGTAGGCCTATTAATTATAGTATGTACTTGAAAACACAAAAATAATCTGTAATATAGTTATTGTGCAACAAACCAGGGCAATTAGAGAAACTCCCCATGAAGAAACAAAAGATAGAAATGTCGTTTCGAAGAATTAGAATTAAAAGGTTATGGGTTTTTTTTTATGGAGTGGGGTAGAACACAGGCATTTTACCAAATCCCCCCCCCCCCCCCCCCCGCCCCCGACCAATTATCGAAACCACTTGTTTTTCCTTGAAAACAATACATATAAACAAATAAAGCCCGGAGAAAATACACGTCTTAGTGTCCTCATGAAATAAATAAATATAGGCCCTTTGGTACAATTGATAACGGCAACAACTCCTACAATAGAGGTATCTACACGCTCTCATTTCATGCTTTGAAGGGGCACAATTATTTGATAAGATTAAGCGCTTACATTACACTCCCTCTTCTATGTCAATGTTTCACCATTACTCCGCGTCTATGGCAACACACAAGGATTGTATAACAATAGTAACTCTGAATAAAAATACTCTGTTAATTTTTCTAGCGGGAACGTTCATTGGGAATTTGTTAATAGCCACTGTTGATTAGCCTTCCTTGGCGAACCACACAATTTAAAGTCCACTTCCCGGACAAGGGAGGTGAACGGAACAGCCAATTCGCCATCGCCCGTGCACGCTTCCGCTTGCCTTTTGAGAATACTTCTCCGTCGTTTTCACATAAGTTCCGACACTTTCGTCACCAAGTTTTCCTCTATCACCCGTCAGAAAGGATAGGTAGGTGTTGTTATACATTTATGCTGGTTCAGGAGATCCCAATTTAGTGGTGATTACTCGCAAGCAGTGCCCAAAGCGAGCCCACTTTTGTTGTGGGTTGTGAGTTTTGACTGACTGTCTTTGTATGGCTCGGGCTTCGTACATGTGGCCGACTGGCTGACAGCTTGTCTCCGCAATTCACATTCACCACTTCCCCTGTTGTTTCTCTCAGATTTCCTCTCTGGGGATATTACTCATGTATTATTCTCAAGCTGTCTTGTATCTGTTCTCCTGTCAGTTTTGGGATACCTTTGATAGGTAGATCACATGATTGTGGGTTGTGTTATTTTCCTGTGTCATATGTGTCGATCTTTATCCCATTGATTGGATTGTGATTTCCTTTACATGTCTCTGACCCTGTGTCTGTGTGTAGTCCTACATATTTATAGTGAATACTGAATGCGTGGATATCAAAATCGCTAAATAGACTATTTTGACAAATATGTAGTAGAGTTAATTGTGAGGTTTATTTTTCAAAATAGAGTGTAGATCTATGTCTACCGGTTTCCTCATCAGACTTGGTGCGAGTGACCCGCTTCAAATCAGTGACAAATATTATTGCACGTGATTAAATTGCTGGGAAGTATTTTAATATTCCCCGTGGAGAATAACAAGTTGCTGCCCAGTTTGAAACATATATGAGGAAACTGTAATAGTGATAAGGAAGTCTATGCTATCCGAACTATTAACGTTGATCGCATAATTGTTATGATTCAGTAGTGTCAACTATAGAGGGAAACTATGTTCCGGTGAAAGGAAGTCAAAGT
Source organism: Alentia gelatinosa (assembly GCA_950022655.1). NCBI lineage: Eukaryota > Metazoa > Annelida > Polychaeta > Phyllodocida > Polynoidae > Alentia > Alentia gelatinosa. Next base: position 28,515,349 of record OX465589.1, read on the forward strand.
TACGAGGTAAGGCTTGGAAAAATTACTGCCCAAGGCCCTGGCCGCGGGCAGTAATTTTTCCAAGCCTTACCGAGTAATTTTGACTTCCTTTCACTGGTACTTGGTTTCCCTATTCCTATATACCTTCAAATGTGGTTTAGTAAGAGACAATCTGATTGGTCTAAATGTCAACCTTGGGTAGTATACGGCAACCTTGGGTACCGGTAGTATACCAACCTTGGGTAGTATCAGATAGTTACTCCACCCCCCAGAGCGTGGTTTACGCATAGAGTGTACAGCCATAGGTATATAGGAATAGAGGAAACCTATATAGGGAGCCAAAGTGAACCCGCTGAAACCACAGATACCCGTTTACGAATCACCATTTCCGGTGGCCCGCAAGAACGAGGCTTAGTGCTAAACCTATGGGGGTTTGAGGCTAGACTTTCATTTTTGGTCTCTTTTGTTACTTTTGAAGTGTAGTTTACTACTATCGTCTATGAATAACTCTGTTTCTAAACTACGATGGCAGTTGTTAAGTTTATTAAAAATTTGGATCTAAAAGATTGGAGAATGACACATATAATCTCGGACCTACATAGTCAAAGTACTGAGCGCCTATACCCGGAAATAGTATTTTGTAACCGGCTATCTGTGGTTGCAACGGGTTCACTTTGGCTCCCTATGGGAGTTTAGGGTCTGAGCTCGTATCCCATTGAGTTTGAATCACGTAGTAATTCACAAGGTGAATTATCTAGTGACTCAAATAAGATTGGATCGAGCTCTGACACTAAACTTGAACAGAGTTTTGAATCTATCTCACCCTTAACATTGACGAGTGGGCTTTATCTCACCCCAGATATTTTTTCTCCATAGACCTAACATTGGAAACTCGTATCTAACACCCATTAGATATTTAGGAAAAATATCCAATGGGGGATAATGTCACAAATGTTAGCCCATTAGTCAATATTAAGGGTTAGATAAATTCAGAAACCCATTTAAGTTTAGGGTCAGAGCTCAATCCCATCTCATTTGAATCACATTGAATTACTACGTGATTCAAACTCGATGGGATACGAGCACAGACCCTAAACTTTCATGGGTTTCCTCTATAATCTTTTGTGACATAATCACTTATTGGATATTTTTCCTAAATATCTAATGGGCGTTGGATACGAGGTCCCAATGCTAAGTCATTGGAGAAAAAATAAAGTTCTTTATCTCCCCCTGGTACAAGTTTAGCCATAGGAAAAACATTAGAAAAAAATACTCAGCGATCACTCCGGTAAAGTGTTGAAACTACGCCACGGCCGTGGAGTAGTGAATTTAATGTCATAAAAAGGTGTGCGATAAATCCAGAACCGCACTCGAATCATGAAATGAACAAAACTCCACTCGTTTGAATGGCCCGTAATCGTCACTCGGCTTCGCCTCAATGACGATTGCGGCCCATCCAAACTCATGGAGTATTGTCTATTTATACGATTCTCGATGCAGTTCTATATAATTACCTAATGCTGGTTCCACACCCTAAAGTGAGTATTCCACCAACCAGACAAAACCATTGTACAGCGCCCTTATCCTACCCCTCATAAAAAACGCCATAGGTTTAACATTGAGTCAGTGTATTTGACAGAGCGTTGAATAAAGTGTCATTTATGCACCAAGGTGAATAAAAAACGGACCAATCAGGGACGAGATAACGAAAGTAGTACTGGCAGCATTGATGAGTGTCTACATGCTACTAACATGGATAATTACAAAGTTTTCTCTGTATATCCGTGATATGGGGTAGGATAAATACGAAACCAAACTCGAGTTAGCCTTGTCAATGTTCATACCACTCTGGTCAGGTCTGCTACTCACTACACTCGGCTAATGCCTCGTGTAGTAATACAAGACCTGCCCATCGTGGCATAAACAATGACAAGGCTAACTCTCGTTTGGTTTCTACTAAGTATGGAGGTTGCCCTAAGTTACCGTACCGCATGGCGACTGTTGTGGGTTGTTGGGACGTCGCCTCACGGTTGCTGGGCATCTGCTGGGGAGTCTGGCCATCTGCTGGCTGAAACATGCTTCCACCAGCTAGATCTTTGTATCCAGCATCCCACCCAATGTACATTTTCCCGTCCGCCAGACGCCATATCTCCCACCAGACCAAAACTGATTTATTAGTTTTTGTCGGCTGGAATTGCGCGTCTGGCCGATGGATTTGTCTGCAGGCCACCAACACAGCGATGGGAGAGCTAGGGTGCTACTTGGAAAGAGAAAGCGTGTGGTAATTTCGGTATTTTGGGCAGAATTCTAGCACCAGAGCGTGCTATACACATTCATAACATCAATCCTTATCTTTATTTACCTCCATTCTTCAGTTTAACACTGAATCCAGCATTCACGTACAGCATTCCCGTACAAATCCAAACATGGCGGCACACTGCTCCACTCGATATGCGGCTTTCGCAGATTCAGAGTGGCATAGTGTTTGGCTGCTCGACGCGCCGCCTATCGACTCAGCGGAGAACTTGATATGAGCATCTGCTGGGGAATCTGCTGGCATGTCGAGCTGCCGGTGCTGAGATTGGCCTGGTGGAAGCTCACGCCAAATGATTATACAGCGACCACACAAAAGTTTTCTGGGGTTTTAGGTGGAGCAGCGATGCATTTAGAGACCATTTAGAGACTTAGTTAATGCTACGGTTATACCATATCCTTGGCGGTCCCAGCATCCCGGTAGAGGAGCACGGGGGATGAAATCACAATCGCTACAGTCAATCATGTTCATCAAATCGCATTAAGATTTTCAACACAGTGGAGTACCCTGGCTGCTGGCACATAATTTTTGACAGAGCCTCACACTCAACTTGTGGCTCCCAGAAGCTCCTGGCAGTCAGGATGCACTACGGTCTGTCACGTTTCCCCATCCCATCTCCCGGCGTTGTCCTAGGTCCTTCTCGTTTGGTCCTCGGTGCTGCACGGCGCTCCTCTACCGGGGCGCCGGGACTGGCAGCCACATGGTTTAAACATCGCATAACCAAAATGATGGATTCCAGTCATAGTGCTTTCGAATACCCATTATATTAAGGATCTTGACTTCAATGTACGAGGTTCCCTGGTGGTAGTGCAAACCATCTCCGTCATCAGTGGCTATGAAGATTACTTGATTTGGTCAATAGCGGCACTAAATACGTCATACTTACCTGAGTTGATTGAAAACAGGCCTACCTCAGTGTGTGCTCGCTATGATCACACATACTCATTTCATTTGTCACCACATAGAGGGCGTGGCTTCCCGATACTCATAATGCTCCAGCCTCAGCAGATATATATTCGGGTATGCTAGTCTTCTGGATGTTTTCTGTGATCAGGTTTTAATTTCCTCTACAGAAATCAATGTATTCCGCGTGCGCCCCGTGATATACATGAACATTCGTCTATATCGTACTTTATCATACCCCTAATATAAAATCCCATAGGCTTAACATTGGGTTTCCGTATGCCACGCTGACTGGCATACGGAGTTTTATATGCCACTAGTGGCATACAGCATTGTTATCACATAATATTCAAAAATAGGGGAGAAAGGGTAGGATAAAATCAAAACCTGATTCGTTTTAATCTTGGCCACCGCATTCCACTCCTGAAGTTTCGGCTCCGGACTTCACTCGGCTTCGCCTCATGAAGTCACTTTGCCAAACTCCAGTCGTGGCATACGGTGGCCAAGATTAAACCTCATCCAGTTTTACGATAATACAAGATCTAAATATAATCTATTTCTTGTATCAAGTTATAGTACGTGGTTATAGTTCCACTCATTACTGAGGACCCCCACCCCGCCCCGTGTTTATATAGGTCTGCCCTCATCGGGTTTTAACCGAACTCGGCCGAAACCCAACACTCAAGCCATTATACCTGAGGAAATAAGTATATGACTGCTAGTTGCATGGGTTGTGAAAAAAAGATTAGAATTAGTGTATAAATATGATAAACAGGGTGTGATGTTTTTGTCATGTGATCGTGTCATGTGACAGTCACATGACCGTTCTGTCAAGCTAGCCGATGTCAAGTTTCTGTGTGGGGCCGGCGGCGGGTTACAGTGAACACTGAGTGAGAATGCGCACTCGTTTCTACCCCTTTTCTTGGTCTTCATGTGTGTATCTATACACGTATCGTTTTCAGGAGCTAACAGTCCCTATTGTGTATCAGCCTGGTGGTATCAGTGACCTTGTTTTCTTTTTCCGTTTTGTTCTACACTACAACTGTACACCCAGATACCATTTGGAATTTAGATTTTTTTCTCATAGGCCGCTAGCCGTGTTTTCCAATATTCAGTATCTAGATGATATTGTTTTGAATCATTTCTTCACAATGATAACGTGGGTTACGTTTGGATTAAGCTCTGAGTAGAGTGTTTTCTATGGTGAGTCGAGAATGGCTGGTTGAATAGGAGTTAGACTGCCCACCATTTTTATATAATCTGTTTACGTCAGCTCACCACACGTTGTATTGTTTGGCCATACTACTCCTAATATTTGTAATAATTTTTCTATTTATATATAAACTTTTGATCTGAAATAAGTCGTTAATGTTATTTGTAGGGGTTGTTGTGATGTCCGGATCGTTCATCTAGATTGGAGAATATCGTATTTACATGTAGAAACTACACATTTGTGCATTTCAGTTTTACCTCGAATGGCAAATCTGTCATTTCATTGAGTCCCATAAAAATTGCAAATATATTTAAGCGTTTTTGATACTTTATTTACTCTTTAAAGTACAAGAATGGTAGTCGGTTTGATGGTATTACCTATACATATATTATTTGACCTTAGTACACAGCCCAGCAGGACTTCGGTAAATCTTTAGATCTGACGTATACACAGTGGCCATCATAATGGATGGTTCTATACTGGTAAAAATAATATTAATAAGCAACTGATAGCCTAGAGTGAGTATTAAGTACAAACTTAGTCATAACACCTATACGAGGATACTTATTCAAGGTGAAGGACAGAATTCGTTCAGAACGGGTTCGGAGAACGAATCTGCCCTCTAGCTTGGCGATGGCCACAGAGACTATGATTAGGAGAGTCATGCTCATTTACATATTTCTGCGCATGCACACTAGGTAATATCCGGCCCTGTTGTTACCAAGGCAATTTGGTACTTACTTTGTGAGTTTTCAAAGTCCCGCCGATTGACAGTGGTACCACCATTGACATCATTATCAGTAGTAAGCTCAAAGCATGCCGAAGTAAGGCTCAAAGCACGCAATATGTATCGAAGTACAAACCTACAAGGCGTATCTCACAATATGTTCGTTACTAATGACCCCCCCCCCCCCCTCCAAGCACCAGTCAGTATGGAGAGTGACTTCCTGCATAGGTACATGTATATATTATAACATATATGAATATATGTAGAGTTGCCGATGGTGAATATCGAAGTAAACCATACTGATGTAGTACATCCTTGACGTGGTTAACATGGTACATGATCTTTGTCGTGCCAGGATCGTTAAGTCGTTTGAACCTCTGTATATGTGTCAGGGTAATCAGACCTGTTTGAAACTTGCTAATATTGTCACACTTCATGATCCTGATACGTTTACTGGGGCCACTGAATTTTGATGAAATTAGATATCAAGTTGAGAAAAGCAGGGTTGGGAAATTGTCTAAAATGGCCATGGCTGTCTGGCTAGAGGTCGCATATTATTGATGTCTCAAGTATACATAATCATAATTAATTTTGAAATAGATAATGGATATTGCAAATCATATACTTTACGAAATTGAAATACAGTTATTGTTGGAGCTATTTAAACATTGGTCATTTGGAATGGAAACTATTTCCATAGTATATACACTATACTGAGATTAAATCAGTTGACTTATGTATCTGATAACAATCTATTACTCAGATAACACTCACCATAGTCATATATGATCACTTTTCTAGTGTATCTGGTACTTGGCCGGTACCATGTCTGAGAGAGCGGCGACACCAAGCACGAGCGGCGGCCGTGGCCGGAACTCGCGGAGACGTGTTGACAACGACTCGCCCGAACCGTCCCCGAAGTCTCCGCCCAAAAACGTCAACTCCACCAAGACCAACAGCGCCAGTATGCGCAGGTGAGTCGAGCAGCAGCACGCCGACAACCAGAGCCCGTAGTGTGAACACTCGGGTTATTTTGTGGGTGGAGCCAATAAGATCCTTTTGTCTAAGCTCCAAAAAGCCCAAAACAGAGGCTTACGAATTTGCACTCACTCGGTCAAACGTCGGTGAAATATCAATCCAGTCATTACATGACCAGTGTAATGTACAAACACTGGATAAAAGACGTGAATACCTTGACTTATTATTTATGCGCAAACTCGCTCAGGGAATAGAACCAGAAGGTACAAAAACACGAGGCCAATGTAAAAGACTTATAAAATTACAACGCCCGCTAACCTCGTTCTTTAAAAGAAGTTCATTATATAGGAACAAGGATATTTGGAATGACCTACCACAGTCAGTTCAGGAAAGCTCTCTCTATAGTTATAGAAAATTCATCAAACTAAAATTGTCTAGGTAACTTTATCAGGATTACTTTTAAAAATCTAGATAATGGGAATATCAGCTTCTCAGATATTAGTGCCCGATATGGAGCTATAGTGATTTTGGAGAACCTTCTGCTCTATTGCCCAATCTCATTAACTCATCATTTCTGTACATATGTATCATTTTGATAAGGAGGAACTATGTTCAGAGGCCAGCACTTTGATTGTTCGTGGAGTGACCAGAATACCTGCCTTGGCAGAGGTCATTATGTACCTTTTTGTGCAATAAATAAAAAAAAAAATAATAAAAAAAATAAAAAAAAACACGTGTCAGGCCAGGTACTGCCTGCCATCTTGTCTGAGCTGATGTCCCACCTCAGACTATAGGCATTTCTATTTCAATTCTTCATTTTACTTGGCTGATACAGCAGTTACAAAACGGGACGATAGTACCTCCCAATCCAGGTGGCTAAAATCATTGTTCGACCTTCCTTTAGCACAAAAAGTATGGAGGTCGTCTATTACAGACTTATTTCAGAATCATTTCCTTGTGTACATCATGGGGGGTTCCTAGATTTTTGTTAACATCCCAAGGGTCATTCTAGATATCAATATAATTTTTTTTTTCCCCTGGAGGCAGACCTTTCAGCCTCGTATAGTAAACATAGATATCAATATAAATCTGGTGAGAAATATTTTGTGGCTCAATGGTTACAGGTTCAAAATGAAAAGTTGACAGGTGTGAGCGATATTTGCGCAATTCTAGCTATTTTAGCTCTCAACTGAGGTCAGTAGTTGATTTTAGGATAGCAAAAATGCAGGAGCTTACGAGGGTTTCGCTCCCTGGACCCCTATCTGGGGCACTGTCCCCAAAAACCGTTGAGCGCCAAGTTGGCATAAAAAACTCCTGCCGATTTTTCTGGATATTATTTTCAATTTCCCCTTTCCGTGTCAGTTTGAAAGATGACCTGGGAACCAGCGTACATTTTGGCAGGTACGCTGTGAATTTTTAGTGAAGCATTTTGAAAACTTATCTGTTATCAGAGGTGCAAGTTAGCTTCCAATTAGATATTTCAAATTCTAAAATCCGGCAATATTTACACAATGGGAGCACCTGCCTTTATGTCCATTAGAGGGTAGTCCAGTCCCAGGTAGAGTGAACCCACATCTGAGAGACTGTTAGTGTATGTTCCCACTCCTTACATACATTGTTTAGAACACAGTGCCTACAGAATGATGTAAATGAAACTGTGTCAGTCTTAGATATTTATAACAACAGTGTTCTCGTACGGTGCGGGACCCAGAGGTCAGTGAGTTGACGCCAAACGTGAAATGGTTTGTTTACGTTTGTTTGTCCTCCCACTGCAAGGATGGAGGTGTAGGTAGACACAGGGAACCCGGAAATTCCCCTCACGCCACACCACGACAAACGCATGAACAACCTTTCTCCTTATCTTAACTAGATTCAAATTTTGCAGTATTTCTTTTGTAGGGAACTAGTAAATTCAGGGATGTAATTGTTCCGCCAAATGACGGAATCCCGAGATTTTGCATACTCCACCAACACTTACAGGCTTTGTATAGAGAGTCATAACTATTTTGTTACTAACTAATATTATAAATGAATCTCTTACTTCATAAGACTCAGTACTGACTTTCATCCGCCAGTAAAAAGAAGCTCCAAGTTGGTTTGCGGCAAGGTCGACGGTATTGCCTTCTGCTGCAAAAAAACTGTTGGTGTGAATTGTGAGTGAGACATGGATGTTGACACCCGTCATTATACTGACTCTACCATACTCACTCTAACAAATAACACGCGAGCTCATTTCTCAGTGCCCCTCCCCCAACCCGATTAACCAGTAAAGCCACTAATCTCTGCGTGTGTGAATCCAGAGAAACCCTGGAGGTTAAAGTTGACGCCCCTCTCCCCAAGATCAACCCCAGCCTACCAGTCGCCCATCCTCCACTGACTCATCCTGATCCCTCGTATAAATCCCGGAATCCCACAAGTCAGGAAGCGGAGACCGCATAAGTCGTGATGAGTGTGCGTAAAAGTGGGTTGAACTTATGTAAGTTGATGGGGCTTTGGTATCAGCCACCCATGTACACATTGTAATATATATATATATATATATTTTTTTTCTTTTTCAAAGTTGCCCCAATCTGTTGACATCTAGACCAACAGCTAAGCAACTAACCCCACTACGTCGCTACCATAGCGATGTTGACATCGTGACGTCATGTCGCGAGGCAATGACAGCGTCATCGTTTTCACTTGAAAACGACATTCACACGGTAGCGTTTGTAGTAAACAGTCAGGCTTTGCCTCGTACTCCCAACACAATGTAATATAATTAGCCTTGTCCTTATGCTAGGTTTACACAAGCATCCTGGCAGTCACGGCAGCTCATACCGTACTTTGTCGTGGAACTTTCATGGTATTTTTGTGGTTTCTCTATGGCTTTTACTCGCTCAGCCGTTAATTGGGCTGGTGACTTAAGTCCCACCAAGGTGAGTTACGGCGCACCGGGATTACAGGGGCCGGTGCACCGGAATGCCAGGGTCGGTGAACCCCGGCAGTCCCGGCAGCCGGGAGGGTTAGACTACGGATCGCTCCCCCGTCCCAGAGTCTAGTGTTGAAGACCTATCCGTCCATTGGCTCATCATTCCAGTCCATTCATGCAGACTGACGCATACTCAACACAAACAGTCGGAGTGTATAGTCAGCGTTAGAGTGCGCACTCCCTGACCTCCCGACTCGAGTGTGTCCCCAGATTGGGTTATCAAAGATAAAGCAAGCGCCGCGTATCCTATGGTGGGACACCCCCGTTAAATCGCGAAAGCTGAACAAGTAGGACGTAGACAGTGACACAGAGGTCTGCTACAAAGGCCATATTTTAGTTTACAGGCACGTGCAAGGAGGATCTTAACGGAATTATGGAGCCTGCGCATTGGGAAAGCCAAGGGAATCATTATCTGGTCGTCAGGTGTTTTCACATTGAAATTATCCCCTGCAGAATTATTTTGCCAGCGATGACAGCTCGCTACTTTTCTTATTGAAATCCACTTTTTCATTTTCAGTATATACAATTATTTCTCATTTTGTAAAACAGAGATACTTTGTGCTTCATTTATTTAAATTAAAAAGTGATTTGAACCTACACACAAATCCTCACCTCCATCCCATAGCTGAAACGGATGTGTTTCACTCTTTGAGGCAGACTATTCCACATAAATGATATTTCAACCTTTCCCATCGGACTGTAACTGTTACCCCTGTTTTACTATGAAGCTCACTATACACTCTACAACGATGAGCAGCTCGCGCTTTGTGAATATAGACGTGTATGTAGGAGTTTGGGTTAAGGCCAACACACGGAGGACTGAGCCGTCACTACCACGAACATAACGTGGTGAGTGAATATGTTCAACTTGTCACAGTAACACGGCCGAACGCATTGTTCTCTACACCAGCCCCCACAGTAAAATGTATTCCTATATACCTATGGCTGTACACTCTATGCTTACACCACGCTCTGGGGGGTGGAGTAACTATCTGATACTACCCAAGGTTGGTATACTACCCAAGGTTGCCGTATACTACCCAAGGTTGACATTTAGACCAATCAGATTGTCTCTTATTAAACCACATTTGAAGGTATATAGGAATAGGGAAACCAAGTACCAGTGAAAGGAAGTCAAAATTACTCGGTAAGGCTTGGAAAAATTATTGCCCGCGGCCAGGGCCTTGGGCAGTAATTTTTCCAAGCCTTACCTCGTAACTTTGACTTCCTTTCACCGGAACATAGTTTCCCTCTACTACAATCAGTGTCAGTGTGACTAGTATTAAGCCCATAAGACAGCGACATCGACCACAGATTCTCACCGATCCGATCACCGATTATAATCGGGAAGTAGAATGTCGCTGTCTTAAGCCTCTGATTGCCCCCTTTAAACCCTATAAGACAGCGACCATTGTGTCTGATCACACATTTGCCCGACGAATCCGTCGTGTCGGTCAGAATCGTCCCCATGAAAGTCGCGTAAACGTCCAAAATCGCCAAAAATTCTAGGTGCCTCTTCTAAGCATTTCGAAACACTCCGAAATAAATTGTTGATATTTTCTGGTTAGATCGTCGGCTCGGTGGAATCAGCGCTTAACCACTTTAACCATGCTGTACTGACAGCTGTGACATCACTGATTTCAACAACCGTATCCCAGGACTATCAACAGAGATCTGTAGAGTCTGTAGTGAACAGAAGTATTACCAACAACAAAAAACCACCACCCTCTCCTCAGAAAAATAAGTTGTTTTCATGTTTTAAAGAAACCCTTGGGTTGCAGAAGCCCATACACCCCCCCCCCCCCCTCCCCCCGGGCCTCTGAACAGGAAAGAATTATTTCCACCAAAAAAGCCCACTTAAAACGAACAAAAGCACTATGCACAGGAAAGTCCCACAAAATGTATTATAACGTATAATATCTAGCCACTAACGTTATATCGTTTTCTCCTGACCCACTCTTTGTTGAGATGAGTCACAATGTTCGCGTCCTATTTATCATTGCTAAGTGGTTGCTGATTAAGTTTTTGTGCATAATCTTTTTATAAAGTCATTGTAAGGACCTCGTAAAAAGAGGTGGCCGTACTGGGGTACGTGGGCAGTTGACAGGATGGGTACGAGAGCAGTGTGGGGTGGGTGGCGTTTTTTAAGTGGCCGTGTTATACTTGTGTGTGTGTTAATAGAGGAGGAGAGACTGTGCTCGGTAGATGTCCTGACACTCCTGAGAAGACAATAAGCGGTGTGCTATCCTCCTGCGCATGTTTAAACTTTACAGCTCACGTGACACGGTGTGTGTGGGGGGTGAGAGTCGGGCTGACGGGGTATGTAGGGGTTCTAACGCGTGCGCGTCCTAGTGCGTGACATTCAGCACTGCGCACGCGCACTCCTCTCACGACAGGGGCGCTGTCTACGCTGGTACCTGGCGTCTCAGAACTCCCGGCAGTTACGCTTTGTAAAGGACTACAGACCGAACCCCAGACCTGCTGTTCGCATTCGATTTCCACTGTTCCACCACTAACCCCAATATTTTAGTTGGGGGCTATCCATAAATTACTAATGCACCGAAGGGTGGGTGTGGGGGGGGGGGGGGGGTAGTTGGGTGGGAGTAATTTTAGTGTTAAGGCCATAACACACTACGATTTTGGAACATGAATTTTCCTTTCTCGGCGACAAAAGAACAATCGTAAGCTCCGGCGAGGGCTTGAAATTGAGTCGGTCAATGTGGCACCCCCTCCAGAACTTTGCCTAAGATTTCAAATCCCCCCGTGGTGATGTACCTTTGTCGCCGATAAATTGCAGTTTAAATGTTCCGAAATCGGGACCGATAAAATAAGGAACCTGTTCCTTCCCGTTGTCGCCGACAACAGAGTTTAAGAAATACCCCCTGTATAGAACAGGATTAGGACAATAGAAAACATAACTAGAGTTTAAAAAGTTAATTTAGTCATGAGGAAGGTTAGCTTTGAATAAAAAACAAAAGGGGATGGGAGGCAAAAAACCACTACACGACTCTGAAAATCGGACCCGATACGTACATCGTCAGTGTACATCATCAATGTACAAATTACGAGAAATTGCAAACAATAACGTTAAACCACAAACAAACAAATTGCAAACAATAGGAACTGATCACGATTCGAAATATGCATGACTATAACGTGAATAAACATTTTTGCTTGAAAAAAAACCCGGAAAGTTCCCCTCATGCTGCCGAAATGTGCCGACTTTTTTTATTTTTCGGAAACTGTTAACTGTTAAGTCTCGTTAACTGATTTATATACACAGGTCTCACAATTCCGAGCAACTTCTACTACTTGTCCCAACACTATCTTGTTATTTTCTCCTCTAAATTGTATTTCCTTTTCTTTATAAGCATCACTTGCGTCCATGCGTTTAAATGGAGCTATCCTCAATGTAATCAGGGAAAGTTCAGCCTTAGATCCTTTCATCAGAGCAGGCACAGCGAGCCGCCCGTAATAATAAACGGTGGGTCAAACCATGGCCCTCGTGATCACTCCCCATTTTCTCAGCGAAATCCATCCTGATGCTCCGCCAATTATTTGACGAGAAAATTCGTACCTCGAGGGGGGAGGGGAGACGCAATTAATACCTCACTGTCACAATAAATGATAATTATTACTCATAATCAAGTCGGTCTATGGAGATGTATACAGTAAAACCCCACTTAGCCTTAGGTGGTCACCTTCCGTTCCGATCAAAGTGTCCCCATACGCGGGGTGCCCCCATAAGCGGGATTTTCAGTCTGTTGATGGACATGTTATTAACGTGTATACAGGTAGCACTATGGTACATAGAGGCACTGATATAACCATACAGACATGAATGGTTGTTGTTGTGATTTACATTACACAGGCGAGGACCAGCCAAACGAGTACCTTGGGCGATGATAGGCGATTTACAAGTCCTTCAACGCTGAAGCTGGTATCCGGTCGGAAGATTAGTATATAACCTGAGATCACTCTATACTTATTGTTAGTGGTATCAAATAGCGACCTTTTTAGCGGCGATCAGCTAGCGACCACCTGTGGCGCACTGCGACCACCTCAGAAAAAACGCATGAAACCATTGATCGCCCAAATGGTCTAACAATCGCTCTCCGATCATTAGTGACCTCAGCTAGCGATCGTCACTACTGAAAAACACCTCCTTGGTGTCTGATCATCTAGACACCAGTCCACCAGCCACACACACACCATAAACAAGTAATCAGGACACTTGTGAGTGTTGTCCTCACACTGACCCGTTAGATTGTATGAGGTATCCTTCCAAAATGTCTCTTTAAGCGGGGTTAAAAGAAGCATTCTGTTCCGAAAAAAAAACTGTCTCCTAACGCGGGGTGATCCCTTAAGCGGGGTTTGAATAAACTCTCAATAGAGGGACACATTTCCGGTCCGAGCCAATTTCCCACTTTAGCAGGATGATCCCCTCATTGAGGTGCCCCCATGAGCAGGGTGTCCCTTTAAGTGGGGTGGCCCCGGAAGCGGGGTGACCCCGAAGTGGGGTGACCCCGAAGCGGGGTGTTACTCAACTTAGACGCCTTTGTCTAGATGTGCGTTTATTTTTTGTCTCCTTTGCCAACCCGGCCCCTCTTGTCGCTTTTCTTTTGTTTGTTTGTTTGTTTTGGTAGTTTAACGTCCAATTTGTTTCATCATTTATCATAATTTGGTGTGATCATAAGTTGTTCATAATCAAACACTTGAGCAAGTCTAGGTATGGTGTAATAAATACTTACACCATATAATGTATTTCTGAAAAGTAGGTAATGGAATGAAAATAAAAGAATAAACTAGCATTTTTTGTTTGTTTGTATGGTTGGTTTGATTCAACGTCCAGTCAACCATTATAGGTCCTTACCAGACTTTCTCAAGGTACTTATACACCACGAGGGTTGGTGATCGATTCTATGAGCCACATGGGCCGGATTGGAACATGAGCCTCCTTGACTCTCTTCATTCCTACTCACTACTGGAACGACTTTTCCGTCGCAACAACAAGTAATTATCTATACAGACTGCAAAACATGTTACATAATACTACTACGTCGTTTCTTCGCGCCAATTTGGCACGTGACGACGCCATCTTGCCAGATCGCGAACAGAGCACACGCAGAACACACGCAGAGCACCCGCAGAGCACCCGCAGGCAGGTTCCTTCTTGTCTTCTCTTGGGAAACCTTCAGGGAACCCCGGTGACTTCTTTACATTTTGGATTCACTCGGCATGCCCAGTGAACCAATCTGGATATAAGAGAAAAAGCGCTCTACGCCAAACTTGCTCCAGAGCATGGAGAGACGACGTCCAGGAAACGGACAAGGTACCATTGAATTACACTGACATATCTTTCGCTTTGACGCTCTGATATTGCCTAAACGTACACGAGCAGTAGATCCCCTCCACTATATTATGAAACCAAGTGCATAGTTGATTATATGTGTGGTTCTTTCTTTCACCTAATGTGTTTTTTTCTAACTAAACACATTAGGTGAAATCTGTGGATACATATGTGCCTGCATGTGTAAATGCGACAGTATAAATGATAAAGAGAATCGTGTGAATGCCGGCGATATATAGCAGGTCTTCAGGCCCTACCACCTGAAAGACGAGTTTCTGACTAATCGGGTCATTAGGGCCCACCTAACAAAGTATGTATATCATCATTCTAGAATTTTAACGTAGATATTTTGGATGAAATCATGAACTGAAAAATTGTCTATCATCAGTGTGTTCTTGTCTTGAATATAGTTTAGGATGCATTAGACACATGTCTTATAGAAATACATCAAAGAGTTTGATGGGTCCCAGCAACCACTCCTGTAATTTCTCCCCTTCGGCTCAACAGCGACAGTCATGGCATGGTGAGCGCGGCCGCGGTTTTCACATACCGGGAGAGAGTGGGCCCGCGAAACCCGACTTTCAAGTGGTGGACCCTATTGACTACACACCAATCCTGTTTATCTGGCTTACACCTTGTCATGCCTACCTCGATACTGCCTTTCATTGTTAGAACAAACTGAAAGTCATTGCCAGATTCGAGGTGTTCAGTTGTCTTGAATTAATCTCAACGACAATCAGGTCTGCTCAAAGAGTAAAGGCAGCTCGTGTGTACCCTCAGGGACTGATCCAGTCGAAATCTAGCTCTAATATTAAGTTTCCGGGCTAAGTATGTCGACGAAGGCTACTATCCCCCTTTCAACTCTTCTCCCCTTGGTGCAGACGTTGTATGATTTAAGACGGCTACACGTTGACTAAGCATTTAGGTAGAACAAACAATGGGGATGGGTTTCCGTACGACTTCTGTTCATCCGCAACCAATCTCCGGGAATTACATTTCCGGATCACAAATACGTGTTAAAAACTCTCCCCAAATACAGGAAACAGATTATGACGTTTCAAATACGTTTCATGGAGAGTTCATTGATTATTTGCGGCCACTATTATGGATTCTATGATTTTATATAAGTTTGTTTAATTTTAGTCTAGAGTAACATCAGAAAGGAATCTTGTAAGGTAATTCTCCCACTTTTTCTCGAGTAGAACTTGCATATATGCCTACATAAAGATGAAACTGCAAATATTTATATTCTTGTTCTATTCTAGGTTAGACATCCATACATATTTGATAATGTTAACCCCTTTGACCTTTACCCAAAATACCAGTGATACATCATTTCTGTGATTGTTCAGATATTTAGTTTTTGGAATAGGACTCAATTGTTGGTAATGTTGACTATTGGGTATTTCAGCCGTAAAAGCATCAGAGGTCGACCTTAATGCTGCCCTTTCTAGTGGTCTTAGTGTTCTGCCATGTAGCCCCATACCTTCCCATGCCTTACGTGCACTCCACACGTCAATACTGTTCGATCCCACCCTCCGTACGACATCACTGCCTCCCCGCGATATACCGACCAACTGCTGAGAACCGGCCTCATTTGCATATAAGCTTATTTCGACTAGATTTCGGAAACTCTGATCAAGGATGGCTGATTTTTTCCTGTATACATACTGTAAAAGATGTTTGCTTTCAAGTGGAGTGGTCAGAATTTCTGTAGTTATTGAAAGTAGGTGATATTTCCATGAAATTCCGCGCCTGTGTGCAGGTCAGACCGGCGATGGCGAGCTCGGAACACATCGCGCAAATATTAGCGGGGGGTGACTTGGAAGGCGCGTGGAGCTACCATAGAAAATACACACACTGTCTCCATCATAATTAGTCCATGTTGTCGATAGATAAGGAATATTCATCACACACTGAAAATGTAACTGATAAGCCAATAATTTCTTCTGCCTACAAATGTCTAAATTCTTGTTTATTTTTCGTCCACAGAATCCAGAAAGAGCTCGCTGAGATAACTATCGATCCTCCACCCAACTGCAGGTGAGTGTACAAATAAGCTGACCTGGTCCGCGGAATTGCTTTGTAATGTACTTTTTTTTTATAGTTACTGCTGATCACAAATTATTTTTGATATTTACCACCATTTTTGTCTTCTGGCCCTATTCCTGGCACACTACACACATACAGTTAACTACACGGCTTATCGACTCCCTGATATGTATATAATTTGTGCGTATCGGTCAGGGAGTGAACAATTGTTTTTAATATATCAGCAACCTAACTATAAAGAAATAAGTGTTTGCATAAAAAATGTACAATTGTCATTGATGCGTGGTTGTTGGTCATTTTCGCATAGTCATTTAGCTTTAATGTAACAAAACCTTCGGTCATTAGTGTACAATCAGATTACTGTGGCAATCACCAGTTATTTCAAATGCATCTTTACTTTTGTATTCAACCCAATTTTGAATGCAAGATAATGAGATATCACGTTAGCGATATCATTTTGTTTAGTTTGGTATATTCATATTGACGGTTAACTTTTGAGAAAAAGAGGATTAAGCTTCAGATTCTGTTGGGGGAAAGGGGTACAATTTCTCCTCTCCTATGTCCATCACTGAAAGATGCACCTCCAGGAACATCTGGATGCATTCAGAAGCTTTCGTTTTAACGTTAGATTCAGTGATATTCATTATGGTAGTCATTGTGGGCAAAGTACGCGTACCTATATATGCAGTTAGTATATATTATGATATCTACACACACACACTACAGAGTATACATGCATACACAATTGTACATTGTATAGTACGTGTGCAAGGACATGTACTTGTAAAATTGTATTGCATCTTATACTGTTAGAGGATTGGGTTCCTCCGTAGATTTCGTGCAGTGTTCCCTACTTTTATTTCAATATTGATTTTGCGAAAATAAATAAAGAAGTCGTCCATAGTTTGGCGTCCCTGTGATACCTGTGTTCAGACACCGATTCGCCACAGTATCCTAGCTGAGAAACGTATCTGACCACATACCTCATCGACGTGTTTATCACGAGGGACTGGATGTGTGTTATTAATGGTTAGGGTTCACTGCAGGACAGAAAGGTACGTTAGACTTAGCCTTACATATCAAAGAGACTTTGTTCGTCAATGAGGCCTGATACGACCTTACAGTGCACAACACAGGCTGGGGGCTGATTCATAAAAACTCGAGGAGTTCTCTAGTAAAATCCGTTGCTGAACATGGAGCAAAGTAGCAATAGAATGCGTTATACTCCTTACAGTTTGAATAAGCTTGAACAACTAATGTTCAGTGTAGACAATTAGTGTTGAGTATAGACTGATTAACATTCGGAAAGTCTATAAAGGGAATCCTGCACGGGCCTGGGTTGGCCGCCTATTTCCCTAGGTTCTGCTCATAAATGCCCAACGCCTGAAGGGATGTGGGAGACGGTTGTCAGATACAGGAGCTTGGTTCATCCTGATCTCCCTGCTAGGAACCACAGAACAGAGACTGAATATTGATGTATATCTGAGCGTTAAGTGGTCACAAAGAGGTATGTGTATAGTGTTTAAATAGCAGCGCAATGGTAGATAATTAGCTCATTATATTTGAGTAACTCCTGGTTATGTGCTGATGAGACCTGAGATAGCGGGGCGAGGGTAGAGGGCCACCCTCTCTGTACATGTGATGTGCCAGCCGCCACCACTGCTTGTTATTCGCCAAATCGTCTGTGAGCTTTGTCTCATTAATTACCAAATTTAATTGACATTGTTGAAGTAAAGGACCGCCGCTCGTGAGTTCAACCTTGATTGGGGAGGGTGGTATTCATATTAATAAACTGAACGTCAATCAGTTTATGTTATCCCACAGCGAATGTGTGGTTGTCAGAGATAGTTGTCGTATTATTCCATAGACTTTCAAGTTGTCTTTCCAAAAGCTGCACATCGACAATCATGCCTTACCCCCCCCCCCCCCCCCCCCCCACCTTAAAAGGCATAGATAGAAGTAAAGTAGTCGATCTAGAGACTCGTATAGACCGAAATCTCTGTGTGGATATGAAGTAAAGCATAGTCAATGGATGATTATATACATCGATGACTTAACTCCGACATCATCCTATCTTATATGAATTTATTAAATAATGTCATGTCTGGAATCCATAATTCCTGCCTCCGTACCTGTGACCTTATTTTCAGACATGTGCAATTTAAGGCACAGCTATAATTGATTACTGTAAGTATGAACGCACCCATGGTTAGGTTATTCCAGATTGATGGCAATCTGATGGGAGATATTCTTAGACGTTGTGTGACATAGCGTTTCCAGCACACAGACTTAGACGTTGTGTGACATAACGTTTCCAGCACACAGACTTAGATGTTGTGTGACATAACGCGCCCAGCACACAGACTTAGATGTTGTGTGACATAACGCGCCCAGCACACAGACTTAGACGTTGTGTGACATAACGCGCCCAGCACACAGACTTAGACGTTGTGTGACATAACGCGCCCAGCACACAGACTTAGATGTACTACTGCTGAGGACATCGATTGTTCGCCATATCAAACAGTGTCTTAGCCAGTAACGGAGTATCGCGTGATATGAACACACTAGCACAGCAATAGTCTACCAAACTAATATACCTCCTTTCAAACGTCTATTTATCTGTTTTCTGATGTTGGCAGACAGGCCAGATTGTTGTGAGGACGAGTGTTGACTCATCATTGTAAACCACTCAGGACTGGGTACTTGTATGTTACAACGGGTGCGACAAATCGGTCTATTCCGTGTATTTGCGCACGTCTTGTCAACAGTTGGACATGTGGGCAGTGCCCCTACACAGTATGCTGTTTACTGTGGGGTAGGAACGACCACGGGGTGTTTACCACTCAGACCTGAGATATACCCATAGAGCACGTGAGGTTCTTCACGCTACAATGCCGCGTACTGTTAATACCGTTATGTCAACAGAGGTGTAACAGCTCCTCCTGCAAACACATTATTTACATTGAGTGCCCCCCCCCCCCGCCCACCCCCCCCCCCCCCAACAACAACCAAAATATGTAGCTCCAAATTAATGTGGGGCCATCCATAAAGTATGTACACACTGATTGTGGGGGGGGGGGGGGGGCTTTTTTAATTTTGCGTGTGCTCCTTCTTTGTTCTATGCGATTGGGGGGGGGGGGGGGGGGGGTATGCGTACATACTTTATGGATGCCCCATGGGAGAGTACATATAAGGTAATGACAGGGGACACAAATATGCATCGGTGAAATATCCGATTATTTGTATTTTAGCGCTTTTCTCTTTTGTATTTTATGGTTAAGAGCAAAGCCAATTCGATACCTCCACAGAAGACGTTGGTTGAAAAAGAAACTCATTTGATAGTTTCATTTGTAACGCTGACTTAAGTAAGAAACAGGATAGGTTTAAATTTAAGTACTTCTATTTCTATTACCACCAATTCCACTCATAATGACACTCGACAAAAATAAGAAACTCAAGTGAGGAATGTCTTGAGTTTCTCTTTTCAGTAATAAGGGACAAGAAAATGTCCATAAACTGAGACAAGGCTGACTTTAAATGCCTGGTAAATCCACTAGTATGCCGTACCCAATGATTAACTTGATGAGGCTTGGTAACACTGTACCAGCTGCCGGGGTCATATCAGGCTGAGATTAACAAACTGCTTATGAGACTGGTTCTGTCATAGGGGGAGGTCTCATAATCCGCCCACGGTTCTGGTTGACGAGGTATCAGGGTACACAGGTGTCATGGCGCCGACAGCGGGTTCTCTTCACGGGTTTCATGGCCGAGCCCCCCCCCCCCCCCCCCCCCCACTAGCTCCGCATTGGCCCCTTTTCGCTCCTCCCCACTAGGCCCAACCTCTAACCGGACGCGTTCGGAAACCGCGGTACTCCCAGATGAACCCGGGCACGGTCTTAAACATCACACGTGAGAATTTCCGACACTCAGACTGGATTCTCTAAAGATGAGAACCAGCTAGGAACATCTTTGAGACTCCTGACATATATGTAATCCCCATTCTGCGCAGAGCAAATGGGAAGTCGGCAATGTTTGGGATCAATGTTTACACTGGCAATATTCTGAGATTCATTCTAGGTACTGGTTCTAGGAACTGGTGCCTGGTGCCTGTCGTTGTGTCTGCTGACATCAGTAGGTCGATTGTGTGTATCAAATGTAACGAATTCTGCGGAGTCGGGACCAGTACCCCAGAATGGTCACTTGCACGAGTCTACCTCAACTAATTTCTCAATCGTGTCATATTTATGGATCACGACTAAATCTAGGTATTCTATTGTGCTTAGCATTACAAATGAATGTTTCACTCCATTAGGTTGTAATACATAAAGGAAAATGAAACGGGGATTTAGGAAAGAGGCTTTATCGAATTTTACTTTAATAATGTAATTATGATCTAGTTTTCTTTGTGTTGGGGCTCTAAACATCAAGGCGATACACATTTGCAGACAATAGACCTTAAATTCATTTCCACACGACAGCATTGTAGAAATGATGTCCATGATACATATATCACAACAAAACAGAAACACGGATTAACCCATAGCCAGTCTCTAACCTTTCACAACTTAGCCTAGGTGGCGCCTGGGTAAGTCAGCTCAGGTAACTTCTCCAGTTACCGGTCACAGACTAAA
The DNA here is from genome assembly GCA_950022655.1 of Alentia gelatinosa. NCBI lineage: Eukaryota > Metazoa > Annelida > Polychaeta > Phyllodocida > Polynoidae > Alentia > Alentia gelatinosa. The sequence goes on from OX465589.1 coordinate 28,536,470, forward strand.
ATGGAATAGTGTAAATATTGACTGAGAGACCGGGGGCAAGTCGAGTGGCGGCGGCGGCGTCCGGCGGATAATGCCCAGTTGTTGGCGCCGTGCCAACCTGACGGGCCGGACGCCCGGCCGCATTCGGAAACGCGCCTTTTAATTGGTCTCATTCGATGATGCCGGGAATTAGTGTGTGTGTGTGTGTGATTGATGGTTAACCAGTAAGTACCACTGATGGTTGGTCAAAGTGGAGACATGGGAGAAATCTCCTTATTATCAGTTATCTTTGTGTTCTGAACGATGGCAGTGTCAGAGCTCTTGTCACAGGAGCGTGGTAGCAGCTAGATTTCAACCTAAAATAGATGAGACTTTTCATTATGAAACCACTATCTGAAATGCTTCTATCAAATTCAACCATTTGACTGCCAATGGTATTTAACTGTAATGTCTAATTCCATATCAAATCACATTCATAAATTGCCTGCCCTAATTGAACATTCAGTAAATATGATCAACGTATTATTTTAAAGTCAGTTCGTGAGATTGAATTTACCAGCTAAGAGCTGACATCATTGGCGAGGAAGAGGATGGGGATGATGTGGCGTAGTGGATGAAGGGTGTATCTCTGGATATAACACGACTCGCTTCGTTTTGATGTATAACCAGGGAACCAGGGAACTTTGTGACTGAAATTTGTCGTCCAGTCCGAAACTCCCTTCAACCTTTCAGCTATCAAAACACACATTCCCACAGTAGTTATCGCTAGAGATTGTAATGGCACATGATAGCACCAAACAAGGCTATGTATTTAGTTTCATTTACTATCGTTTTAGTATAGCATAATGTTATACACACACAGTGTATAAGGCACATGGTTGAAAATAGATCGGACAACCGGTAACTGATAAAAATGTATTGACCTCTGCATTGTCTCTTTAAAGATTTAATGTCAGGGAGGACTAAGCAGGCTTCCCGTAGGCCGAAAGTATTTCTTCTAGCTTGAACATGGCATTGAAGCTCTTGTTGGGACACCCAAAGAGAGACCATATGAGGAGCAAGCCAGAACAAAAACTGGTGTCACTAATTTGAAAATAGGACCCAAAGTTCTTGAAAACACATCTTTATTCACAGCATAAACTGAAAACAATCAATAATCGTTTTGGACATTTTGTTATGACCCTTTGCGGGGGGTTGTTAGGCGCGTCATATCAACCCCCCTCCCGAGGATTGTACTCATGATAACAATTTTAGACAAGCGGAACTCCACAACAGCCCGTGTTCGGTTTTATTGATGGCTTTATTGGAAGAATGACTGTTTGCACAACGTTTCGGCTATGATAGCAGCCTTTATCAAGTACTAATTATATATGGATGCTATAAGCATGTGTACATGCATGATGGTTGAAGCCCCTACGGATAATGAACCATGTAGCGACATTTGCTGATTGTCAAATGGATCTTGTCCTAGGTCAAATTAGTTAGAGAGCCAAGAAATGTGGAACACATGCGAGGCGAAGACATGGTTACTGGTTCTTAAGGCGCGCTGTAACGAGAATATTTTGATTTATAGACGTTAGGATCTGAATGGAGATCATAGATAGAGCTGATGAGCCGGTCAGCTAGATGGAGGTGATGATGGGCTATCTTAAATAATCTGGTCATAGGGAAGGAATGGATGAGAAAGTACTAGCCACATTGATGGACTGACAGGCACTGAGGCATATGCAAATGAGATATGGCTTGATGGAATAACCTACATGCGAGCAATGACCAACAATCATCAATGGAGCAATAAAATCGGGTCGGTAATACCTAATATCACTGATTATCATTGACGAATTCATCGGACAAAATTATACAGAACAATATATTGGCATGATGATATTTTATGGGTTTAAATTTTTGTTCAACATCACTGTGTTATTGGTGGATATTATTAGTCACATATATGCTGTTCAAACTAATAAAAATATTAAGATCATCTGTTTTTGTATTCCTTCAGTGCTGGCCCAAAAGGCGACAACCTGTACGAGTGGGTCTCCACCATCTTAGGGCCGCCCGGCTCTGTCTATGAGGGAGGAGTCTTCTTTCTGGATATCCACTTCACTGCAGACTACCCTTTCAAACCACCAAAGGTGAGTTATGTCACCATGAAAACTCACAAGTACATGCTGAGGCAAACGCATAGTTAAAAGATTGTTTTTAATCTAATGTTTTATTGTAATCAAGTAGGGCAGATAAGTGACAGACCGGTTTTGTGAACCTCAATAAATGTCATTACCAGACCAGACTAGACAATACACTGCTTCTTTTTCTAAATTTTGTATAGACTATCAGTTCAAATATGCTTGAAGGGATCATAACCTGTCACAGGAAAATGTCGCTAGTCATTAAATGGTATTGTTAATCTAAGAATTAAGGTAGAATACAAACATTTAATTTACTGCTCCAAATGTTAAAAGTAGGCCTATGTATAAAAAAATGATTTTTGTTATCCTTTAAAAATTGTTTAAAGCCGCACAGCCTGTCACAGGGCATTGATGAAGTCGCTAGTCCATATTTAAGTCCAAATTATATTTAGAACTAAGTCTAAGTTTCTTCTCTAATCTCTCTATCATGGTCACCTCGTATACTTGAACTCCCTTTGGGCTAGTCCCAAGGGTGACCATGATAGAGAGATTTCACTCTGCAGTTACAGCGTGCTTAGCTTTAAAACTTTAAAGCTTTTTTCTAAAATATCAATACAAATTCCCTATTTGATCAAAACACCGAGGAATGGGATGCAGAGGGTGTTTCTAATGGGTGAAACGGGTCTATACACTCCACTATTGATATGAGAACACAAAGTTTGGTTGTCAAACACTTGACAAATAGTTCTTGACAGGTGTAGGTGGTAGCAAACTTTAGGAAAGTGTAAAAGAGTGGTCCTGCTTTACTGCCCTAGCGGAATACCTCGTACACAGTGGCGCGGGTGCGACAAACTGAATAGGAGGTAATTGCTGCTGTCGGTGGGTTTGACATACATGTCCGTGCTGAGGTGACCATCGGTGAGTTTTATGGTCGTGTCCAAAAAATGGACTTGTTCAGTGGAGGTCTGCTCAGTGAATTTAATACTCGGATGTATTTGATTCATGTGTTTGAGGAAACTATCGAAGAAAATGTCGTCTATGAATCGTAGCCAAATCAAAGGCTGATCTGGGTATGTGTAGACATGTCGTTCCTCTAGGTCTACCATAAATAGGTTGGCGTATGTTGGGGCTACTCAAGTCCCCATGGCTGTCCCACCTACTTGGAGGTAGTGGTGGCCATTGAATTCGAAATTGTTTTTGGTGAGTACCATCCACAGAAGTCGACACAAACTGGTGTTGCTCAGGTCGCCTGGGTTGGCCACCATGTGTTGAGCGAGGAGTCGGTAAATGGCATAGCAGCCCTCTTGGTTCGGTATATTTGTATATAGCGAGGTGACATCTAAAGTGCCCAGTATAGATCCCGTCGGGAGGGTGCCTATACCTGCAAGTATATTTCAAAGATCCCCTGTGTCTTTTAAATAAGATTTCGTGCCCTTCAAAAAAGGCCTTGGGTAAATGTCTACCAGTGCCGAGATTTTTTCAGTGGGGCTACCATTGGCAGAGACTATTGGTCGTCCCGGTGGTGGTAACTTACCTTTATGTATCTTCGGGAGCAGATACAATTCAGCTGTTTTCGGATCGTCCGTCAGCAGTCTGCGTAGTAGAGATTTGCTGATCTCGCCCTTCTCGTGGAGCTTCTGTAGGCTTAAGGTTATCTCTGCATTATGCTTACCTGTCAGGTCTTCAGTGAACTCCTTGTAGAAATTGATGTCAGAAAGTTGTCAGTATATTTGTATATAGCGAGGTGACATCTAAAGTGCCCAGTATAGATCCCGTCGGGAGGGTGCCTATACCTGCAAGTATATTTTAAACATCCCCTGTGTCTTTTAAATAGGATTTCGTGCCCTTCAAAAAAGGCCTTGGGTAAATGACTACCAGTGCCGAGATTTTTTCAGTGGGGCTACCATTGGCAGAGACTATTGGTCGTCCCGGTGGTGGTAACTTACCTTTATGTATCTTCGGGAGCAGATACAATTCAGCTGTTTTCGGATCGTCCGTCAGCAGTCTGCGTAGTAGAGATTTGCTGATCTCGCCCTTCTCGTGGAGCTTCTGTAGGCTTAAGGTTATCTCTGCATTATGCTTACCTGTCAGGTCTTCAGTGAACTCCTTGTAGAAATTGATGTCAGAAAGTTGTCAGTATATTTGTATATAGCGAGGTGACATCTAAAGTGCCCAGTATAGATCCCGTCGGGAGGGTGCCTATACCTGCAAGTATATTTTAAACATCCCCTGTGTCTTTTAAATAGGATTTCGTGCCCTTCAAAAAAGGCCTTGGGTAAATGACTACCAGTGCCGAGATTTTTTCAGTAGGGCTACCATTGGCAGAGACTATTGGTCGTCCCGGTGGTGGTAACTTACCTTTATGTATCTTCGGGAGCAGATACAATTCAGCTGTTTTCGGATCGTCCGTCAGCAGTTTGTGTAGTAGAGATTTGCTGATCTCGACCTTCTTGTGGAGCTTCTGTAGGCTTAAGGTTATCTCTGCATTATGCTTACCTGTCAGGTCTTCGGTGACCTCCTTGTAGAAATTGATGTCAGAAAGTTGTCGTTCACACGAAGGGTGGTCCGGATCTATTTCAGTGATCTTATTGCGAAAATCAAACAAAGGCTCAGCTGTTGGAACATTGTTGTTATTGATATTAACCATTTCATCAGTGACAGAGAGAGTATATTTGGTTATCCATATTGATGACAACATTGTTAAATGAACCCCCAAAGGTGGGGGGAGGACTCTCAACGGAAAGACACAAGGAGGCAGCCCAGTCAAAAACGGGATCTGGAGGGACTGTAAGGGTGGTGTCTACAACGGAAGGGCTGGAATTTTTAGATTTAGGACGCAATAATAATGTGGTTGATTGTGACTGCCTGTGGCGAGGTCGGGGCCACAGGCAAAATACAGCTTCTTCCCTCTCAGATGGCGACAGGACAGCCAAAGTCTTGGGCTTCGGAATCGTCGCAGGCTCTGGCTGTGATGTGTATTGGACTCGCTTCGAAGTCGGTCAATTCTGGTTGTGGCTTGTTAAGCCGCCTAGGGAGTGAATTCTCCGGAACTCGATGGGGTTCTTACATGCTTCGATGCATGGGGCGAAAAGGGCATCGGTCGCTTCTTGGCAAGGTGTGGAGAGACACAAGTAGCTAGTCTCACTTTGCAATACTTTTTAAAGGCAATGTACCTTTTTTCTATTTATTAGAAGGCTCATTCTCACGAAAAGAGTGCAATTCGGCCTATTAGGGGCAAAAGTAAAAAAATTTGAGGATGTTAGAAATAATTGTGTAGTCATAATGTCTATTTGATGGGACAACTCTCAAAATAATTTCAATTTCATGCTTATGAATTTCTAAATGGCTAATATCATAAAACACAAATAGTATAATTTAATTAATAGTTTTTTATATTGGCAAATTGTAATTTTCCCTTTCATATGATCCAGGATCTAATTTTTTGAGTTCAGCATAAGATACTTAAATATATCTACTTTCATATGAATGAATTCTAAAAAAAAATTCAAGTTAGGTTAGTTTTTTATCTTTCAAATGTTTGATAATATCATGACAATAATATATTTAAATAAATAAACAAGTAAATTATTCTGAAAGGATGCAGAAAAAATCCAAATATTTGATTGAATAGTAGCAATGCAATTTATTATTTACAAAAAATAGATTTTCTAGAGGATTCATCTTTTGTGGATTTTCACCTATTTTGAGACCTTGAAGGTCATGATATAGGTATTTACCCCGTAAAACTTATATCTATTGATTCAGAAAAAATAACACTAGGAAGATATTGGGATTCAGGAAACAGCTAAAATTTCTTATGTACTAGTTTTGTGAGAATGAGGCAGAAGTAATTTGTCCCTTTTACATTTTTTTTTGGTAAACTACATTCCTCCAAAATTCATTCAGGGTCAGGTAAGCCCACTAATCATAACACAGTAACCCTAACTAACCCTAACTAACTCTAACTAACCCCTTCCCCTACTTATATCATAACACTTACTGATCTGACCCATGCCTTACCCTAAATGAGTTTATCATTTTTATTTATTATTATTACAAATCTCAATGGTGCATAGCCTAAGGAAAGTAATGTAAAGTTGTCGAACCATGCCTTGTTCACGGGGGAGCTGGTGTGCTTCTCAAACTATGTGTCGGGGCTGTAAGGATCTCGTCGGTTCCCATCGGCACTCCTCGGGTTGCCTGGCAGGACACTACTGGGATTGGCCGACTTCAAAGCTGCATATCATAGTCGGGGTCTGTGATGATCTCGAAGCGAATGGCTTTGGCCCTCCTGTGGCTGGCTGAGAGGGTGGGGGCTGTAGATAACGGTAGCAGATGGTATCACAATCCGTGCTTGGATGTAGTTTGGCATACCTGTCTGTCGTACCGCTCTATATATCTCCATGTGTAGACCGGCCGTTGCAAAAGCACCCTTTGTTGGGTGGGGCCAGCGGCTAATAACAGTTTTCATATACTGCTTTGGGCCACATCTTCGGGCGCGGGCTCCTCCGGCAAGGGGGCCCGTGATCTCCGCGTCCGTGGCCTCATCCATCACCGTTGAGATTTTTCTCACTAAGTCCTTTGTCGGTGTACTTGTTTTCGGGCCGGCTCCAGGGCTGGTGCCGTCTCCAGGGCAACTGCCTCCAGTCCGTCCGGTTGAATAGCTAGTATTTCCGTATATGGTTGAGCATATGGTTGAGTATATCTCCTGGGCAAGCCTGTTGATCATCCTCCACCAAGGGCAACCAAGGGCACACGCTCAACGTTCCTTTTGTTTGGATCCGATGGCTGTGGCTCCTCCCGGGCTATATACAATGGTTCCTCCGGCGTGATCAGTGAGACACCGTCCAGGTGCGCTGGCTCATCCATGTCGGCGCTCCGGGTGCCTGCGTGCGCCCCCACCAGTGCCTCCAGTCCACGTATGTTCACGTTGGCCGGCTGGATTCGAACACTCGGTGTCTTCATACATATTATTTCAAAAACATCGTTTCCATTATCACAGTCACTAGGGGCTGTAGTTGCACTATCACATTTAAGTCTCTCCTTATTTCCGAGAAGATTTGGATGTGTGTTACTCTTGTCGGATCCTTCCAACCCGTTGCCTGCCTGTGTGATGTGACTGCGCAAGCGCAACCCACTGTTATTGTTTACATCCGTGTGTGTTATTTACATCCGAGTGCACGTGGTATTCCCTTGTGCGCTGTTGACTCGGCACGTTCCTTAGTTCCCGTATACTCACGTTTCTCCGGCTTGAATTTTTAGAACACCCAAGTTTTGAAACATTTGTCCCTTTTTAGTGTCGGGATCGGTGGCCGATTTTATCAACTGCATAAAACCAAATAAATATTCGGGGATGGATAACTCATCTAGACCTGTTTTGGCCTTTTTTGGCCCACGGAAAACAAAGTGGTGTGGCATGGTTTCACTGTTACCTTTAACATCTGGCCTTTGTGCCTGCCTGACTGCTTCGGCGACTCTGCCCCCATCCAAACCACCACAATTTTGGACCAGGATGATTTATTGGGCATGATTTATTGGGCATGGTCAATGGCATTGACAATGTCTAGCAGAGACTATCAGACCTGGTCAAGCCCCCTTCACCAGGGGCTTTTTCCGCAAGTCCAGGTCTGGTATGTCCCCTGCACCCCTAGAGTTGGCAGCCACAGTCACTGGCCCTTTCAGGGACCCAGTTGGACTTGTCGGTTGGCTTTTCTTTGAACCATGGGAAGAATTTTAGAATTTTACTTTGAAGGACGCAACTGAAGTTCTTTTATCCGTTGGTTGGTTGCGACTGCCTGTGGCGAGGTCGGGGCCACAGGCATTATTTTAATTTCTTAACTCTACTGGCAAGGCACAGAAAGGCTACTTGTACTCAGCTACAATGGCATTGACAATGTCTGGCAGAGACTATCAGACCTGGTCAAGCCCCCTTCACCAGGGGCTTTTTCCACACGTCCAGGTCTGGTATGTCCCTGCACCTTTCTGCCCCTTGCCAATGCCCAATAAATCATCCTGGTGAACTCTTCTTCATTATATTTTACAATTTTAGACTGATATTTTACAATTTTGGACCCTTATAGGGTCTTATCACTTTTGGAATACTTTTTATCACTTTTTACTTTCTAGGACACAATATAAGAGCCTTATCCTGTGGTTGATTGTGACTGCCTGTGGCGAGGTCGGGGCCACAGGTTTGGTTTTTTTTCTCCACATTTCTCAGTCTGATACATTTCATTAGTTATTAGCCCTATGATTTTGACACCAGGGAGATTTTGTGGCTCACCAGAAGTCCTCTTTGGAATGGACCTTCACCAACCCAGAGTCATGTCCGCAGGCCAAATGTCGACATTACCCATGGGCCCTTCGAACGGACGAAGGGACAAAGAGGTCTTGTCCTGAGCTACAGGGCATTGGCAAGGCGCAGAAAGGCCCTCCGCCAGACATTGTCAATGCCCAAAAAATCTTCCTGGTAATAGATGTTAGTTCACCACTGCATTTCGGCCATATACTAAAACCCAAAACTATATGTATTGAATTAAGTAAGACCTTAAGTAAATTTTTTTTTTTTTTTTTCATATTCTCAGTCTGATACATTTCATTAGTTATCTATTACCTAGCTATTAATACGATCTCAGTCTCCAACCAAAATTTTTTTTTTCACTAAGACCAGTACAAATTTGATCTGACTGAGTCCAGAACAGGCTTCCATGGTAGAAAAGACCAATAAATCATCCTGGTGAACTCTTCTTCATTATATTTTACACCGATATTTTACAATTTTGGACCCTTATAGGGTATTATCACTTTTGGAATACTTTTTATCGCTAGTCCTCCAGTCCATGTATGTTCACGTTGGCCGGCTGGCTTCGAACACTCGGTGTCTTCATACATATTATTTCAAAAACATTGTTTCCATTTTCACAGTCACCAGGGGCTGTAGTTGCACTATCACATTTAAGTCTCTCCTTATTTCCGAGAAGATTTGGATGTGTGTTACTCTTGTCGGATCCTTCCAACCCGTTGCCTGCCTGTGTGATGTGACTGCGCAAGCGCAGCCCACTGTTATTGTTTACATCCGTGTGTGTTATTTACATCCGAGTGCACGTGGTATTCCCTTGTGCGCTGTTGACTCGGCACGTTCCTTAGTTCCCGTATACTCGCGTTTCTCCGGCTTGAATTATAGAACACCCAAGTTTTGAAACATTTGTCCCTTTTTACTGCCCAAACCCCGACTTTGGTTTGGCCTGTCCTTGCTGTGTTGCTCTGCATTGGGCTTGGCTGTGTGTGTAAAGAGCTGCCCTCCCGACAAGGCATGCTGCACAGACTTGGAGCCTCCGCACGCCCGCGACTGCGTGATGTGTACTCTCGGGGCCCTGATCCTTTTGAAATAAAGCACACGGCGGACCTGGCCGTGCTTTCGCTACATGTTGTGGGACAGCATAATGGAACACGGCGCCGGTCTCGTCTAGAATACTTTCCATATGATCAGATATTGCTTGCTTAGTGGCGGGATAGGTGGCCGATTTTATCAACTGCATAAAACCAAATAAGTATTCTGGGATGGATAACTCATCTAGACCTGTTTTGGCCTTTTTTGGCCCACGGAAAACAAAGTGGTGTGGCATGGTTTCACTGTTACCTTTAACATCTGGCCTTAGTGCCTGCCTGACTGGTTCGGCGACTCTGCCCCCATCCAAACCACCACAATTTTGGACCAGGATGATTTATTGGGCATGATTTATTGGGCATGGTCAATGGCATTGACAATGTCTAGCAGAGACTATCAGACCTGGTCAAGCCCCCTTCACCAGGGGCTTTTTCCGCAAGTCCAGGTCTGGTATGTCCCCTGCACCCCTAGAGTTGGCAGCCACAGTCACTGGCCCTTTCAGGGACCCAGTTGGACTTGTCAGTTGGCTTATCTCTTTGAACCATGGGAAAAATTTTAGAATTTTACTTTGAAGGACGCAACTGAAGGCCTTTTATCAGTTGGTTGGTTGCGACTGCCTGTGGCGAGGTCGGGGCCACAGGCATTATTTTAATTTCTTAACTCTACTGGCAAGGCACAGAAAGGCTACTTGTACTCAGCTACAATGGCATTGACAATGTCTGGCAGAGACTATCAGACCTGGTCAAGCCCCCTTCACCAGGGGCTTTTTCCACACGTCCAGGTCTGGTATGTCCTCTGCACCTTTCTGCCCCTTGCCAATGCCCAATAAATCATCCTGGTGAACTCTTCTTCATTATATTTTTACAATTTTAGACCGATATTTTACAATTTTGGACCCTTATAGGGTATTATCACTTTTGGAATACTTTTTATCGCTAGTCCCATATCCACTATTACGATCTAAAATTTGTCCGTGTTCACAAACCCACTAGTGGATAAAAGGCAGTGTATGTATGTAAGATAACGGCATCATTTTAGCCTTGTTGAATTATTCATCTTTGGTAATATCTCTTTCGTATCAAAAATAGATGAAAGCGACATTTGTAAAGTTTTTACCCTGTGACAGGTTGTAGTCTCATTGCTTAAATATTTAGGGACTGCCCAACATGGAATACTTTTTATCGCTAGTCCCATATCCACTATTACGATCTAAAATTTGTCCTTGTTCACAAATCCACCAGTGGATAAAAGGCAGTGTATGTATGTAAGATAACGGCATCATTTTAGCCTTGTTAAATAATTCATCTTTGGTAATATCTCTTTCGTATCAAAAATAGATGAAAGCGACATTTGTAAAGTTTTTTACCCTGTGACAGGTTGTAGTCTCATTGCTTATAAATGTAGGGACTGCCTAACATGTGCCCTGCATATACTACGGTAAAAAGGGAACAAAAAGGGAAATGCAGCGTTTTCTCATTTCTGCCATTAATTAAAACCCAAATACTAAATGTGTTAGAGACTTCATTGTGCATCAGTGACATAATCTCTATTTTAAAGAATAGATCTTTTGCCTCCTTTATCATTCTGTTGGCATATAATGTCGCAGTTTAAAATATAATTGACATTTGTGGAGGCAGCTTTTTATCCTGTAACAGGTTATAGAGCCACATTGGTTTTAGATATAGGGACTACCCAACATTTGACCTGAATATGTTGTTGTTGTTGTTGTTTTGGTAGTTTAACGTCCAATATCCTGCATCTATTGATCTAGAAAGATAAAAAAAGAAACATAGATTTAAACCCAAACACTCAATGTGTTAACCACTTCCATTTTTGTCTGCTGGTGTGGACAGGAATTACCAATGTGGTCACCCTCTAGGTCGCCTTGCCTCCTCTTGGTGCAGAACGGATGTGTTTGCATGCACGCATATATAAGCAACCGGGGTGGAGAGTTAGCTCACTGGTAAAGAGCGCTGGACTTGTAACACCAAGGTTGTCTAACTTTGTTGAATCAGGTCACTGCAGCCACTTTCTCATACCATGTCTATGTGGTGCGGGAAGTAAAAGAACTCTCACCTTGGTAGATGTGTAGGGGTGAGGTTTCTACCTAAATTCATCTCATAGATTCGATCACCACCCTTGGGGTGTAAAAGAACCTTCAGAAAGTCTGGTAAGAACCTGCAATGGTTAACTGGACGTTAACTCAAACCAACAAACCAACAAAAATCCATGTTTGTCAGTAATATGGAGTTTTGGTTTGAAAAGAATGACCTATGATTTTGACACCAGGGAGATTTTGTGGCTCACCAGAAGTCCTCTTTGGAATGGACCTTCACCAACCCAGGGTCATGTCCGCAGGCCAAATGTCGACATTACCCATGGGCCCTTCGAACGGACGAAGGGACAAAGAGGTCTTGTCCTGAGCTACAGGGCATTGGCAAGGCGCAGAAAGGCCCTCCGCCAGACATTGTCAATGCCCAGAAAATCTTCCTGGTTATAGGGTTATATCTTCTATATAGATATAGAAAACCCCATGGTTTCTGCCATAGCTTAAAACCCGAACACTTAATGTGTTAACCATTTCCATGTTTGTCAGTAATATGGAGTTCTAATTTTAAAAGATAGAACCTTTGTCTCCTTTTTTATTATTTGTGGAGGTGGCTTTTGACCCTACGGTTACAGATGTAGGGACAGCCCTACAGGTGAGATTTCTACAGAAATTCATCTCAGAGATTTGATCACCTTCAAACCCAAAGTAAGTCTAATAGAACATATTGGACGTTGAACTACCCAAACAACAATTACAACTTCATTGTTCATCAACAGTATTGAGTCTTTATTTTATAGGATAGATCTTCTGTCTCCTTTATCATTATGATGGCACATGTTGGAGAAGCCCAACACGTTTCATAGAGGATTTCGGGTTTCCCAGAAGCCTTTGCGCAATGTCGTATATGATTTTCTTGAAGATGTGTGTAGCTTGCCTTAGATCTATTCATATACTAATGTTAGAGCAATAGAGTTGGCGGTCACAGTCACTAGCCCTTTCATTATTTTAATTTCTTGTGTTGCTCTGCATTGGGCTTGGCTGTGTGTGTAGAGAGCTGCCCTCCCGACAAGGCATGCTGCACAGACTTGGAGCCTCCGCACGCCCGCGACTGCGTGATGTGTACTCTCGGGGCACTGATCCTTTTGAAATAAAGCACACGGCAGACCTGGCCGTGCTTTCGCTACATGTTGTGGGACAGCATAATGGAACACGGCGCCGGTCTCGTCTAGAATACTTTCCATATGATCAGATATTGCTTGCTTAGTGTCGGGATCGGTGGCCGATTTTTATCAACTGCATAAAACCAAATAAATATTCGGGGATGGATAACTCATCTAGACCTGTTTTGGCCTTTTTTGGCCCACGGAAAACAAAGTGGTGTGGCATGGTTTCACTGTTACCTTTAACATCTGGCCTTAGTGCCTGCCTGACTGGTTCGGCGACTCTGCCCCCATCCAAACCACCACAATTTTGGACCAGGATGATTTATTGGGCATGATTTATTGGGCATGGTCAATGGCATTGACAATGTCTAGCAGAGACTATCAGACCTGGTCAAGCCCCCTTCACCAGGGGCTTTTTCCGCAAGTCCAGGTCTGGTATGTCCCCTGCACCCCTAGAGTTGGCAGCCACAGTCACTGGCCCTTTCAGGGACCCAGTTGGACTTGTCAGTTGGCTTATCTCTTTGAACCATGGGAAAAATTTTAGAATTTTACTTTGAAGGACGCAACTGAAGTTCTTTTATCCGTTGGTTGGTTGCGACTGCCTGTGGCGAGGTCGGGGCCACAGGCATTATTTTAATTTCTTAACTCTACTGGCAAGGCACAGAAAGGCTACTTGTACTCAGCTACAATGGCATTGACAATGTCTGGCAGAGACTATCAGACCTGGTCAAGCCCCCTTCACCAGGGGCTTTTTCCGCAAGTCCAGGTCTGGTATGTCCCCTGCACCCCTAGAGTTGGCAGCCACAGTCACTGGCCCTTTCAGCCCTTTCACCTTGCGTGAGATTATCCTATGCGAGCATGGTACAGGATATGCGAAACTTGCCATATATTTTATTTAGCTAAGACTAAAAAAAAGTATATATTATACACAATCAATTATCGCTACATTTTCCATGTGCTGAGTTGTACACAACGCCATCTATTTCATTTACAAGGTTGTGTGAGCTCAGACGTGTACGGCAGGCAGAGTGCAGCTGAATCCGTTGTCAGTTTGACCAGGGCCATAAGAAAATTATACACACGTAATACATGATTATAGACATAATGAATTATCCTCGTGAAATATTTTATAATTTGAATAAGTTTTACTCTGACCTGTGGCCGTACGCCAAGGCCCCGCTACTGACTGCAGGCGTCCTCTACTGTGCACCGACGCTACTGCTGCTCGCCCCCTACTGTCGCGGTACACAGTGTGGTAAATGTGTAGGGGTGAGTCCGCTGGACGAGTGCGGGAGAGGTGCGTCCTTCACTCGTCAGTTTGATCAAATCGTGTTTGTAATTATTATGTACACAGTCAAAGTATATAGGAATAAGTCCCTTCCAGTTATAGAGGAACTTAGAGAAACAAAGTGGTGTGGCATGGTTTCACTGTTACCTTTAACATCTGGCCTTAGTGCCTGCCTGACTGCTTCGGTGACTCTGCCCCCATCCAAACCACCACAATTTTGGACCAGGATGATTTATTGGGCATGATTTATTGGGCATGGTCAATGGCATTGACAATGTCTAGCAGAGACTATCAGACCTGGTCAAGCCCCCTTCACCAGGGGCTTTTTCCGCAAGTCCAGGTCTGGTATGTCCCCTGCCTGTCAATGCCATTGACCATGCCCAATAAATCAGTCACCTTGTCTCAAAACACCCATGGTGTGTATGGGAATTTATTGTTTAATCTCTCTATCATGGCCACCTCGTATACTGGAATTCACTTTGGGCTAGTCCCAAGGGTGACCATGATAGAGAGATTACCAGTGCAGCAGAGGTATGTGCATCACTGGTCAGTGTGATCAAATCTTTTTTGTAATAATTATCATGGACGTGTACACAGTAACGTATATAGAAATAAGTCATATCCAGTTAGAGAGGAACTTAGAGATAGATTGTCAACTTAACAAAAACATTTATTGGGTTCCTTGTGTATTGTCAGTCTGGTCGCCAGTCTTACTTACATAAATCTTCAGAAATCAGAAATTAACAAAGATAATTGCAAGAACTCAATGTTTATATCATATAGGCCGTACGACGGCCACGTTCTAGACCGGAAAATGGGTGTGAGAACGGGAGACCTAAGATTGTGAATAGGCCTATGATGTTTGGACAAAGATCATATAGATGGTCACGTTGTGGGTTATTTTTTTCATGACTTATTCTGATGAAGATTATGTAGATTCTATTGGAGAATTTCTTGTCATATGTTTTTGTCAAGCCTCTTCATAGGGCTTGATATCTATTTCCTGATATTCTGATTACGATCATGTAAATGCTATAGGAATATTTTTTGGTGTCATTTCTCGTCATTTGTTCCATGATATACTGATGAAGATAATGTAGAGGCTATTGGAGTATTTCTGGTTGAAGATCATGTAGATGCTGTGGCAGTATTTCTTTGTGTCATTTCTAGTTCTAGATATTCTGATAAAGATTTTACTGTCATTTGTTTCCTGATAGTCTGATGAAAATCGTGTAGATTCAATTGTAGTATATCTTTAGTATATTTTTTATGGTATTTATTTGGCATATTTTTAGTCATGTGTTTGATGATTTCTAACAAATATAACAATGATACTTTTACAAATATAGCAGGTGATCAATTTTTTGGTATTTTGTATGAGTGGGTTATTTGTTTCTAGTGACGGTCATGTAGTTGATGTTGCAGTACTTGTTTGTCACATTTTCTCATTCGTCCCATGATATTCTGATGAAGATCATGAAGGCCATTTTATGGTGTTTTTTTTTTGTTCCATGGTGTTCTGATGAAGATAATGTTTATGCTATTGGAGTATTTTTTGTCATGTTTTTCGTCATGTGTTCCATGCTATTCTAATAGTATTAATTTTGGGTAAGGTTTTTGTTCTAACTTTCTGAAGATCATGTACATTCTATTCGAGTATTTCTTTGTGACATTTCTAGTCATTTGCTTCACGTTTTCCTGATGAACACCATACAGATTCTATTTTCTTATATCTTTATCATAAAACATATCACCAAAACTCTAACATTCTCATGGAGATCATGTAGATGCTCTTGGGATATTTTTCCACGCTTTTTCTCGTCTCTTTCATGATTTTCTTGAAGATGTGTGTAGCTTGCCTTAGATCTATTCATATACTAATGTTAGAGCAATAGAGTTGGCGGTCACAGTCACTAGCCCTTTCAAGGTCCCAGTTGAAGAAGGCGGATCAGTCTTGTCAGTTGGCTTTTTTTTTTTGCATCATGGGAAGAATTTTAGAATTTTACTTTGAAGGACGCAACTGAAGTTCTTTTATCCGTTGGTTGGTTGCGACTGCCTGTGGCGAGGTCGGGGCCACAGGCATTATTTTAATTTCTTAACTCTACTGGCAAGGCACAGAAAGGCTACTTGTACTCAGCTACAATGGCATTGACAATGTCTGGCAGAGACTATCAGACCTGGTCAAGCCCCCTTCACCAGGGGCTTTTTCCACACGTCCAGGTCTGGTATGTCCCCTGCACCTTTCTGCCCCTTGCCAGGGCCCAATAAATCATCCTGGTGAACTCTTCTTCATTATATTTTACAATTTTAGACTGATATTTTACAATTTTGGACCCTTATAGGGTCTTATCACGTTCCTTAGTTCCCGTATACTCGGGTGTTCTATAATTCAAGCCGGAAAAACGCAAGTTTTGAAACATTTGTCCCTTTTTACTGCCCAAACCCCAACTGGGGTTTGGCCTGTCCTTGCTGTGTTGCTCTGCATTGGGCTTGGCTGTGTGTGTAGAGAGCTGCCCTCCCGACAAGGCATGCTGCACAGACTTGGAGCCTCCGCACGCCCGCGACTGCGTGATGTGTACTCTCGGGGCACTGATCCTTTTGAAATAGAGCACACGGCGGACCTGGCCATGCTTTCGCTACATGTTGTGGGACAGCATAATGGAACACGGCGCCGGTCTCGTCTAGAATACTTTCCATATGATCAGATATTGCTTGCTTAGAGTCTGGATCGGTGGCCGATTTTATCAACTGCATAAAACCAAATAAATATTCGGGGATGGATAACTCATCTAGACCTGTTTTGGCCTTTTTTGGCCCATGGAAAACAAAGTGGTGTGGCATGGTTTCACTGTTACCTTTAACATCTGGCCTTAGTGCCTGCCTGACTGGTTCGGCGACTCTGCCCCCATCCAAACCACCACAATTTTGGACCAGGATGATTTATTGGGCATGATTTATTGGGCATGATTTATTGGGCAAGGTCAATGGCATTGACAATGTCTAGCAGAGACTATCAGACCTGGTCAAGCCCCCTTCACCAGGGGCTTTTTCCGCAAGTCCAGGTCTGGTATGTCCCCTGCACCCCTAGAGTTGGCAGCCACAGTCACTGGCCCTTTCAGGGACCCAGTTGGACTTGTCGGTTGGCTTAGCTCTTTGAACCATGGGAAAAATTTTAGAATTTTACTTTGAAGGACGCAACTGAAGGCCTTTTATCAGTTGGTTGGTTGCGACTGCCTGTGGCGAGGTCGGGGCCACAGGCATTATTTTAATTTCAAGATCAATATTTTAAGATCAGATATTGCTTGCTTAGAGTCTGGATCGGTGGCCGATTTTATCAACTGCATAAAACCAAATAAATATTCGGGGATGGATAACTCATCTAGACCTGTTTTGGCCTTTTTTGGCCCATGGAAAACAAAGTGGTGTGGCATGGTTTCACTGTTACCTTTAACATCTGGCCTTAGTGCCTGCCTGACTGGTTCGGCGACTCTGCCCCCATCCAAACCACCACAATTTTGGACCAGGATGATTTATTGGGCATGATTTATTGGGCATGATTTATTGGGCAAGGTCAATGGCATTGACAATGTCTAGCAGAGACTATCAGACCTGGTCAAGCCCCCTTCACCAGGGGCTTTTTCCGCAAGTCCAGGTCTGGTATGTCCCCTGCACCCCTAGAGTTGGCAGCCACAGTCACTGGCCCTTTCAGGGACCCAGTTGGACTTGTCGGTTGGCTTAGCTCTTTGAACCATGGGAAAAATTTTAGAATTTTACTTTGAAGGACGCAACTGAAGGCCTTTTATCAGTTGGTTGGTTGCGACTGCCTGTGGCGAGGTCGGGGCCACAGGCATTATTTTAATTTCTTAATTGTCAGTAACTTTATTTTAATTTCTTAATTATGGAGGACATTTATACTCTAGGCCCTTAAACAGGGAAGCCACAAAGCAGAGATGTCAGTTTTCCACTTTTCCGTGGAAATCCACTTTTCCAAATTCAATGTATGTAATGGCCTTTCCTTATGCCAAACAAAGATGATAATGATTTAGCTTCATTTCCGTCAATGAAACAGTGGTATGAAACTCTCGACAGACCCTCAAGCTCATGCTATGGCCGACAGGGACATATTATCCCAAGTTTCTCTGGTCTCTCTGGGGCAGAAAAATCCACATGAAAAATATTTCCACTTTTTTCCCTGACCCCAACTGACATCCCTGGACAAAGATGGGAGCTGTGGTTTTTGCCAAACTCTCTTGCTCAATATACTCAACAAATTCCCATTAGGCATTCATAATTGTCAAAGCCTCTGGTACTAGACTCTTTTTAAAGTCGGCCAATCCTGGTTGTGGTGTGTTAAGTCACTTGGAAGTGAATTTATGAATCTGAAAGGTTTCTTGTTGGGGGTTGATGCATGGCGCGAGAAGGGCATCAGTCAATTTGTGAACAAGATGCAGAAAGATTCCAAGTAGCCAGTCTCACTTTGCATTACTTTTCAAAGGCAATGGCCCTTTTTGTAGATATTAGAAGTAGTTTGTCCCTTTTGCAATTTTTTTTAGTAGACTACACTCCTCCCAAATTCATTCGGGGTCAGGTAAGCCCATCAGGTAAGCCCACTAATCATAATACTAACTAACCCTAACTAATCCTCACTAACCCTTACCCTAACTAACCCTTACCCTAACTAACCCTTACCCTAGTTAACCTGCCTTACCCTGAATGAATTTATTATTTGATTTTTTAATAGAAATCTCAATGGTCCATAGCCTAAGAAAAGTAACGTAAAGTAGTCTTTCTGTGCCTTGTTTATGAAGTATCTAATGTGCTTCTCAAACTGTGTGTCCCTGCTGGTGAGGATCTTGTCAAGTTCTTGGGTTCACTTCTGTCAAGAATTTCGGTTCACTTCTTAACACTTTCAGTCCGAGCCTCTAGAGGGAGGCCCACATGCCAAGCCCTACAGATATGTAGCAATATACCCCCAGGGGACGATGCTCTTCTGTGCCTATATTCATATAAACCCTCTAGGGGATTTATATTTCTTATATAGTGGTTTTGAATTATTTTGAAAAAATTAAGAAAGTCCATGAATTCTGTCAAATAGAATACCGTTTTTAGTAATGGCCCTAAGGAATGCCTCAAGGCATTCATCGTCCCCTACCTGGACTGATAGGGTTAAGTAAAACACTACTGTGGATGGCTCAAGGTGGAATAGGTGGACTAAGAAAGAAGGGGTTTGAAAAACTTATCGTGTACCTCTTTGTTTCATCGGAGATTTCTAATAGTTTTCACTTGGCACATTTCTAGTCATTTGTTCTAACTTTTTCAGTTTCTGGCTGAGGATCATGTAGATACTATTGAAGTATTTCTGTCCGACATTTCTAGTCATTTGCTTCATGTTTTTCTGATGAACATGATTTTCTTATATCTTTATAACTATGACATTCTCATGAAGATTATGTAGATGCTCTTAGGTTATGTTTCCACACTTTTTCTCATCTGTTTCATGATTTTCTTGAAGATGAGTGTTGCCTTCTAAAGGGATTAGGTTTTGATAAGACATGGCAAGAACACCTCTATGAATTCCAACGTGAAAGGATAAAAACTACACAATACGGGATGCTTGTTCACCATCTGTGAAGACGTGTCACTATTCATAGCAAGAATCACATGACCTAACTGCCAGCCTGGTCACTCCCCCTGTCCTACTTTCTTTTACATATATTCAGGGATATCGTATGTAACAAACTTTCCTATGGAAATCTATATTTTTTAATTTTCAGTATATCAAAATTTCCCATCTGAAAGCAGGATGTCGTTAATTAAGCCTCACATGTACTGAAGACTTTTATTTTTTATTTTTAGGTGACGTTCAGTACCCGGATTTACCACTGTAACATCAACAGTGGTGGTGCCATCTGCCTGGATATTCTAAAGGAAAACTGGAGTCCGGCCCTGACTATCTCCAAAGTGCTGCTTTCCATCTGCTCACTGCTCACTGACTGTAACCCTGCAGACCCACTCGTCGGCAGCATTGCATCACAGTATACACAGAACCGTACTGAACATGACCGAATGGCACGACAATGGACAAAACGCTATGCCACGGGACTGCAACAATCCAGCTGATTTGTCAAATCCAGGTCACAATTAGGTCACCTTGGATCATTTAGAAATGGATCCTGAAGTTTCTATTTCCCATTTTAAACATCAAAGAGAACATGAAGTTTTAAGGGAGTCATAACAGAGTTATATTGAACAGGTAAAACTCTACAAAAGTAATTTATACAAAACGGCCTTTATGGAGATATTCCACAGATGCATCCGATGGCTGGTCATTGATATTCAAGTTCAAATTAGTTTTTTTATGAGACTAACACAGACTATACATAACCTAACCTAATACAAACTGGCGAATTAGAATTCAGTCTGACATACAACTTTATCCCGTCATTTTAAGGGGTGTATTGGTAGTTTATAATTCTGTAGCTACGAAGACATTCTATACTTGAAATTAAATGTCTGCCTCGTCACAACTAGAGTCACGTTTGAGTATAGAAGATGTTCCTTTCTAAGTTATGGTTAGGTTGGAGACGGCGAGACAGACGAAGCTGAGATAAAGAATGTGTGACGCTGATCATGGTAAACTGCAGAAATTCCCCTGTGACAGATCAGTGAATGCATACTCGTGTCTTGGTCTATCATTAACAGTGAGGAAATTCTCAGTTTATATGCTGGTTTAGATTTGGTTTGATACAGAGTTAATCCTATTTTCACTTTCATTTTGTCATGGCGTGTGTCTGCCACAGTTATTCTGTTTGTACAAGACGTTGAGTCATTGTACTTGTTTGTTGACAACGTATTGAGCTGATGTTAATGTGGCTAGAAGTGCAAGGATTATTCAACTGTAATAAGGATTTTTAGTAAAGAATAGGTCTAATTGATAAGGAAAATACATTCATCTGCTTGCCGCCCATTTTAAATTCCTTCTTGTTTTATATACACAATTTTATTTGAATAGACAAAATTCTATTAATTCACAATAATTTAGAGTCTCAGTTGCTCCTGATTTTTGAAAGATCTAGAATTGCTTAGACTAGGGAGGCCTACGTCAGTGAAGACAGGCCTGACGCTATTTTAAACTTCAGACGAAAATCATCGTCGATCTCCTAAACCTGGAGTATTCCGTTGGAAGCTTTGAACCTTATAGGGCTTCTTCCATCTAGCCGACAGCACTTTCGTAATCGTTGGCCTGAGCCTAGCAGAATCGGCTAAAATATTTGTAATTGTCTTTTCTTATAACTCTCAGGTAAAGCCATATTTGCTCACCTCCCCTCTTAACTGAAACATTACACCCAACAGGTTTATATGACCCCCAACTTTGTAAGGGAAAGAGGTAGAATATAGCAAGAGAGCTATTACATATATTGAAATTCTAGGTAAATCATCAAAGAGGTTCAATAGTGTCTTCTTTTTTAAATATGTCTATCAAATACGGGTTAATTGAATCCTTTAGAGTTCTACATATGACGTCAAATGGCTTAATCACGCCCTTACTAGTGGCTAAATTAACCCAAGTTTCTAGGTGATTTACCTTGACATCCATAGAACACAAACGATGTGGAAATCCGATAGGCAAGTTGATTTTTATATCTGGACCATGAAGGGGTCGGGAAATGGATGCCACAATTAAACACATGATTTATGAAGAAAATCATAAAGTCCTTGGTTCCAAAGAATCGGCCCATCACAGACCAAGTGTATGTTTGCAAATCGGCAGTTTCGTTATGTGCCAGAAATTAGTCTCTGGTTAAAGATAATTGTATTTCAGTAACGTGGTAATATTTCAGTAGAGCCAGGCTTTGTTTATGAATGATTGATTTTGAAGAAGAAATCATCTACTTCTACTCTTTTATATTATTAAACATTGACAAGAATATAAATTGCAGTGTGATAGCAATATTTTGGATGATATAATTGTGTACTTTATAACTTACCTACATGGCTCTACCTCTTTATTGCTTCTTTTACTGTTTGTTTGGGAGAATAATCAAACTATCACTTCCTGATCCAGACAATTTTCACTTATGGTGTGTTGTATTAATTCGTATTGGCATGATTTTTATGGTCCAACAGAAAGTAGAGTGTGACTGGATGGAAGTGCATTCGTTGTAATGTGTTATGTATAAACAACTGGTCGTGCACTGGCATCAACTTTTTGAAGCAACTGTTGCATTACTCATCATCATGTTCATCTTTTCACCGTCAGTGTATGTGTACGTTCGGGGGTGTGTGAATGGAAAGACGCGAGTATCGCGAGATTATTTGAGGCTGTACAGGACTATCTGCCTTCAAACAAACCGGGGTTAGATTAGAACACAAATATTGTCTAGAGCAAGTCTTAATTTAGGAAATAATGTATGTCTAAAACTGAAATAGTGTGTTGAGAAGTATCTGCATTTGATTACCTGTGCGTACATTTAACGCCAGCTAGTAAAACCTATAGCTGATATAGTTTAAAAAGTCGAGCAGTACTCTCTGTAATTAAAAAGAAATATATATTAAGTGAAGTAGAGTTTGCCCGGATTTATCAACCTAAGGTCAGTCAAATCCTTGTATTGTGTCTCATAGGATTTCATTTATATAGTCATCTACTCACCTGTACTATATCATTGTTATTTGTTTAGTTATATTATAAAATGGTATACATGTGAAAAAGGAAGTTGATAGAAAGCATTTTGAACGCAGTTGATTGCATACCGCCGAACCGGTGGAAGACCACGACTTGTGAATTTGGTTCAATTAAAAAAATGGAAAAAATTACGTTTGTTTGAAGACTATTTATTACCTCATCAGTTTTCCATTTTTCCATGGAAATCCACTTTTTTATATTCAGTATATATAATAGCTTTTCCTTAAGTCAAACAAAGATGGTTTGGACTTCCCCCACATGGGCGACAAGGACGTAGAACTAAGTTTTGCCGGTCTATCTGAGGCAGATAAATCCACATTAAATTACACCTATATAAAGTACAAAAACTAAGATTATATAAGGGAATATTGTTTGAATATTGATAATGTATACATGACCCAGCCAGTATCTTTTATGTCCCTTGAAAAGTAATATTTTCCTGGTAATTGAATTCAATGATCTCCAAATATTACAAAACGCATTACTAGTTAAAGAAATATCATTTCTAGAAATGTTATTTCACTTTCTTGGTAACTGACCTATCCATAAGACGTATAGATATGTGGAGATATGTGTAATTACTGTGGCTGGTTGTCTCTGTGTGTACCTAATACAAAGTGTCCATAGAAAACACAAAGGTAAATAGTGCAAATGAAAAAATAGTGATACCTAAATGAACCAATACCCTACTAGTCAGGAAAAGTGGATAGATAATACAATAAATCCAGATAAAAGCGGTCGTATGCTCTTCGGAGTTGCCTCTGCGTAATATCCTCGCATGCGCTTGAATATTTCTATTCGTCAACTCCTTGGAGCATATAACTGCTAAAGCCAGTCAATATTGCGTACAGTAGACGCCCTCTCCCCCCCCCCCCCCCCCACCTCAAGGACACCCCGCGTAAGCGGATACTTTGGCTCGGAACGGCAATCTTTCCCTCTATTAGATACGGTACGAAAATGCCTACCCCCCCCCCCCCCCCCTATAAGCGGGCACCTACTACGGACACCCTTCCCAAAA
Organism: Alentia gelatinosa; assembly: GCA_950022655.1. Lineage (NCBI taxonomy): Eukaryota > Metazoa > Annelida > Polychaeta > Phyllodocida > Polynoidae > Alentia > Alentia gelatinosa. The sequence goes on from OX465589.1 coordinate 28,560,170, forward strand.
TCGATTAACCTGTCTTGTGTATGAGTATATTCATAGAAAATACATTTCATAATTCAAATTGTAATAACTTCGGATTCAATTAGGATATTGTAAAATAGATTTTTCAGATCTACCATCCTCTCTGTCTCCCCAACATATCAGTATAAAATACATGTATATTGGCCCGGATGAAACTTGAAAACCCCGCGTAAGCGGACACTTTGGCGCGGAACGGAGGGTGATCGCTTACGCGGGGTTTTACTGTATGTATTACGCACTAATCCGTCCAGTAGTGTTTGTCTACATCCTGGGTGTAGAACGTTTAGTTATTCCTTTTTTTCTTATCTTTATCAAATCAGCTTTCGTCGGCGACCCCCCCTCCACGAAATACAAATCAAGTTGGTCCTTGTGCGTTATGAACATGTCATGTCCGTAACTAACAAAATGTTCAAAACTCTCAATAACTGTTTAAAAAAGTTAAATATAAGACTTACTTCCTGTCCAGAATGCCGACATTTATAGACCAAGCGACAGCACTCCAAATATATAAGATTACAATACTACCCTATTCAGATTATGCCGACTTTGTCTGAATATAACTTTAACAGCACCCGATCTTCAACACAGAACAGTTACATGAAAAATCCAGGCTGTTCCCTTTGGTCCAATTGGAACTTGGAAATTCATATATTAAATTATGCCCATAATCTATCCCAACAACCTGACCAATTTGATAATCGCAACCTACCACTAAGAAGAAAACAAGGAATAAGGCCCCGCACCCACTAGTTACGACACGCTCCGACAAGCGTTCCGACACACTCCGACACAGAATTTCTCTGACGTAGCGCAATCGTAGCACTCTTGTCGGAGCATGTCGGAGCGTGTCGTAACGGTTTTTGGCGAAAAAAAAAAGGAAACCACGGCGCCGACACGGGCTACGACATGGGCTACAACAGGATACAGTTTTCCTCAATTCTTTTAAAAATGATGAGAGTAACCTATGATTTTTAAAACCTTAATATGGAGTATTATACATATACTATATAGTCTGGTAAAGTTTGAATAAGGTGGCTTGGGTTTTACTAAATGAAATTGAACTTTTTAGAATTCTTATATATTCTATTATCAAATATTTTAAAACTCTTGGGTTACGGAAAGGGTACATCGTGATTAATATGTAACCGAAATTTTGTCGAAATTTTCAAAGTATTAACGGAGATATAGAGGAAAATATAAAAGCCCATTGAATTACCATTACTCCCATAGGCGGCAGTGTTAATATGTCGGAAAGGTGTCGTACGGTGTCGTAACCATTATCGGAAGCCTGCCTCCACTTCTGATGCCTACGACACGGCGCCCGTGGCGGAAGCCATGTCCGACACAACGTTCGATTTTATGTCGGAAGCGTGTAGGAAGGGCTATCGGGGCGTGTCGGAAGCGAAATCGTAGTAAGTGCATGGTGCGGGGCCTTAGACTTCTCCAACCACCACCTACCCCCTTTATAATTAATCATTCTACCCACATAGCATTTTAGCTTGGAATAGACTAAAGGAAGTACACACGACTATAACAGAAAAGAAATTCAAGCTTCTAATAAAACGATCTTACCCAGACTGTTACACGGGTTAGCCAGCTTGTGTTGCATCTGGCGACTAAGACCGGGCACCCACCAACGCCGATACACTCCGACGCGCACCGATACAAAATTACCATATCATAGCGTATCGGTGCGCCTCGGTGCGCGTCGTAACGTGTTGGTTTGGGTGTATGAAAAAGGTACTATGGTCCCGATACACCCCAATATAGCTGACAATGCAACCAGCATAATCAACCATTTTTCCTTTATAATTCCAGAAATAATGCATATTCATGATTGATAATTTATCTGTAGATACAAAACAATATTATCTGATATTTTATAATGATATTTAATGGAAAAAAAAGTTCCAATTTGAAGTATGGAATGATCGATTTGAGACTTTTATCTATTATCAAATTTCACCATATTTGCAGAGCGGTATTATCATTATATATTCAGGATATTCTAAAAATTCCATAATTTTCCATTGATTATTTCATTTGATTTCCCGTTCAAAGTGTCCCTGATACCTTCCGATGCGCACCGACGCGCTATGACAATCGATACATGATCGATTGTCGTAGACCCTCTACGATACGGGTTTTCTATCGTAGCGTATCGGGAAGTCAATCTCGGCGCACGTCGGGAGCTCCTGGACACCCCCCCCCCCCCCCCCCCCCCCAATGCTAATACTCAATGATAGTGAGTGCAGCCACTCACCCTCCCCCGCACCCTTGTCGCATCCGTTTTCATCAAAATAAGCCCTTCTCAGTCGAACTACTAACCTGGTAGTTTGTGTTCCAACTACTAAGGAGTAAATGGTAGCTTGCGTTGCAACTACATAAGTAGGACGACATAGCTGTCTACAACATAGTGGCTTGTGTTACAACCACCAAATCATTAGCTAAAAGAACCCTGGAGTACTATATACCGTGTTATTATACTTAACCCTCGTAATTAGTATAGTACTGCAATGTAAAGAATGATCAGCAAAATGGGATAATCATCACTAGGTAATACACTGTATGTTTAATGACAATGCAAAACTAGGTGATACCATCAACCATTTTATCTCATCTCATCGTTATTCCACATAAGGTATATGCCCGTATATACACGTATGCAAATTGGAAACAATGTATAGGATATATGGCATTAATATGACCCGTAACTAAGTCATCATTTATGTATCCACAGGGCACCTGCCAGTTGTTGTGAAAGAAAAATAGTTGGACTGTATAAGGGACCGGGCGGAAGAACGGTAAACCGACCCCGGACATTTCCACATAAGTAAAATTGATGAACCCTAATAAACATGCTAAAAACAACAACAACAAACCTAGTTTGATAAATGCGTTAGCACATTCGCATTACTTTGCATTATTTTCTAACCCCGTTACACTTGCGAGTTATGGACCACACATGTTCTCAACTCCCGCCCCCCGTCACAAATACACAATAGCCTCTTCCCCCTCCCCAGCCCCCACACGACAACAACAACAGTGATGGATATATTGAATAACACAATGTTCAACAAACAGAGAATCAAACGTGTACTACCGATGAGTTCGAAGCCAAACTGCAATTTATTTACAAACTTGTTATCTACCAAACAATCACAAGTGGAATAACCACCCCATGTACATACAAACCATTGAGACCTCATCAGCCCTAAAGTGATACCAACTGAAGCGAACTCCCCATATTACCATGGGCAGAACCCCAAGATATGGTACCTTATACGAAATTATGAAGAGTGTATGTTTATATATTAATAGTGACCAACAGTAATGCATTGAATGTGACATGTAAGGACGTAATTAATCATTATTATTATTTCTTTGAGATAATCTCCGATCCGGCTGGATACTTCCGGTTAAAAAAAACCTCCAAAATATGCAAATTCACCTAACAACGGAACGATCACCTGACAACGGATCGATCCGCCATCTTGCCTGGTGAATACAAAGTGCTGTCAGAGTCTTAAATGGCAAAAAACTATATTAAGCGACCTTCTCCTGTGCATTCTGTACATGTAATAGTTGATAAAGGATTTTTACATTATTCAGACATAATTTAAATGTGCCAACTCGAAGAAAATCGGTTGTTTCAACGATTTGTTGACATCGCCATTTTAGTCTAAACTGGGGCCACACATAATCCTTTGATCTAAAATTGCCAGAGAAGTTTTATTTTGCCAGGAGAAATGCTTCAGGTCCGTAGCGCCACCTACTTCCAGGCCTGATCGGACAATACATTATCATGATTTATATATTTATGTTTTGAGACTAGAGGTAGTTTGTTGCTATTCCTACAAGTTATAAATGAACTTTGTAAGAGAGAAGTGTGAATGTTTGAATTTGAAGATTTATGCACTTTTGAGTCTGTTTTTATTATTACAGTTGGAGCAGCCTGTCATCTGCAATTTCGGCAGATTGCTGGAATAAAGATCAAATAAAACGATCTTTGCAAAACGAATTGATACAAAAAAACACCACACATCTTCCCCTGCTCTGCATCTCCATTACATTTTTTGTTTGGTGTCTCTATGTTGGATATTTACTGAGATATTACCAGAGAAGTACAGTGTATTTAACATTGGTTTCAATGGCGTGAAAAGTTGCTAAACCCTTCGAACGAAATAGAGTGCACTGCACCGATTTCGGGAAAGCAAACTGCAAAGCGAGAAAACTGAGCGGCGCAGTGTCCGTTTTTGCGGCCGGACGTACCCGTTATTATTATATACCTGTGCAAAAGCAAACTACACATACAGCCCTCTCCTACCCATAACGTATTTATATCCGTACAGCACCCGGGTGCTGTACGGATCCGTGAAAAGGTTCTCGTCCAATCAGATTGCAGCTATTAACATTGTTCGGCTGGGCACGGCAGCAAACCCCGCCACGTCGGCCGAACAAGATGTCCCAAACGAACCTCTGCCTGCGGCATCGGTTCGTTTTATCGTCAATTTTACCGCGTATTTATCACGTACAGCCACAGTAACCCTGTTTCCGTATACTACTTTGCGTGACGTCGGCGCCGCTCCCAAGAATACAAGTCAAACAACTCAAATATCATTAATTAGGAAATATAGGAATTGATAAATGGGGTTAACGTTCCGCTCCCGAGAATCTAGCAAAATCATACAGCTCTATGATCCAACTATCAATAGTAACATTATGACGTCATTTGACGTCGATATGACGGCTATACGGCATATAGCCTATGATCCATGGGTGCCGCCATGACGCCCCCCGAGTAGGTGTTCTTCACTAATGGAGGTGAAGAAGTAGGTTTATCTCACCCCTGGTACAAGTGTAGCCATAGGAATAACATTAGAAAAAAATACTCAACGATCACCCCGGTAAAGTGACAATACTACGCCATGCTCATTGTGGAATGTGTGCGTTATTACGTCAGATGCGACTAGCAAATCAGTGACTAGGAAAAAAAAAAGGTCCATCATTACTTTCGCGAACTATTTACTTTCGTTAAAGCTCGCCGACTTACGCCGTTGTTTACTTCCGCTAGACATTTGGAGGCATCGAACAGACGATTCTCAAACCAGTTCTGCTTAAGTCCTTCACTAAAGGAGGTGAAAAAGAAGTGAGTGATAATTGGGAAATGTCACAACTTTAGCCTTGCTCACATATTTATATAAAGTGTTCCATATGGAAAATATCATGTCTTGGGTTTAGTTATTATGTCATTTTACTTTGGGATGGGTGTAGAGAGTCAAGGGAACCATGGTAAAATATTGAAAGGCAGTTGAATTTTGTAAGAACAAAGAGCCAGAATACAGGTTTGTCCCCCGACCACCTAGGGACTGATTCGTGAACTAACAATTGCTCTGTCCCCTACATGAACCTACTAATATGAACCCAGAATCGTCCCGCCCAGCCCTCTAGCATATACCCCGGGAACCAGCGTACGATAACAGGCAGGTAGTCACGCTGGAAGCCTGCGCATCTAAAGCTCGCCTCGCCTCGCTACGAATCGTAAGGGGTGACTGGAGATGTGCAGGCTACCAGCGTGGCAGGTAGTGAACGTTGGTTGCAGCGCTGGCAGAGGTTGAATGCTGGTTTTGGACTCTACTAGCAGATAAAAAAAAACTACATTACTAAACTTTGATTTCGACATGGCTTGAAATATTTCATAAGAGAAATGGTACTTCTGCCAATAGATCTACAAAAAAGAAGAACAGATTCTAATTGTTTCCTCCACGAGATTCTCACTCTCGTGGCCCCTCAGTCTCCAAGCCGAAGTCTGGTTCACTCTGTCCTTATGTGCGGAGAGAAGCCCAAGCGGATACTACCAGAATCGTAGTTATTTAGATATATATAGTAGGTAACAAATTCATTTCCTCGTCCAGCAACTCCCTCTCCAGGTTAGAAATCCTACAAAAGGAACATCCGTCTCAATGCGAGCGCGCATCGTACTCGCAACACCTTTCAAGAGCACTTGCGCACACTAGATTTCACTAACCAACGATTTAGAAGAAGTAGAAGTTAGAACAAAGTAGGACGAAGCAGAGAAAATTTCTCGACCTCTTGGGTCAGTGTCTGAGTGAGTTCTGTCTGTGAGTTCTGTCCTGGTCCTATCCGGTAGTGACACAGGTCTGGTGTGAGCAAGTGGACTCATTTGGCGGTCTCTGTATATATATAAACGGATCATATAAAATATGAAATCATTAGCACAATGAATATCAATGTATGTTTAGGCGAGTTTAGCGGAAATAACGTGTGAGTAGCTCTCATTGGCTGTCATTTAGGCCCTATATTACATAATCTCTAATGATATTATTAAACCAATGAATGTCTATATATATAAGTAATTACTAGAAAGTCAGACACGGAAGCGAGTTTTGTGGAAATTAACAATCAGTAGGTAGAAAATTCCACAGAAAACCAGACAAGCTGATTTTTATTTTAAAGGTTTTATTGGGGGAGTATTATAGGCCTACATCGAGATAGGGGCGGTTGGGTTGGGAATGTTGCGACGTTTCGTCTGATTTATCAGACTTCTTCAGGCCATGTCTTTAACAATAATTAGGGCAGATACCGGTACTCGCCAAACACAATTGAGTTCAGTTTAAGTTAACTAAGAACATAGAGCTGTCAAGTTACAGCTCTATGACTAAGAATGTAGAATGTAGAGGCCACTGTCCCAGCGGACAGTGGCGCCGGCTGATGGACGTTTCACGCAGTTATCGAGTTCTCCGCTGAGGTGATACGGTAGGCGGCGCGGTACACTACGACGCTCAGAACCCGTGAAACCCGCGTATGGAGCAGAGCAGTGTGCCGCTATGTCGGGATTTGTACGGGAGCGGTCAGAAAACGTCAGATAACCGCGGAATTCCACGTTAAATCGAACAATGAAGGTAAATAAAGATAAGGGTTGATGTTCTGAATGTGTATGGCACGCTATGGTGCTAGAATCCTGCCGAAAATACCGGTATTTTCTATGTCCGTTCGCGGCTTCGGGTATCGCCGGTGGCGGCCGCAACATCTTAGCGGCGTTCCCTCGCCGCAGCTCCCGACAGCGCTCACGGGCGGGTGCCGTACTCTTCAAATCCATCGGCCAGACGCCCAATTCCAGCAGATAAAAACCTAATAAATTAGTTATTTGTTTGGTGGGAGATATGGCGTCTGGCGGACATCGGGTGGGACGCCAGGTAAAAGATCTAGCTGGTGGAAGCGTGTTTCAGCCGGCAGATAGCCAGGCGCCCCAGCAGATGCCCAGCAACCGTGAGGCGACGTCCCAACAACCCCCAATATCCTCTAAAGCGATCCGACCATTGTGCCCGATCACACCTTTGCCCGAATCCGTCGGGTCGGTCACAATCGGGTCGCTGTACGCACTTCACAGACCCGATCTTAATTGGATCCGGATTATTAAACTTTGGATTATTAAACTTTGAATTATTTTCTATGATTCCACACCAGCGGCCCGTGGCTCACCCCAGCTCCGCTCCCGGCGGCTCTCTTTGATCTCAATCGGGTCCCTGTACAAGGTCATAAAATGGAAAGGTGTGATCGGGAAGCATTGCAAAGGGTATAAGACAGCGACATTCATGTTCCCGATTATAATCGGTGATCGGATCGGTGAGAATCTGTGGAAAATGTTGCTGTCTTATGGGTTTTACAGACGTGAATTTCAACTGCTGGAATGTCTGGCGGGAGAGCAGACACCTGCTGGAACATCTGGTGTGTGCTTCCACCAACCCGACAGATGATTCAAATAGAGCAGATCTGCCAGCAACCGCCATAGGGGCGCTGTAGGCTACAATGTTTTTGTCTTGTTGGTGGAATACCCCATTTAGAGAGGTTCCGTGCAGGTATCTGTAACAGTGTAAGTGTAAACTGCTGACGAAGACTAAATACTCCTGGATTTGATATCGCTGATATCTAAACACTGTCTTGAAGAGTTTCCATCGAAGGTTTCCATCGAAATCACACTCAGCTGCCAGCGATTTTAACTTATTATTTACACGTTGATAAGTCAATGGTAAAATGACTGGGCCTGAAGGAAACATATTATCAAGAAATTGCCTGGCCTAGGACTCTGCCGTGAGGGTAGAATAGATAAGGAAGTGCAATACAAAAGATTGTATTAGGAATGACTTCAAACTGTATATGAAGGTTTTATACCCATTTCGTCAACTAGTCCATAAGACAGCGACATCTACCAACGATTCTCACCGATCCGATGGACAGAAATAATCGGGAACAATAATGTTGTTGTCTTAAGCCCATTAGACAGCGACATTTTCCACAGATTCTCACTGATCCAATCACTGACTATAATCGGGAACAAGAATGTTGCGGTCTTATACCCATTGCCGATCACATATCTCCACTTTATAACTTTGTACAGCGACCCGATTGAGATTAAAGAGAGATGCCGGGAGCCGAGCCAGAGTGAGCCACGGGCCGCTGGTGTGGATTAATTGAAAATAATTCAAAGTTTGATATTTTAGATCCAATTAAGATCTTCAGAAACAGTTTTCAGATTCATTATCGCCTGTCTACCCTACAAATCGATATAGGGCACTTATAAATCGGACTAGGGGATAGGTAGGATCGCTATTCAAACGGCTTTCTCATAATCGGGAACAGTCGGTAAAGTGCGTACAGCGACCCGATTCTGCCCGACCCAACTGATTCGTCCGGCAAAGGTGTGATTTGGAACAATGGTCTGGTCGCAGTCGTAAGCCTATAATACACCGAAATATGTTACCGATTCATCACGACCATCAGCTCGGTGAGAGGTGGGAATGAAATTTTGATGTCTTATACCTATAAGACACTGACATGATGACTCCCTGATCACACTTCCCTCTTTTATAACCTTGTAAATTACCCGCGATAAGATCAAAGGAAGCGGCCTGGTGCCGGGCCCGGCTGGGCCCCGTGCCGGGTGATAAGTATACAGTAAAACCCCGCGTAAGCGGACACCCTCCGTTCCGGGCCAAAGTGTCCGCTTACGCGGGGTGTCCGCTTACGCGGGGTTTTCAAGTTTCCTCCAGCCCAATATAAATGTGTTATATACCGATGAATAGGGGAGACAGAGGTGATGATAGATATGAAATCCATTTTCTGATATCTTAATTGGGTACAAAGTTATTAAACCTTGAATCACAAAATGTATTTTCTATGAATATACTCACACACACTGATAAAAAGGACAGATTAGTCTATTTTTGGTAGGGTGTCCGTCGGAAGTGTCCGCTTACACGGGGTTTTAGGCCTTTTCGTACCGAAATAACTGTCCGCTTACGCGGGGTGTCCGCTTACGCGGGGTGTCCGCTTACGCGAGGTTAAAATAAACATCTAATAGAGGGAAAAAATTCCGTTCCGAGCAAAAGTGTCCGCTAACGCGGGGTGTCCGCTTACGCGGGGTGTCCGTTAGGCGGGGTTCTACTGTATATAGGCAATAATACAAGGTTTAGTAACTTTTGGTCTATTTTAGATATCAGAAAACGGTTTTCAGATCTATGATCGCTTGTGTCTCCTTTACACATCGATATAAGACACTTGTAAATCGGACTGGGTAATAGGTAGTGTTGCTTTTCGTCGGGCAAAGGTGTGATCGGGAGGTATCGGCATGTCGCTGTCTTAAGCCCATAAGACAGCGATATTTTCCACAGATTCTCTCCGATCCGATCACCGATTATAATCGGGAACAAGAATGTCGCTGTCTTATACCCTTTGCCGATCACACATCTCCACTTTATAACCTTGTACAGCGACCCGATTGGGATTAAAGAGAGCTGCCAGGAGCCGAGCCAGAGTGAGCCACGGCCGCTGGTATGGATTCATAGAAAATAATTCAAAGTTTAATAACTTTTGATTCGATTAAGATATGAGGATATTAAGGCACTTGTAAATCGGACTGGGGGATAGGTAGCATTGATGTTTTAATGGCCTTCTCAGAATCGGGAACAGTCAGTGATGTGTGCACAGCGACACGATTATGGTTGGGCAGAGTCGGTCATTACCCCCATGCTAGTAATGCCCGACCTGATTAAAATCGGGTCTGTGAAAAGTCTCATGGAAAGTCTCAAGGAAAGTCGGCGACAAACCCCAAATCAGCGCAGGGGGGGGGGGGGTTAAGGGGGGGGGGGGGGGTGCATAATGGGGTCTGCGATATCGCGAGGAAAGTATGGCACACGTTGGGGTCTTGTACTGGGAAAATATCTCAGGGGGAGTTTTACAGCGACTTTTCCGCTAAAAACGGGAAAAGTCGCACAATGTGCATTTGGCTTAATTAGTAACCTTTTGTAGATTTGAATATAAATCAATTTCCAATAAATACGGGAGAATATCGTTATCAGCATTTAGGAAGTTATCGTCCTATTAACTGATTCAATTAGTAGTTAAGTAAATTATAATTGTCTTCGCCAAGTCAAGTCCCTAATTGACTTTGGCGAAGTCAAATAAATATTGAGGTCTTCACCATTAGAGGTGGAGAGGTTGCTGATTTACGGTATATTTTACGTCCAATTTCCGTTCCTGGTGTAGACAACAACAAGCAGTCTTGTCCGATTCGAAATCCACAACACGTGTTAACTGTTGTAGATTATGGAAATTGTGTCTTATATGGTAAGCGTGATATACTAATAAGTAATGTGACTAGAACTTTACTATTGGATGTACATGTATTTCTATTAAGTGGCAATTTTCGGCATCAGGGCTCGGCATCTAAGTCTCAATTTTCTGAGTATGCGTTCACAAACAAAAAGCCAATTACAAGTCAAGATTTAAAAAAAGTTCGAAATTCCAGGCCTAGGGGGGCATCGCATCTACTACGATTTTGCTCCCGACGGGCTATGATTAACCCGACGGCGAGCTCTGCGACAAACTAAAGATGATCTTGGCGCTGCCGTAGAGCTCAGCGTCAATTAGGTGGGTTTTGTCGCCGAGCTCTACGACGCGCACCGATGCGCTATAACGAAAAATGTTAATCGTAGGTGGTACACGGATGTCTCGGCCCCTTCGGCATCTCGGGCCCTTTTTCGCGGAGTCATCTCGGCCCCCTCGCGACCGCGTTTCGCGCTCCCATTGATAGCAGTGGCGGGAAGTTGCCCTTCATCCAGGAAAGGGTTAGGGATAGGTTTACGGTTAGGGGAATGTTTATTTGTTTGTTTTCTTCCCCAGAGAAAACCAAATTTGAAGGCAAGATAGGGTTAGGGTTAAGGTTTACGGTTAAGGTTTGGGATAGGGTTAGGGCTGGGTTAGGGGTAGGGAAAGGGTTAGGGTTAGGGATAGAATTAGGGGAGTGTTTTCTGTTTGTTTTCTTTTAAAGGTATATCGGACAATTTGGCTTATAAATCAAAACCCACGCAATTTCGTGAAAATTTGATATGATGACCTCTCAGTCTTGTGAAACACATATCTATCGTAAAATCGGGGGTCACCGTACTAGTTTTTGATTTATAGATCAATATTGTGATAATTTTATATTAGAATATATAGAAATTCTAAAAAGTATTTTTGAACATAGTGAAACCCATGTCATTTTCCTGAAACATTCACAAAATAAAGTACATATATAGTACTTCTTTAGATTTTAAAAATCATATTTCACCGTCCTTGTTTTTGAGAGAAATGAAGAAAACCATATTTTTCAGTACATTTCCCATATAAATCAAGCAAATGAAAAAAGGCCTAATTTACCTATTGGATTAGGTCAAACTAAACAAAAAACTAAAATTTTACTCTTTTGAGTTTGGAATATGCCACAAATTATCAATTTCAATGGATGAATGGAGTACTAGATGTATGTAGTGGGGTGGGAATCCAGCAGTGTTCGTATGTTTCACGGAAGATGGCGCGACATGCCGATCCTTACTGTGTAGTGATTCAGGGCAACGCCGCACACGAGAGTGGCGCGGAGGAGACTGGGATTACGTAACGCTGGGTATATATACTCAGCGTTCACAGTAGGTCGACAGGCTGTCCTCGCGCGTCTCTTCTACGGAACAGACCCTTGGACCCTCACTTTGAAGGCGGGTTCTCGTAACCTTCCTGGTGGTTCGGCAAGTCTTCCAGATTAGCCTCTCCAGCATTACCTGGCACATACGTGCTGGGGTACTGTACTTATGGGAAAGATCTTCTAGATCTTTCCGGAAAGTAGTGAGTAATAAACATCTCTGTTTATTAAAAGACGTTGTTGTGTTATGTGTGACTAGGTCTGTGCAAACTAACCGAAAACCGAACCAACCTACGTAGAGTGCGTAGGGTGGGATCCTGCCTGGAACTAGCGTTCCGGATTGGGGTCATCCAACCTGCTAGACAGGCGGCGACCACCACATTGGTACCGTGACCAGGATCCTAGGTTGCTTGCACAACCCGGGATTCTCGGTAGATGCACGGATCTGGAATAAAAACCAGATCCCAGGCTGAACAGGAGAGTGAGGATGGGGAGGTAACTTCTCAACCAACTCTTCAGGCCCGGAATGACGGTAAGTCGCCAAAACCGGAGGGAGGGGGTGAAACCCAGAAGTCCGGTAAGGAGAAATCACAGAAGAGAACCGCCGCTCAGAACTTGAGTTCGACGGTCCTGAAGAATTTCAGTCCGGCAGCCGACAGCCGACATGGCCCCGCGAGGGATCTGGAGGGACTCAGTAAAATTGGGTCTCAGACAGATAGTCCTGGAGAGTCTAGTACTCCCCGGAATAGAACGGAAGATACCTTTCAGGCACCTTCCGATGAGGTTCCCGAAGGCTTCCTTGGACCAGAACTCTTAGCCGAGTTTGATCGGAAAAGAGAGGCCCGAGATATGTGTCGGGAACTAGAAGCTCAAAATCGAGAGATCGCCGAGGAGGTAGCCAAATGGCACCATAACTTGGAAGAACTTTCGGTTCGCGAGATAGAGACTCTAGAAAGAATCGAGGAATTGGACCAACATGTACACCACATGAAGGACCAGGCTCGACTAGCAGAGACAGAATCATCCCGAAGGATGCCTATGTCACAAGCTGGCTGGAGTAATGTAAGAGATCATCTAGACTCCTTTGGTTAGCTTCCGGCTACCTTCCGAGTCAAGAATGGGTTCTCCGAGTTCTGAACACACTAGTAAAGCAATAGCCGAACTAGGGTTCAACTCTTTTAACCAAGTAAGGGAGCAAGACCGGATCTTCAACTTGTCAATGGCAAGAGCCGACAAGGTTCCGATTATGCGTCCAGAGAACGCAGCCAGAAGAAACGCTGTCATTCCAAAACCTTATGGAAAAGGAATGGAGTGGGAACACTGGTTTGCGGGATTTTATGAGGATATACAATGTAATGGCTGGAATAAAGTCGATGCATTGCCATACCTCAAGAGAGCGCTACGAGATGGACCTGGAGAAGCCGCACTTCGCGCTTTTTCGCCGTTCCGGTGGTACGGAATGGGATGAGTTAGTGGAGGTGGCCTCTTATTATTGTGGTCAGCTAGTAACGCTGAACCCCAGATCCACTTTTCTAAAGAGGATCCAGGGTAGAGAGGAGACAACTCGGGCCTATGGGCTAGCTTTACAACAAATGTTGTTGGAAGTTTACCCGGGAACGGGATTAGATTCTCCCGCGTTACATGAAGATCTGCAAACTCAGTTTGTAAAAGGGCTTCGGGATGATGACGTGCGAACGGAAGTCATCTCTAAATGGGAGCCTGGTATGAACTTCATGCAGGTGTTGCGAATAGTGGACGCCTACGAACAGCGGTGTATACATACTATTTGGAAAATATGCTAATCCAGGAAAAACTTCCCGGGTTAACGTAGTAGGTTCTACTTGGTCACAAAGACGTCAGCGCTGCCGTCAACATTGATACAGACACGGCAGCGTTATGTGTATCTGCATGGATGAGCGATGTGCGACCACATAGGGACACGTTTGAATAGCAGATAATCCCACAAGAGCATAAGAAATAGGCGCTTCTTATTATGCCAATTAATGGAAAGCTTTAAAGAGTTAAAACTAGCCATTAGTTTAGTTTGGAGAAAAGTTAGGTTTCTAACTATATATATAAATAAAAATAATGAAAAGATGAGAGCAAGATATAATATGACCACATGACCATACGCTAACGATATAAAAAATGCCCGAACCATACTCTGCAACTGATCATTAGCGTGTACGAAACAAAGAAAGAATATCTGGATGTACTTATTCGCACAAATAAACTCCTTGAAAAAAAGAAGCAGATAATCTGGTCGTTGTTAGTTTCAACAGCACCACAACGGCATTTTGCTTTTCAATATAATATATGTAGTTTATGGACGCAACAGCGAGCGGCATTTTGAACATAGGCGGCACCAGCAGTGGCAGTGACCGTTTCAACTTTCAGACGGAAATTTCCGTTGTTGTTATTGCCACTGTACCGTCCAACAGAATGGTGCAAAAAAAAGGCGGGTTCACTTCATTTTGGTATACATGCATGGGACCAAGGGACCAAGCTCATTTTTTCAATATGGCTGTGAAATCCAATATGGCCGCCAATCCCTATAAAATGAATTGTAGCTGTATTTTTCCTTGAATGGGCAGTGAGATGTTCAACATATATATATCAATTTATAGTCAAGCAAGCCGACAATACTAATCTATTGCTTAAAGGAATTTCTGACTCATTGAATATCAAATTGATTAAACACAATTTCTAATTATCGCATTGAGTTTGCGACCCCAAAAATCCCTAAGCTGAAGGTGTCACACTAAAAGATATGATGATAAATAGCTAAGTTACTATTTCACACAGGTTTCAGATCTGATTTTGTCAGCCATTTTTTATTTCAAGATGGCCAACAGATGAGAAATGCCTTTAGGTAATAGGTTGACATCTCCTAGCTCACTTGAGGAAAAGTGCAGTTACCATTAACTTTGTCAGATATAGAACGTGACGGCCATATTGAAAAAAATTGAGCTTGGCCCCTACTCTGAATTTGCTTCGGCACATCAGGTTCTACCATTGTACGAAGTTTCATGCTTGTATACCAAAATGAAGTCATCTCGCACTATTCTGCTGGACTATATACTGTCACTGTTCACGAGAGGGTCTTCCCTCTCGTACTAAAGAAAACAGGAATTTTGAAATGTATCTTATCAGATATTTCAACATATTTTAGTAAAGAATCCAATGTGTATGTTTTATATCGATTTTAATAATTCTCTAGTGTTCAACTCCTTTGTGAGAAGCATTAGTCTATTCAAACCAAGAATTGGACGCACTGCACTACTCAGCCCATTCTCACTCTACTGAAGTCATTCCAACTTTACCTTCACTCTAGGCTATCACGTAAACGAAAGCTACAGTGTCGGTCACCATAACTCAGTCCGAAATGCACGTAGAGACGCCAAATATAAACTGAAATCCCCATAGGCCATAACAAACTATTTCTTCGATTCCAAGTATATACCTACATTGAAAAGTAAAAATTATGGGCCTATGTGTACTGGTTTCTTTCTGGAGGTGCGGCATATTTTGCGGCACATTTTGTCTAACATTAGTTGGGGTGGCCAGGATATTTCTCTGATTTTCTTGTAGTCAATCTTGGAAAACCAATACTTTTGAATTACTCTCATACCCGAAGGCCTTAATAGACTACTTCACTGTTGATTCGAAGTGTATACTTACATGGAACAGTTACAATCATGGCTCTAGTCCTTCTGGGGATACTCAAACATACGGGTTTCTATTTTCCACCAAGACTTGAGAAACCTTAAAGATACAGACCATGAATACCAATAAAAATTATTGTACTTTTCTAAGATTTATAGGACTATGACAAAGAATGGCGTGCTTTCTGTAGGGGTATGAACAAGCCAGAGTTGGACTGTGGAGAAGCAGTGTTGACAAGTATGGATTCCCTATTTAAAAAAAAAATTATATACGATTTCCTTTATTGAATCAACAAAAGTTTACAATTTGGTTGTTCCAGAATATCTTCATCCCGTGGGGATTCAATATAGGTGACATATAGCCTCAGTTGTTGGACAACTGGTTTTCATGGCTACGCCAGTAGTGTGGTTTATCCCAACTTTCCACTATAATATAGATAACATAACATATATACAAAGAGCACATGTTGAGTTGTGTAGATAACAAAGTCAATGTCTATGAGGGTAAATATGACATTCATTATGAAAAGTGTGTTCCAACTTTTCCTAGAGTCATAGAGATGATTATAAAATATAATGAAATAGGGCTATTAGCTATTGCCTATCCACTGCCTGTTTTCACATGGCCGCTCCTGCTACTTCGCCAGTAACGGAACGCGGCACCACCTCCCGCACCCAACACCACGGCAAAACCACGGATACATCATCAGAAGCTACACGCGATACTAAACGGGGTACGAAGAATGAGTCGGACCGACCGACTCCACTGACTCCACTTATAGTTAACCGGATCGTGGCGACCGTTGTGGTGGGCGCCGGAGTGCAGCAAAAAGAAGGTATCGTCTACCGTCACGCAGCCCAACGGGCAAGGCCGCGCCCTGTTACCGGTTCGTACGGCCAGGAGCTCGAAGTTCCTACAGAACTGACTTTTACCATATTCATCGTCCCTCAGAATAGGGCTTTATAATACGGAACGAGCAATTGCCTAGGGCGGACATAATTTCATTCTTCAATAAAATTTATTTCCAAGTTAATCACTCCCGCGGTAGTCATTTGTGCTATTTCTCCCTTCCAGCGCCGCAGGTCTGACCGCGGCACGGTGGTGCGGCCGGGGCACGACTGTGGCTTTCTCACTACCCATCTCGGCTGGACCGTAAAGTCCCGACTTTCGGGTGGTGGGCCCTAACGTCCTACAATCATTTACACAGACATAAATATACACTCATGATACACAAAGATACCCCACCACCCACCGACTTCCAAACCATGCTTACAAATAAGCTATACGGGACCAGTACAACCTTGACCCTACAGTGCTGATGTAGACTGGCTCCTCTCCCTGCATCCTATGGCTACCCTCCTCACTGGGATACAGGGACTGGTACAATCGGGAATCGTGTTGGATTTCTGGTGCTGTTTAACTCCAGATATCCTGGCTACTGGTCAGGATATCTGCTGGGAGATTGATACCCTCTCACTTTGATCTCAATCGGGTCATACCAAAGACTTACACAAAAATGGTACCCACTGCCCATTCGGTTTAACACCCGCCATTAGAATGAGGAGATGGGGCAAGGGCCCGAGTGGAAGAACGGCTCTATAGCCGAATTCGGTGATTGTGAACACATAATTTCCCTAATGAAAATTGCCAAAAAAAACCCCCAAAAAAACAACAGTCAGGAGCAGGAGACATTCATTGCTATGACAACACATTCAGCCAGAGAACTGGAGGATGAGGAGGAGTAGGGATAGAAGGAGGTGTAGGGTTACAGGGAGCGACTGGGGGAACATATACAGGAGGTTCTCTTCCTACTGGAAAAGTCTTTGATTCATGGGCCAGTCAGAGAACATACTTTATACTGAATTTGTTTTATCATCAAAGACTTGAGCAAGTCTAGTGCTGATGCTACACCGGGCTAGGTTTGAGACAAAAAAATACACACGACACCAAAAAAAAGAAATACACACCACTGTAAGATATTACAAAATATACACGGGCCCTTGGTCCCAGTGTGTGTGGCCGGCAGACCCATCCTCACGGAATACCAGTGAATGGGCCTTTTTCCACAGGCCAGTGTCATACCTTATCTGGTTGGTTATGCATTGTCTGCAGCCAAACAAGCCCCTGGCAATGTATTATTTAGCATTGGGTCACTCAGTATATGAGCATAGTACGTTCCTAATATCTGTGTTTAACATTTGCAGAGAAATAACAGTGATTTCATCATATTTTATGGTATTCCAGCTCCAATTTGATGTATCATACATGTATATAACCTCAATGATACTTTAGATATAGCTTAGATAACACAGGGACACTAAAACTGGATACACAGTAATACATTGACAGGACTAGATATAACATGCTTATCCTTTTTCCAAGTTCAAACCAAGATAATTATCAACTATGAAGTTTAGACAACCCAGACTCGTTAATACAATACCCTAGTTTGCTCCAGCAATTTAATCTGTCAAAAAAACAACACTCCTGCAATTACACCCACCATTCACACTTTAGGTGTGATTGCTGTGTTGCCTTTACACATATGGCCGGAGTCGGCCGTGTTTGTCCAAGCGGCCGCGTACCTAGGCAATGGGCCGTTAGGCGGTGCTGAATGGCAACACCTGTATTCCGTCCGCGACAGGTTCGACCTCACTGCGACATAGGCGGCAGGCCCGGGAACGTAGCGGTACCGGTACCGAACTTTTAGCGGTACCTAGCGAATTCACCGGTATCGAGTTCGCGTGTGACCGAATTCACCGCAGACCTCCTCACGCAGGGTGTGGCCTGCTGAGGGTGCTGCCTGCTGTACCAGTGTCACTGAAGGGTGTGGCCGGCAGACCCATCCACACGCAGGGTGTCTCAGCCTATGTGGCCGGTGTGATGCGAAAATCGGTTACCTTGCGAAATTCCGCTTTTATCGCCCATGAGCATGCGCAGTAATGAATTTCACGATTGGAGAGTGCAGAAATCATCGGGCGCTCCCATCCTAGTTTGTACCACTCTCCTCCCAGATCTTTCGCAGCACTAGCGCTAACATCGATTTACGTTTCGGCGATAGAGCGATAATAAGAGAAAGCTAGGGTTATGAAAATGGCAAAACCCTTTGCCAGCTAGAGCCTCGTTTGGGTTTGAAGGTTCTGCTCCCGAGAATTCTGCTATGTATTCCGAGGCTCCAGAATAGTCCGTGAAATGTGAGCGCAAGAAGGCCTCCACACGCATGCGCGAGTAGAGTGGGCGATAAAAGCGGAATTTCGCAAGGTAACCGATTTTAGCATCACACCGGCAGACCCAGCGCAACACATCAATGTCCTACCTATAGGGGGCCAAAGTGAACCCGTTGCAACCACCGATAGCCGGTCACAAAATAGTATTTCCGGGTATAGGCGCTCAGTACTTTGACTATGTAGGTTCAAGATTATATGTCTCATTCTCCAATCTTTTAGATCCAAATTTTTAATAAACTTAACAACTGTCATCGTAGTGTCGAAACAGAGTTATTCAGAGACGATAGTAGTAAACTACACTTCAAAAGTAACAAAAGAGACCAAAAACGAAAGTTTAGCCTCAAAGCCCCATAGGTTTAGCACTAGGCCTCGTTCTTACTGGCCACCGGAAATGGTGTTTTGTAGGTGGGTATCTGTGGTTTCAGCGGGTTCACTTTGGCTCCCTATCGAGGATTCTCTTCCAGACGTGGTACCTGGCGATGGCCGGTAGGACAAACCCTCCCCACGACCCAGGATATATAGATAATCTAAACAGATGGAGAAAAAGGTGTATAGCCTGTAACTGAGATTAGTCTGTATTCCATACGCCCTCCAGAGGTTACTAAACTCCCTATTATCGCCCAGGGTAAATGCAAGTTCCGCTCGCGGCTGGTCTGGCAGACTACAACCACATGAACTATCGTTTTCCCATTTATATTAGGAGAACCTGAATATTATTTCGGATCTGTATGTAGAAATAGCTGAAATTTCCATTTCCGATATTGGATTTCCGATTTAAATATTTATAAAAAACCGTTATACTGCGATAATTGTGGTTACGGTTCAAGGGTCTATCATCATCCCATGTCGGCAACCAGCGAGCACCGGGACCTGTAAACAGACTGAATTCTGGGATACCTCAATAGAGTCTATAAGGCTCCACCAAGGGCAGAGATCAGAACCTTATCCCCGACCGCCCTGACACGGCGCGAAGGAGCGGTGGCCGCACACCGCTCTCCCTCCTCTACGCACGTGCGCCAAGTTCCCGGGGTATCCGCTGGCCAGCGGCGTACACAGGCGGGCATCAGCCAAATGCGCCAAGCTGCGGCCGCCAATCTAGCGCGAAGCAAACGTTTGCTCCAGAGGCCAGTGGAGCTTTGAACTGTATCTTTTAATTACGCAAAGAGATTGACAAGACCCTGAGTTGTAAACAGTATATTTTATGCGTTTATATTCACTTCTTTGAGTCGAGTATGCCGGAACCATTTTGAAGGCTGTGATCATTCCAGCGTTAAAAAATCATTCTTTTTTGACAGATAGACAACATTTTACACACGGGTCCACCAAAGTCCTGTAGGTCCATTCGGTCCCTCTACCATTGCATATTTTGTGTCAAATTTCATAGATATAAAGCCCCACATAGGTTCAATATTCGTTTTAAAACGGATGGTTGTTCTTGTCTCACATGGATAGGCCTACCAAATGTGGAAGAATTTGGCATCGAAAATTCATAATCTATAATTCACAAGGCTGTATTTCAAATTACCCGGTGCGTAAACGCTTTCTCATTTTATCAGCCACGCATTCTTCAATGGAATAGGCCTATGCCTTGGTTATATGTACTCGATATAATTACCAATATATAGGCTACATGTTATGAACTTTTTATAGCTAAATATCCGTGGTGGAGAGTATTTTCTATAAGTATCTTGTAAACTGTAAATAGCCACAAGACTGCGCGGAAACAACACGTTGCTAGACCCCCTTGTCTTGTTCTATGTATAAATCCCCTTTCAAGTTACTGTCGGAGCCCGCTGGATTCCTACCAATCGCCCAATGTCGTCTGCTTTGAGTCTAGAAAAGTTCCTACCATCGCTGCCTGACGCCACATTAATTGTTGATTTTTTAAAAGGTACAAAAAAGGTTTACCTGTTTCAGAAGTGAAGCATAGTTGTAGAATGGTCCACACTGCTGCAACGTTTGAGACTTCACCTATCTAGCAAGCTGCATCTGTCCTGTGTGAACTGAGAAATGTATCTGCGTCTGAGGGCCATCAAAGATAACTGTTCAGATGAACGATTGGTCTAGACATTCTCAATTACCTATCAGTAGAACCGTCTGGAGAGTTTCAAATAGTTATACCAAGTGTTTGTTGGCGAATTAGGGATTTGGGTAAACGCAAGTTCTGATTTCATTTAGCATGCATTATCAGAAATCTATTCTAAATTGTTACCACTTGCTAGACGGTAGAATTTCGCATTACAGACCTCAGTTTCAACAGCGAACGCAGCATGGTAGATCATGAATATTCAAATTGGCGCTGCACATCGCAGCGCCCTCTGTATTGTTGAGCGATAATAGAGAACAGATATTCGCTACCTACACTGGCCACCAGAGCTACCGTTAGCTCTGGATGCGTTAAATCCGTGGCCGCCTTGACCCACTATAGGCCGTCCCACCATATTGGGGACTGAAAAATAGTTATTTTTGACTTAGTTTACAAAGTTTCTCATAACTTAGGTTTAATATGCTACCTTTTGTAAACCTGTTTGATATATAGATGGCCAGACCACCACCACCTTTTCTCTTGCCTGTCTTAGGATCAATCCACATTTAATAAGGTGTCCCTCTGAAATGACAGCTTACACTGGGTTAAATGGCTTTTTGTACTGAAATTATTGTCCGTTAGTACGGGGTGTCTATCTGAAGTCCATTTTATGACACTTCAAAAGCCATTTCTGATCCACCAAAACAAAAAAACAAAAAAGACCAAAACGCCCTCGTCATATTTTTCATGACTTGGTGATGAGAAACATTTTTTGAGTGGCCTTACATCAATGCATCTTTATAAAAACTCTTATAAACTCTTCTACTCTATCTTTGATATACATTTTGTATAACTGTATGAAAATATAGATACTGTTAAGGAGAGAGGAAAGTGGGGATTCTCATAACTTAGGCTGTAAGAAAGATACAGATTTGCAAAAGGTATCATACTAAACCAGAGATTATGGGCTTTATTGTCACATATATTTTGGATTTATTGAGATAATTTATCTGTTTTCATTTTTGATGAAACTAAAAGGTTTACAATAAGTGATTGTGTAGTACTAAATTGAATACAACACTCATTCATGGACAATTTAAAATATTTTATTCATTGATTTCAGTATTTCTCTCATTTCCATATTGCTGGAACTATATGATGCACCACTTCGATCAGTTTTTGACACAGGAGTCATTGTGTGTGTGCTGACATCTGGCGGCAGACGTGTTTTGTTACAATCTGTGGGCAGACCCTGGCACCACTTCTAATGTTAATAACATAAATCAAGTTTCTCTGTTTCATTCCACCAGGGTAGTCAAATGTGTTAATGCTTATAATCTGCGACTTTTACACGCTCCACATTATACAGGCAGTTAGAGCAACGTAAGAGTAATAAATTCACTTTTCAAATAATTTCCATTTTTATAAATTGTGTTTCTCCGTGGTCAGTATCTGCATTAAAAGCCGTGTGCCTAGCTCCATGTGAAACATGCTTCTCCTCCTCCTTCAGTGGAGAGCTCCACATTGAGGTTTACTGTTATATTATATTACAAGACGTTATAATAAGTACAAGATATACAAAATACAGGCGTTTTTTCGCATGATATGATACAAACGTGTCCGGCAGGCCTGACCAGCGCCTCACACAATGCCTCGTCGACACTGGCTCACCTTAAGCCTAATCTGGATTTTAATATCAGGAGTCTTGAGATGGGAGGGAGAAGGGGGATTCAAAAACATCTCTTCTGTATTGATTTTGATCGTAGCAGCAGCCTTTCGTTGATTTATACAGTCACTGTGTGGTTATCCGGTAACATACACATGGTGGAATCCACTAGCAAACTATATGTCTCTGTATTTTGCCTGATGAAAATTATCAGTAAATCTGGCGTGGTACAAAACGTTAAGAAATAGTGCATGACAATACAATAGTTAAGAAAATTGTCGGTACTTTCCTCAATAATTGCTTTAATCTACAACGAAAGAAAATAAAAATATTTAGTGTGGAAAAAATATCTGAATTCTGACATTCATCAGAAAATTACAGGAGCAGATCCGCCCCGCGACACCACCGGAACCGGAAATCCGATAACTCCGGTTCCAGACCCTGGCGGCTTGTTAATACATTAATCGTTAATTAATGGTAAATTAATCAAAGATTACTGTTATCTCGTCTAGATGTGGGATTACTTCACTTTACATCGAAATAATCCTTCGGGCTAGCTAGGGTTCTAATTTGTCGAAGCGTCTGCTGCTGACAGGATCCGAAAGAAATGATAAAATGAGTCTCGCAACCAAACAAATTCGATGAATTTCAAACTATATTACCAAAATCACAATGTTAAATTATCATATTGGTAATCATTCAGATATACTAACATACTGGTCTTTCATTAAAGTTATATCGAGTGTGATGCCTTCAATCAAAGGAAGGTTCCACATTCGCATTTGCTCAACTTGATTTCGACAGTTCTTTCTTTGATCCTGGGAATCTACATCAAACTACGAGCTGTGAGTGTGATTAGTTTCGTTACTTTTTAAATCATCGTTAGTTCCGTCTCAGACCAACTGACTGAACACCAGGTCTCTGCTTGGAGACTGAGTACCAGACCGAAAGACTCTCCTATCTTCTTCTCAACCTTGCATATCATGACTGTAGAGATATAAGTGCGCATTTCTGATAAGACACAACACAAACGCTCTATCTGCGTATAAAGGTTAAGTTTCTTTCGATACGAGACTAGAACAAGCACACATGACTTTGCTCCACCCTTCAAAGAAAACACCTGTTTATGTAAGTGGGGGTTAAGACAAGTAATAGGATGCATATTTAGGAAGTATTTTACGCGGGGCCCCTATGTGGGGTGTGTGTGTGAGGGGGGGGGGGGGGGGAGACAAGACATATAAAAAGCACCATTGACAGAGAGCGCTGTACACAGGACACGTATAATTTTCCCGTCTTCGGTTCAGTCAGACACAAAGCATGATAGTACACACCAACATCTGATCAGTTTATCAATTTAATGATGTGGAAAACGATATTACCAGATTCTTCGTACAAAATGAGGAAAATGTCCCTAACAATTCTTATCAGCAACCACGTACTTTATTTTCAATATGACTTGAAGTGTTATCTTAGCTATTTGTAACTGCAAGTCATCAGACATTCATTTTAGATTAGAATCTTTATATTTGATGAATGAGTCGCTTGCCGCCTTCCAGGTCTAGACCCACCTGTCTCCCACTGCGGGATTTAAGGCACACGCCACAAGAAAGGCAGCAGGGGAATGGAACCTTCTCAGGCACACTACCAGCGAGCTTGGGGGACTTTGAGCGATACTGCACGCACGTTCGTTGTTCTTGCACTCGGTCTATTTATAATCCTCTCTCTATATATATGCACATCAAGTGGGGGATTTGGCCTTGGGGCAGTAGAACCACCCTACGGTGGAGAAACACCACCATGTTTGGCATAGCGTGGTAGGCTAAACCAGAACGCGGGGATTCCAGGCGAGCAGCCTCAAAATGTCGTCTGCTTACAGACTGCTTAACAGGGAATGTACCAAGTTCTTTAGCCGCACGGAATAACGTACACAACAAAGAGATGAACGACACCACAGCAGGCATTCAGGGACTGAGGCGGGAGTCCCGGCACCCCTCCTTCTACTCCACCCACCGAGCGGCAGCCACAACCTCCGTTAGCCATCACCAGATGGGGTAAATGTTCAGAATAGGGATTCAAGAGTTTCAAATATAAGGTCACTTAAACTGCTTTCTGTGTGTGTGAGTAAAGAACCCTCCCCCCGGGCTACCTGAGACTTCGTCTTGTTTGCTTTTCCCCAAAAAGATCTGTAAAATACAATCGGCATCTTCTCCTGACACCGTATCGTTAATGATGCGTGACGGAGAGCTCCACAATGAGAACTATAAGCAATGCCTGAGCTATTTAAACACTGTGGAAATAGTTACAGAACTAAATGATAGAATGGAAATAGGAAATTGTAGAGAGTACTGCCTTTTAACCAATACTCAACAACGGATTGATTATTTGTGCAAACAGTATTTCTGAATCATGTGCATTGAAAAGAGACCAATATCTCGGAAATGTTTCTCACGGTCGGTGACGTTTCACCAGGAAGTCATCGAACCGTACCCTGACGTGACGTAAGGATACAAGGTCAAGGTTATGTCAATGTCAAAAATGCCCGAGACCATCAAGGTCAAAGTATAAATCCATTGGACTTAAGACAAACATCTGCACTGACGTCACTTTATAGTTATGTAATATTCAGCACGATCGTCAGATAAAGTGAATGCCTTTCTGGGGGAACAAAGATCTCTTTCCTCACACCCTGACCTTTAAAAGTCTGTACCATTTCGTTGCTTGTATAAATGACTAAAAATGTCTACACTGACAAGTCCTAGCTGTGACACCACTGAGAGTCACTAATCTTCTTTTGGCCAAAACACACCAGTTGAAATGCCTCAGAAGTGGAAGCACAAGTTTAGTAACACTGAATCTCATTGGCCTGGGGAGAGAAAAAAAAAATCTGAGAAATAATCATGAACGTTCTACGTACTTATCATCTGACTTGTGCTTTTCTATCAGCGCACATTGTTTGATTCACACGTCCCTCAATCAGTCAATCACACAAAGAATTTCTGCCAGTGCTAAATGTTGTCTGACGCCTTTTCGTATACATTGTAACAATGATTGAAATCGATAACAACATAGGGGAGAGAGAGAATCTCATTTGTTCATCAGCCTTGAGACAGGGTTCACCACCTCGTAATGCGGCCAGACACTCTTGTAAACGGTAATCACATTGTACGCATGCGTAAATCCGGCGGGCCATACCGTGAGCGGCATCATGTTACACGCACATGTATAGAATGTAGTATATGTACACCAAACTGACAGAATTACTCGGAATTATCTCTAATCCACTCACTCACTCCACGGCCTCCAGTCTCAGGGAGAGGGATCAAGGTTACAAGGGTACATGAGGTCATAGGTCATTGTTCAGGTCAGGGAAGGTCATCGCTTGGACCTATAGGGAGGAGATCTCACTGAAGCCTAACACATTAAGACCAGCAGTTCTTCTGTTAACTTGCTAACTGTATATCACATTTTTAATCGGCAGCCAGCCCCAATTGCACTGCATCTGTCAATGTTGAACAGTAGCTGTTGCTGTAGCAGCAATTTGTTATAGTTGTTGTCAGAGCAGTATTGATTTGTTCAAGTTTACTGCAGGAGACACAGCAGGTAAATTGTCGTCTGCTTCCTCAAGGATGATGATGATGATCTTGTCGTTGCATAACAATGTATCCGATTCCCTTTCCTTGACCCAGAATATTCAAACTCTGGAGCCTGAGATGAAACAGAGACCAGCTCCAGCAGACGACATTGGAACCAAAGCATCTCCACCACGCTTATTTACCGAATGGGAACTTTTTCTTTTTGGAGGCCGCTTGTTTTTCAAGTTTGTCTCTAGCTCGCTGTTCCTTCTCCAGTTGCTTACGCTCCTTTTCTATGGCAGCTTTTAAGTCTTTGATCCGTTTCTTTAAAGTTGTTCTGTCGTTACTGTTTACACCAAGGCTCTGAAACGAGAGGAAATAAAACGGTCAGCTCCGATTCAATCTGGAATGGTGCCTATGATTTGATTACAATCATTTAAACATTTTATTTTTATGAAATACCGTAACAAAAAAAGTAAAGACAGTAATACTGTCCTGACATGCAGGTAACAGGATAATTTCTTTTAAAAGCCTCCAGTTATTTGAGTTTGTTCTACACGTTTCTTAAAAGTCAAAGGGAAACTTGATTTAATGTTAAAACTACTGTTAGCCTGATACATGTACTGTGTAAAATTGAAACAAGTTCAATGAATTCTACGTCGTGAATCTGAATGTAGTTTCAGATCTATGAAAGAGAAGTAATAAGTAAATATGTATACATGAATAGCTTTAGTTGACATCTATAGGCCTCTGTATTGTCTTTTTTTTCTATAAAAAAAAACCGGGTTCTGTACTAACCCCAACTTTGTGTTAGCAAATACATTCATTGGTCTTCATAAATCAACCTAAACCCTCGCTATTGTAAGAAGTTCAAGATTAAAAATAGTGAGGAATTTGTAAATTCACCAAAGATACGAGGCATCGCCCACACAGGACCGCGATGCTACTGGTTTTTATGACAGCAAAAACATAAGGGTAAAAAACTGGTGATTTCACCTTGAGTTTGGCCGAGTCCATTTGCAGCAGCACGTTGCCGTCGACGCCGGCGGCGGTGAACTCCGGCGCCAAGTGGTCCATGTTGCAGGCGAGTAACCAGTGACACACCTGTTGTACGGACCACTCCGGCACCGGCGACGTCTGGTACTGATTGCCATGACCACCGCGCGTCCTCACCGGACCCGAACTCTCCTGCTGAAAACACAACCACCTCAGTGTCAACGGCAAGTCGCCAACTAAGTGAATCAGTGAATCACACACAAGTAGTTCAATATTAAAACCAGTCCAATAGTAGCCGCTCTGTTGAGTAATTTCATAGAACGACCGAACCATACTGTACAAGCTACAAAACAAGATGATAATCTACGGTTCGTGCGAAACGAGGCCTTAACGCAGTTATGTTCAAATCGTAAATTATTATTGAGTTTTGTGATATGTACAAGCATGGTAGCTGGTTATATATTTACTATATACCCAAAATTAAAAAAAAATCATTAATTTCGTTTGTCTTAACAACGAATATCTAATAAACGTGTATGGCAAGGTGGTCCGTATTTTAGTGTACGGACCAGTGGTCCATACAGTATTTTTACGTTATATGTCAAAACGGTACGTATTTACAGTAAATATGGCATGGGTATATAGTAATCAACTGAATCTGTTCTAACAACTAATATTGTAGTCAACGCGAACAAACCATGGAATAGGGCTGACGGTGTGTAGGAATCACTATTTTTTGCGTACTTATGTTCAATTTATACTATCTTTGTTTTATACATGAACAAATAATTTCATATATGGAAATGAAAACAAGGATTTCCTTGGAAAAGAGGAAACTGGCCTGTGTACGTACCTCGTCGTTTGCGGAGAGCGTGGCCGTCGTGAAGTCGTACGTCTGTTTCATACTGTCCACGTCGTACTCCGTCACCATGGCGCTGGACGAGCCGAAGGCAGACGAGCCGAAACTGCTCAGCGTCGTCGTGCTCTCTGCGTGAAACAGCAATCACCAGGCAATGAGAACACGTCACAAAGACACTCACCACCACGTGGTATCACATAGCACACATCAAATCACCAACAACAACAAAAAGACTAGCACTCTTCTAACAAACCTTTTAAAAATTGTATATCATACATTGCAAAATTGTGTTTTTCACACACATTTCTTTGTAGCATTTCCCCACATATTTCCCAGGTTTAAGGAATTATACTTCGTGAAAACGCTAATACTTACAAGCCTGACCAGCGCCCGTTAACATGGCGTAGTGCATTATGAGCTGCTCTATGTATTATAATCAGCGGTAAGAATTGGTCAGTCGGTGATGGGGAGTGAAGGAGTCGTGTCGTATTCAGAGGCATACTTCTCAACAAGATCAAGGCATCAATTTATATGCCATACTGATTTGTACAATCTTATCAAATTCATTTCTGTACTATAATCTAAGTGGAAATTTGATAATTTGTCTTGCGAGTATATATATATATATATTTATATACACCCACTTATTCTATATACAAGTATCTTGAGATATATAAAACAACACTATGTCTTAGGCTCCGTATATTATCATATCCTTTTAACTTATATGTAATTATATTTTTATATTAAAGCGAAATCACTGCTCATTTTTTGACTTAATAATAATGCCTCTGCAAAGACTACCTCCGGTGGTATCATGAGTTTTTCAGTAATTTAATTTCATCAAGTGCGTCCCAGAAATGTACTCCTTCTTACATCTAGACATTCCCGGGTCTACTTGACTGCACATCTGTAGGCGATTTTTAAAAGAAATAATTATGCTCATAGTTAACGAACATTAGTTAATCTTCCTGGCCTACAGGTGAACCTACCACTGCCGTGATCCAATCTGCCTTAACGCTGGGTAGTGAGGGTTAGTTATCAGTGCCTAGTTTTGGTCATTTTATAAAGTAATACTCACCTTTTGTAGTTGGTTTAGGTTTTAAACGGGCTGGAATGATCCGTACATACCAATAAATACCCACAAACTTTATTACCTTCAATCATTAACATACTTAGCAATCCTGTTTTAAATTGTGAGACTTTATACAACATTGAAGGGAGTTTATACAACATTGTTTTGTGCGATTTTAGCTATTTTATTGTTCATATTAGGTATGAGAAATCCCATTTCCCAATCTATATACGTATAAAAATTGTGCTTCATTCCCAGGTTATATTATCTACATATATATATACAGTTAACTTGTGTGATTGTAACACTTATGTGATCATATTTGATTAAAATAAAAACTACGGATCACCAGTCTGTCAGAAACTGTCCATTTGTACAATGTATCGCCATGGTCAGGTCAAATTACGGCAATTTTTCAAATTAATTTTGGATATATAATAGATATGGAACAACCTACCATGCTTCTGCTAGCTACAAAACGCATTGAGGATTTATGGTTCGTATGGAACTCGGCTAAACACCTCGTTCCTTACAGACCTAGATCCCCATCTCGTTTTGTAGCGTGTACAGCACGATCAGGTCGTTCTGTATGAATATTCCTGATGGGTATTTCTCAGTTTGAATCTTGTAAACGTGCAAACCTCAGGTATGGAAATTTAGCGGTCGCCTGGACGAACCATCCCTATAAAATATCCCTAACTAAATATTTCGAAATTAACGTAATATTTTGTAAGTATTTCTTTGTGTAAAGATGCAAGTATGTGTTGTGGCAAATACATTGTGAAAAAAGTCCCTATTTTAGTGATTGACATGGGGCGAATCAGGTGACATAGCCGATAATACTTAGGGCTTCAGCCTCACTCGGGGGTAGAGGACATCGATTCAAGTTCAGGGGAGCTATGCGTCAGTGGCTACAACACAGGACTCTGTATGGGAGGACCCTTATATACCTTCCTACATCACAGTTCTTTCCAATCAGATAAAGACTGGATCTATTCACGACGTCATCAAGAGCCGCACACTTCTTAATTGATATAGAACTCTGAGTGAAATGTGGTGATTGTGCGAATCTTAATATAGATCTCTCCGAGAAATGTAAAACGTGTACCCTATGAATAGGGATGTCAGTTTGGGTCATGAAAAACAAGTGGAAATATTTTTCATGTGGAATTCTCCATGTAATGGGGCTGGGGTATGTAGGATCCACTGTTCATTGGTATGAATGAGGCCTAATTCATTCCTAACATGAGAACGCACGATGCTATCTAACAGCAGAAGGCTACGTTGGGCAGATGGTGCCGTGCTCTGCCTCTTGCGCACACAGTCTCCGCGTGGCTCACCTCGCATGTTTCCGTAGTCTGTATTGAGCGGCCGACTGGACACGAGGGTCACACCTCCGCTGGACGAGTCCGAGCTCGCGAACGAGCTGGACGAGTGCAACGCTGTGGGGGAGCTGTCCTCGGAGGAGAGCGACCGCTTCGATACCAATGTGATGCCACCCTGCGACGACGGCGGCGACGACGACGTTTTGCCGGGGCCACGACCAAACAGACCACTACCTGAAAACCGTGCAAGCTGCCATGTGACCTCAGGGACAGTAACAACACCGGACAAGGTCACCTGTCAACGACCAGTCAACCACACATCAAGGTCAACAGGAAGGAGGAGGAGGAGGCTTATTACACTGACCATAACCATTAGTGTTCTTTTTAGTCAAGTCGGCGACAACTACGAGACTTCTTAGTCTGCCAAGTGCAAGTTTTCTCGTCTTTTAACGGAGCGAGATTATTGGGATCCAGAGATGGGGAGAAGAGGGCTATAAATTGTAACAAGTAAACTTTCAGAAAAGTCAGGAGGTTTTTAGTATATGTCTTCCACTGAGCATTTTTCTAGTAGAAAACACAGTTTGAAAGATACAGTTTTAGAATCTTAATGGCATGGCAGACGCTACGATTTTGTCGTGATGATTTCGTGGTGACGATGAAATATTTCCATTCATTGATTCCATCATAGCATGTGTAGTTTTGGAATATTTACCTCTGATGAAGATCGTCACGACGAACTCGTAGTGTGTGCGGAGGCCATAAGAGTGAGATAAATCTAAACTTGTCGGGAGGCTTAGATTGGAGGCGAGTTTGGTGGATGTGGAACTACCTGGAGAAGGAGTACTGTACACTGTGCAGCCTGGTCTAACAACACAACAACTCGCGGAGAACTAACAGCATGGATTAAATCTAGATAATACAAGCGTCCCGACAAGAATTAATCATTAATTTCCATCCATGCTTTAGTTGAGATCACTTGAAGGGAGTTTGTTTACGGATATAGGACACAACATGAGTTATGTTGTGTTTTCCATGCTGTGAGACCAACATAAGGTGACAAGGTGCAGCCGAATGCTGCCCCGGAGAACTCATATCAGAAGGATTAAGCCATGATAGATAACACTGTGACCGAAGGGTTAAGTGTGACCAATCAATCTAATCGATAATCTGTTGTCATTCCGACTAAATGTCTTTAAAAAATCCATAAATAGAATGTGCACGAAAAAAATATTTACGAAAGAGAAAAAAAAATTCAGAAGATTATAGCCATGCATGTTTCAATTAAATAATAGTTGGTATATCACGATATGACTATATAAAACAAATTTCGTTGATCAAATTAAATGTTAATTTTAAAATAGGTTAAAGATATAGCGTAAGGTCATGCAGTCCTCATGCAATTAATCATACCATGGATGATTAAATGTCCATTTAATTTACGAAATATTCTAGGGGCACTGCTACAACAACGTCTACTTCAAAATCATGGTGTGTTTTCACCCACATATATTCCGGATCAGCATGGCTCAAATTTTAAAAAAAGGGACTCAATATCAGTTGTTTTAAAGGCAAACATTCATTGATACACGTTGGCATTATTAGAGTCAACAGCCTTAGTATCTTTTTAAATAAAAGATGAAGAGGATACACGACAAAAGATAACAAAAGAGAAAAAAATTAGAGGAAACTAGTCAGCCCAAATCCAAGAATCTAGGTCAATCAAGGCGATGAAAAAAAAGCAGAAAAACGAACCAAGCAAATTTAACAAATCAGGGAGTCAATCAAATTACCAGACTTAGACCAAAGCAGGTTATCTCCACGAGGCAAGACGCAATACTATAACAAGATAAGCTCACTTTCTGCACAAAGAAATCGCGTTTTTACTGGAGGATGTTTCCGCTAGGTTTCAGGAGTGAGGCTAAGGTTTGTTCAGTTTGTTGTTTCGTATGAACTAACTTCCAGTGTAGTTTTAGAAGAAACTTATGGCACTCTAGACGACGTTCTTTGCTGCCGAAAATGATTGGACTTGGAGAGGATATGAATGAAATTTGAAATAAATGTGTAACCTAGAACAAAGCATAGAAACTTAAGTAACGAAATTAAAACCTATCATTCAATATACTGATCCAATGACATATATACATGTGAGAACCCAGTTAGATGATTAGAGAAGTTTTAGTTTCAGGACGTCCCCGATTCTTACAGCTTCTTTGAGGTTCTCTGGGCACAGTACCCTTCAGATTATTGTTGCTGAAGCACAGTTGGGAGATTAAAATTAGGTGTAGTCGGCATGTTACACAGTTTTTCAGTTGGTTGGAGGCGGGGTAGTATTAAATATCTAGTACCATGTCTGAGAAGTACAAATAAATCTGATCGTATACTCAATTATATTTCTACTTAAAAGTTCTCGTCGTTGAAATGACCATGATTTATTTGTACTTTTCAACCACCGAAATTTAGTGCCACACGGCTTTCCACCATGCGTAGCCTGTTGGTAAGTGCGGGTTTATTTTTCAAATATTAAATTTATCAAAATAAAATCAATTATACAGAAAGGTGGGTGGCCAGTTCCACCAGAAGCTCGGCATGTTAAAGTTACCTGAGCCGTAGCTGCCTGGATAAACGACACGTAATTCAGTATGTCAAACTTTGTGCATCATACCATAAGTAGACAGTTTATATAATATACATCTAATATTGCATGCTCTAAACTACCATAGGTTTAATTTCTAATCATTGCGAGGATAGTTTCTGCGTCATATATAAATGCCATGCGCAGAAGCCTTAGATAAATCACTTAAACGAACTTTGTCATGCTATTTATGGGTATTTGACAATATTAAATGACCAAATAAGGGGAACTTGTGTCGCCGTAAAGATTCCCGGGTTATATCATAAAATGAGTTATAGTAAAAAATTCAGATTCAGATTCTAATGTTCCTACTGATTCCAGCCAATATATTAGTCCTTTAGTTCAGTTTTTAAAATGTCTATTCTATTCTTATTAGTTATATAGGACACCGAAATAATCTATCACCGTGTCAGATATACAACATCAATGACAACACTCGTTCAACATCTCTTGGAAAATGGTTCCTTTAGATATTTGATTATAGTAAAAAAATTCAAAAATTTGTTGCCAGATGTATGATTTTTTATATAATAAAAAAACAATGGTAGACTGGATGTTCACGGTTTTGGGGATGATTTACAAAATATTTTGAAACGGTGACGTTTCACCTTGAGGGTAAAATCGCAGGACAGAGATGTGTATATGTCATCTGGGGTTAAGGGGACAAATCTCAGACTAGAGATATTATCAGGGTACTAAGGCCCCTAATCTCTGAAGAAACAGAGATATGTAGATATTATGAGTTTGCTAAGGGGGAGTGCTGCTCACCTGCTTCGGGTCGCGTCTTGGCGGAGAGCAGGACGATGCCGCCCGACTCCTCGTCTGCGGCGCCCGGGTCGGTGTCGGGGATCTCGGCCGACATGCCGGCGAACATGGGTCGTGACGGGTCGTACGAGTTCTGCGAGATGCTCGACGTGTCTGACTGCGCATCTCTGTAACAGCACCACATGGTCTACAGTCAGCACCACGCTTATCATTTACATCAAATCACATTGCAGTTTCAACCATACGATACTGTCGCTGGTATGTTTCATTTAATATTAGTCTGAAGGTAATATATTTGTTTTGTTCTGTTTGAGACTTGTACAGTTAAGCAGTTTAATGCTGTGCATTGATGAATTTCTATTTGTGAGACTATTTCGTTGTGCTGCTGAACACCTGTCGGAAATATGTCGAATTTTTATATCATACAATATACCTTTTTTAAACATGAAAATTTGTATAGGGATCGCCCCCAAAAATGTAAAGAATTTCCAATGAAGATGATCCACAATGCATTTTAAAAAGACGAACTGATGTTTCCATTTAAGCACTAAGGTAAAAATATGATCTCTAATTATATATAACTAACCAAGTAGAGAGAACAGGCAACACATGCAGCATGCATTGATATCAAATTAAAGAATACTTCATAAATACATTGAAGAAATGCGAAGTGAAAATGACGCTCTGTGCGAGATTCAGTTTCTGATTTGTTTCTAATTTAAATTTAAACAAATTAATACTTACAAACCGGAGTACATGTTTGTAATGAGATCAAGTTCTTGAACTGGTGACTGGACAGTTAGCCTGCAGCTATCACACTTCTTAATACGAGGCAAGAACTAGTGTTATCAACAGTAAACTAATCCCATATGGAGCATTATTTTGCTCAGAAGGTCATGATTATGCCATCAATGCATGGAAAGCAGCATCTAAAATTCAACTTCCATGTGACGTTATTACGAGGGGTTCACACTCTGGCCCATCCTTTCACACCCATTCCCGTTTATTTGCCCCAACAGACCGTTCTGCTTGCGCCTACACACTATACCCTGTTTGTATGTGCCTACATCTACTCCCTGTTTGTTTGCGCCTACATCTACTCCCTGTTTGTTTGCTGCTACACCCCTCCCCTGTTTGTTTGCGCCTGTACACCCTCCCGTGTTTGTGTGCCCCTTACACACCCTTCCCTATTTGTGTGCCCCTACACACCCTTCCCCATTTGTTTGCCCCTATATACCCTTCCCTATTTGTTTGCCCCTCCGTTTCGTCCAGTCCTGCGCGTCCACCTGCCCGACACCTACCTATCGTCGACTGACTCGGAGGGCTCGGAGTAGGAGCCCAGAGACACGTCGTCAATGTTGGAGACGGGCAGGCCGGCCACCTCCACGGTCTCCTCCAGCTCCATGCGGTCCTCGCCCACCGCCTCCAGGGCGTCCATAAGGGGCGGGGAGGGCGGGGCGCCCGTGGGCCGGGTCACCGCCGCCCCCGCCTTTCTCTTGTTATTCTTACGCACGGTGCCGTCGCTGGAAGCAAGCACACGCGGCGGGGCATGCGGTTAGTACGCCGACCTGCTGCTGTCTCCTCCCACCAAGCAGTCAACAAGCCATGCACAAGGGAACCACTCACTCGCCTAGAACTAATCAGTCTAAATCAGAGCGCCCTCCAAACAGGCCACAGAATCCAGTCTCAATCTTCTAGTGTTTCTAACATGCTCCTTATTTGGCATTCAATTTTTTTTTAAATTTCATTAAATTTTGCCACATATTCACGATAACTTGCTGATTTTTTGGATGGGGTTGAGTAAACCACCGTGGACGCCACATCCCCAGGAAGTGGTGAAGCGAGTTAGATGTAAACCCGCTTCACTTCAGACACTATACCACAACACCCTCTGTCACTTAAAATCAAACGTAATTTCACCCTCATGGAACCGTATAGGCCATTTCAGGTCACTTCAGATTATTCATTATCATTATAATCTTAGCGAATTTTTCTAAAAATGTATTTGGAATCATTGGTTTCCCTTGTGTTAAGCTGTTGGGTGTTAGTGCAGAGTCAATCACAGTTTGCCAATATTTGGGTATTTTGGTGGAATCAAAAAGGACCACAGCCATAAAATTAATACGGGAATCATAAATAGTTAATCCTGCTAAATACCGCGAATACTACCCGAGGTGGGAATCCTGGGAATTAATATTTCATGCAGCACTAGGACTGGGTTGCAGAAAAGGTGATGATTTTAAAATTGCTTCCCATTCATTCTACTCTCTTTCGGATTCACTGTACTGCTTTGAACCACCTACAAATCAGGCCTTTCTTTCAATATCGGTTTCCTTTCTGATTGATGTTATGGAGCTAAAATGCCTGTTACAGACAGATTTTACCTTGAAATTGACAATATTATGTCAAATCAAGACTCTCAGAATAAGAAAATGAAAATAAAGAATCGGTTCTGTATCAACTAAACTTCGCCTTACATCATTCATATAATTGCTGTAGTTCATTGTATTGTAATAATAGTAATGGCGCGCTAATGATTAGGCATGTTTTATGAGCTTCAAAGCAGTGAGCAGCAGAAGTAAAACCAAATATAGAATTATTCATCAAGGAACTAACCACTAGCAGTTTTTCAGTAATCAGCGAATGGATAAAAAACATTAAATAATTTGCGATTAGAATAATGATATTGTGATCCAAGCTCAAAGAAACCCAGGTTCAGAACAAAGATAAGCGGATGGTTAAGTAGACCTAGTGCGCGTCTACAAGATGGTGACGTCACACTCACCTGTCGTGACGTATGAAGGGGTCGTCGTCGTCGTCATCTTCCTGTGAAGACTGTCACATCAAAACAAAGAACATTACGTCACTCAAAAGCTCATTTGCGACAACACAGAACTAGGTAGTTCTGTTTAGAATGTAACATTACACTCACAATGATATGTAATATCACTAAAACTACAAAACATAATATTACAAACATCAGAGAGAAGACTGGTGGTGGCTTGAATATACTTATGTCTTGGGTTATTTCGATTATCCGACATTTCAATTTCTTTTAAATCCACACATTTAATTACAAGATTTCTGATGATGTATTTGAAGTTGTTATCAATTAGATAATATTGATATGACCAGACTTTTGGTTAGGTGATTATGGACAAATATTCGCTCAAGGCCTTTCAAAGAGGAGATTCCGTTCCACGTTAGAAAAAAAAGAGAAGAAGGATTCTACCTCATAACAACTTATAGCGCCCTTTTTCACATACGTGATATCAGTATAAACCTGTTCACGAACTTCTATGAACTACCGTAAATTCCCGCGTATATTACACATCTCGCGTATTTATAAGACGGACCCTGAGTTTGGTGGGAGAATGCTACAAGACACACCTGGGACCTGATTCTGAAGGTTTAAGCACTGTTCTATAATAATTAAAAAAAAACCGTATAAGACGCACCCCGAGTTTGTGCGCATCCTATAAGACGCATCAAGGGTTTGGTTCGCGTATAAGCTGCATCTTACAAGCGTAAATTTACGGTACTACCGTTGCTAGGCTTGACGTATAAATAATGTTTGGGTCCCCCTTGGGAGCCATCCCTTGAGTATGTCCGCACTGGGGGGGGGGGGGGGGGGGTGTCAAAAATTTTGGAAATTTTGCGTATGCTCACTCTTTGTTCTATTGCGTACAAGATCGGGAGGGTGGGGGTGGAGGGTAAAATATTTTGGAAATTCTGCGTACGTACTTTATGGATGGCTCCTTGAGCATCGTCTATCTCATGACATTTTCTTGTGATATTCAGGTATATAATAATAAGTAAACGTAGTAACTGAGCCTGGAGTGATGCTGTTCTGGGTCTTTCCTCCTGTTAATATGACCCTTCACCTACCGCGTTGGGCTGTATTAAAAATGGGACCGACCTATCACGACGCAAACCGTCGCGCTACGATAGACCTCCTGATGCACAATTTGTGCGTCGGCGTGAGTCAATAACGGTATTGGCCGGAATAAAAAAGGTGACCAAAGTAAACAAGCACCAGTAAACAAGCCCAAATCTAGGCGTGCGTGAATGTGTGTGTGTGTGTGTGTGGGGGGGGGGGGGGGGGGCTCCCACTAATTAACTTTCATGTGACAATAATTTAGGTTAGGATGTTTACCTAATTCCTAGAAATACATTACATTAACTACATTAGAGAATGTGTGGAACATGTAGATCTCAATTCTCTGGTCAATATACTTTTTAATTCATGGAGACTTTCCTAATAATATCAAGATATTTCATTTTGTGTGTATGTGTGTGTGTGGGGGGGGGGGGGGGAGGGGGAGGGGGGTTGCATAGCTTTCATACAGCAGAAAATGCTCCCGACGCACTACGACGTATATCGACGCGCTACGAAATTCGAGCATGTTTACATTTCGTAGGCACCTTACGACGTAGCCTTTTCATCGGGAGCACATCAGTGTGCGTCATGGAAACCTGTTCCACTGCACGATTTCAGCCACAATTCCACCACAATACCCATTTGTGCATCAGGAGGTGTGTCATAACGACTATCATAACACGTCGGGAGCTCAGTGGGCACCCCCGCTCTAGATGGAGTTCCATTTTATAGATTTAGTGGCGATCATGTTCGTGGCACGTTCATCCCACATTCTCGTCCTGCTCTTCTCTCGTTCGTGGCTAGCGGCCTACCTATCCGATGCATGTGTAGCCATTCCACATGCATAACTTGGACACGGCATTCTCGCTGCTAAATCGAATCAAATGGAATACCACGTTTAACGGTGAACGGCTATTACTCCAGGCTCAGAAGCTACATGTCCTCCTAATCACGAGGCACTGTGCTGATAGTCAGCGCAGTCCATCCATGTGGCTGGGCGTACCGTGTGAGAGGGCGCCTTGGAGGGCGGGTTGCGGTGCGCGAGCGAGCCCGCCTTGGCTAGCTGTCCTTTGTTCTTATTGGCTGACGTGTCGAGCAGCGGCGTCTCCGGCACCGCGTTCAGCACCTGCGCCGCCTGCTTCTGCGCCGCGCCGCCAGGGGGCGAGAGGGCGCCGTTGATGGCGGCGGTCGGGGAGGGCGCGGGCCGCTTGGTGCCCGAGCCGTGCCCGTTGATGCTGGTCGGCCGTGGAGGGGTCTGGTAGAGGGACGTCGTCGTGCGCATTACAACCTTATTCTTATCCTCATCTACTTAGACAGGAGAGAAAAATGTACACAATCAGAAATACATCACTAATGGGAGTGTTAAATAATCTACACACTCAGTATCAAACATGATAACGTCTTACTCGCGGACATCTTAATACCGGAAGCAATTTCTTATTCATTTATTTTTATAATCTTTTATTTTTAGCAAATTGGTATAATAACCCTGTTACAGCAAACAAAAAAGGTTAAGAAAAAAAAATCAAACTTAACGATGAAACAACCTAAAAAATCAAAGAAGTGAAAACGAGTTCAACTTGTCCAATGTTTCATTGTGTAACATCTCAATCTTTATTATATATACCCATGTAGTATATCTGATAATTACGTACTGCTGCTCCCTATATAAATTGTATACTGAACCCTGTGCAGAACACTGTTATACTGAATACGTTGAATTACAGAACTCGGCCTTGGGCCTCGTTCTGTACAAACAACAATTCCCCATCTCGTTTTGTAGCACGTACAAGCATGGTAGGTTGTTCTATATTTATTATATACCCGAATTTAATCATATTTTATCATAAATTGACATAGAAA
The DNA here is from genome assembly GCA_950022655.1 of Alentia gelatinosa. Classification (NCBI taxonomy): domain Eukaryota; kingdom Metazoa; phylum Annelida; class Polychaeta; order Phyllodocida; family Polynoidae; genus Alentia; species Alentia gelatinosa. Next base: position 28,599,717 of record OX465589.1, read on the forward strand.
CCATGCTGAAGTGAAAGTGACTCCGCTTATGTTTCATCGTGTTCCGTATAATAGCGTTCTGAACAGGTTGCAGTACAGAATTCATGCTGTATAGGGAGCAGCAGTAGGTAAGTACTTAAAGTACTGCACAGGTATATAATAATAGTAAAAACTCACTTCTCATCTATTTAACGTTGGTGAAGTCGTTCACATAAACCTAGAAGTAACGACATGTTGTCCAAAATGCATTTATTAAAAAAAAAACCACTCAAACATGCAAGACTCTTTATGGAATTTAACTCGCCTACATTACAAAAATTCATAATAAAATGATCAAATATCGTTTAGTGAACAAATTGAAGTTTCACTTCAGGGAATCACAAGGCGGCGTAAAAAACAGGCAATTGTATTTTTCTGGAAAAACCTGCAAATACCCCAAATATTGCGTTTTTTCATCCCAGCTACCGGGGTAATCTTTTTTTTTTATAATTCACCTGTGATCTAGTATCAGAGGAGAGTATATTTTTCCATTTGACCACAAAAACTGGTCATCCAGTTGGCTAAATATGTTTCTATATCTAGAGCTGTATTTTAAAATTCTAAAAACAGCCAACGTCACTATACGACGTACCTCGCGTGACGTCATCTAACTTACCGGGGCTGAACTCTGGTGACGTCACGTCCTCCTCGTCGGACAGCTCAGACAAGTCGGTACTCAGCTGACGTACTTGCGCTTTTGGTGGAGCCACTGGGCGTGGAAGGTCAAGGTCACTGGTGGAGTCTTTGGGTAAGGACTGCGGGAGTCCGGCGACCTTCTGAGCCTCGTGAAGGTCATGCTCCAGGCGGATCACCTACAGGAGGGGGAGATGGAGGCGTCGTCAGACACGTGTGGGTACAAATGTACATGTGGTCAAAACAATGTGTCTGTAATAATGTTATAAGACAGGGATGTCAGTTGGGGTCAGAAAAAAACAAGGAAATATTTCCCTGGCAATACAGGGTTAGACATCAGATCTATATTTACACCAAAAAAGACCTAAAATATAGTAGACACAAATAACATTATCACGGCGGAACATGGGTCTGGAGGCAGGTTAATTGGGGAATTTATGAATCATGATTGATTTGAGTATCTTTTAATTGTTATGTTCATTTTAAACAAGAAAAAAAAGGATATCTTATTCCAAAAATGAAAACACGGAATTCCGCGGAAACAAGGAAAACTGACATCCCTGAAAGAAGATTAAATCTCACAGAAATAGTCCAAAAAAGGGTGGGGAGGTATGGAGGTACAGAAATTGCAACACATCTCTCACAATACAGAGGAGAAACCTGACTGCGTTACTAAGATATGTAACATGTATAACTCCCGAGAATCGAAAGAAGAATCTAAATGTAGCAAGGGACATTAGACAGAATGGTAACAGTTTAATTTAGACTTTAGGTTTTTCACTATGTTTATTCAAATTTTATTTATCAGATCTGGATATTTTGAAACAACTTCTAGTTTAAAGATACATCTTCTATTGGCAATAAAATAAATATAGGACTTCTTCATAAATATAGAAGTGTGGCATTAAGGCTGGGAGCATTGTACTTATTAATCTTGACACAGAAAGGAGTGGCAAATAAGACGAATCGGTACTCATTCGGCTTCATCTACTCTCACACACAGAAGGCGAGAATAAATCTGACAAAAATTTCCGATATCCTAAATATGCCAAAAGTTATTGAACTTTGCACTATTTTCTAGGGAGAACCTATACCGGGAGGCTCCAAGCTGACCCAGGCCTCTCGCCATCTTAAAAATAATGGCCTTTGGAGTGAACACGGAAGAACCCCCGTCGGGAGCGTCGTATACTTGGTGAAAAACCTGTGATCATAAATCTACATCACAGTGTTCCCATCCCCTGAGCTGCTCTCAGTTGTCAGTCAGGGTGAGTGACAGGTGTCAATCAGCGTGTAAGCTCCACCCACCCGGTCCTTGAGTGACTTGACGAGGGCGTTGTACTGGTGGTCCTTGTCGGCCGTCTGGTGCTGCTGGGCTTCCTGAGTCGACATCATGTCCCGCTCCCTGCCAGGTCAAAGGTCATAGGTTACACCAGGGCCGGCAAGTTGGGGCGAGAGCCAAGTATCGTCGGCAGAAAAACGAAGCAATTCTATACAATGTACTGTAATCAAACCTAAATCACACCCTAGTGGACTTTTATTTCTTTGGTTCTCTCTTTTTTTTTAATCTAAATATAGTCGTATAGTAGGTCAATCTATTGTCCAATTTCATGAAAAGTATCACGAGAATTACAGTTTGATATCAGCATGTCACATGCATGCTATGCTGAATTTAATTACGCATTCAGTGTATTCCCTGCGATTCAAAGCGTTATATACTCACAGCGCTTTTTATCTGATATTCTTAAACAAAGTGAACGATTTCCAAGAGGGAATTTATGAGACGAGAGCTGAGTTTTACCTTTGTTGATATTCCTTGATAAGTTTCTTGGCCTTTTGGTATTTCTTTTCTAATTGGTTGAAGTCTTCCCTCATCTGTACCTCGGCCTCTCGTGTCTGTCCCTGAGAGTTCTCCAGCATCTCCTGAAAATGTTAAATCATAATCAAACCTTAAAGTCTTATATATATATATACATTACATCCCGAAACACTTTAATAACAACACCTAAATACAACATGCAGAGTATTTTCCCCTAGGTTACATACACTTAATCTTCTCAATACATTTGCCTTCCATATATTCTATTTCTTTCATCTTTATTTAGGACGACATCACATTTTCTTATGTGACATAGTATTCAAATTTTCTTCTCAATTCTTTCAAATTTCTCACCAAGATTCAACAAGTTCAGGTTGAGATAAAAACTTATTGCTTTTTGATGTTACAAAGTTGTTGTTGTTTATGTTTACTTGATTCAATGCTCCGCATTAAAGCATTTCCATATCTTTTTCAATCATATTGTATTTTTTTCAATTTTTACTTGACTCATCGCTGCACTGTGAAACATTTTAATATCCTCTTTATTGAAAAACTTCATTTTTTTCAATTAACATTTAAAGAATCGTTACACATTTCGATATATTCTTAATATTTGTTCGTCTTACAAAAAAAACCTGTTCATCATTACACCGTAGACAGTTTGGGTGATTTCCGTAAGGTGTATTAACAAGGAGAATGGTGGCCGTGAGGGCAGTGAGTCTCCGCACCTGGTAGTTGGCGATCTCTTTCTGCGCCGTCTGCAGGTTGCGCTCTGACTCGCGCAGTCTCTGCGCCATGTCCTCACAGCGCTTCTCGTACTGACGCCGCTGTGACTCGGCGTTCTCCAGTAAGATCATCTTAGCGCGCACCTTGGCCAGCTCCGCCTCCGACACGGCGTTCTTGTACTGAGCCTGAAGACAGTCACCGTTAGTTTACATATAGACACAACACAACTGCCACTTCCTATCAACTCTTCAATATACTGGTGTATAAACTGGTAAATGATCTAGTGTATAACCTGACGTCTAACCCTATTTATAACCTGTTTTTATAAACAAATTATAAGCTAGTGTATAACCTCAGGTGTAATTTAAATTATCACATAAAATGTATTCTAGTTATTTCAACTACTAGAAACAAAAAAGGCCAATTTTTACAAAGAATGGAATGTTTCGACCATGTAACACGAAGGGAGTATTCAATTTCTATGGATTTTCCAACCCTAAAAGCCTGTCGGTAGTTTCTCCTAATATATACAGCTTTTACAAAAAAACATCTATATAAACATTAGCTAATACAACTTTGATCCAAGAGTATTCTCCAGATGTGACACAAAATAATTTCAGTTCGTAGTTCGTAGCAGAATACTTTATTTCAGAGCTTTAACCGACCCCTATTATATATCAACTGAACATTAATTAGGGGAGTACTGACCTCTTTGAGTTTGATGAAGAGCACCTGCGGGTCCATCTCAGGCGTCACGCCGTCGGAGCTCGAGTCCTCGGGCAGGTCGAACACCTCGGGGCCGGGTGACGTGAGGCCGTCCTCCGGCGACGGCAGGTCGGCCAGCTCGGCCGGCAGCGGCGGCGGCGGCTCCTCCGGCAGCGGCGGCGGTGCCTGCGTGACGGGGACAAGTAACGTTAGGATTGACACGTAATGGAAGCACTATTATCATACACTCATAGCTGAACGTCTATGAAATACTACCCACTGCTAGGGATGATGTATCAATGGCGTTCAGGCTCACTGAGACGTAGTGAATGAGCTATGAATCAATGACTTATAAAATGGATAAAATGAGGTTTTTTTTTCGAGTCATTTAGGTATATAACGATGAGAAAACGTAGTGGGTGAACCTGCAGCAATTCCGTTGTCGGCCTTTTTCGTATAACTACGGACCTCCGCCTCTGACATCGCACCATAGTTATAGGACAAAAGACCTTAAAAGTCAATCGCTACAGTCACACTATCTACGTTTTCTCTTTATATGTAACCAATAATATGTAACACAAGCAATAATACATAACGTAAGGAAAAACACGTAACTACCATTATTTAACCCCGGTATTTTTCTCCAGTCTTGACGTTAGGAACACGTACTCCACGACCGTGAGTGTAGTGTTATCCCATACTCGATGGCTAGTTAGGTGATTTATTTTAATGATTGATAATGTTATACGGGTTGAGATAAAATCAGAAACCCACTCGATAAGAATAACTTGGTCCGCACTTCACCTCGTTTGACCGCTACATAATTCACTCAGCTTTGCTTTGTGAATTACTCTTTGGTCAAACTCGGTGGAGTAAATACAAAACGTAAGCACCAAGATGTAACTATAAATATGTAACCAGTATGTATGTAAGCAACAATACGTAATGTAAGCAGCATAAGTAACATATTTCAAACTCTATACAGTGCAAGGACTTCATGAACTTTGCGTTGACAGTGGTTAACATGAGTGACCCCTCTGTTCTTGTCTGTTGTTTACTCCAATTTACAATTACTCTAATCAAATATTCTTTAGTTGTCTCCTATGTATTTTTCTCTTGTTCACTCCAATTAACAATTAATCTAATCAAATTTTCTCTAGATAAAACGCAGAAATATGGACAGATGGAGGTAGGCCCTACTCATTTACAGTGTGGTGATTAAAAAACGTAGTATGCACAATGCAAAACTGAAGTGCCCTCTCTGTTTGTCTCGTGTTGCCTTCAACAGCTAATCCACAACTTTTCGAATTACAGTGTACTGCATAGAAACACGGAGGTATGACGTATGACATATTAATGTGCGACACGTTCTAGATAAAACCTATTTTTACACTGCCCAGATTAATGGCGTTTTGTACTTCAGTAGTGGGACACTATTCATAATAAATATATAAATTATAGTAATTAACTTGGTAGGTCGGCTCTAATTCTGGTTCTGCTCAATCTTAGCAGGAGGCACCACTTCAATTTAGTTAGAAGTATCAGGTACCATTCTCTGTTAATACTACATTAAGGACTCCTATCTATATCACTGATTATTTTGAAAGATATCTTGCATCATACTGGTCATCTTCTAACACTATTCGCACATCTCTCATTGTTTAAAATGATTCGCTAAAATTGCCCGAGTATATTTTGAAGTTGATACCCTGACCTCTAATGGGGTTAAGATAGTAAAAAAAAACTCTTGAATAAGGAAAACGGGCACCTCTATATTATGCCTTCCTGCTCATCACTCCACATCTCCAATACAATGAGAATGACTACACCATTAAAACGGGAAACGCCGGTGGTGATGACGTCAGTACTCACCGCCTGGTTGGCCTGGTTACGCAGACGCTCCTGGTGCGCGGCGTGCGCCAGCTCCGACTCGAGCTCCTGCTGCTTGGCGTTCACCTGCTCCTGGAGCCGCACCAACTGCTCCTGTTTCTGACGGGCCATCTGCACGCGCAGCTTGTCCTGCTCGATGGACTGCTGGATGAGACGCGCCACCTCCGACTTCTGCGGGTCTTTCTCGCGCCCCACCAGGAAGCTGTACGACAAACGTTGCATGCGTTAGGGCGTGTGTGTCGGGATTACTGTTATTATCGTAGTGGCGTGTCATTAAGGTCGCCCCTCTAGTATTTGCTAAGGATAATTTGTTACAGATACAAAAAGACGGAAATGACTGAAGAACTAGCATCCCTGTCGATGTATAGGTAAGTAGACGTACAGAGATGTATAGGCATGTCCATATAGTCATAACTGTGTAAAGCAAAGTGTGCCGCAAACACTATATACGGTATGGAGAACAGCCACAAACTAAACGTTACTAGTAGTGCCTTCGTCAGGGAGTAAGTGAGTAATTATCAAATGTATGCGCACATGTAATTAGGCAGGTAGTTTTTTAGTTGAGAAGGCCGTCAAACACCTTGTGCATGGGGGTATCGGTGAAGTAGAGGATCGTAAGATGCGTGATAGGGTAGAGGAGAAACCAATGTTGTAGTGAAGGCCTATCAAACTCCCACTTCCCGTGAAAAGATGGATGTCCACTCCAGATTTTTAAATTAACACTTTTATTCCTAAGATTTCTTACGAGCCTCTTCCAATCACCTCGCTTTGTAACTATGTTACAGGAGTTTTTTTATATATGTATATTGCTGCTTATTGTTATGAACTTTGAACTCGTATCCATCCACACTGCCGCATTGTATAAGGAATGTTATTATGGTCTATATTTATCTTTCTACGGACCTTCTAAAAAATTTGAATTTGAATTTTGTTGATAACCGCATTCTGGTGATCCAATTCTGTTGATCATATTTATTGTTGTTGTTGTTTATATTACGGTCACTAAAATGAGATGACAAGACAAATGTTATAAATAGTGGTATCTTCATCTCACAGAATCATTCCTTGTCCTGAAGAAGACTTGTGAGAGTCGAAACTTAGACAAATCTTAGGAATAAAAGTGTTAATTCAAAAATCTGGAGTGGACATCCATCTTTTCACGGGAAGTGGGCAGTACATATAATAAGGCAGTACATATAATAAGAAGACGTACTTGACTTTGCCCGACGTGTTGCGTAGGACAGAGGCTGCGTAGGCCTGCGTCACGCCCACCAGACTCTTCCCGTCTACCTCAATGATCTGGTCGTTCACACGGATACTGAAAACAAGCAAAAGTTAGTATTCAGTACAAGAACCAACAACTCAAGGGACAAATGCAAGCCAAGATACGCAAAACAATTCAATAATTTACATTAACACTTTCCAAGCAAAATACGGGATATTCATTTGTTTGCGGTTTAACGTCCCTGGAGGCCTTGAGTATATATTTAATATATAAAATAGTGATCATCAATAATTTAAGCTTTTTTCTCTTAAAGACCCTTTCAGACTTTTCTCTTTCAGTCGATTTTTTCAAATATTCTATAAACAATCAAAGAAATTTGTCTCTTTTAAAAAGCTGAATATATCTTTCTTTAGATTAGTATCAAACAGCATTTGCTGAATATGCTGAATAGTTATGGGCACATTGCATGCTTGGCATAATGGGGGATTTTCTTCTTTCAACAGGCATTCATGTGTAAGTCTTTAGTGACCTGTTTTCATACCAGTCAACTTCACATGCTCACTATGACTTAAATCACCACTTATCTTCACATTCACAGTTGTGTGCAGTTTGTTTCTCTACCTTTTCATAATCAGTTTTAACTGGAAAGAGCTTGTTTAACGTTTTTATTATTACTAAGATCGAGAAAAACCTTTGATTTACTCTCCAGCCAGGGAGGAGCACTTGGTGGCATAAGCTTCCTAAAAAAATTGAGAGGAGTTTTCTCCAAGAGATTTCTGATGGATGTAGCATATGGTGAGGCAACTCTTGGTTTGTTCTGGAATAGTCTCTAGATATTCTTTTTGAATATTGTCTCGTGGGTAGCGTTTCTGAAGTTTAATTTGTCCTTGATTACATACTGCAGAGATAAACTCTCTCTGCAGAGCTTGAGTAGTGGTATCTCTTTTAAGGAGAGGTTCGGGATGCACAAAAGGCAAAGTCTAAGGCCATGGTTCTGGATAGGTTTCAGTCTATCCAGATAGCCTTTACTGGCTGACCCATATACAATGGATCCAAAGTCTAATCTTGACTGAATGTAGGATGTGTACAAAGTGATCAATATTTCTTCATCGCCCCCACCCCCCTCAACCTGTATGGCTGAATTAAACCACCGACACCCACTGAACACATAGAGGAGAGTCTACGCGTACCGGTTGTCGCGCTGGGCGGCGCCGCCCTCTGTGAGTGTCTTGATGAAGATGCCGAGCTTCTCCAGCCCGGCGTCGGCGCCCACGCCCATGCCGATGATGCTCAGTCCCAGCCCGTCCGGCCCCTTCTCCAGCTCCACGGGGAAGACGTCCATGCGCTCCACGCGCTTCTCCAGCTCGTACTCTGCGGACGCGGCCAGCGGGTCCACATCCTCGTTCTTACGGTCGTACTCCTCCACGGCGAAGGTGGAGAACACCTGTGAGTGTGAGAAGAGAGGTTCACAGTGTCATTAAGCAGTGTATCCATATTGGTCTGAAGATGAGGTGAATATCTATACAGATCCAATTTATAATACAAAAGTCTCTACAAAGATAAGGTTGATAACGAACAGAGATAACAGGAGTGGACAAAATGTAAATGACAACTCAGCAAATACCAAGTAGAACAACATTCTAAACATGAAATTCATATTCATCCATTATCTTTTTAATAATCAAAACCCGAATTAAAGAGGCTTAAGTAAATGCGGATTTATCGGACTTAATTCTAATCGGTTGATCATAAGATTATGTGAAGAAGAGTTACGAAGATATGATTTTGAAGTCTAGATGTCTCAGTTCTGGCATAACTCTTACACTACAGTACTTGCTATTTTTTTAAATCGAGAATTGTAGCATTATTACATACATAGTTTAAAACGTAACGATGTAAAGAACCCACAAACTTCCGGTAAAAAGAAGTCAAAAGACATGAATACAGTTTGGTAAGCCCACTTCGAACTTCTGTATTAGTGTAATAAATTTGCCTACGTTTCGGACGTGAATCCTTCATCAAGGCTACACATGCAGCATGCAAAAGTTACAAAAAAGCCAATCTCTCACTTCAGCACAATTTATGAGCATTCTTTACATCTCAGAAGTGCATTCTGTTATTTTAGGATCTTTACTTCTTCTACTACTACTTAATTTTGTGAATAAAATTGTATATTGATGAGAAGTTCACTTGTTATGTGATTTTTCAACTTGCATCGATATACATGTAAAAGAACATGTCCACTTATCCAGAGAATGCCTCTAAGTATCTCTCCTAACCTACTCAGGAAATGCATTCATGCATCTCTCTTACATGTTCAGAGAGTGTCTGTAGGCATATTTCCATCTATCCAAGGAACGCCCGAAGGCGTCTATAAAACCCATCTGCTGTTTATGTGTTGGGTTCCTACCTTGATTGGCTTGTTGGAGAAGGTAATGCGGCCTGGTTTCTTGGCAGTTGGGTAGAGATGGTCATCGTGGTCAGTTAGGGAAAGTCCAACTACCTCGTAGACGTAGCGGTCCTTATCCAGCATGTGGAAGGAGTTTGGCACTGTGAACAGCAAACAACGTACAACATCAGTATACTGTGATAACAGCTGGACGACATAAACAAGAACAATCACCATAATAAACAACATGACATAAGTATAGCCGTCAAGTTTTCTATCAATATTCAATTGGAATACCCAACGTATTTTTAGTATCAAGTATCATGAATAGAAGACTCCATTCCTCTCCAAATTATATACACATAAAGATAGTACATAACACTATGTAACAAATACAATGTCAATAATACAGACATAAATAGGAGGTATAAATATAAAGGTATGACTTAATGGGCTCAGTCTTAAGTTTCAGGCATTCCAATTGCACATTTTGATAAGTTTGACAAATTGACAACATGGGTACGGTACTTTAACACTTCGAAACTGTCTAGATAGACATCAACACCATTAGTATGATACAAGGATAGTCAATAATAAACAATAGACAAGATCAGTAGGCTCTAATGACACTTTAAGTAACACTATGCATTACATGAAGATCTGATGCAGTTGAGTTTATCCTGTACCATCAGCTCCAGGAGAATTAGGCTACGGCCTATTCTGTGACATGTATTGATGCCCCAGTCACACTGGCGTAAAATCTGGCGTTTCTTCTACGTATTTGAATTGTTGGGGACCACGTATTAGCTACGGATTTGGAACGTATCTGTCTGCTTTGCTTTAACGCGTTAGTACGCTTCTCAACGTTCATCAACGTTCATCAACGCTTATCTACGCTTCTGTACGTATTGTGGCGTTTTTCGGCGCATTCCGACTTTCCTTTACGCATCTCCGCGTATTGCGGCGTTTTGCGGCGTATTTTGAGATTCCAAAATGCGTAGAAGAACGTAGACGTGCGTACACGGAAAAACGCCGTTTTTTACGCCAGTGTGACTGGGACATGAAGGGAACCTCCTTCTTGTGCAATAATCATAACATAACACAGAGAGAAACGCACCGTTCATATTCACATGGCAGTGAAGGATCTAGGTCACTTCTGTATGGATCTATGATTTTAGGTCATTAAGCCTTGAAGCACTCGTTTCCTGACAAGTCAAGTAACATATGAAGCATTTATAAATACGGCACTTCATATCGGAGTGCTGTATCACGGACTGCTAACGATTATATCATTTACTGACTCTATAGCAGAAGATTATGGCAGATCATACAGGGCCTTATGACCGATCATGCATATACTATATCATGGGAAAATATTTTCAGCAGAGTAAGTTTGCATAAAAGGACAGGTACATAAGCAAGGAAAAGCTGTCAAATCGCCAATATAGCCATTATTTCTGACAATATTTTTCGACCCATAAGCTTGCAATGTGCACCTATACCTAAACAAATGAAATAAGAAACTGGAAAAAAATATGACAGTCATGGTTTTTACACTGGCTCTACTGAGTAGTTTATGAAATACACTTGTAGTTCTGAGTAGATGATTGTATACTGAGCGATCTGTTACATAGCTCCCTTTTTTCATTAAAAAAGAAAAAAAAAGCTTTGTAACAGTAACATAGAAGATTCTGTATAATGCTTTCCTAACTGATCAAAAGGTTGCCACTCTCGTTTTGATTTCTTCGCGGGCGACTCGCGTCTGAGCAGCTGCTGTGGTGGTGGTGGTGGTGTTCGGGGCGGGGGGGGGGGGGGGGGGCTTTGCCTTTGAAGCTACATCTGTTATACCTACCATGCCTCGTAAGACCCAGCAACGTGACGTATCGATCACCTCTTTTGCATTGTTCCCCAGTGTTGAAGGCAAGCTTTACACTTTTAGGAGATCTGGACTTCTCTAATAATCAGGAACCAATGCCTACGGTAATCCCATTATTTCCTCCAAGGCATTTGACATAACCTAGGCCTCCCAGTACCCCTCTTCTTTAATATAAGTTTTTTTAATAGATTTCGAAAATCAAAATATAGGTTCTTACAGGGGTTTCAAGGCCAAAATCATAGACTTTTATAGGTTTTTAGGGTTAACATATTTAGCATGATGGAGTAAAAATATAGTGAATAGCTTATATTCAATTCTTGATTTCTAATTTTTTTTATCTAGTACTAATTTGCAAGACGTCAGGATGTCTGGCTCATCAGGTTATACCCAGCACACACATGTGTGTGTTGAGTTTCCAACAGGCAAGCCAACCTGGCATGAAGTCATCCAAACTGTTGATTCTTAAACACTTTCAAGATTTCTTAAATACACTGATAATGTGGATTTCTTTTCATTTGACAATCTGATTTTGTAACAAGTTAACTTTCAAAATTTCCTGTACACATCAATCTGCACGGAAGAGAAAATAAATTGATTTTCTTAAGTTATATCAGTTACATTAAAAAATTAAAGGTTAAAGAATCGAAATATAGGTTTTGAAACTTTCACTTGGATACCTGATAATCTGTTTAGAGTAAGGTACAGGAAGAGGGTGGGTGAGGAGGAGGGACACGCAGGGATGGTGGTGGTAGTTACCTAGACAGATGTCTACCGGCTCTTCCTCCTGCGTCGACTGAGGTTTTTTTAGGACGACTTCCGCCTGCAGACCACGTGCTTCCGGGTCATGTGACTCAATGGCCAGTTTGGTGTGTACCATGTTGACGCAAGTTCAGCCGGATCCCGGTAGGGGGCGACTGACGGGAAACGTGTGGATACCTCACGAGGGTGTGGGTCTCTGAATGGCTCCCAGTGAAGCTCCGACAAGCAAACTAAAAGCTTCCAGTATGAAACTCCTAGTGTGAAGCTCCAAATAGTGAATTCTCAGTATGAAGCTTCCAGTTTTAATTAAGTTCCTAGTGTGAAACTACCAGAATAAATCTCATAATGTGAAACTATTCAGGTGAAGCGCCTGGTCTACTTCCCGTGTGTACAGCCTGCACTACAGGTAAAGCTAGTCACAACAGCCTGTGCGGTAAGTCTGCACTGACCCACAGAGTGCTTACTGAGCCGACTGCACACTGTCAGACTAAATACATCAGCGGTGGTGACGACTCGACTTCAGCTGACACAACATTCATCCAGCATTGTCGTCGTCTCTGAGGGTCAAACAAACAACACCACCTCCTTGCTGAGATACGGCCATCCCTTAAACGAAACCGGGTATTCTTCTTGTTTTTACGTCCATCCCAATAGGCAAAATATTTATGTTCATCAATGAGACTGTGCTGGGTTAATTCTATTCCTCTTCAATCGAAAGGCGAGTCTGTTATTGTTAAAAATCCAGGTTCCTCTGTCACCTGTGAGCATGTGCGTTTATCGTGTACATCAGCAACTGGCGAAATCCTTGGTTGTATGTGATATAATAACGAGAAGGTACTAATTAGAGCTTGCCTGGGGTGACGATAGGTATTGAGCTGATCAATAATAAACCCCAGCACTTCCCGGAGATTATCCCCCTGTACAGTTAACACACTGAGCTGACCCAAGGCCGTCGTAACCGGGCACAGGCCGGACTCGGGCGGGCGGCGGGGATTTCCCGGGCGATCTGCTCACAGCTGCTCGCCGTGACTCAGTCTGAGCTCACTCTCACCTACCACTCACACCGACTCGCCTGTGCTGAAGACACATGTGCCATGACACAGACTTATCTCACACTGGATTCATATCACGAGGGTTAAATGTTGGGTATGTTTTGTCCTATGTTTTCTGTTGATTGCAGACACGTGCCAATGGTGAGGGAGTACCAGAGGCTACAGCTGGTAACCACTTACAAACCTGAACTGGATTCGGTTTGTGGAAATTCTGGTGGTGTCGAATAACAAAAACCGAAATATGTGATGATAATTTCACATTCGAAGACATTCCGCCATCTAAATTGCCACAGAGATGATAGGTGGTTCATGCAGCCATTCTTTTCATGATTAATTTAATTTTCAGTTATCAATCGATTGCTTTCTGTGGATATTGAGGTGATTTAGAAGTGACAAAAATCCTCAATTTATTCTTTTAAAATGATGGATAAGACTATGTGCCATCTTTACTGTGTCAAGCTCCTGGTCTAATCTGACTTCTCTGACTGAGGTTTAGTGACTTGTGTCTGGTAACCCCAGAGAAACTATAAACACATTGTCGAGGTGTGAGCAGAAAAAGTGTCACCTGGGAATGATTACATCCCCGGCTACAGAGCGGGGGTCGGCGAGCAGCTCTTACCTTATCAGCAAGACGAGAGTACAAGTGAGGCGTCAGTTATCTCCACTGCCAGACAGGGTTCCCAGAATCCTTACCAGCTCAAAATACCTGTACAAGTCAGATTACTTTCCATCCAGTCTGAACTTGCTGTATGAATTCTCAGAATACCTTGAGTTGTTCCCCATGTCCTGGTCGGGCCTACTCAATCCAGATAAATACTCCAGTCTGCACTTCCTTTGATAAAGCACCACGGGCCTTTTAAGTTAAAACATGTTACTCAAGTTGAACCTTATTGGTGTTGGCGAGGATGTAGGCGTTTTAAATTGAAGCCAGCTCCTGAAGCTGAAGCATATGGCTCATGTGATAGACGGAAGTGGCTTCAGGCGGGTACGTCACTGGCGTCAACTAAACACCTCAGGGGAGTCTGCGCTTTATAGAGATACTACTGGTATCCCTTAGGGAATACTAGACCATCTGAACAGTGATAACTATGCTACAGCGGTACCTACAACACTGTGTTTGGTAACACTGAATCGGCCATGGTTATAATACAGCCCTTTGGTACGCACTGTAACGATTTTGTATGGTTCTAGCAATATCTATAGGGCCACTTCTCGCGATATGTTCCCTTGCGAGCAGGTATCAATGACATTTCTACCGTTTAATGCTCCTATCTATGTGGACATTCCATCACTCACGCAAACCGCAGACCAGCTTGTATCATCAGATCTTTTACAAACATCTGATGTCAATCATTAGGAAGTGCGCACTGAACTCTGGTTTTCACATCCTGGCGCGAGATCCTCGTCATGACCTACAGCTGTGACTGTGAGTGAGTGAGTGAGTGAGTGAGTGAGTGAGTGAGTGAGTGAGTGAGTGAGTGAGTGAGTGAGTGACTGTGTGAGTGAGTGAGTGAGTGAGTGAGTGAGTGAGTGAGTGAGTGAGTGAGTGAGTGAGTGAGTGAGTGAGTGAGTGAGTGAGTGAGTGAGTGAGTGAGTGTATTTGTGATAGTGAGTGGCTGACTGGGTATATCTAATTCAGTGTGTGCGGTGTTTAAGAGGTCCACACGTCTGTGGATAACCACCGAGCAGCTCATCAAACTGAGCGGTTCACTAGAGTTAAACACTGCAGGCCGTTAGTGTCATAGAAAACACCGCTATCACGTACAAGACTGCAGACTCTACTGTGACGTAACCCTCTGTTTACTCTCATAGTAAACATACAGCCTCGCCGTAAACAGTCGAATATCATTTACATAAATATATCCTGGAAGTAGGTGTTGTGATAGTGGTTGTGCCTTCTGTGTACATGTATTAACATCGCATATTTTGCACATCTAAAATAAGATAGGCTGTCAGAATCAAAGAACAATTCCGAATGCTGTGTAGCTCTCCTCACTATCTCTTCTATGATGAACATCTATTCATTCCATAAACTACCGAAATTTTGTGTGTGTTAGACAAAGCTAACAGAAATCGGGTAATTTTCCGTCGTTGGGGTGCCATGTACTGCGCAGCTCGGAGCGGTAAGTGACCAGCTGACGAGTGACTCCTCACACAGACCTCGCCTTGTGAGCCCCCCACAGCTGGCCATGTCTCACACACACCGACTCCTGTATCACCAGGCGCGCCTCTGTGTGCTTACACACTAACTCGTGTTCCAGCATAAAGCCTCCGGAGAACAGGAGTTCCCATGCATTTTTATAGCTTTCGTATACAGACGTACTATAGATAGATTCCTCGGTCTATTCATACATACACGTCGTACATTGACATGAATGAATACGGTTTGGGGAACTGCCTCAGGTCTTATTGCTCCAATGGCAGCTGACGACTATATCTGTGTAGTGCGTCCTTGTAATCGGTCCGTGTTCGGTACGTGTGTCTCAGGACTCTTAAACGCCCGTCCTATGACAGAGTATGTACGTGTGTGTGTACATACATGTACGTGCGACTTGTAGAGTGCATCCGCCCAGCCCTGGAGGCATCCACGTCCGCCCGCGCCTCCCTCCTCCAGCACAACAGACGCCTTCTACCCGGGTCACCTCCACACCCCACCTGCCCTGGAGTAAACCACAGCGCCATCACCGCCGCCTGGTGGCGCACTCTCCCAGCACAGACTATACAAAGCACTACTCGTTACCGATGTCTGGTGGTGTATTCTCCCAGCAGATGCTGTCAAATTATTACTTAATACCTAAGGATGCACTTTCCAAGCCAATTCCAACAACTTTTATCCATATCTCCACAAAGTCTCTCAAACAGTCACTAATTGTAACTGATAAAAGTGTCTCCACATTGTGATTGAACCCTCACAGAGTTCCCTCTCCAATCAAAACGCATTGTCCACTCTCCTAGCAACAATGTCAACCTTCTTCCAACAGAGACGCAATAAAAAATGAAAGTGAAACACTCTCCAAACAGTACCCATAATGTTTTACCTTCCCTGTAGAGTTTTTGTCGTCAGGAATGATAACTACGACGCAGTCGGGGGAGCATCTCCATGGCAACCATTCACGTAAGAGAAGAATCTGCGTCTTCTAGGTGGGCATGGAGGTGAGCAGGGTAATCCTCTATGTGTTCCCTGCTTATCACTGGAGAAGTGGCGGGAGTGTGCTTGGAGAGTGTGGGTCCTCTAGTCATGTGGCGGAGACTGCACGGCGTAGAAGAGAGTCTGAGAGAAGTACTAGATACGTGGAGTTTTTCGTACACCTATATATCACCGCTAGCCTGACTTACAGTTACAGAAACCTCCGCAAATGTGCACAGTCCTCCCCGAGCAACGCAGTACCTCCCCATCTTCAACTATCTGTGTCTGTCTCAGTCAATCAGTGCAGGATGAGAAGGGACCCTGCACATCTTAAAACAACACTGTCATGAAAATATAACTCTCTCAACGAAATACAGTTTAACCATAATGAAAATCTAATGTTGCAGTTATAAACATAATCCCATATTTTTCCGTCCGGGAAAGGGGGTGGGGGCACAGGTCCCACCAGACCACTGACCACCCAAGGAAGGAAAGAATTTTAACCCAATAATCCCATCGATAATCTGTTGGATAGATGATTATAGGATATCCGTTCGCTGTCCTCTCACTCTACCTGGGCCAGTGGAAGTGAGATGGAGCTCTATGCCTGCTGTCATGTTGCTTTATCACTGAGTGTACTGGGACCAGTCAAGTTGATGTGGGCCTTGCTGCCTACAGTCATGTAGCTGTATAACTGACTGTCCGCGGACTAGCTGAGGAGAGATGGGCTTCTATAACCTGTTTCTGCTGTTGTAGCCATGGCTAACCTTATCAGGTTAACCATGCTCTATCTCTGTGGTATGTCTACGTGTCAGTTTATCACTCCGCAGGATGTTCTTGTATTAAGAGAATAAGGACATCAAAAATATTGACGCTTGGCCATACATAATATCATCAAATAAACAGCATGATACTGTGATATTAAGCAACACACTGTACCAGTTCGGGGAGTGGGGTTACACTGTGAGGTTAGAATCTTGACGAGATTAGATCTATGAGTTGAGGTGAGCGGAAGGTGTCGTGTAACTGCAGACAATACAGCGTGACATCAACCTCCCGACACTACCTACACCTTCAACGCCATCTTCACTGCTTTAAAACAAGATTGTCTCTCAGGATCTTAAATTCCGAAGGAAATTCAACCACATTCATGAAGGTCCCTTAAAATGGAAATTTGTCTGGAGGCTGCACCTTCTCAATAGTAGTAGCTCTGGGTCCTTATAAACAGAGCAATAACAGGCCTGACCTTGAATAGCCTAAGACCTCTATTTAACCCTAGAGCAGCGCAAACCCTGTAAGGGTCAACCCTTCACCATGTAGGGCCGTCAGGTCGAGTTTAAGTGGTATGGGTTTAAACCGGAGGATCAGACTGGATTTGAATCTAACCTAAAATTGCGGTTTAACAGCGCCGCCTCAGGCCGGTAGGTGGCAGTGGCAGTACAGCAGGAAGTATATAACGCCCTCTGGCGTCGCCGTGGGCATATGAGTGGTTGCCATGGAGATGTGTAGGAACGCCCAGTGCTAGCGGGGCCACCCGAGGCTTCCCACAATGCCTCCTACCGGAAGTTCACCTTCAATGACGTCAGGCGATCACGTGATGCTGATCAAAGTGGTTAAGTTTTGATTTTACTGCATTAATTTTATGTTACATGACGAGGTATCCCTTTATGGATTCATTGCATATTAACAAGTATCCTTCTGCTGCCTGTCTACTTGTATTTCAGCACAATGATGAGGATCAGATTGTAATGTTAGCCTAATCTACTTAACACGAAAAGAGCACATCACGTTTTAGTGTCGTTAACCGGACCATCAAGTCAGTGTTCTGAGTGAAGAGTAATTACATGGATGTCAGTTGAGTGGGGAAAAAAGTGGGAAAACCTTTCATGTGGAATTTACTGCTTCAGAGAGACTGGGAAAACATGGAAAACACATCAGCGTTGGCCTTGGAATTGGCCTGATGGTGTATGGGGAGGTCCAAACCACTGTATATTGGCAAGATCGGGGCTCAATTAAAAAATTAAAACTGAAAACATGGATTTCCATGGAAAAGTGGAAAACCGCCATCTCTTAATTTAATCAATTATGGCAAATATACATGAGAAAGACACAACTAGAATAACGCCTGTAACTAGAATGACGTATGTGCGTCTGACTCGTGACGTAGACAGTTGTTACCATAGCAACTGGTTGAGACGCAGACCTCAGAGAACAGCGTTTGTGTTTACAAACAAGTTGTTTTCAGCTTGCCCGACTCTCCACCTTCATCCCCCATCTACTCAGCCCATAGATCTCTACCTCCACCCAGCCCATTCATCTCCACCCTAAGTCGCGGCGGGCTCGGCTGTAGGCGTCTGGCAACCAACTGATCCACCCACTCAAGGCCATTAGTGGTACGTCTGATTGTAGAGACCTCCTGCCTGCGTGTACAGAGTAACGCGACGTCTTCTCTATGAGGGGCCGATGTACAGTCGAACCCCCGGGAGCAGACCCCTCTTGCTCGGAATGGAATCATGTCAGGATTATTTCATCTACAGGTATGTGATTTAATAACAAAGGAAAATCCGCAGAAAAATGTCAGGGGCCTTGGGGGCCGCAAAATAAGTTCCTGTATTTTCAGCTATTCTTGGTGATGTTCTGGCCTCAGCTGATAACAAGAAAAGCTTTTGACGCCCCGCCCCACACACCATCCCCATTCTGTCTCCTGATTAATATTCTTCTCAAGAATAACTAAGGGGACTTCAAAAAGTCCGGAATTCAGGAAAGTCCAGGAGAAATCTCATTTATGTCACCCGTTTAACGAACCACCCTGAAACGCAGGCAGTAGTAATACATCACTCTCAGGTATGTCTGTCGGTAGAAGGCGCCACTGTAAGTTGATCTAGATCTTCCGTTCTATTCCACTTCCTGTGGTTTGCCATTTCCCCATCTCTTTTTCTTACAGTAATTTATGCAGCCGCGGCCTTTTTTACAATTACCTAAACTCTTGGGCCAGTAGCCCAGAAATTATTCACGTTTCAGCGAGCGCTGGCCTTTGCACCCGGAAATCAACAAGGCTACGGATTTTTTTTTCTAGGGTAACACTTTTAAGCACGTTCAGACGAGGAGTTGTTTTTTTGGTAGTAGACTAATGTTCACTAAGGAACTATTCAATAAGTGTTTATAATGTACATCCCCAGACTCCATACGTGTATCTAAATTAACCTAGAATGTGTCACATCCAACAATGAAGCTGTGCTTACTGAGTGTAAATAGAAATTGAAAAACAATTTCCATCGAACCTCAGGGGGAAAAAAACCATTCGCTCGCCATAGTTTGAATAGCGGAACGAATTATTTCCTGTCTAGCTCTAGAACAACACAGGAAACCTGAGTGAAAAACATGTACAGGAAAACGGGGAATGACGATGTAGACCGATAACGTGAAACTAATGTTACCGAGATAGATGCTCGTTAAAAAACAAAACAAAAACAAAAACACAAGACTGCGATAGGTATTGAGTTGGGTTAATAACCCTATTCATTAGGGATGGTGCTTGAAGTGGTCAAATATATGATTATCAGTACCTCAGGTAAAGTGCTGAAGGGAAAATGTTGTACGAACGAACCTGGGCAACCTAGATAATTACGTTCCAACTTGGAATAACCTATGACACTACAGGCTTTTGACAAAGAAAGCCTGAAATCTGGTAACGTCCTTTGCCATTATAGTTCGCCTGGGAAATATTTGAGGTGTTGTGCCAGTCTTCATGTATGAATGCCTTATCACACAAAAGTGGTTTGCGACTTGTGGTGACTTCGGGCACCCTGATATTCCTCGCCTGTGACTGCAGTGATAGGTCTGCATCAGAAAGCTTGGAGGTATCATTGTAGATAATGATATATTTAGGGTTCGAGGAGTTTTACAGGTATCTTACTCAAGGAAAATTATCCCTCTGATATTAGGTGTTTTTCTTCATTTCAGAAATAAGTTGACAAATCTTCATGTTTAAGAATGCGAGTTTGGGTCAGAAAAAAAATGGAAATATTTTTCATGTGAAATTTGCTGCCTCAAAGAGACTAAGAAAACATAGAAAACAAATCAGTTTCAGACAAGGTATGGGACTGAGGGTGCGTGGAGAGGTTTGAACAAACCTTCCCTGTTAGTAGCATAAACAAAACGCGAATAATCTTTTTCTTTGTTTTCTTACACAAAAACTTACAAAATATCTTTATACTCAAAATGTAAAAGTGGATTTCCTTAGAAAGTCAGAAGCCATATAAATGTTGCATTTATGAACATATAACTGAGTCTGAGTTTGTTTGTTTGGGTAGTTTAACGTCCAATTTGTTCAATTAGACTTACTTTGAATTTGACTGAATCTATGAGATGAAAGTAGGTAGAAATCTCACCCCTACACATTTACCAAGGTGAGAGTTCTTTTACTTCCTACACCACATACACATGGTATGAGAAAGATTGACCTTTGATGTAGCAGTAAATCTACCACTGCTGGGGGTGGAGGAGAAAATGGCTGCAGTGGGACTCGAATCACCAAAGTCCAGAGCTCTTTACACTGAGTCTGAGCTTGGCAACCTTGGGACAGCTAGCAGCCTCACGTGTTATCTGATGACCGTCATCATGGGAGGCATCGGGTAAAAAGACCTCTGTAGAGCACGGAACGACCTACCCACAGCGGTGCAGCCCCTGGTTCAGCCACTTGCGAACAGCCATACATGGAACAGACGTCACCTCACCACCTACTCCAGAAACCCTGGTCAGAAACTACTCCAAGCTTACTTCACCAGTGGATGGTGCAGCCCCAACCACAGCCGTCCTTACATCAGCGAAGTGTACACTGAGTGGAGGTCACAATGGAGGTCATCGTGGTGTTCCGCTGTTTACATGTTGTCTTATCTGACGTGACGTCACTTGGTCTGACGTGGGCAGGGCGACAAAATGAGTCTAATCAGCGCCGCCATGCCTCCGTCAATAAAAACGCCGCGCGTCCGCCGGGCGTCTGGCCACACTGGTCTCCTGCGCGCAGTGCGCTCTGTGGTGTCCCAGTGACTGGCCGAGCAGTAGCGTGTCAGCTTTTTATTGTCAAACTTCACCCGGTCCCCAATAATCCCTGAGGCAATAAATATGATGAAAATCTCTCTCGTCATGCTGGCCAATTCAGTGCTTTTCATAGCTTTGATGGCAGTTTGGTTCGTTCGTGATATTACCTCAATGTATGCTACGAAAATACGGTGGGTTTGGTGGATCTGGATGATTGTCATCACATTATTTCTAGATTTAGCCGTACAGAGACAGCAATGATGTCTAGAAAATTACGGAATCAAATTAATATCCATCCTTTATCTATGATAGGATGAAAATGTAATACTTGGTTAAAACTAAATGCCAAAAATCTAACGGCAAAAGTGTAAATTGATATGAACTTTCCCTACTGTAGCCGAACCTAGTTAGAACGGCGAAATAAGGTTTGGTGAACTTTGGTGAACCGCGAAAATAATGTATGCTCGCCTGGGTGATAACAATTCACGCTCCCTTCAGAGGACGCGCTGTAAAACTGGATGACGGGTCCCGGAGACACACCGTTCGCATCGTTCACAGTGCATTAATTACCAGCAATCCGTGTGATCCACCTCCGTCACTCTGTTTGTCCGACATGCTGTCAAAATGTAGCGTAACCCCTGCGTTGGGATCTCCCCATCCAGCTAGACGACAGCCACAGCCACAACATACAGGGAATAAAATTTGTCTTAAGCCAATAAGCCATCGACATCAACGACGAACACCGATCCGATTATACCAAGATGTGAAAGAGTGGCAAATCTAATTCATGTAGAACTCTTTTGATCTATCGAAAGAAAAAGAAAGTGGGCATACGGTATGTCTCACATGGTATCTCCGTCAACATTTAACGTACAGACTCCATAAATAAAAAGAGTTTATTTTGATTGAATATAAGTAACAAGGGATCATTTGGGATTTACGCTGCGCAATACTCCATGTTTACAGTCCCAGTCGGCCTGCTGGACGAGGTGACATCTTTTGTGAGACATGACAGAAAATGCAACGATTCAAGAAAATGAAAAAAGATTATTCAGTGATATTTTTGTAGCCGACTCGTTCAGATTATCTGACTGCTATAAAGCAGTGCGTATTGGTTGATATTAGTCGGCCTTTATCTGAATTCTGTCCCTGTCCCTGGAGGTCGTAACATATGTCATGAAACCCATGAAACCAGGTCTAACTTAGGAAACATATCATGAAAATGAACGTGACTTCAGCATCCAAGCGCATGACGTCAATGCATTGCATGCAATAACTAGCAATGTGCAAAGTGTATACATAACAAATTTCTCCCACTCAAAGCATAAAAGGTTTGAGGTGACCATTCTGGACAATGTTCTGAGTAAAATTAAATTGATCAGCATTTTGGTTTGTAATTGTATTTATGATTTTTGCACTATAACGAACAGAGCTATACAGAACGATAAGGTAACTGTAGAGCTATGAATTATTGGGTTTTTTTCTTATCAAAACAAACTTTTTCTTCAG
This sequence comes from Alentia gelatinosa, assembly GCA_950022655.1. Classification (NCBI taxonomy): domain Eukaryota; kingdom Metazoa; phylum Annelida; class Polychaeta; order Phyllodocida; family Polynoidae; genus Alentia; species Alentia gelatinosa. The sequence continues at coordinate 28,622,482 of OX465589.1, forward strand.
AACTTTCGATTCAAACAGTGTCCAGAGATGGCAACAAGCTTTATCTCAAGGCTGGAGTTCGGAAAATCCGAAAAAGAAACAAACATACAATCTGCACCCAAATCAAAATAAAATAATATATGAAAAATCTCCAGCTTTGAGACGCTATCCCTAACTATGTACAACAGGGCTACTTTCCAAGCCTATATGTAGCATTCGGGCGAGAGGGAGCACGGTTACTCTAACAATACTACGCATGCGTGGAGGTTCCTCTGACCTGGTTCAGCCTTTGAGACGCCCTCAAAATACTCGCTCCATATCTGGTTCACCAAAAGAGGACCCTCCTCAGCTGAAATTGGGCACAATCAGGTGAACTTAAATCACCAAAAACAAGAAAGGCTCGCGAGTAAAGACAAATCAATAGCAAAATGGAGACCTGAATAAATTTGGGGAATAAAGTTAATTTTTTCCCCTCGTAATTTCATTCAACTGATGGGATGCGAATTACACAATACATACAGAAAAAGACAAGAATCGGCGAATAAACATAAATGATTAGCGAATAGGAAATATGAAAGTGGTCCGACAAGAACTGGTGATGAGGCGCCACCAATTAGTAGGACAGGAAGGTGATGTTGTCAATAAATATGTTTGTATTATCTTTAGTCTCATATTTGTGGACAGAATGTTTGAAATTGATGTAAGTACGTTAGTAATTTGGGTAAATGACTTGGAGAACTGCCATAATTTGGTCTCGGATGAGCCAAAATGCGACTTAAGACTACGAGAAGTACTGGTTTTTCCGACATTTTGTACTCCAACCTATACGTTGGAACAGTCCCAAACCAGTAACGACTTAAACACAATCAGGTTTTCTAAGATGTCACTACATGTCTCTAACTCTTATGTTATACAATGACGCAACCTGCTCTAGAGAATTTATGTAGACCTTTATGCTTGGAAATCTTAGAGCAAACATAAAAAATGATTTCAGAAACGATGAGTAGATATTACTGTAGGGGATGCAGAGATGGCAGTGATATGTTTATCTTCACCATCTCTAATATGCTAAGTATTTAATGTGAAAATAATTGGAAATAATTGGCAATTCTGGGAGACGGGAATTACTGGGTGCAGCCCTGAGGTTCACACCTCTCTCCACGCACACTGCCACTGAGTGAGTGCGTCAAGTTCTCTCAGATCACGGCTCATATACGTCCATAGTTCACAAAGCCTCACAGGTGAAATTACTCTACTAGCGAACGATGATAAAACTCCTCTCACAGAAAGTGGAATTTTCACAAGCTGGCAATACCCGCCCTTTAACGACACGTCGTACATAATTCCAAAGTACCCTTTTTTGTCTATTCATATTGTCTATTTATGATTCGAGTGCGGTTCTGGATTTATCTCACCCCTTTTTATCAAATTAAATATCATCAAACTATCACAATAATTAGAAAAGACTTAGCAAATCCACTACGCCACGGCCGTGGCGTAGTGTTATCACTTTACGGGGGTGATCGTTGAGTATTTTTTTCTTATGTTATTCCTATGGCTAAACTTGTACCAGGGGTGAGATAAAACTAATTACCCAACTTTGCGAGATGAGTGGTTCAAACACATTTTCTTTTTCTTTTTATTTCTGTTCAGTTTATGACTTGTTTCAGCCACGTACTTAATTTACTGTAAATATGAGTGGATTAGGACAGATTTAGTTTTTCTTTTTCTGTTTTGTTTCGGACTTGTTTAGCCACGTTTTAATTCCCAGTGGAGATTAGTAGATTGAAACAGAACTTCTGCTGCTTACCTATGCCGCGGACGGGCTGTTCATGACCGTCGCCCTCCTGCCGCTCCACCTGGAAATCTTCCTTCTCCTCCAGGGCCAGAACGTCGTCATCTCTGTGAGAGAAGAGATGAGGCACGGTTAATACCAGAGTCAAACCAGAAGAGCTTAAGAATCAATACAATGCATGAAAAGGATAACATTAAATACAGTCGTCATAGTACGTACGTGAAATTATAATAGACAATGTTCGAGTTAGATACCTACACAGCTTTCATGTTTTTCTTAGTGTGTGTGTTTTGTTTGTTTTTTTAAAGATCGTTTTTTCTAGACTGGACAGGATAAGACAATTTGCCTTGTTTCATCCGTAGCACTGGGAAAGAAATTAACATCTTTTTGACAATATTTCTTACTGCCTGAGTGAATGAAATTAAAGCAAAGATATTTACAATGAAAACCTTTCCTTCGATGATTCAACCAATATATGATTGTTGCACAACAGGTAAACTACAACAAATACTGTCGTGCGGTCAAGTATTATTCTCAGTACATCGAAATACAATGCCTTTCCATCTGTTTCGATATTTCGAACCTAGTATACTAGGGATTCCGGTAAGGGTTTGTGTTCTGTGAGTTTACCATCCAGTATATTGTTGACATAAAGCGATAGGGAAACAATATTAGAAAGGTAAGGTAGAATGAATACATGGACTTGAATGTATCGTCACTTGTTTGGTTGTTCGGGACTCAGTCTGTGTATTGGGCTTTTCAAGATAAGTGCGATGGTTTATCACAGTACCTCCGTATTTCTGACGGCTATCAATTAGAGTAGTTGTTCTTTATACTTATATAGACAGAACATATACAGACAATTTACTATAAATGTTTCCGGACGTTCCATAATCAACACTCTCTGTCACATACTTCCAACATATCAGTACTCAATCACTGATTAGATTTCAGATTTCCATCATAAAGTAGCGAACTAATACCTACTTATCTACATTACCACTGATCATAGTGGTAAGTTGAAATAATCATATCAAAGTTAGAAGTTAGTTACCTACAAAAATTATCTATTACATGACATAGATAACGTTCAACACTCCCTGCCACATATTTCAACATCTGCACCTACGTCAATACTTAACTATCATAGCAGAGCACCTGACGTACATTGGGGCAGAATCTCATGAAAGGGTTGGAATGCTCTCCATTATTACACGAATTGGGCTATAAAGCCAATAAGACATCCTAACATCGACTGTGCCCGCTTTTGCATTTGCCCGACAGATTATTTATGATGAACCTATTTTGCAAAACTAAGACATCCTTTAGATTTAGTTAGATTTAATGCAGATAAAGAACTGAAAAATAGTCCAAAACATCTTACCATGATATATTTATCAATTCTACTATTCTATATCAATCTATCTATCCAAACAGATAAGAGTTTGATGATGCACAGATTCCACCACTTAACCTTGACTGATGGCCAACCACACCCAAAAGGGTTGCTCAATATATCCCTCAAAACCCAAACGAAATTCGATATATTTACTCCGATCCATGGTTTATTATTCAAGGTCATGGTTCATTATTCTTTACAAGTTGAATCTTATTCATTAATGCATAATAGATAGCTGCTCACCTATTAAGGGTTCTAGACCTGCACGCAGCTCTTCTATAAAGTCTGGCTCCCTCAGAAACACACTCTATTGGGTTAGAATGGTCCGAATGTGTAACATTCCCATTCGCTGATTTTTCTATACTTTCCCTTCTTCTCACTGCAGGCAAAGATTTCCTGTTATCCGTTCTGTTTCCTGGGCTGGTATTATCGCTCAGGTCACCATAGTACACGACAGCATTGTCGCCATAGACACTGGTGACATTTGGCGCCCTTCTTTGAGGCGATACATCCCTAGAGATATTAGTGTCTTCCTGGTGGGTGATCTCCGGAGATGTTGCCTCAGTTTCACCATGAGGCAGATTATCATTGTCACTGCAGCTCATGAGGTCATGTTCGGGGTCATCACCATGGGGACCAGTGAGGAGCGGACTGGGGATCTTCCTCATGGCTTTATACTCGCCTTGTTGTGGCACGCTGTACTTACTGATGTACTTACTGACGAACAGACGACACTTCTCTACGGCCTCGGCGTCACTATCTGAATCGGTGTCCTCCATGATCTGAGTCTCATCGAGCAGACAGTACGGATTCTCTTCCCTCTTCTTCTTACTGAAGAGATTCACGACTTCATCAAGAAGTCGCCCCGAGATCCTCGTCTTGGATAATCTACTGAAGGCTCCTTTCTCATCCACATCTGTCACCTTGATAGACTGTCTCGGCTTGGGCGTTGGTGGTAGCGGTGTACTCCTCCGGTCACCCGTCTTTACAGTCTCACCTGTGTCAGAGTCAGAAGTGCAGCTGGAGCTGTCATCATAAGGCAGTTTCTGGTATCTGCCCGGCAGAGGTGTACCAGCCTGTGTGGTGCGTGCACCATTTTCCTTTACCCTCACATCAGCCGTTACAGGGATCGTCTTTCTTCCATCTATATCTTTGTTCTCCAGCACACTGGTCTCCGAGGAACACGGGGATATTTTATCCAGGTCATACAGACTATTAGTGAATGCTATAAGCGATGCTGTATCCTCATCATCATTGTCTGTACTAGTAATAATCCCCTCCTGACTGCTCTGGTGTGCATTCACAACATACCCAGTTATCATCTCTTTTTCCATGGCCTCCAGTTTCTCTTTAATGACACAGTTAGCTGTATCATAAATGTAGTTCAGTTTTCTCGCTGGCTTGGTTAGCACTTCAGGCATGTTTTGTCTGAGTCTTTTCTCTCTGATTATCTTTTTTAGGCATCCTTCAGCCGGTAGCTTGGTTTCTCCATCTTCTTCGCTGTCTGGCTTCAGCGGTGCGTACCAATTAGTAGAACGATTCAAAATAGAAAAACTTGCGTCTTCCCATATTGAATCATCGGCAGAGACCACTTCCAGCTCTCTTTCAACTACATCTGACAGTACAATCTTTCCGTTACTGTGATTACAGTTGCCGTCTGGCATGCGGAAAGGGATCAGTCTGCGGGGTAAACTTCCACACGGTGTAACCGCAGTACAGACAACTGCAGGGTTCTCAGTCTCCCCAAATAAGGCGTGCGAGAGTTTGAAGCTCCGAGGATGCTCTCCAGTCTTCAACCGAATAGGTCCAAAGGTGAATGAAAACTTCCCCAGTGAATCCTTCACTCTTGTGCCCAGAGGCTTCCGATCTTTGGCCGAAGAGGAACGTCTTACTCTTCTGGATTCCTTTTTAGATTTTGTACTTAGTTTCGGGGAGGATTTGATTTCAAAGTCCTCGAAGCTCTCATCCAGTTTAACGTGGAAAGTGGACATTGACATATTCTGATCGGTTTTAAAATCTGAATCCATCGTTTCTTCACTCACAGCTTCATCATGTGTGTGCATCTGTGAATCTTTCACTTCCTTCTGAGAGTTGATAACATTGTCATGATTTTCAACATTACTTTTGCGTTCTGAAAATCTAACACTATCATAGTCTTCTTTTTCAGATTTTTGTCTAGCAAAGTTTTCATTATCCTCCATTCTAGAAACCCTGACATCTTCACCAATAGATTCACCCACATCAAATTGACCACAATAGTCTGTGCCTAAATCCGCATCTGTTCTACATTTGCTTTCCATTCGTCTTCCCACTTCCATAACTCCATTGTGCATTTCGTCCGTTGGACTGCCTTCGAGCCAGTTATTCACACTTTCCTCTATGTGATCTGCAAAGAGACTGTCTTCTGAGTGATTCTCTCTCACTCCATCTGACTCTGTGATGGCTGTGAAGAACCTTGAACAACCCACCTGTCCTTTGAAATCATCTACGTCTGCATCACTGTCACAGTCGACAGAGTTCTGAGACGTTGTCTTTGGTCGCGGCATTTTCTCTGATTTTTCTTTTAGATTACAACCGATTTTATGCATATGTTATTGCTAAGACTTAATAGGTCCCGATAAACAGAAATCAGAATATTGTATATAATTTTTAATTCCTAAGTACTGAAATAACTTTGAATATGTATAAATACTCTTGACCTCCTTTTAGTCTATAAATACTCTTGACCTCCTTTTAGTCTATCTATATCTTCTTGGCTCTCAGTCTCAGACAGTCATACACTAATTCTGCCAAGACTTTTTGACAAGTGAACCCTTCATTTCCCGACACTTTTCCAGCCATCAGGGCTTTGTGAGTAGATGAGGTGAGGAGAGGCGCACACGGCCGTCTGGATGTGGACGGCTGTGTTGGCAGCACACCTACACTAACATCAGCAGCTGTGGTCTGCAGGGCAGTTGGCAAGACATGTAGGGTCTGGCAGGTTATATATAAGGTGGCCGAATGCTCTGTGCATGCTACATAGATTCCTCTGATAGTACACAAATGGGAAGCATTCCAGAAACTTCGGTTTCTCATAGGCGGCTCTCGTTTCCCCTCACACTAATGAAGTAGCTATGAATATCTCTCGGGACACTTTCCATGTGATCACTCCAATGAATAGCTGTATGCCACCCAGTATATGTATGCCATCTCTATAGTAACTTGATGAAGTAAAAGGCAAGAAGTTGGATGCACAGAACTGTCACTGATGATAAAACCACCATGTGCCCAATGCATCAACTTTCAAGGTTCAGGCAACATTAGCTGATGACTGTTACAAAGTTGAACACCAATAAAAAAAGGAAACTGCGACTGGAACTTTCCTGCTCATCACAGTGACAGAATTTGATAGATATCTTGTTTGCAGAAACATGGGGAAAGACAAAATGCTTCCCCTAAAGAATGAATAATTAGTGTGTTGCAGCCATATCATCCATAGCACTCACGTATCCAACGTTTCCTAGTAATTGAATTAACCTTGAATTCTCGATCGTATTGTGAGAAACTTGCCAAGCCGTATCCTCATCACATTGGTGTCTATCCTATGCCTCCTGTCTACCATCCTGATCCCTCCGCTCCTGGTAATTGGCATGTGGTCACAGCTGAAACAACTGCCCGGAACTGAGATCTATGTAAAGCGCGGGCTGGTTACAATAGGCCTGGGTGGGTGGGAGATACCTGCGTTCATCGCTCTAAGCCCTCCGGATTCAAACGACCTCTCCCACCGGGACTACACTCCCTCCTCCTCATCATCACTGGACGCTGCTGTAAAACCTCTACACGCACATCCACGCTATATCATAACATATCTAATAGTAAGTGTACTCCCATGAACTATACTGTATGTGTAGTCATAATCTGCGTATTTGACCCTCAATTCTATAAAGCCTTTTTCCACAGGCCGGTGTCGCACGTTACCTACGTGGTTACGCAATGCCTGCAGCCAAACATACCCATGGCAACGTATACTTTAGCATTGGATTACTGAATGTATGAAAGTATTACATTCATAATACCAGTGTACATCATCCCCATAGAAATAAAAGTGATTGCACCGGATTCTATTGTATTCCAGCTCTAATTTGGTACGTCATGCATGCATGTCAACTCAATAATATTTTAGAAATAGTTTAGATAACACAGGTATACCCGAACTGTATACACAACAATACATTGGCAGGCCTAGCTATAATATGCTTATCTTCCTCAGGGATGTCAGTTGGGGTCATGAAAAAATGAAGAAATATTTCTAATGTAGAATTTACTGCCTCAGAGAGACTGAGGAAACATGAAAAGCCCTTGTTATTAGAATGGGGCTATGGTGTATAGGGAGATTTGAACCACTTTATTGTTGTGAGTCAAGCCTAATTAATTTTCCCTTTTGTTTTACACACACAAAAAATATAATTCGATAAACTGAAAATAAAAACAAGGATTTCCTTGAAAAAGAGGAAAACATCTCTTGTGAAAACGAATATAACGTTTAGACAGCTCAGACTTGTTGATGCAATACCATAGTTTGTTCCAGCAATTCAATCTGTCCAAATAAAACCCACTCCTGCAATTACACCCACCGTTCATACCCTAGCTGAGAATGTCGTATATCTCTACACACAGGTGGGCTGACTCGGCTGTGTTTGTCCGAGCGCTGGCCTAACTAAGCAAGTCACCGTTAGGTGGCGTTGAACAGCAACACTGGTACGATAGGACTTCATACCAGAATTATTGTGATTTAAAAAGAATTTCTGGGGTAAAGGGAAACCAGCATCTCAATCCGAGTTAATCCTTAATCAATTAAGGATGCTTTTCTGATACCTATATTTCGCCAGGTGTTTGAAGGTTTTACGGTGTTGCATGTAAAATGAGGAGTACATTGCTGCTGCACAGCATCATGCAAACATCTCCAGTCCTCATTATTATCATTCACTACGTGTAAAACACGTCATGTGCACCCCCCGCCTTCAGCCCAGTTCTCACACACACAGCGGTGCTGATTGTGAGAGAACTGAGACACCCCCATAGCATCTTCCCAGTCTAGGACAAAACCCTTAAGTCTAACCTAATTCCTACCATCTGCTATCTCTTTTTAAATCTATGATTAGTACTAATCAACTCGTACATTTTACTTTGCCACTAATGTCACTCAGTCTTTGCCTTTAATTAAAGTCTATAGGTATCATTCCAACAAGAACGCTTCTGAGAGGCATTTTCGCGGGTCTACAGCCGTCGACACGGCGCCGATTCGAAACCCCGGTCACTTGCTCAGTAGGCGCATTGCCAACGCCACGTTTCTACACACATCATTCCAACAATATCTACTTCTAGGACAACCGATAATTGCATAAAAGCTTTGTTCACAATGCAGAAAAAAAAATCACCAAGTGGATCTGAAACGTTCATCAGTTACTGAAAATATCAATTAATTAAATTAAAAAAAATATATATCATTAATAAACATTTTCCTAAAAATTATTAATTCATTTCCAAGTGGAATTAATGGCAAATTCTAAATTTATAGTATAGAATTGAATCGGAAGAGAAAATAGTTATTATAATGTTTTAGACGGGTCTTTAACTGCTGAACAAACCGAATGAATTGGTTGAATCTCCTAAACACGCAGTCAGCCAATGATATCACGTGACTATTTGTAGCAGGAGTATGAATTACGTGATCTGAGGCACAGAATTAACACAATTTGGCCCTCAGTTATTACTGAAGGTGATGAATGATATCGAACTGTCATTGGGAAAATGCACGAATGAGCACGCAACAAAACGGTGTGAGAGAAAATTATATTTTTTTACGATCTTGATTTAAAACACTTATAAAAATGAGAATGATTTATGACATTACTTTGGAACAGAATAGCCATTGATCGATATATATTCTAGTGTTGCCAGTGCCTATGCAATGTCGGATTTCCGTCATTTGTCGGAAAACTTGCATCCCTGAATTGAAAGTATATGGATAACAAGTTTATGAATGGGCAAAATTCTTGAAAACTGGTGAAACGGGTCACCTTATCTGCAGTTGAACTGCCGTGACACACCTTCCCTATGCATGTTTTTATTACGAAAATGTCACAAATGATGACTCGTTACAGGATTTCAAATTACGTGTTATTTTCGAGGACAAAGAGGGGCTTCTTACCGAAACAGAAAACCCAATAGCTTAACAATCCTGCCCCAGAACGTCATGCTGGTCTCGGCGAAAACAGTCGTGTCATAATCTGTGTGAGTGACCATTGTTTAGTGTATTCCTGACACGACACAGACACGTAAGTTGTGTTCGTATTATCTGATTATAACTGCGGCGACAAGATTGTTTGGTCCTCGTAAGTCAATGCTGAGATCCTGGGCAGATCATCTTAGATGAGCAGCTCAATAGGAGAGGGTCCACCTATATTGTATATAGATTTTCTATATTGATTATAGATTTAGGCAATTACGTCCTCAACTCCTCGTCTATCGTCTGTGCACTTCTTTAACTCACTTGATGACCTGGACTCTTTGTTACAGTGTCTGATCATTGAACTTCAGTCAACAATTTCACACAGGTTTCTTTCCACTCGGGAGAACGGGTTGATGGTCTCTGAATTCTGACTTGTTGTTAAACATCCCAACAGACAACAGAATCATAAGACTAATGGTATAATTCTATACCATTAATATATATATATATTTTTTAAATACAGCTTTCTCCGCCGACCAGATATAGACGGTATAGTCATTTGAGCCCGATTACAGCCCACTTAGGACAATCTTAGGCCATTGTATACATAGCACACACTCCCACGTAAATCCAAACCTGTATTATAAGACTGGGTACAACACCAGTATTTTCGTTATATCTAAGCAGTACTCCACTAACTTCAACTGGCGGCAAATACGAGTGGATGACCGTTACAGAAGTAGATTCACTCTTTGTCCTGCTGATCACCTCACCGCTCCGCACTGAGCAGTGGTCCTCAGTTCACCCCAGGCTTAATCCACTCAGTACTCCAGGATTAACCTAGTTACCGTTCTCGACGATTATCCATGTTCAAACTTATTAAACTAATCCGCACTGATGGCAGATCAGCAGATATCCGGACGCGTTGTGAGCAGTGTCTCTTTGTTGTGTGCGTGCACGTGGATGTTTGTTGTTGAGGCCAGGATTCCCTGGACGGACACAGGTATGTTGTTTTCATAGATAGCAGCCTGGTTAGCGCTTGGTCACCTGTTACCATGACGACATGTCCACAGGTGGTTGTGATCGCCATGACAGTGAGCGGTATCCGGGGTCACGTCTTGTTGATCACAGAGATCTGCGTGTACCCGTAACACATAGTTCGCCATGACAACACATCAGGTTACAACCACAATCATCTCAATTTTGTTTTCTTCCCTTTTTTGGGGTTATACTTTTCAATCAGTTACAACCTGGTTTTACATTAGTTTTTTCTCTTTTTATTCCCCAACACGCGTTTATCCTTCTGCTTACGGACATCGCACACTATGCGACTTTTTCCGTTTTTAGAGGAAAAGTCAACGCATAACTCCCCTTGCGATATTTTTCCGGTACAATATCTCAAGGTGTGCATGGTTTCCCTTGAGATATTGTACCACCCCCTTTTCACCCCTGCTGAGAGGGAGTTTTTCGCCGACTTTTCCTTGAGATTTTCATATGAAGCACGTTTCATTTTTCCCTTGAGATTTGTCCCTTTCGAACGCAACCTCCCGCTGGGAAGATCCCTGGTCCACCTCCTTGCCCCTCCCAGCACTGCAACTACAAGGGAAAAAAAGCCAGAATACGTAGGCTTCTCTTGCTTTGCCTTAGTCATATTCTAATGTATTACTATATACCTATGTGCGAACGTCTATGAAGTACTACCCGCTGCTACGGGTGTGATATAAATAATGTTCGGGGGCAGTGTCAACCATAAACGTCGCACTGTGACCAACGTTTGGCTCATTAACGAAATTCCTCGCGTTGCCCATGAGGGTAGTGGAGACGTCATAAAAACAAAATGGCGGTTCTCTTTCCTGTTCATGAGTTCAGAGAATTGTCAAGGACTCCTCGTGACAATTATAAGTGCCTAATGAACCAATGTCTAGGTATCTGACGTGTGGTGTGCACGTAAGACATTTTGAGTAGCTTAAATATGTGAAAACTATCGATAACTCGACGTCCACTCTCCGGGATTCCCCGCGTAACTAAGGTAATTGCTAAACTGCCGCCACACAATTCATAGACCGCATTGCATAGACTGTTGCGAGTGCTTTCTGCTAGTGGGCCTTAGTGAATGGCAGTGGTTTTGTACGGGAACGGGGGGTAGAATCACAGACCATGCAAATTAATTAAACGCTGTTTTAAACGAGTAAGAGATATATAGTCATTAGAAAACGTAGTGACTGAGCCCGTACGGTGTCCGTTCTTGGTCATTTGATAAAAAAATATATGGCCCTCCCGCCTGCGGCGCCGAACCTCGAACGGCCACCCGTACAGGCTCAATAAACACGTCACTGGTAGCCCATTTTGAAGTTCATGTTTTAGACCGGAGTAGCGGAAACATCCTCGATGCCCTCCGGATTTCAATAGATTTCCCTTGATGATCCGACACCCCCAAGGGCTGGTGGACCTGGGGGATGTTCCCTGAAACCTACGTTCTTCACGCATGAGTGAATTTCTATGAAATCTGACCGGAGCCCGAGTGGTCGTCTTTGAGAGAACCGTGTCAGCAGCAAATACGCCTCTGTCCTCCTCTCTATGGCCGCTGACACCGCCACTTTTTCACTCATTTCTCTCCCATATACGGCCTGCGTTCTAATATTTGTACAGAAACGAGGACAGCGGACTTCTATACACACACATAGAAAAAAGAATAATGACAGTCGGGGAGAAACTATCCGGCGAGGTGTCGGTCTTGCCGTTGTATACCGTACCGGGGGTGGGGTGGTGGGTATTTGGGGGGGTGTCAATGTATACGTGTTGGGGTGGGATAGGGGTGAGAGTTTTTTAGGGGCAGGGTACAGGAGCTTCTTGCCGTGTGAGTGTTTTGGGGTGTATGTAAGAGTGTATGTGTAGGTATGGGAGTTTTTGGGTGTGTGAGAGTGTGTATGTGTAGGGTTAGACATTTTTAGGGTATGAGAGTGCATATGTGTAGGGGTGGAAGTTTGTGTGTGTGTGTGGGGGGGGGGGGGGGGTGAGGGTGTGTGTGTGTGTGAGAGTGTGTATGTGCAAGGGTGGGTGTTTTGGGGGACTGGACATGGGAGCCTTTCGCTGTGAAGCGTGTGAAAGTGTCTATATGTGCAGGTACGTGAGTTTTCAGGACTGGGTATGGGAAGTTTTGGAGATGTGTGGGAGTGTTATGTATGTGTAGTTAACTAAACATCCCCACGCAACGCGCTGCACACTCGACCGTTCACAGACTGCAAACAGCGGCCAATCAGCTCCCGCCTCCCACCCTACGTCCTCCTCACCACCCGCAGATAAGCGTTTCGTGACTTGTCTGACAAGATCAAACACTTTCTGTTGGAGTTGGAGAAACACCCCCACCCCCAACCAACCCACCATATCTATCCTTCAGGCTTGCTATATAGTCTGAGGTAGGAATGTGTTGTTCGCATGCCGTTTACATTAAGATTTCGCACTTCGCGGTTCAACTTGATATTTGAATTACAAGTTCTCACCACAAAACTACTTTATACTATGTGCAGTATTTGACCGAGAATATGGGATGTTTACAAAGCAGAACTCATTTCTTTTCGACAACATCAAGTCTTTACTGGATCTGTTACATAACATGAGACATGCAGAAGGTTTAATTCCCACGGAGACGTATTTAACGCTTGGTAAAAACAACATTACCGACTGGAATTTTCACCTTTCTATTGTCCTCCACTTGAAAGTTGAAAAATTCTGAGATCGCTGTTTTTTTTGGTCAATTTCTTAGAACTGATCCATAAATTTTTTCGCCTTTTCTTGTCGTTCTGTCAAGATAGTTTTGTCTTCTCTTTGTTATGAGAACAATAATTCTCAACGGTTCTGCAGCAATCTATCTTTTTTTCATTCTATCTATTCTACAAAGTCGTTAGGGGTCCCAACTTTGTGGTAGGAAGATAATAAGCCTTTAAAAGCCACCCTGATAACCTCATTATCAGTTACAGCATTTTCCATTTTAAAAAAACATACATACTTTGGTGAATAGGACGAGTGTCGTCTGTGAAATACTTGTCTGACTCGCTTTATGTCTCAACCACAATATGACAGATGAAAGACGCAATTGTGATCTGGCAATAAACAAAAAAAAACACAAGAGCTGAACGGGGCCTTCCGTCGAAGTTATTTTTGTTATTTTGGACTCGGTACAGTTCAACAAAAAGGCTGTTAAGCCACCTTTATGGCCTCGTTGTGGTACACGGGTGAAAGCACACGACAATTCTCTACTGAATCCTGTGGCACACCCAGCTTACTTTACTGACATCACTGCGTCTGTTATCAACGTTAAGACCAGTTCAGAATATCTAGTAGATAATAAAGGGATTCTCAAAGTCCTCTTTAAGGTCCACTCCAAAAAACACAATGAAACATCAACAATATCATAGCTGGATGTAAATATGGAAGGGTGGTTAGTCCCAGATATTTTAGGGTGTGATTTCCTTCCTATTTAGTGATATGTACATGTATGTGCAGTTAAGCTAATCTATACATAAGGTGTGCTGTATGAAACGAACGCAACCGACAGAGAAAAAATGGATAGATGGTAGGATGAAGAACACAAGGTGATGTGGGAAAGGGTTACTATCTCAGAGGTGGGTGGTCAAATCTAGGAATCTACATTACAACCTACGACTACGAGGTACCTCCTACAGGACTACAGACATAGGGACGTTTTTTCTCGACTCCTACTATTCAGGTAATCTTAACAACCTGACGACCCCCCTTGTCCAGCAGCCCGGCTGTCAAGTGTAAAAGGAGGATAAACTTGGCTACAATCAGTCTAGCGTGTCCAGCGACGACAGTTTAGTCGGACAAACTTGGTTATTTCCGACGGGCCAGTCGTGACTAATCGCTGTTGGCAATCGACACGATCGGATATATAGATTGTGCTAGCGACCAGATTGAAGCAGCTCTGACAAAATGGTCGGCTACAATATTATCTGTGTTGATCGGCGATGTCGATGTGTTCCAGCTTTAACAGGTACCTCCTGAAAGCACCAACCCATCTTTTTCCCGGTGACTGGCCCTGTTGCTCATACTTTCAGGGATCTTTCTCCCTCTTTCAGCACACATACATCACCTTCAGACGGCCGACTTCACTCCGTGTTGTCTTTGGGGATCATCATGTTCGGGTCATATCTCAGGGATTTGCGTCAAGACCCCCCCCCCCCCCCCCTCCCCGGGAATTCCAATGGCGTTTTTTGAATGCCAATTCTGGGGTTTTATCTAGGTTGTGCTGATTCCACCAGACTAAAAGTATGAGCCTGGGAAATGCCAAGGAATTCTGATTTCTTGCCAACTGTGCAGTGTTTGTTTGAAAATAGATATAATTGATTCTAGATTGACATAAACACTATAACAACGATGTCTATGTGCTCTGTACAGTAATTACGTAAATTGACAAGCTCGGCCATGCGTTTATCTCATATTACAATGTATCGCAGGTACACACATAACAGGGCCATTAATCAGCAACAATGACATGGTCGCCATGTTCGGAATGGATATATATATGACCAGCCAAGCACAGTGTGTGGGATTCCTTCCGATATATATCATTATACATGTATGTATGTTCATGTTGAAGTCCTGGGACTCGTTTCAATGGCTGATAAGCCATTCGTTGTTGGTCTCAGCGGCACCACGCCTTTTGAGTAAAATATCGGTCCTGACCTAGATAGAGAAAGAGGCCAGACAGGTTGACTGATGAAGGCATAGAAATCGATACTGGTGTCGAAAAACATTTTTGTACAAGATATGTGTGAAATACGCGACCAGTTTTCATGTACATACATGTAGAAAGACTGGTTCCCACCTCTCACAAAAAGGTAATTCATACTTCCAGAAGTAGCGTGCCTAATCGGCAGATCACTAAACTGTCTAAGCGTTCTATCCATTTACTTTTTACCACACATGAAATACAGCAAACTGGTATCAATGCTAAAGAATAGTTTGTTTAGGTAGTTTAACGTCCAATTTAATAAATTAGTCATAGTTTGGTTTTCTTAACTAACAGTTGCATGTCCTGTTAGAATAACAGGATAAGCTGTCTCGTTGATCCAGGCATCTTACTCTTCTCGATTACATCTTAACGAAAATCTGATATTCTCTAAGGAAGTCAAGAATTTCTCTCTAACAAGTGTTATAGAAAACACTTCGCACTGCCGTTGCCTTCTTAAATAATGTATCCCTGTTCTTTTTGGATGCCTGGATACAACAAGAACACACATTCTCCTTGGGATTCGCTCAAGTCATTGACTATGGACATCTATCAAATAAGACTACCACGCCCTACGCAGACTTTCTCTATCGCCTGACAGACCCAGGAATCCCAAATCTCGGTGAGGAGTGTAACTAGAGTTATTTTAGCATATATTCCTCCATGTACACATGGCTAAGTGATGTCCTTGTCAAGTAAAAACTAACTACAAGCATCCCTCATGTGGTTTCAATCATAATTGATTTATAGCCATTGTTTAACTATCCTGGATCGTCAAGTTACACTTTGCGATAAGGGTGAGGACTTGGAAACGCAATGAACTGTTCCACTCTTCAGACTACAATTGCTGCTTCAACTCTCACTATTTGCCCTTCCACCCTGGACGACCTCGAAGAAATTTAACTCTTAAACTGTTATGTAGACACGTCTAAAAAGGTTGGTCAGATGAAGTTCATAAATGGAGCAACTACTCAAGGAATCTGCTACTGTTGGAAGCGGAGATCTGCATTGATAAACCTTTAGGGGGAAATGATAAAGCAGTATTTCCTCTTGAGTTTGGATTGAGGTGACCTTCAGGTGGGTGACCTTGGAGGGTGGTGTCCTTGGAGGGAAGTTAGTAGTCCTAAGTGGAAGCTTTTTCTGAGGTCGCCAGGTCTGTGTACAAAGGAGGATCACATCAAAAGGGGTACAGAGGGCACCCCTCCCTGCCTTAAGATACTCACACACCACCGACCAGCATGTTGGTGTGAGGGCCGGCTTAAACCTGCCGGTTGACCCCACATATCTCACCGCTACCCGTTTACCTATCTACACTCAACCACCCCTATACTGGCCTCAGTCATCTACCTTCCCCTTTACAACTCCTCCTCGCTGGGACACAGGCCCTGTCAGGCATGAGAGGAAGTCTACACACAGCAAAGTGGTCTTATTTTGTTACATCAGTACTATAGTATGAGTAAGATAAAGGTTAACGGCTAGCTTAAAACGCTGGGTTCTTTTGCTTTTTCAGCGCTAGACCCTAGAGGTGCAGGAACCCAGTGTCTGAGTTTTGGAGCTTTTGTAGTTGATGCACTCTTTTAACAGAAATCCTAAGGCTAAACGTATAAAGCTGCATGCCATGAAGAATCTCGTAGGAGACGAATCGACCATTTGATTTTGCTGTCCTAAGAATTGAACTTCCCTCTCTTCCCTTCTGATGTGATTGCTAAGTAGAGCTAAATGAGAGTGTGCAATACTTGAACAGTACTGAAAATGACATTAGCGCTCAGTTTATTGATTCCTACTCATAATCTAAGACTTGAGCAAGTCTAAACCACCCCGTGAATGTGTAGCCTGGCCAGTCTCGGACATACACAGAGACAGACACAGGTTGGCGCTAGAGGCGCCCGTGTGGACCGCTTTACATGTCTGTATCCTATGTGCTGTTTAGGAGGGGGGGGGGGGGGGGGGGGGGCTGGATGCCCGTATAGCACGGAGGGGTTGTACTAGATAGGGCCAGTCAGATTTATACACCACCACGCACTTGTTGCCAACGTGAAAAGGATTGGACATGGTTGAATTGACTGGGGGTGTTTTCCATGGTATGAGCTTTCCTCAATTTTTCAACACACTGCACTCCTCAATGCTTCTCTACCTTCTATATAGTCCACCTCATCTTCATCATCTCATAAAATTGTATTATCTTATAGATAGATTTTCCTCCACCTCATTATATCTTCGATAAAGACCAACTGAATCTGTTGATATACATGTACTAGACCTTGGACTGAGTACTCGCCAGATTTAAACAAAGTTTTTACAAAATCATAATATTTGGTTTAAACTGAATAGAACTTTCAATCCTTTTCAAGTTGGTTGGTTGGTTTGATTTTACCACTGCTGGGGGTTTAGGAGAAGAGTGGCATGTCTAAGATGTGAGACGTCATTTAGCTGACGTGGGAAGAGACACATGCCTCAAGCGTCCCTCGACTTGAACTGACAGAAATAACCACCAATTTTAAAACTCCATTGCGCCACCTTTCAATAAAGATTCCTAAGGGCAACTGGAGCTGGTTCAGCATGAAGGTAAATGTCGTCTGCATTTTGTATGGCATGGATGTGGCCCGCTTCTTTATAGAAAGATGGAATCTGAACTTAAAGATTATCGCCATTGAGCAGAGTGTAGCTGACTGGTACGTCCTCAAATATATTACCTCCAATCAGAGTGAACGTGCCTGATCTGACAACATCAACACCCACAGCAGAGAACCCGCCTTTAATGATGAGGAGTCTTTCAGAGAAGCAGAAAGAGAAGGAGTGAATACAGAGCATGGTGAAGGGTGGTTGGGTGTAAATAGAGAGTGTCCTGTGAGAGTCTACGTTATGAAGGCTTGGCCTTTGAGGTATCGTATATGTACTGAGCATGGTTACATCTCTCTATTCTGAAGCGTCAATGGCTCATAGTCTGAAGTATCACTCGTGTGAAGTGTCGTTAGTCTGAAGTGTAGTTCGTCTGGAGTATAGCTAGTCTGAAGATTCAATAATATGAAGTGCTGTTAGTCTGATTAAACACTAAATCTGCCATTGTAACTGGGTGGTCAGGCAAATATTTGACCTTTTATTGGACCTTTGGGACTAATAAATGTTCAAACCCACGAACCTTTGGAACTAATGAATATTCGAACCATTAACCCTTAAGACTTTAGCCTAACTAACGCAGTAAGCAGCTGATACTTAGTTGTTGTTTTTTTTAACTTATTGGCAACAACAACAACAAAAAGTTTCAGAAACACTGAGATTGATATTAGAATCGATATTATGAAGACCATGCTAGGACCAGTTCAAAAACATCTGCTTACACTTTCATCTACCACAGTGTTCTTGCCAGTTCTCTTCATGTCACTTCCCTCTAAACGTTGAGTCTGGGATCTGTTTAACTGAGTCTCTAAAGCTGTACAAACTACCAAATTCATATTGTTGATTGGCAAACTATAAATATAACAATATCACGTGAAAATGGAACCTCTGGGAGAGGAAGCAGAGCATGCGGGGAGTGAAGATATTCAGCCTTCACCCACTATGCCAATCCTCCCACCCTAAGATTTTGAAATGAGAGCTGGACTACTTTTTGTGGCTGAACACACTCCACTATAAACAATCACGATATCACTTCTTCATCATACAAACACATGTATATAGATAGGAATACCTCCTGCCTAAGTAAACTATGGTTAAATATTGCTGGGAGACATTTATCTAGTATTTATTGGGGGAGGAGCCCAGACATACAGGTTCGACTTGTGCCCTTACTTCCTAGATCAACTTTCACTCTTACGATAGGGAGAACTGACCTACGTCAGATATTGACAATAAATTTTAAAAAAAAGACAAAACAACTCTGCTTCTTACTTGTACTATGTTAAGAAGTGTTTTTGTCGCATCTGATAAATCTACTTATTACTAGTAGCAAACAAATCTGAGACTATTTTGTCGCATCTTAATACAATTACATGATCCACGACCTTTCCTTTTCTTTTTTCTGCCGCTTGAATTCGCTAATAGATAAATATGAAATAAATTTTAGTGCGCACACACATACCGAGGATGTTCGTGTTTAAATACGGTGAGAAAGCATGTCACAGAATATCGTTTCACGATTCACACGGCAGTGGGAGTCACACTCGGCGGTGATTTTTTTTACTTAATGAATCCTTGTTTGGAACAGTAATTAGAGACAGTATTTACTGAGGGATTTCCCACACGGGAACCCCTGTGTGAAGGGCTCCTGCTAGAGTAACCGACACACTTGACCGTCTTGTCTAATGGCATCATTAAACTACAAGCCACAGTCTACTTAATTTCCTGGCAAGGCCTGCGCAATGTCGGAATTATACAGGACAGAACTGCATATCTAGAAATATCATTATAAGGCAGCATAAACAGGATACTTAAAAGTACCTCTTTGTGATTCCTGTAAATAACCACTACGGTCACAAGATATTGCTATCTGTTTGTCTGTATAATTATTTACGAGGCCAATCACCTGGAAGAACGCATGCTTAGCAGATAATGTGAATACATCTATAATCGTTCTGGTGAATAAACAACAAGGAACTTTTAGGCAGGGATATCAGTAGATATCTACACCAGAATACAGCCAAGAATAGCTACGCTAAATGAACACCTATCACATCTTTATTATAGCTAAGGTGAGTAAAGCTCAGGGTTTATGTTCATCTTAATCTGCCACCTTAAGTAGCTCAGCGAACACCTTCTTTATGGGGGCCAAACAAATTAAAAAGGGGTCTAGGCTAAAATATAGACAGGTGTGGCCTTAGTAATACCTGCGTTGTCTGGGGGGGGGGGGGGGGGGGGGGGAATTCTACCCAAAAGGTGTCCGAACGCTGTTAATTTGGACTATTTATCCCTAATACAGGGATGTCAATTGGGGTCAGGAAAAAAAGTGGAAATATTTTCCATGTGGGATTTGCTGTCCGAGAGGGACCGTGAAAACATGAACAACCTGTCGAACACAGAATGGGCCTGTGGGTCTAGGGGAGAGGGTCAAACCACTGTTTTATTGGTGTGAATGAGGCTCAGTCAATATTTTCTTAAACAAATTTTAAACTAGTAACAATATTTTCATGGATTTTCATGGACATGGATTTAAATGGACATGGATTTCCATCTAAAAAAGTGAAAAACTGCCATCTCTGCTAAAATGATGATAATATGGTACACCCGATAATCTGAAATCACTACTATCTCTGGGTAGTGTATATTTTGTTGCTATTTTATTTTTGTTGTTGTTATCATTTCTGTTATTATGATTAATGTTTGATTATTTCTCGGCGTCGCTGTCTGATTAACAATGCTCTGAGTGCTACTCACGTCCTGGGTCTGCGGCGCGGGTGTTTCAGTCTGGGCGGCTCGTCGTAGCGCAGGCCCCGCCAGTGGCCGGACGTGCTCATCGCCTGCACGGCGAACACCTTGGCCTGCACCGAGCCGAAGCTGCCCGGACCCTGTGCCGCCTTCTTCCGCCCCGAATAGAGCACAGGCTGCGAGGAGAAGTTCACCTGCTGCTGTCTCCTGCCTCCCCATGCGGTCACCACAGAATCCAGGCTGCCCGTGGAGCTCGGCCGCTGTCCCTTCCGCAGCCGGTGTCGCTCCACGGTGCCATTGACCACTCTCCCCGGGGCTCCGGGCACCGGGACGTACGCGCCAAGTGCTCCACTGGGGCTGGAAGACGTCCTGGAGGCAGTCGCCGATCCCCCATTGCTGCCCTTGGAGTTCCTGGTTGGGGCAGTGCTGTTGTTCTGACTAGAGTTGTTGTTGGGAACCCGTAGTAGTTTAAATAAGGGGCCGCTCCGTTCACTCTCCTCTGATGAATGGACCGATCTGGCTGGGGATCCACTTCTGCGGATGTAGGGCTTCGGCATACCCTGTGGGTTCCGGTCTAACACTCGACCCAACATTATTCGATCGTATCCAAAAAAATTGACCGAAATCTTTATGAACAAGGAAAAAGTTGATCTAAGCCAAAATATTGCTGAAATCACATGGCAACAAGTCCATAATGTCTTAGTCAATCCTGAGTCAATAATATCATCCTACTATCTTTTCTCTGACTGAGTCCGTTTTGAGAAGTAACAGGCTGCAGGTTAATGGCTGTAATATCATCTGGTCTCAGGGTGTTCACGGCAGTGTCTGGGGTATTATAAGTGCTGGTGTACAGCAGACACGTAGGGCTCGGGCGACCGTGAAACAGTGTGATTTGGAGCAGAAACAGATTAACGTCTCACTTGGTGGAGAACGCGAACACAAACTGTTGGGGTTGGGAAGAACACGTTACACCACACTCTGTGAGTCCTCTTTCACCACTCTGTCCACGTTTCTCTCTTCCAGCCACCAGCAAGATATAGGCTCATTAGATTAAAAAAATTCACATTCACAAGCTTGCCTCAAAGCAGTGATATGTCCAAAATCAAGCAATTTTATGTTCTACCTGAGGCGCAAATTTTCTTAGATAAATTATGTTTAATTTCGATAATACCTAGATTAAATTTAACATTCAATTTAGTTTTCGAAGAAAAATCTGGAATTTCTTTGGGTTTCATCAAACAAGATATGTAACATTTCTGAAAGATTCGAGGATCGACACGGCAATGGTGTCACTAAAGAGCTAAAGATTGGCTACAAAGCCAAGGGATCTGCTTAAATCCAATTGTAGCCATCCGCTATTGATTCACCCGCCAATTACTCCACAACTGACCAGCCTCACACGCCTGGAGATACCTGCTCGCCACATCAACCCATCGGCGTAGGTCAGAGGTAGGTGTGGGCTGAGTATGTTGCCATCAGTGCCTAACGTATTCCAACTAAATACCGCACACCATACTACTACGTACACAGCTAGATATTCATATTCGGCTTGTATAATCCTATCCGTAGGGACGACTAATTCCCCTGTAAGCGACGTTAATTGTTTGCCACAATAATTCAATAAGCTCAGCAGTCACTTATGGCAGATATCACAATGCTGACATCTGTATTTGGCACATTACGGTTTTATACAACAATAAGTGAGGTCATGGAGAAGATTCACATAAATCAATGGCGTCATCCATACATTTTATATTTCCAAGTGACGTCACGCGTACATCGCATACCACTGGCTGACGCCACAAAACACATCAAGTAGAGACATACTGCCGTTGGGTTAATCTGTTGTGTAAGCCCTGCCGCTCCAGCCATTCTACAAACAATTACAAACTCATCAGCAGACAAGCAGATTGCATGTGATGCCACACGAGTGGTGTCCACACAGACGTAGGCACACACGGCAAGCTGAGAGGTTAAGGTAAGCCCGCACCCCTCCCCCTCCTCTACGTCGGTTCACAACACGCTCCAGGTGGCACGGGCGGCCACCACCAGATCCATCCGCAGATCCACCGAGCACATCGGCCACGTAACGTTCACCGGCGTGTATCATAGACCTGTATATGTGTATCTCATCGGTGTATCTTTGTGTGTGTATCTCAGTGTGTGCAACACTCCAGGCTGGTAGGAATGTCCTGATACCTCCATACAGGTATATCTATGTGTGTTTATCAACAGATATATCCTTTTATGTGAAACTCCTAGGTGGTGGTAGTCTCTGAGTGTGTCGCCTTCACCGTAACTCCATACAGCTAGAACATCTGTATGTGTAACACTGTGTAACGGTGTTACCTTCACACTAAATCCACACGCAGGTGACAGTAGCAGCACGCCGGTTTAGATAATCCTCAGTGCGAACTCGTCGTCCTGATTTCCTTACCGACGACCCACACAGGTGAGTTCTCCTCCAGGTGATGATCCCACAGGTAGTGTAGGGATGTGTACACGCAGTGAGTCGTCAGGTGAGGACACAAAAAAAGGGTGTATGGGGTGAGTATGAGGGCGGGGTTTTCCTGCACCTGGTCAGCTTCACGGGGCGGGGCGGGGCGGGGCGGGGCGGCTGGCCGTCAGTGTAGGGGTGGAGAAGGCGGCGGTGGTGGTGCTGGGGGCTACAGACCTGCTGCACACAGACACACACTGAGCGCCCTCTTCCTGCCCGCCTCCCTCTCCTCTCGCCGGGCGCCGCCTGGCGGGCACTAGGGACGGCCATCCGTTCCGCTCTGGTTGTCACCCCCCCCCCCCCCGCCGCCACAGCGCCCCCTGTCTGTGTGTGCAGGTATTAACAGGGAGAGGAGCAACACGCAGGTTTCCCACACCCCACCGACACCGTCTAGAG
Source organism: Alentia gelatinosa (assembly GCA_950022655.1). NCBI lineage: Eukaryota > Metazoa > Annelida > Polychaeta > Phyllodocida > Polynoidae > Alentia > Alentia gelatinosa. The sequence goes on from OX465589.1 coordinate 28,645,869, forward strand.
TGACGAGATATGACACTTTAGGATCTTATTTGTTATTGGTTGACTGTGCCATATCAACACCCTTATTATAAGAGTAATAAAGTGCTTTTTCCACTTGCAAGATTCTTGTCAGCTGGGCAGGGCTGTGTCCGGAAGCAGCTGGCTGCATCTGGCTGCATCTGGCTGGATCGTACTAAATCTTGTAAGATCACAACATCTGTGAGTGGAACCCATATCATCTATCTAGTGGGTGGGTGGTTGGGGGGGGGGGGGGGAGGGACTCTTCCACCGTTGCGATCTAGCCAAACAGCCTCACACGATTCATCCCGACCTAGCGAGTCAAATGATCGGTGGACTCAGCATTTATGACACCGACATCACCTATCAACCATTGTGTCTGACAGGCATGCTTCGTTCTTCACACTAAACCGATCCGATTTGGTTGGTTTACAGCAGACACGTAGACCGGTCATTACTAGCCTAAATGAAAAGACCGATTCAATCCCGTTGTGGGACAGCATTTCACCGACTTTATTCGATCGTAGTCATGCTTGTTTACAAACTAACTTTAACATCAACAGCCAGTCCCTGAAAGCGGCGCTACCACAAATGCACAATAAACCCGTGCAGATGATCGGAGTGGTGATCGAAGACAGTTTGAATCCATGAAATATAAGGTATATTTAACTATTTAAGTCCAGCTATTGATCTGGATGCTGTATATTTGTTATTAATCATGAACCCATAGAATAATTTTAGAGATGCTCCAAGGCCATGTATGTAGAATGATGCTACAGAGATTCCTGTATTCTTATTACCTTTAATAGAGAGGCACTGTCAGGGATTGTTGGGACAACAGTCACTAAACATACACATAACATGATGTATGCCTCTCCTGACAAGCACACCCCCAGTCCTACACACCCAATCCTTTCTTCGAGCTGGCTTAGTTTTTAACGGTTTCTCTTTCCCAAAACTTCAGTTTGTAGATATATTTATCATCCACCTCCTTCTACAAGTGCCTATCTTTTTTTGTCTTTTTGTGTATTCGTGTGTACTTTTATGTATTTTTGTCTCGGTTTAAAGTAAACTCTGCCTGCAGGGCGGGGTGGGTGAGTGGTAGTTGCAAACCCTTGGGACACGTATAATTGGAACACTTATTTTTTGTCTGGATGTTCATCCTGAAGCACTATGTAGATATATTCAAGTAACCGCCTCCTGTTCCTTCATCATCACCCTCGCCATATCTCTTGTCTCCCCGCCATAAAAACAAGCAACAATAGACGAACACCCCAATGTTAACAGCAGCACTGCAATGAAGTCCACTGGAACGGGGGGGGGGGGGGGGGTGTTGGGTGGGGTGAGATCCGCGCATTTGGGTCCCAAGTATAGGTATAGGCCATAACACACTGTGATGTCGAAGGATCTTTCCTTGTCCATTTTGTATTCCCTGGTGATAAGGAGGTCAACAAGAGATCTCCTTTAGATAAATACTGTTGAAATATTGATCAAATCTAACCAGAAATGTGGAAATAACGACATCGGCTGAAAGTCTTGTCTTATGTGAACTATTCGATCACCGTCCTAAAAAGGACAAATATATCTTCATAAATCAGTCTATATATCAAATCTTATTCCGCAATTTCAAAGGAATGCAAGAAATCGAGCGATGCAGCACACTCTCCAGTGCAGTGTTTAACTACTGATTTTTTGCTTAAAAAGGAAAAGGATGTCGTTCAAATTTACAAACCAGGGGAAAATGACTTGTGAGAGGTTGTAAAAGTAAACTGTGTCGGCACAGGAAGGACAGGCTCGTTTCGCTGGACGACGTCCCAGTCAGTGTTCACGTTTTATTGTTATTTATAACAGGAGCGTGGCGTATAGTACATGTGCGGTAAATATCACTACGGGCCGCGATATGGTCCACGTTAGCGAGGACGACAAAAGCTTCATTTACCGTTAATGGTATTTAACAAACAAATGTTAAAAAAAGAGAGAAAAGGACAATAACAAACTAAGCGCCAGCTAATGGAGACTGAAACTTGGCTAATTCTTTCTACGAATAGTTCACTCATTGTGGTTGTTTTATCTGAGACGTTGATTTGACAAGGACAAAAACAAATATAATGAAATATAAAAAGACACAAAAAAACAAAAATAATGTTCTATGTGATGGTAAAGAATAAACAATGGCTGCCGATCGACATCTGGTCATCCTCTGTATCTATGACTTGCAAACATCTTGTATTTTTTTCATCAACTTTCTTGAACGTTGACCTCTGAGAGATGCTAGTGTGATATGAATATTGAGGCTAAGATCATCGCATGTTTGGTCATTCGGAAGCTCTCCTCCAATTAGTCATCCATAAGGAATAAACTCTCTAGACCGAGGGAGAGCGCTGTAGAGTATGGGAGATAGCATGAGACTTCTGATTTTGTTTAAATCCTCGTTAAAGTCACAGTTTTCTTTCTAGAAGTGTGACTTAGCCTTACTGTCAAACTACATGCATATGAATCTCGCAGTTGTTACGTTAGTAACTTAGGGAAAAACGTAAACAACACACCGCAGTATATAAAATATAATGTAACAATGGTAGATTAGAATGATAAATATCGTCGGAATTGTTCAACAACTATGATAGATATAATATTATGTAATATAAAAAAAGAACTTTCCATTCCTAACCAAGCAATGTGATAGGTATGTGTTCCTTTAAGGCAGGATTTAATCTATAGTGGTGAGATGGCTGGAAAGTGATGAAAAATATTTATTTTTAAGCTTGGTCGAATAGTCGTTCAATGTTTGAAAGTCCGTAATTACAGGTTGTCATCTATATCATCTGCACCACTTCTTTACATCACAAATCACCAGAGCCCAACCACAGGAACCTAGAGCACGTTGACTGATTGCTTTTTTCTAAGATATTTTGAACAGTTCCAGATCCTAAAGTCTCGATAAATATGTACAAAACAAAGTGCTTGTCTTATCTGGTCCACCTTGACTGTGAAAACAAGTTGATAGAATCACCCTTCTTTTTAAAGTGGATGTGACCTCAACGACAAATTTACGCCATCGAGGAGCTTGTATTTTAACTTTGTATAGTAATACCTCAGATATTGGGTGTACCTAGATTACAATATGCTGGAAACCTGGTACAGCAGAATAGTTGTCAGCTCACTACAGTGGACAGTGGTGTTTACCACCAAAGACTTGAGTGCTTATCTTCCTGCTGGTTTATTCATAGCTCCAGGCCACTACTTGGTGCCATCAGTTGAAAGAGTCACCAGGTAGTAGCCACTTTAAGTTTAAATTCATATCGGACACTTCACTTTTAAATTCCATGTCGTTTGTCATTTCTTGAAGCCACCACAGAAATTAATAAATGTGTAGTTCTAGTGATTTAAGTACTACCGATTAGATGACAGCAAATTGAACAAAATAATAGATTCAGTAGGTACAATTTTGTACTGATAGCTTTCAATATCAAGTTTTCTGGTACACTCATGCGAGCCAGATCAGAAGATCTACAATATAAGCAGTGATTAAGAAGATGTGACAATAACACTCGTATAACAAGCCGGGGGAAAATACAATAGAATCAGTAGAACAGATGCACAAATTCAACTGCCATCCAGAAAATGCCAGCGGCGAAAGTAGTCAGAATTCCTGAGGACAAAGCGGTAGTAATTAGTAACAAACATGCCAGCCATGGTGCATAGCCGAGCTGGCCGTATTTCATTATAACCAGCCAGAAGGAGTGTGGATGTGGCTATAGGTGTCATGTTCTGTGTGCTACCATTATCACAGCTTCATTAACCAGCGTGAAAATAGTTGACGCCATGTGCAAGACAACCCCACGGGTTTGCACAGCAGGCAGGCATGCACTCTCTGACTACAGCAAGGAAGTTAACTTCATTTTATAATTGTTTCGCTCCGATGTCAACCTTCAATGATCTAACCCTTTGATGGATGTGTGATAATTCGAAAAAAATATCACCATAGAATGAATATAGTATGCAAAGAAAAAAAGTATCAATGCCAGTAGACATTAAGCGTTATTCATACGATAAAACTAAATTATCAAACAAAATATTTAAGGAAATCACGTTTATGATAGACTGGCCTCAGTACCTGGGTCCAAATGCCTACTTCTCCTATCCCACTCCACCTCCTACTCTGGGCCTTTCAGACGTTAGAGGAAGGCTATAAAATATGCTCATTACTTAATGAATGTTTGGTATCCAAGACTTCAGAAAGTCTGTGCCCATACAGTCACCAAGTTATCTGTGAGACTCTCACATAAAATATACATGTCACATCACGAATACGCAGGTCATGTTGTCATGGTAACCTGCCGGTAAACACCTCACGTCCTGAGGGCCCTACTATCTTAACCCAGTCAGGTTCCGACTCCCTGTCTGCAACAGAAATGACTCATCCTATCGTGTAACCATGGCGACAGTATCTGTACATGGTGACTGTATCAGGGGCTGGGTCTGGTCAATATACGATGTGGGCGTGTGTGTGTCTGTGTGTGGCGGGTGTGTGTTTGTTACGGGGCGGGGATGGGCAGTGAAAGGAAGCAGGAGTATTGCCTAAAGTGGAAATTGCTTCTGCTGGGTCTGTGAATAGAAAGCAATGTTACATGGCGGCGCTTCTACAAGTGATATGGTCTGAAGTCTGCTGATAGCGTACGCTGTGCATGTACGGCTTTTAACCATTGCAGGTTCTCACTAGACTTTCTCAAGGTTCTTTTACACCACAAGAGTGGTGATCGAATCTATGTAATAAATATAGGTAGAGATCTCACCCCTACACATTTATCGAGGTGAGAGTTCTTTTACTTCCCACACCACATAGATATGGTATGAGACCCTACCGTGGACTTTTTATGACATTTTTTACGGCTCTTGATATAGCAGTAAGACACCGCTGGGGATGATGGATAAGAGCGGCTGCTAGTGTGACATAACCATCCTTACATCGCAGATGAAGTCCAACCTCTGTATTCTTTCCTTATCAATTTTTTTTACTTCCAATTCATGGACTATTCTTGCCAAACCAGCCTATTTGCCCAATTCAGTGATAAATGTGAGTAGGAAATTGTACTAGAGATAGCAATAAGCTCAGATGAATAGCGCCCATATGTCTTTGCCATAAGTAGATCCTTGTAAAATCAAATTACCGACTGGGCATATTTCCTCAATCCCATACACCTGTATCAGATGTCAACGTTAATCGTCAGGTCATCATTAGTGCTTGAAAAGATTGTAAATCGGCTACAGGATCATTGACAGGCCTAACCAATTCCACCATGGTAACTACAATGTAAGCTAGTATTCATTCAAAATGTCACGTCCCAAAGAGAAAGAAGATGTACGTATAAATAATTGGCTGCAGAATCATTGACAGGCCTAACCAATTCCAACGTGGCAACTACATTGTAAGCTAGTATTCATTCAAAATGTCGCGTTTAAAAGAGAAAGGAGATGTACGAATCAATATCTATGCCATTGTGAGATGCATGATTTTCTTTTCGGTTATCCTAGTTATGAAAACCCATGGGATACCAGTACTCCACGCCCATGAAGTCCATGTATTGTAAAAATATACCCAATGGGTGATGATATCACAAGTGTTGGCTAATTAGTCAATGATAGGGGGTGGGATCAAATCAGAATGGCATTCGATCTGTAGTTGTATCAGTTTGCTACATAATCTCACTCGGCTGCTTGTTTGATTACTCGGCTGCCTCATATAGATCTCGATGCAGTTCCTTATTTATATATGACATAGCAGACAAAGACCATGACAGACAATACCACACAATGGTCCTGTCTCCTATATGTATCTCTCAATGTACTACTCACATGGCAACCTCTGACCCTTGACCTTATGTGTACACCTCCACCTTGACCCAGGTACGTCAGATCTGGTGTTGTGTCGTTGACATACGTCACAAATGAAGAACGGCCGCCGTTGGTAGCAGTAGTGGACACGGTGTGTATGTGTGTGTGGGTGATGCTCGGTGAGTACAGTGAGCAGGTCGTGCTGGTGTCTAATACGACGTGAGGTCTCACACTGAGCAGCTCAATGCCAGCAGTTCCTGACTCACTGCTGGTCTCTGGGCCGTCTCTACCAGCTCTCATTTACATCTATACACTGTCACAAGTTCTACTGACACTCTGCAGCCTCTGGTCACTTCTATACACTTTCCCAGTTTCTACAGACTCAATGTTGCCTCTTATAACCTCTATATACTATACCAGGTTCTACTGACTACCTGCAGTCTCTGAGCCGTCACAAGCAGCTCACGTCTCCTGTACGTATACTGTCCCAGGTTCTGGTGACTCACGGAGGTCTAAGCATTCCCTACCAATTTATATCTATACCCTGTCCGAGGGTAAATTCCCTCACTGCCTTTCGATCTATTTTATGATCTACATTGTCTTATATTCTATTCACTCCTTGCATAGGACCATCAATTAATTCAGTAAAGCCTCCAAAAGTATTTCAGTGTTCCCATTGTTAAGATAAAGAGGTCATTTATCATATATTTCATGTCGCCCTGGTAAACTCGGTCAGACCTCTGAGAACCAACTTTCAAAAGACAAAACATTGATCTTTAAAATAAATAGTTCTATTGCCATTGACAGACCTTTGACAGTTTTCCCCTCGTTTCGACTATCTGATTTGTCTTTAATTCTTAGATTGAGTCTGGCCAGAGGGTGGACACTTCGTTCTGACTGTCAACTGAAGCCTAGAACACCACGTTTAGTCTCCTATATCTATCAACGAGTAAGGTCTGCTGTGTCAATAGAGTTAGATGTCGTACAATATCTATACCATCAGCTTGGCGACTCATGCCAACCTAGCCTTATACATAGTACACTGCTGTGACCTACGGGCCCGGACGACTCCAGCGCCCCTCTCGGCACGTCCTCGGAGTCCTCTGAGAGCGCCCCCTGGCGGAGGGTGAGCTGCGGGCGGGATGGAGTAGAGTTGGGGGCAGTGGACCGCTCAACGGTAGGACTCCTGGGACGTGCACCAACTGCCAGCCAGCCGTTAGGTAGGAGAACATGATGTGCACATTGTCGACAGACTCTCTTGTTCTCTGCCATGCCTGTCTTTTACCCTACCAGGTGCGGGTAGGTGGTGGTTGGGGGGGGGGGGGGGGGGGGGGGGCATTATGTGATCTACAAAAGCCGCTGTAAATGAAGGGAGGGTTTATCTTGAGGTTAAATTGTAAATATGAGAATGGTGACAATGTTGAGAAAGAATGTTTTTGATAGCCTGAATATAATTGCCACTGGCTTAAGACTCTTTTTTCAAAATCTGTTCCTATTGTCATCGGAGAAGACCCTTTGTCATGGAGCATTGAATGCATAAAATGGGCGAGTTGTATTAGCAAGTAAAGCACTAGATTCAGAACCACAAACTCTGAAGACATTTCCTATCGTAGGACCAAAAAAATACACCAAAACGTTATCACTTGTACTGGCTGACAAGGTGGTCACGTGGTGGTCACGTGGACTGGTGACGTCACGTAACAGGAACAGGTCCCGCGACCTGACACGGTGACCGGGTAGCTGTCTGCTTACCTTACTTTGTAGAATACATAGTAACCCGGTTAATTCTGTGCTGATAAAACTGTGCATAAATAAAGTTTAATCCTCAGTGAGATGAGTCTGTAATAAATATTTCCCTATAGTGAAAGGCATATAGTATTCAATGCTACCCATTATCCTGCACTAGAACGTGTCCAAATCAGAGAGGCCACTGAGGTCCAGTTAAAAGCCGGGAAATTCCTGGTCATCTACCTTCTAGTACGACAAATATTTTGTACATCATTGAAAATGAAGAAAAGAGAAAAAGAAAAAAAGTTATTTCTGTGACACATTGTGTCCAATATTTTTCTGCAGTGAAACTGCATAAAAACTGTATAAGACACTTATCTCAAGGTAAATACACAATATCAGATGTAGCACTGCATGGGAGGGGGCTTACACTGCTCGAGATCCCCAGACACTCGTGTACTTCGTTCTTTAATGCTAAGAAAGTGATAGTGGCCAAATGTTTTAGCTTATTTTCTACACCACATTGACTGTAGATGTATATGCTGTTCTCCATTACATCACCTGAAATGAGTTTCTTCAAGAAGAAACACCCATTTACGAAATCTAGAAGAGGTTCATTTGTTTGTTTGTTTGTTTGTGGTCCCTATATCCCTCAGGGGATATAGGGACCATCAATGATTTAGCTTTTCAGTTTCGTATACTTATTTCAGTCAATTCTTTTCAATGTTTCAAATATTTTATAAGCGAAGAGATTTGTTTCTTTCAAAAACCTGATGATATCTTTCTTAGAATAGTTTCAAACGACATTTTCATGTAGATACTATTTTTCAAGTACTTTCTTGTACCCTTTTACATCTCAGCAGGATATGCTGAACAGTGATGGGTACATTGCATGCTTGGCATAATGGGGGATTTTCCCCTTTCAGGAGATATCTGTGTGTAAGCCTGCAGTGAGCTATTTTCAGATAGTCAACTTCACTTGTTCACTACGACTTAATCCCCCACAGTTTCTCTTCCCATTCACAGTTGAATGAATGGTATGCATTTTGCTTCTTATGTACTTGTTCCAGTCAGGATTGCCATTTATTCATTTTCAATTCTCTTATTGGAGCTCTCATATCCGTGTTTGGAATTTTCACTGTACTGGGATGCAACTTCAGAGCTTTCTTTGCTGCTCTGTCTGCCTCTTCATTTCCATCAATTCCTATGTGGCTAGATAGCCAGCATAGAACTTTCTTATCTTCAAAATAGCAATCCTCTCTCTAACTTTTCTTACCAAAGGGTTTGTCGGAGAGTATCGGAGGATACTTTGATGACATGATTTGGGTCAGAATATATGATAGTTTACTGTGGTGCGAGACACCTGCCCAGTGTAGGGCTTTCAGTGTTGCACTGGTCTCTGCAGTGAAAATATTGGCCTGGCCAGGTAATCCTGCAGTAAGGTTGCCATTTGGTGTATGGACAGCAAAGCCCACATTCTGTCCTTCTTTTGACCAATCAGTGTATATGGGAATGTACTCTCTGTGGTCCTTCTCCATCTTTTCCATTTCAGTTTTGAACTGGAAAGCGCTAGTTTCATCTTTTTTTGTTATTATTCATCTAGAAGAGGATGGCATCCCCAACACTCTAAACTGATCCATCAAATTTCCATATCCTTTAGAAATTATCCTCGCTGTGTGATAACTAAAATAGATTGGACAATTACTTAATCCGGCTTAGCTGCTTTAGGCTGGATTGTGATAATCTAATCCACCAGATGAGCGCACTCCTCGAGTATTCATTTGTGTTCTATGCGGGTCTTAGTATAGAGCATTTTGAATGGAGAATCATACTGAAAATGAATGTCATTGTCTGGAGTATCATTGTGTAAAGCTAGTTCCGCTTCATAAACAAGCTCCTGTCTCCAGTTTCACTAAATTTTCATTATTTCTATCTTTTTTCCTTGTCTCATCTAGAGACTGTACTTAGTGAACAGGCTACTAGGTTTTCTCGACTGTCAATAAAACTGTGGCAAAATGCGAAGTTGATGTTGCGCGATGGGATAGGTGTCATTAACATATAACAATCGCCCACACTAATCTCAATCTCAATTAAAGAGGGACGAACACTGATGAACAGCCTTACATATAACACTACAGAGTAGAGTAGAACACCGAGAGTAGACACTGCGTTAAAGGGACCACCCCGCAACTCGTACCAATTTCCTAGGAACATAATCCAATATTCCTTGTTTAACTTATAAACGCCGCAACCCCGTAACTCCGACCATTCTAACTTACACTGGAGGTTGCCCTACTTATCGAGGTTCCATTTTACATCTCCATGTACTAAGTTACCAATCTCGCTGTCCTATCAGCAGGTATGTCTAGGATGGGCATTACAGTAGTATTTCTGTATGACCTTTATCACATCTATGGACTAAATGTACCCAGAGGTGTCAAAGAACTGAACCAGTCTGACCACAGCATTCTCTAGTGCTGCCAGCTGGTGGTCAGAGACAGACGTCGGGCGTAATTTCCTGTGTATAATGCGTGCGCATCAGACCCTTAAAAGTAGGTACCCCATTTCAGGTGACAGACTTCCAGGACGACCTCTCACTGCGCAAAAACGACCTGCTGGCAACCAGCCGGTTCCTGGTTCGCGGCGAGTGCTGTCCTCTGTGTAACCCAATCTGAGGGAATTCACTTTTGAGAACAAATTAGAACTTGTGGTTGCTTTCTGTTTAAAGCATTCATTGGGATTCTTTTACACTTAATAGTATTTCAATTCAGGAAATGAGGTCTGGTTTGGAATGTGTACAATTACTACCTGGTATTGTATTAGCTGTCGATGCACGTTCATGTCTTGCAAAAGACAATGCAAACATTGTGGCCAACAATTCATTACTCAAATGTTATGTTTACGATAAATATACTTGTGAATAGGTTAGTGACAATCATAGTAATCAAGGAGGTTTACCATCTGGTCCTATGTGTACTCTCATTACTCACACTAGGATTTTGAACATTTTCCTGCGATTATATTTCTTTACTTTCCAGCAGTTTATTACCTAGTCTTCTCCTCATGGCCTGAGACATATCCGAGTAGCGTGGTCGCATGTCAAGTTGTGTGCTCTGTACACAGACAGCGACATAACAAGGCCAGGCCAGTGAACGCGACACGAAAAATACACAGAATAAATAAAACATAACGCGGCATAAAGCAGAGGTTACAACACCCACTGACGAGGATCGCACCAAATCTACAGTCAGGCACCTCACACAACGTGGACATGACCTCAAGATGATACATAAATTATACGAAATTTATATGGAGCACTCTTCACCTTCAGACAATGCTTTCTGCGGAAACCAGTGTGCTTAACGTAGTCCCTGCTGGGGTGTAGAGTGGTTTGGGTCAATTTCCGCTCTAGTTACTCTCACCCTGACCCTCCAGCCTGCTGAGATCCATCTCGGATAGTAGAGCGACTGCCATGGGCTCGTGAAAAGTCGTTTACAGCACTCTCGACCACGGGTATTCACAAGTCAGTACAAAGGGCGTCGGGAGCATCTCCGCATTACTGAAATACTTCCCGCAATCTAGGCTCATGAAAACATGTTTACACTCCATCTTCACCTACTGTTCATACTGGGGCGTTCATACCGAGATCCATATCACCATAATGAATACCACACACACTGGTGTATTGATGATCTATCTCAAATCGCCCCCCACATGTCCCTCCGAATTCACATAATGGTGTATTATCATATAGACTCTGTTCCATATGGGTTTCTCATCAATCTCATTGAAAACACCTTAAGACGTTTAATACTGCCCACTTCTTAATGCAAAGGTGTTTATGAGGATTAGACTACGTTTTCAACCCGAAAGAATTAAAAAAAACGATCAAAAATATAACTACTTCCACTGACTACACCTTGTGACGTATACTGTGTTCCATATCGTCCCGGCGCTGTTACGACCTTTTCGTAGAATAGGAGGTTGTCCGCCGAAGTGCCCACATATAGTGTACAGTTTTTAACAGGATCTTAATATTTCGGTGATTGTATGGTGGGGATGCACTATTTGTTTGATATTTCTTTACTACCCGCACACTGCGTTAAACATTCTCTCTTTTAAATCGAGGCGTATGGTAACCTTCCTGTTTTAATACCCCTGGTTTCGCTCTGTATCCCCCTGACCATCTGATAGCGGCGGTGATGGTGGTGGTTTATGCTGGTGGAGGTTTAGGCAGTATTTAATGGTAGGGTCATATCACGCGGGCTGCATTCCGTTAGCTAATACGACTGGAAAGCCAAATGACACCAAGGAAAAAATTGTAATAAAAGAAATTGTACGTTAGATACGCAGCACCACATTCTCCCACTAAAACAGGCCGACCCTGTCCGCTTTATCTCGGTATGTGGCGGCAGACCTTGGAGGTGCCTACTGTATACCCCCCCCCCCCCCCGGCACTCCTCCAAATACGTAAAGATCCATACCTAAAGTATCTCTGCTCACTACGGTCACACCTTCATGTGTGCTCCTATGGATACAGCGGTCTTGTCACCCGCTCATATGTATTGCATGTGGGAGGTAAACGGAGGTCGGGGTAGGCAGGTGAAGGGAATATCCCCACATGAAAGACTTCACAGAGAACCCACATGAAAAGTAACGCACGTTTTCAAGCAGAACCAGTGTCTCTCGCCCAGTGTTCACGTATAGCAGATTGTGTATGGAGGAGGCGGGAGTTCTCTCAGGTGAATTCTCTCCGAAGCACGTTAGGGGCCATCCGTAACGTATGCACTCAGGATAGGGTTCGTACATATATAGCCCAACAAAATTCCAGGATCTTTCCAGGCTTTTCCAGGCTGTAATATTTTCTTTCCAGGCACACCTCAAATGAAGTATTCTAAATTCCCGTGTATAATAAGAATCTCGCGTATAAGACACACCCTGAGTTTGGGAGACACACCTTGGACCAGATTCAAATCTCAACTGGCTCACTCCGAGGTCGGACAACTGGCCTAACTGTTGTTCTGCGCTCGCGGCAAACTCCGTAAAAACGGCAAATAAACCTGAGTTACCTTCAGTATATCAATATATAAACTTATTGATACGGTAACGTTTCAGCTATTTATTAGTCCTTATCTGGTGTTCTACACTGAATATTCACAGAGTTATAACCTGTGATTGACCGGGTCCGCTTTTTTTTTTTTTTTTTTTTTTTTTGGGGGGGGGGGGGGGGGGGAGATTTTCGGCTATGCAGCCGTTCTTCCACTCAGGCCCTAGACCCCTACTCCTCATTCTAATGGCGGGTTAACGTTAACCCGAATGGGCAGTGGGTACCATTTTTGTGTAAGTCTTTGGTATGACCCGACTGGGGTTTGAAGCCACGACCTCCCATGCATGATCGAGGCGAACACCCCTACCACTAGGCCACCAACCAGCTGACCGTAAAGACGGAAACAAGCGCCTTTGACAAGCGGTATCCCACAGGTTGTGGGAGATCAAACATGACTCAGTGAATCTAAGAGATCAGAAACTTATAGGGTGAGTTAAAGTTGTCATGCCTACAGACTTTATTCACCAGGCCCCAGTTGTTACAAGGGTTTGACAAGCGGGCGCCGTTCGCCACACCCGCCAATGTACAGCCCGGGCAATAATAGGTGTATTATACGATCGAACCTGGACATATCATATCATCGACATACAGAAGACAGTCTATAAGATTATATTTTGATTTATGAAAGGCAACATATGGATATTTGACTCTGCGCAATTTCCTCGCATACGCTCGGATATTACTACGCGTCAACCCCTCGGAGCATACGGCCGACAGAATTCTAACGTTTTATGTGTTAGGTAATAATAATAATAAAAAACAAATAAATAATAATAAGAGTTTGGGTGAATCCTATAAGAAGCACCAGGGGTTTGGTTTGTATATAAGATGCATCTTATACACAGGAATTTACATCCTGCTAGTGAATGAAAACTGTATGACAAAATATATAGAGCCGACGTAACAACGCCAAAGCAGAAACAACTCCTCCTTTTATCTAATATTTCTAAATTGTGCTGTACATCGGAAAACCTTAGAATACCATGGTGCGCTCTGCTGGAATGTCAAAACCATCGACCACTGATTATAATTATAAACGCCTTCAAAAGCAACAGCTGATGTAGAAAATACCCTAAAAAAATAACAGCGCCTCACAGACGCACTCGATCTCGTTGTATAATGATAAAGTTTACATTTAAATTCAGATCCTGTTATGGAACATGTTCTATTGCACCTTTCTGTGTATGTGGCGTGTACTGGGAGTACATTGAAACCAGTCTAACCGCTGAGTATGAACCCAGAATAAATAAGTGGTGTGGTAGATCAATGTATATTATTGGCATGCTATGTAGGTAGTGCATTTGTATGTATTATAACTTGAAATTGCATACAGCATTTGCAAAGACTGAGGAATAACGTTGGATCAGTTGACAGAGAGGATGCGGTGCAGCACACCACAGGCCAGCGACTCGGTCATGACCCCTGGTGTCTAACCTACGAAAACCCTACCGCCACCTGACGGCAACGTCAGAAACTATACAAATTCACTCTCCCAGCTGAAGCTCTGAGCCTACATCTCAGAACCTCAGTGAGGAGAGTGAGCCTAGTTCTACCGTTTTCCACGAGGTGGCAGCACTTCTCGGGACCTAAGCTGGTTTCCTCGATATCAATATGCTAATCGTACGGGACTGAAGAGTCGAAGGAACCAGCGTGCTTTCCGAGAGTTATCGGCAAGAGGAGGTGTATCTTGTATGGGTATTTTTTTCACTGGTTCCAACCACTAACCCTGTGGCTCGTGATAAAACCACCTGCCAGAAGCCAGTGGCGGGTGAGAGTAACGGGCGGGGAGAGGGCGGGGGTTGTGATTGATGCAGGTACAGTTTGGTGCGGGGTTTTCTCCCGGGTATGAGTCAGAAGCCAGTCACCTCTTCTCGCCATCACGAATGTGTCATCGGGGAGTTAACCCTCTACCTCCCGTATTTCCCCGGTATAAATACGCACTCACACCCGGTGTGTATCTATAAACGTGCCTGTTATCGCGCTCATGATCTCATTCATTCACGTAAACCTTTACCCCGATACATGCTCCTAGCTTTCCACCCCCCCCCCCCCCCCCTTTATACGATCTCCCCATCTCCCTCCGAAATGACAAAAGGTGTTCTAGCACATCAACCAGTGGTCATGGTACCTCTGAAATCTCCTGAGGAAAGATTTGTGTAAATAAGCAACAACAATTATCAATTTTGTCCTATCGCCACACACACGATTTGTAACGCCCCGCTCCACCCCCCCCCCCCCCTCCACAGCTACTTCCTCTCCTGTATGGATACAATTCCCAGTGTCTATATCTAAAGCCCAGTAAAGGAGTATCAGTCGCGAACATTAAATCTACATCGATGAAATAAAGCTTATAGCAGGCTTATCTCGTGCTAATATGAGAGTTGTGTAGTGTTGTAAATCCGGATTTATGTATTATTTACCACGTGGAGTGATACAGCGTACAGCCCACAATCAGCTCGCATAACTAACAACTATTACCTAATACAAATATGAAAAGTCACAGGAGAGCCCTGGTGACCTAGTGGATAATTAGTGTATTTATCCTACCCTGTCTCTGCTTTTCTATTACTAAAAGATAAATATTGACTCAACGACCAACAGAACCTTTTTCATAGTAGCTGACATCCTGCTCTCTGATTGGTCAATAATGTTATTACTCTAGTGGCATAAAAAACACTTTATGTCACGGCCTGCCACATAAAATTTGCCTATGTTAAGTCTATGGCGGTTTTTTATTAGGGGTAGGATAATGTCGTATCTCCATACCCCGACGTATAAATAAAGTCCTTCCTTTCTTTCTCTTGTTTAGAAACAAGTAAAATTCTGATGTACAATGTATATACATACTGCCACGATACAGAAACACTCGACCCTGCAACTTGTGTGTGTATACATTACAGACTCTATCTCATCCTAGGTGCACGCAAACATGTTCATATAAATGACACAGACTTATCACAACCCCCATGCAATGAAAATAATCTACGTACTCGTACCGACGAAGGACTTAAATGTTGACTATATCTCCATATGGATAGATAAGGGAAAGACTAATGAACTGTAGAAAGTGTGAAGATAAATAGCCCTTATTTGTAGAGTCCACGAGTTCCAATTTCGGCGTTGACCATGAGCAGCTAACCTGTTTGAAACATGACGCCAACGAAGACCTGTGAAACAGTGGCTGATTGGAACTGCGTTCTCTCTATGTTGGTAATTTACAAAAAAATCACTTTTCGTTGTGACTGACTGGAGAATATGGAGATGACCGAGTCTTTGTGGCAGAAGGACACAATGGCTAAACTGAGACATAGTGCGACACTAGATCCACCACACTACCAAGCACCTGACCTGCACCAACTCTGAATACACAGAACTACTCCAAGAACACTCTGCGTGGACGTCAAAGAACACCGCCTTTCGATACCCTCATATATTAAGCAGATGGAATATGGACAAGGTTATGTCCGTACGGTCCTTTGCTGCTTTCCTTAAACATTTGTTTCCGCTGTATTTAAAAGTGTTTTTGCCTTATCTTACAAATCTTTCTTATTTCTATAATTCATTTCATTAATTTTTTATATGCTGCCTACGGACATTGTTTTTCATCCTTGCACAAGATAGAATATACGCCAAATGCAACTTCTGGTTTATATGTGTCTAATTCAGTCAAATGTTAACCATATCTTGGAACTATGTAATATACTATTTCAGTGGATATCGGAAAATTAAACTCCCCTAAATATGTATTTATTAATCACGGCTACAGATTAATTTATCAGTTCCTGCTGTATGTGGTCCAGGAGACTTATATATGCCAATACCAGGGACCTAGTATAAATCTAATAAAGCCTTTTTGGGGGAATCGCAACGCTCGGTATATCGAGTTATTACTGCTACTAATAAGTGGCTCTTCCAAAGAATAAGGATTAATGGTAACAACATTTGTTTTCTTCTGCGACAGCATCGCAGAAAATCTAATAAACCCTTTTTGGGGAATCGCAACGCTCGGTATATCGAGTTATTACTGCTACTAATAAGTGGCTCTTCCAAAGAATAAGGATTAATGGTAACAACATTTGTTTTCTTCTGCGACAGCATCGCATGCAGGTTGATTTCCATAAACTGGGTCAGCGCCAGCCATATCTAATTATATTCGAGTATATATACAACATGTATCATAGTAGGCCTGCCGTGAAGTCAGTACTCTGCGAAGTCGGTACCCGTGAACTCGATACCGCTGTCAAGTTGGTAACGGTGAACTTGTTATCACTGCGAGGTCGGTACTGGTGCACTTGATACCGCTGCAAAGTCCGTACCGATGAATTCGATACTGCTGCTGTCCCGAGTCTATTTGTAGGACTTTCCCTAACGGCTGATAGGCCCAGAAATCGGTATCCCAGCGAGAAGGGGTGTGGTAGTTGAAGGGTTAGGCATAGGATACAGGGACTGAAGCCAGTTTACCTACATGCTTAATAGGGACTTGCTAGGAGGCCCCAGCATTAAATGCTAACCGACCTGTTTTTTTTAAGGTCGGCCTCAAACCTGCAGAATGTACCAACCGACATGAAAATTCTGTTTGATATTAGTCATGGCACGACTCCTGTTCACATATTATTCTAGAGTATAGGGCCGGACAAGTCTGACTAGTTAATATATGAGGCGACAATCTTATTCCTAATAAATTTTCAAGAATTCTATTACTTTATTCCTAGGCATACTGGCGCACACATTTTTACTTTCTCATGGCAACAGTATTAGCCTATCTAGAATGAAATCTGCTATCGCTCTTATCTGACCCACTTCATTAGAGTCGTGATTATCTTCATCAACTCGTTAGCAGCGTTCTCGTTTCTCTACACTAATGAGATCGCCAGAGTCTAAGCCTCCCCCTCTCTTTATCCCGCGATATTAGGGTCAGTCACTCAGTCTGTATATACTGTATCATCGTAGTACAACCTGTAAGTGTCATCAGTGGCTTCCCTATCATAACGTTTAGAGGTTAGTTCCTAACTAAAATGATTCACTACTCCGATGACAGTTAATAAACTATAGAATGCCTGTTCATTGAGTCTCATTTTAGGTTCGCTGACTGGAATTGATGTATGATTCAATTTTCAAAAGACTAATCAATGATACTTAATTATAATAACCCTTCTGAGAAGTTGTGGCGGAGTATTTTTTTATAGAACATCGAGGACCATCCCCTGGTGTTGGTTCATCAAAGAAAGCAGTTAACCATATAATCACCAGACATGATAAGTATTCAGCATTGTGGTGATATAATGTAGAACTTTACTCACGTTTTGCTGAGTAGGTTGTCCTGCTCTGACGGCGTCATCGAGTCAATGCTCTCGTTAGGACTGGCTTGCTTCTTGAGGATCAGGTTTGGTAGTACATGTGGGACAGACTCGAGTGGAGCCACCACATCCTCATCCTCCTCCAGGTTCGTATCGTACTCATCATCCAGGATTCGATCTACATCCGACTCCCCTGCGTACTGTCCGATGGCGACCTGCTCAGCTTCTTGCTGTGTCTCGGCTTCATTGGATGTGTCTGGCTCTCCGCTACCCGGGCTCGTCACCAACACAGTGGGAGATGTGTAGGACGGCGGGGTGTTCATGATGTCCGGGTCTTCTATCGTGGACAGACGTTTTACCACTGACGGCAGAGACGAGCTCTCACTGGAGCTCCGTGAGACTGGACTCGACACGGGACTTGGCAACAACTCGCTCTGCTTTGAGCCGTTCAGGTTTAAGATCATATCACTGGTCTTTTCCTCAAGGTCAGCCACTGACCCTCGGTTTGACCCCACACTTGACCCTTGGGATAACCTCTTCTTGTCCAAATCCCCCATGGTGACCTTTTCCTCCAGAGAGTCGGAGTTACGTGAGTTTCTCTGTTGCTGGTATCGCGCGATCCAGGATGGCGATCTTCTGGGGACAGCTACATCTCCGGGTGCGGGACTGAGCGGACTTGTCGGACTGGCAGTCATTTTCACCTCGGTGAGGTCATGTCCGCTGTCTGACCGTGCCATCTCCTCACCACTCCCTGAGCTGTACGTGCTGTCAGACATCTTGGACGAGTCGATCGTCTCGGGGACAGCTTCCCCGTACATCCTTTGCCAGTATGAGTCGGCCTCAGTGAGAGACGCTGCGATCTCCTCTCGGGATAGAGAGCTGTCCTCCCTGGAGCGCCGCTTGGGAAGCAGCACCCCACCTGAGGCGGAGTTGTTGCCTGGTGGTGCACCAGGACCCCGGTTGTTGCGACGTCGCCATGCCGGCAGCTCCTCAGCGACCTGCGGCTCACTGGACGTCGTCGACGAAGAGGGACTGGTGGCGGCCCCTGGCGGCGTGTTAGCTCCCAGCGCCTCAGGGCGGTCACTGGACCGTGATGTCTGCGGACTTGTGAATACATCCTCCTCGTCCTGCAGTATAGGCTCGGGGCTCTGCGGTTTGTCAGACTCACTGAGGTCTCTCGATCGGCGGTGTACAGAAGCCGGCTCTGTGGTCGTGTCAGAGTTCTGTCTTTGTCGTGTGTAGCGTGTCTCGACTTCGTGGTTGTTATCCTGCAGCCGCTCATAGTGTTGGTTACTACTACTGCTGCCGTTCTCACCTCGCGGTGGGGAATGGTTCTGCTCCTGTGGGAGACTTTTCTGTTTGGGAGAGACTACCTCCTCCTCCTCCTCCTCCATCTCCACCTGGTGGTCAGTGAAGGAGGCTCTCTCGGGACTGAGGCTGGGGCTGATGGGACTCCTGGGAGTGCCACGTGGAGACGTCACACTCTGCTCTTTCACTGGCAGTGAATCTGGTTTACTGTTAGTGTAGCGACTCGCCCTCACCGACGCCGTCAGGTTGGGCGCCGAGCTCGACAAACCCGCGCTCTTATTTGCTTCCTCCTCGTACTTCTGCCGTACCCAGCGCGGCGGCAGCACCCTCTCCACCTGCCGCTCCTGGTGCAGCACCTCGACCGACTCGGCGCGCTTGGGTTTCTCGTGCAGCTCGGCGCCGTCGCCGTGCAGGCGGGCTTTGCGGTCCGCCTCCTGCTCCATCTTGGTGGGGTCGGACGAGGACCGCGGTTTGGTGAGGTAGTTCACCACTGGCTTG